>CM060916.1:208887490-210137490 GCA_030737875.1 Allium sativum
AATTAAATATGTAACAATTGTAAAGACACGAGGTTAGGCTCGTTTGCGGTATAAGACTGCCCGGACCCACCCGGCAAATCCAACAACCGCAAATGTCAGCCTAATGTGGGAGGTCTTTACAAGGTTACGGTTCTAATGAATTAAGTAACACTTAACCAGATAAACATGTGGTGGGACATGGGGGGTTAAGTGGGTGCCTTGGGTGGCATGTGAAATTAAGTGTGTGCCTTGGGTGGCATGTAAAATACGATTAGACGCAGTTAACCAAGATTGAAACATGTAAGAAGACATGACTAAGAATGGGGTTAGGTATGGAAACCTTAGTGGGGACCAAGCATAGGTGGAAGGCTTGTGTCAAGCATGGGGGCCCTTTTCAAACAAGTAACCCATTAGGTATCTTTGTGAGCTCGACCTAAGTCGAGGACGGGACACGCTTACTGGATTTGATTGTAAGAGGTCAAAACGGGTTAGCGGTGGCAACGCAAGTCCAACGGGGTTCATATGCGTGCGTGGGCCCGGGCTGGTAGGTAAGACGTTGTTGCATCGTGTAGATATAAGCCGTGCATCTTTGGTGGTACCGGGTTGCCACTTTGGGGAGTGATACACCCCACTATGGGACCCGCACGGGTATCTACGAGTTAGGGAGCCGATCGAATGGGGGTAGTGGGTACAACTAGTGGAGATAGGGGCAGACGACACCTATGAAGGCAGCTAGGGGTACACGAGCTACCATTATCATTATTAAGTTTTGTAGGCGGGATCAACTTTTAGGGTGACTAGTGGTGGTGCAGTATAGTAATTATCCTATAGTGATTAGGAACGAGATTAACGCTGGAATATTCCTCTTATTTGTTTTGTCATGCCCACTTGTTTCATGGTGATATCTTATCTTACCAGTTTATGCCTTATCCTAGTTACTTTAATAATTATATTGTTAAAGTTATTATACTCGCCAGACTTTATGTCTGACCCCCTTGTTTTCGCCTCTTTTCTTCCTTTTCCCCCCAAGGTTCTTAGGGTGGGACTAGTACTAGTCGAGCTTGATCTTGGATCTCTTTCTCTCTCTTTTGGAAGTGCTTGGATTACTGAATGTAAAGTTCAGCTCATCTCTTTTATGGCTACTTGTGTTGGGGTTTATGCTTTTTATTTTATGTACTCTGAAACAATTTATCAAGATGGATATTAAGTGTACTTGGTTTATGAAGTTGTTGTAATCAATCTATTTCTCCGCTGCAATAAAATTTGTTTTAATTTTTTCAAGTACCATTATTTATATTTGTCTTGTTATATTCTGTTATATACACTAAATACGCTCCATGGAAGTTAATGCATTCCCTTTGTGAGTGACATTAATGGACGTGGGGTATTACACGTGATATCAGAGCTGAAGGTTACCAGACCAGATATGAATTTTGAAAAACTATTTTTCAAAAAGCATTTTATAAAGAAATACTTTCAAAAGTATGTTTTAAGGAAAGTATTTTCAAGAGAAAAAATTGTTTTAAAAACATAACCCCCAAGAGCCATATATCTTTCTTTCGAATTCTCCTTTTTGAATCTCTTCATTTTCTTTTCAGCATGTCTGGAATTCCCGAGATACCCGAGGGGATACCGATACCAGGATGATTTAGAAGGTATCTGGAAGCACGGGCCAATGTTGCAGGCCCAGCAAATGCTCCTCCTCCTCCTCCCCGTGTTGATACTTTTGCAAATATATGCAAAGATTTTAGAGCAATGGGCAGGAAATCTTTTCACAGATCAGAGACGTTTTTTGAAGCTTGAAATTGGCTTAAGGAGGTGGACGATCTATTTGGTATTTTCGAAGTAGAAGATGGAAGGAAGGTTCAATTGGCTGCTTGGTTAATGAAAGACGAAGCCTCGTTTTGGTGGGAGGTCACGAACGGAGAGCGTCCGGTGGGGACATGGATGGATTTCAAGCGTAGGTTCGAAATGAAGTCTCTCTCACGAGCAGAAGAGAATTTATATATGGAAAGATTCTTGGCGTTCAAGCAAGGGGATTTATCAGTAAAGGAGTACGTCAACTAGTTCAATCAGTTGGCGAGATTTGCCTTGGAATTGGTAAACACACCTGAGAAGAAGGCCCTAAAGTTCGTTAAGTGTTTGAATGAGCCACTACATGGGTTAGCTATGACCCACATTCCTATGGGGGCTACCTTTGAGAAATTAGTTGACATGGCGCTTATGCATGAGGAAGAGAAAGGTACTAATGCTAATAAGGCACTGGAGGAGAAAGGGGACCAAAAGAAACCACAACAACAAAACAAGAAATGCGGGAAGAACAATAATGGCAAAGGAAAGAAGAAGTGCTTTAATTGTGGGACACCAGGCCATCTGAGTAAGGACTGTAGGAAAAAGAAGTAGACTGGCTGTTTCCACTGTGGATAGGCAGGTCACCTAGTTAAGGACTGCCCAAGGAAACAGGGGCAAGGGCAAAGAACTTCTGGAGGGCATCTTCAGGCTCTCATGGCACCAGGGCAGGCGAGAGGGCAGATTCAGGCTCTCACGGCACCAGGACAGGAGAGTGGTAGAAACATTTCCGTTGAAAGTTTAGTTTTTCTGTTTGATCATCCTGTTCGTACTTTGTTTGACTCTGGCGCTTCACACTCATTTGTATCTGCTTCGTTAGTTGAAACACTGCACCTAAATACTAGTCTAGTTACGGATCCCATAGTAGTCTGAAATCCTATTGGTGGTTTGGCTCATCTTTCTATGATTTGTTGGGATTTGACAGTGTCTATCTTGGAGGTTGAGTTTGAATGCAACGCCTTAGTTCTTGGCTTCATGGACTACGGCTTGATTCTAGGTATGGATTGGCTAACTAGATACGGTGCCATCCTAGATTGTGAAAGAAGGGTAGTTAGATTGTTGACTCGTTGTGGAAAGACCCTTGATATTTCTTGTGACCCTAGAGGTCCGATAATGCTTAGCTACCTAGAATCCCTAGACGCATCCAATGATGATTTGAATTCTGTTCGTGTGGTCCGTGAATATAGTGACATATTCGATGAAGTTCGAGGTTTACCCCTGAGGCGCGAGATAGACTTTCGAATATATCTAGTAGATAATGCAAAGCCAGTTGCATTACCAGTGTGCCACATGGCTCCAAGAGAGAGAAGAGAACTCAGTAAGAAAGTGAAAGAATTGCTTGAGAAGGGGTTCATAAGAAGAAGTATTTCGGAGTGGGGTGCTCCAGTCGTTTTTTCTACACAAGCAGATGGTTCACTTACACTGTGCGTGGACTATAGAGAGCTGAATAAGCTAACAAAGAAGAACAGACACCCAATGCCGAGGATAGACGATTTATTCGATCGTTGGTGGGTGCTTCAGTTTTCTCGCAACTGGATTTAGCTACAGGGTTTCATCAGCTAAGGGTGGCTAAAGATAGCATCGATAAGACTACCTTTAGAACTCCTGACGGTTTCTTTGAGTGGCTCGTCTTGCCTTTTGGTTTGACGAATGCACTTGCATACTTTGTTGACTTAATGAGTAGGGTGTTTAGGGAGTTTCTAAACAAGTTTGTGGTAGTCTTTGTAGACGATACTCTGGTTTTCTCTAAAAATGAAGAAGAGCATGCCCTACATCTTAGGGAAGTCTTAGAGACCCTATGAGAGCATCAGCTAAAAGCTAAGTTCTCCAAGTGCCATTTTTGGAGAAAAGAGGTGAGGTTCTTAGGACACGTGGTCTCTAAGGAAGGGATAGTTGTGGATCCCGCCAAGGTGGTGGCAATCCAAGATTGGAAAACTCCTAAGAACACAACAGAAGTAAGAAGCTTTTTAGGGCTGACTGGCAATTATAGGAAGTTCATTAAGGACTTCGCGAAGATATCAGACTCTCTCACTCGATTAACGAAGAATAATTTGACTTTTACTTGGGACTTTGACTATGACGATGCTTTCCAACATCGGAAGAGGGCGTTGACGATCGCTCCAATTTTAGTTTTGCCAGATGGGAGTAAGACATTCACTGTATATACCGATGCTTGCAGGACAGGGCTTGGCACAGTTTTAATGCAAGAGGGAAGGGTGATATGCTATGGTGGAAGGCAGTTGAAAGCCCACGAGAAAAATTACCATACCCACGATTTAGAATTAGCAGCCATAGTTTTTGCACTTAAGTCATGGCGTCATTATTTGCTTGGCGAGAGGTTTGAGTTGTATACAGACCATAAGTCGCTAAAGTACTTATTCTCTCAAAAGGACCTAAACTTGAGGCAATAGAGATGGATGGAGTTTTTGGCATCCTACGATTTTGAGATCGCATATACCCCTAGCAAGGGTAATGTTGTAGCTAACGCCTTAAGTAGAAAGAAGTTAACTTTAAGTCCTTTGTTCGTAGAGCTGCAGAGTTTGGAGTATATATCTTCCTTTGACTTCAGACCCTCTATCAATTATGTACCCGGATTATCACTACCAGAAATGCTGAATTTAGTGACGCTAGTTTTTGTGATGGAATTTCCATGGCTAAATTGCTACGGATTAGCGATGGAATAATAAATAATTTTCCTTTGTGTAATAGCAACAGGAAATGAACATAATTCAGTGACGGTTTATGTTCCATGGCAAATCCGTTCTCACTTAGCGATGGATTTGCAATGGTCAACCAAACCTTAGCTGAATTCAATGACAAATTCAATTAAAATGAGAAAAATGTTTCCATGGCAAATTCATCGCAAAACAGCTACGGATTTTCTATGGAAAGTAGAAACGTAGCTAGAGGTTGGCTCCAAAAATGGTGGGAAAAATAATTTTTAAGGGGAAATAATTCCAAGGCAAATCCATCACAAATTAGCTACGGATTTGCGATGGAAACAAACATTGTTAGAGTTAGGCTACAAAAATGGTAGAAAAAAATAAAATATGAGGGAAATAATTCCATGGCAAATCGATCACAAATTACTAATGGATTTTCAATGGAATTGAATATCGTAAATATCACAAATCACAGTGCCAATCTATCCGTTCAATTATACAAAAAAATAATATATCAATGTGTCATAATCATCCACCTCAGCAATCCGTTTAATAATCATCTCAGCAATCCACGTAAATATCACAAATCACGGACCTTCCACGGCTAGCACAACCTCGAGAACTCCTCCGCCTATGACGTCAAAGCCGACTTCCTTTACGACCTCCTCAGCATGTAGGTCGTCTCCTTTAGCTTCTTCCTCTTTCCTTCCCTCATTTAGAGCTGTCAATGGATACCCGAAAAATCCGAAATCCGTCCACATCCGTATCCGAAAAGTGGATAAATATCCGATATCCGAAAAAACGGATGCGGATGCGGATATAGGCATATCCGCATCCGAAAATTATCCGTCCGCTTTTTTTCACAATTTTAGCTTAAATTATGTGTATTTTATCACTTTTGTAATCAATTGAGTTGAAAAAACTTAATATTAAGCTTTAAAAAACCATTTATGTTCATTGATTTATCGACCGTTGGCGGAGCGGATAATTATCCGATATCCGTCCGTATCCGCGGATGTGGATATCCGATATCCGAAAATGTTTTCGGATGCGGATATGGATATGACACTATCCGTATCCGAAAGTATCCGTTGACAGCCCTACCCTCATTGCACATGACAGGTATCAATTATGTGACGTATTGGGTTCTTGAATGTCGATTATCGTATCCATTCCATTCTAGTTGTAATGGATCCAAAGATTAAATAGAATTTTGAACCAAGGATCATGTTGAATTTTCTGTTTGGTTTAAAATAATTTGGGTCTTTTTTATTTAGGTAAATATTTGCGATTGTGTAAAGTGGGATGCTGCGTTTGTTGTTTGCTATCGAAATATTCTTCCTACATGGCAGTTGATGATATTACGAGTTTATATTGTTTGAAATCATCTCAGTCAATTGCAGGTGTCGTTTGTTTAAGTTTTGTGAGTTAAAATTCTCACAAAAGTGAGTTAAGGAACACTTCATTTCACAAATGTTCATAAGAATTGAATTATAACTTTGAGTATGTTAACAAAAATATTTACTCCAAACCTGGAGATGGTATGTCTCAACTTTTTATTTGATCTTTTCTACTTTATCATCTTTATGTTATTTATTTAAATATAATACTCTTCGTAGAGTAATTGTTCTTTTACTCACTCATCTGCTAGTAAGTAAATACTTATTACTTATAATGGTTATGTACAATGGTTCTACATCGTTATGCATTTCACTTTTTTCATTCCTGGCTTTAGTCTCACTTAGCTTTTCAGTAGGTAAAATTTTTCGATGCAGCGAGTACAAAGCAAATGTTCTTTTGCAGTTTAAATGTTCATTTGGCAATCCTTTAGGGATGTCCGATTGGAGCAAATCAGCTGACTGCTGCAAATGGAGTGACATTTCATGCGACGGTGACGATGGCACTCCTACTGGCCATGTTACAAGCTTCACTTTCCATATTCTGAAGCTGTAGGTACATTTTCACCTTCCACTAGTAAGCTAGTTGATCTCAAAACTCTTCTCATAATGTTTAACCGAAAACTCCAAGGCACAATTGCTTCTTCTACTGGCAATCTCGTGAACGTTGAATATGTAAGAATCATTGGAAACCCACTACTAACTGGTAGCCGAGTTATAATCACTGACGTGTTAATCATATTATGCAGTTGCGATGGTTAATCTGAAATCTTCTTAATGATTACTGCGAATGCTCTTCTCAGCATCTAATGCATCTGTTTCTATCATGTTTTATATCATACAACTATGATGCCTTTCCAAACATAAGCGATCCTTCCCACAAAATTTTTGAAAATTGAAATGTACGATTAAGAACTATTCTCCCTCGCTTGATTCAATGGAGATTGGACTGAGAATTGAGGAAAAGAGAAACCAAAAAGAATCAGAGGAACTTATTGTTTACTATTATATGTTTATTGACTACTTCATATATTTATGTATTACATTAGTTTTTTGGTTGTGTAATAGTATACAATGTTGTATTCCGATGGTGTTATGATTATCTTTGATTGTATCATGTATTTTCTTATTTGGATAAATTAATACACACACACACATATGTTATTGAATCATATGACGATTGGATCAAGTAAAACATTATTATTGATTTTGTATTGGATTTGCGTTGATGATTTTATGTTTTGCAATGGATTTGTGTTGATGTTTTAATATTTTTGCGATGGACAGGTTTAAAATAGTTTTTAGAAATAATGAAAATAGTGATGCATTTGCATTGGAATTCCAAACCGAGTATGTAATGCATCATATATATATATATATTTTCCATTGCAATTCCATCATAAAGTAAAATGTTAAAAACATAATAAATTCCATTACAATTTTGTCGCCATTCCATCACAAATTCCATCACTATTTTTTAGTGACGGATCTTACACGTGTTTATTGAGGCGGAAAATTGGGTCACAAATTCGTTGCAAATATGGGTTTTGTGATGGATTTGTAACGGATTTTGCCGTCACAAAATCAACTTTTTCTAGTAGTGTATTGGCATCGTTAGAGGTGCAACCTAAACATTTGGGTCGAGTTGGAGAGGCACAACGAAACGACCCACAATTGGTTGAGATAGTAGGCAAGCTTATAGGAGGGGAGTCCTCGAGTCATCTGAATAGATATGCTATAGATGAGAGAGGTTGGCTACGTAGAGATGGAAGACTTTGCGTACCACAAGACGAGAGTTTGAAGAAGGAAATTCTTGAAGACTCACATCGCTCTAAGATGACCGTACATCCTGGTCGTGATAAGATGCATAGGGATATGAAGTGAGTTTTCTTTTGGGCCGGAATGAAGAAGGACGTGGTCGAGTTCGTTGCTAAATGCTTAGTGTGCCAGCAAGTCAAGGTGGAGCAAAAGAAGCTCGGAGGTTTGCTCCATCCTTTAGAGATTCCGCTTTGGAAATGGGAAAGCGTTTCCATGGATTTTGTAGATGGGTTACCAAGATCAAGGAAGGGTAATACGGGGATTTGGGTAATTGTAGACCGACTTACTAAAAGTGCCCATTTTATTCCCGTTAAAAGTAGAAGGACCGCCGCATGGTTAGCATCCGTTTACCTTCGAGAGATAGTCCGTTTGCATGGCATACCCTCCAGCATTGTAAGCGATAGAGATCCCATTTTCACGAGCGAATTTTGGAAAAGCTTACAAGAGGCGGTTCGAACGCAATTGTGCTTAAGTACCGCTTATCATCCTCAAACAGACGGCCAGACCGAGAGAGTAGATCAGATTCTAGAAGACCTTCTAAGGCTATGCATTATAGACTTTGGAGGAACATGGGAAGAACATCTTCCACTAGTGGAGTTCGCCTATAATAATAGTTTTTAGGCTAGCATTGGCATGGCACCTTTTGAGGCTCTTTATGGACGACCGTGCCGATCACCTACTTGTTGGTGGGAATCCACGGACAAGGTTTTGCTTGGACCCTACATGATTAGGGAGATTTCGGAGAATATAGACCTGATTCGATGGCGAATGAAGACGGCGTAGGACGGACAGAAGTCATATGCTGATAGGACACGAACCGATCTTAAATTCAATGTTGGGGACATGGTTTTTGTTAAGGTGTCACCATTGAGAAACGTAGTCCGTTTTGGATCAGTAGGGAAGTTGGCACCGAGGTTCATAGGACCCTTTCCAATTACGGAGAGGAATAGACAGATGACGTATAGAGTAAAGTTACCAGAGAAGCTCAGCGGAGTTCATGACGTGTTTCACGTTTTGCATTTGCGCAAGTATTTACACGATACGGCGGAAGTGGTAGAGCCGAGCACGCTCGAAAAAGTGGAAGTAGAGCGCAGTGCCATGATCAGACGAGCTCCTACACACATTCTCGGATCGGAGGTCAAAAAGCTTCGCAACAAAGAGGTCAAGTTGGTCAAAGTGCAATGGGGAGAAGATCAAAGAGACGCGACTTGGGAGACAGAAGATAAGATGCGTACGCTGTGCCCTTTCCTTTTTGAGGGTATGTTTTAATTTCTCCTTTTTCTACCTCTTTGTTGACACTTGTCCTATCTTTTAGTATTATCTTTGCGATGACATCTTCGATCTTTAGTTAGGAAGAACCCTATGGTTACAAACATGTGTTTGAGACATGTTATGTTTGGTGGATGCAAATGGATGCAAGTGGTTGCTATTGGATGCATGTACACACACATTAGGCACTAGATCGGCTCAATCACCTTCATGTTGCATATAAATGCATGTGCATATCTAAATTAATGGATGTATAATTGTTGTGTTATCATATGGATGCTGCATTTTAATGAATGGCTGTGCACACATGTAGAAATAATATGTATCCATAGGATTCTTTCGCATACATAATGGACGCATGGCACTATCATGATTTGCATTAAGGAGGTCAATTGAATCGGTGGACCGCCTGATCTTTGCATTAGATAAGGAACATATACACACATTTTTGCATAAGTTCGTATAGCATTAGAAATTTCTTTAAGGACAATGGATGGTTGTGGATGATGGTTGAGTACATGGATGATTGGTTGGTAGGATACATTCTTCTTAACTTAGAGATTTCGGGGACGAAATCCTTTAAGGAGGGGAGAATGTAACACCCCATAATTTTATAACATTAAAATTCACAAATTAAAGTATACTTAATTTTTAGAAGAAGAATTAAGTGAAATGGGTTGCGCTATTATGTTCGTCTCAAAATTTTGGGTCAAGATAGACATTTGGTTTGCATAAAATGGATAACTTATGAAGAAGTTATTAAGCCTTGAAGTTTGTATGCATATAAGTTATATATATATATATATATTCAAAAAAGTTCAAAGCAGCGAATCGGGAGGGGGAATAGCCGAACCGCACCATTTTTGGAGTTGACCCGAGCCTCGCTGGGTCGACTAGGGGTCGATCCAGGGTGTTTGGCTGTCAACCCGTAGCCCGATTCGCCCTAAGGGCTGGTGTGACATCTGAGGGGTCCTGATGGTTCTGGTTATCCCTAGGTTAATCCGACGGCTCTTATTAAATTAAAGTTCTATAAAAACGCTCCTAAACCCCTAACCCTTATCACATTAATTCATAACAAGAGCCGCCATGCCATCAATGGAGAACCTAGAGTAGCCGCCATACACTTTCAACCCTAAAGCAAGATAGAAGCTTAAATCAAAATCAAATCAAATCTAAATAACGATTAGTCTACATCAAAGGCGAGCAAATCAGTTTCAGAATACAGATCCCAAAAAGACAAGACTATTCTTTTTAATTGTGAGTATGATAGCTTTCACAAATTAATTAATTAATTTAATTATGATAAGATATAATTGGGATTATGAGAATATGATTTTGAATCATGTGATGTAAATTTGTGGTGTTGAATCATATGTTAGTCTTATGCAAGTTGGATCATATGTTAGTTCTTATGTGAATCTTATGCAAGTTGAATCATATATCTTATGCAAGTTTGTGATGATTGGATCATATATTCATGTATGAATCTTATGCAAGTTTGGGTTGTTAAAATATATGTGAGACATGTATATGCATATGCTAGTTTATGTGACATTAACCTTTATGTCTAGATCCATATGCAAGTTTACATCTTTATGTTTAGACCCATATGCAAGTTTACATATTTATGTTTCGATCTATATGCAAGTTTACATCTTTATGTTTAGATTCATATGCAAGTTCACACCTTTATGTTTGGATCTATAGCAGTACATACGTTATGCAAGTTTATACCCATTACCTATGCTAGTTTTGTATCATATGCTAGTTTGAATGAAATTCATATGCAAGTTATTGGCTATGTAATCTTATATCATGATCCTTAGATCTATTTTATGTGTTATGTGATGTTGTTTTTCTTTTTATAAGTTAGACTATTTGCGAGTCTAACATATGTCATATGAAAACGTACGAATAACGTGGGGATGATGGGATAATATGGAATATACATAAATTGTGAATTGGCATAAAACGGCCTTAAAAGGAATATAATTAATTTGAGACATTAATTGGCATAATTGGTATTTATGGACATAATTTTAAGAGACAATTATGGACATAAATAAATTTGGAATTTGTTGACAAATTTGAATAGGGATATTAATCCAATTTGGGGTTAAATAAAGATGTGTAATAATTAACTGCCTAAGACACGAGGTTAGACTCTTTTGTGGTGTAAGACTGCCCTGACCCGCCCCCGCCCGGCAAATCCAGCAGCCATAAATGCCAATCTAATGAGAGAGGTCAAAGGAACGAATTAATGCATAACAATTGTAAAGACACGAGGTTAGGCTCGTTTGCGGTATAAGACTACCGGGACCCACCCGGCGAATCCAGCAACCGCAAATGTCAGCCTAATGTGGGAGGTCTTTACAAGGTTACGGTTCTAATGAATTAAGTAACACTTAACCAGATAAACATGTGGTGGGACATGGGGAGTTAAGTGGGTGCCTTGGGTGGCATGTGAAATCAAGTGGGTGCCTTGGGTGGCATGTGAAATACGATTAGATGCACTTAACCAAGATTGAAACATGTAAGAAGACATGAATAAGAATGGGGTTAAGTGGGGAAACCTTAGTGGGGTCCCAGCATAGGTGGAAGGCTTGTGTCAATCATGGGGGCCCTTTTCAAACCAGTAACCCATTAAGTATCTTTGTGAGCTCGACGCAAGCCGAGGACAGGACACGCTTACTGGATTTGATTGTAAGAGGTCAAAACGGGTTAGCGGTGGCAACGCAAGTCCAACGGGGTCATGTGCGTGCGTGGGCCCGGGCTGGTAGGTAAGACGTTGTTGCATCGTGTAGATATAAGCCATGCATCTTTGGTGGTATCGGGTTGCCACTTTGGGGAGTGATACACCCCACTGTGAGACCAACACGGGTATCTACGAGTTAGGGAGCCGATCGAATGGGGGTAGTGGGTACAATTGCGGAGATAGGGGCAGACGACACATATGAAGGCAGCGAGAGGTACACGAACTACCATTATCATTATTAAGTTTTGTAGGCGGGATCAACTTTTAGGGTGACTAGTGGTGGTGCAGTATAGTAATTATCCTATAGTGATTAGGAACGAGATTAACGCCGGAATATTCCTCTTATTTGTTTTGTCATGCCCACTTGTTTCATGGTCATATCTTATCTTACCAGTTTATGCCTTATCCTAGTTACTTTATGTAATGACCCGGGTTTTTGACGACTTTGGTTATCGCCATAAACTCAATTACGACTAACCAAACGTCGAAAAATACCGATCATTAACGAATGAAATTAGAGGTGAGGATAGATAAGATAGAAACTTAGAATAGAAGAAGAAGAAGAACACAATATCAGAGTAACACGAATCTCACAGCGGAACGAATAAATATATTTCATAACATAACTTTGAAATACAAATTTGTACTTGAATATACATATCATTATCAAAGTACAGCACTTACAACACAGCGGAAATAACTATAGTTATATGACCCTGAAGCCTTCTGCTCCAAGCTCTTCCAGTATATCTGTAAATCCCGACTACTTGACTGCTCGTACAAATTTAGGCACCCAAGAGTTTAGGGAAAACAACAAAATAAACTCCGGGTCAGTCATGGGACTAGTATGAGTAAAACAGTTTGAACAAGTAAACGATATCTCATAAGACTACGCCATATAACGGAACGGGTTTTTCCCTTATGAGAATCCAAATATCTTTATATCAAAACCTTTTGACATTATAATAATGTCTATCAACACAATATAATAATCATCTAGCAGAAACGCTTTCATCTCACGTTCTACATATATAGTATGCAATCAAAACCGCAAGCATGTATTGGGTAATGGATTTCCAACTATGACAAGGTATGGAACCACCTTTCGCTAGTGTACCTCTAGAGACGAATACACTGGATTTAACAAGTACATCTTGCAACCAGGCCACACATGACCGACCACTCATTTCGCTTGAGTGTATCGAATGTATATCACCAACGGTTGGGATCAGCAACCGTTTCCCGAATGGGACAGCATCAACAATAGATTTTTAGAAGTAAATGAAACTCTAGATCAGGTGATTATACACCCTACTTCGGTGCGACCGACTTAGCCATGCTGCCTGCCCGATTTCTGTCATTTACCGGATGTGAGGCTAGAAGCAACGCTTTATCATCACACCAGATTCACTTTGAATGCCACATCGTCAAATCCATCAAATCACCGATTGACGTCCTCAACCATACATTATGTGTAGAGGTGAGCGTTCGGTCGGTTCGGTTGGTTTGGACGTAAAAAATCTCAAACCGAATTGGAACCGAAAACTTTCCAAACCGAACCAAACCGAACCAAATTAATTTCGGTTAATTCGGCCGAAAACCAATTTAACCGAACTTGAAGGATTTATTATTATTCAAATGATGGGTTCACTCAAAGTAAAACACAAATTCATGTTTAGAGAAATTTTATATAGTGAATTTTATGTTTAAAATAAGATTTGATTTACTTTCAACAAATGGCTTTGTATTATATGACTAAACTAATTATTTGAAGTACTACAATATCACAAAAATAGTTAATGAATTAAAAGTTCGGTTAATTCGGTTAAACCGATAACCAAATAAATTTATTTTACAAACCGAATTCAAACCGATTTAGTTTTAAAACCGAACCGAACCGACCGAAGTGAACCGGTTTGGTCGGTTAATTCGGTTTGAACCGAATATTGCTCACCCCTAATTTAGCTAAAAGTAGTTTCCTTCTCCGCTTCCACTCTTGGTACGGTTGGAGAAATCAATATACGTGATCGTCTGGAAATACTCTGTCAGACATCCGTCCATACAAGTCATCCAGGAACAGGATGAACCGAAGGCACTATTCTGTAAACAGGATAGCCCTTGCATAACTCCGTCTTCAATTTCCTTTGGCATATATGATTCGCAACGCTTATGCCAATACAGAGTGGTTCTTTGGATAATAATCCAACCGGTCTCTCCATATTAACAACGTTAAAATGGTCAAAACTTCGATAGTCTATGATTTAACTATCGAAGAAAAACAGGTGTGCAAACAACGATATTATTTCCAAATGGAAATTCTATCAATCAATCATCAATCATATATATATATATCTATATCTATATATATATATTTCCTATTTCCTTATTTTCTATGTTTAGAAAATATACATTATTAACAATGGAAAACATTTCCATTTCTTGTTTTCTTTATTAGAAAACATTTCTGGTTTCTTATTTGGAAAACATTTCCAAAGCTTCTTCATTGGATTTAGACAGATGTTTTAAAAAACCATCGCGATGCCAACTCAAACCATTTCCTTTAATTACTAAATTCACTTAACCATCCTTTACTATCGAACCTTAACCATTCCTTAGTTAAAAATGAAGTCAATCAAGTTGGGGTTATACTACCTCTCAGACCTTAACTGAACAATGTTTCTAACCTTGAAACAGACAAAGTTCACCCTTCTATTTCTTTAACAAACTTCCTTACGTAACTCTCTTTCGAATCATCTCTATTCGATAATTCTTTCCTTCGAATAAAGTATATACGATAACTCCATTCAATTTACTCTATTCACTTAACTCCTATCGGATAAACTATATTCGATAACTCTTTTAATTCTATTTGAATAAACTAAATATTCGATTAACTCCTTTATTCTATTCACTTAAACTATATTCGATTAACTCCTTTTACTCTATTTGAATAAACTATATATTCGATTAACTCATTTGCTTTAACTCTAATCGATTAAACTAACATCGATTAACTCCTTTCGATTAAACTAACATCGATTAACTCCTTTTAACTCGGTTAAACTAACATTGATTAACTCCTTTTAACTCGGTTAAACTAACATCGATTAACTCCTTTATTCTATTCTATTCGTTTTATCAACATTTTCCCCTTTTATAAAACTCTATTCGTTTTATAAACATTTCCCCTTTTATTTACTTTCGAAATATTTCCTTTTATAAGATCTATTGATTTTATAAAATCCCTTTATTTCCGTATACATTGAAATAATTCTTTTTACATCTCAGGGTTTTTTATGATATTTAAAATATTGAATAACAATGATCAACATCATTCTAACGCACATAATCCATCACAGATTATATAACACATCATATATCACAATATATGAAAAACAGTAAAATAAATGTTGAGGAATCCAGTCGGATTCCTCCAACCTGTATCCCTGCATCCACAGATGTTATACAATAAAATCAACATCACTTTCAGTTCCATATGATATATTCTATTAAACAGAATCAATATAGAAATTCAACTAACTGACTATCAGTTCAATCAAACGGTCAACATACAGTAAATCAGCCAATATTTAACAGTTCTAAAAAAATACAACATAAAATTATAAACTGTTCAGAGTTGGTGAGATTTACTCACATTGGACGATCATCATTAATAACGATAACCATCGCTTGATTCGAACAGACAATTTATTTTGAAATAAATTTCTAGACGAGCTCCAATCCATTCCAAAGCAGTTGTAGTGTATAGCTCAGGTCTGTACGATCGTAACGGGCCCTGTTTCGCTTGATTCTGATGATATACGTAAAACTCATTAACATTTACACAATAAGATTTTAATTATGCGACTAATTTCCTTAATCTATTTTAAACGTTAACAAATCACTTTATTTTATTTAAATCTAACATGTCGGTTAATAGTTTGAACCCATCTGGCTTATTCATCTGGTCTATGCTGCTCGTATTAAACTCCTAGATCTCACCAATCATTAATTATACCATCAATTAATTACTAAATTAACAAATCTTTAATTGAACAACAAGCAGATGATTACTTTGTTAGCGGTTCATGACGCTGATCCCAGATCCAGATACCACGTTCGTTCCTCCTTCTGTTTATTCGTAAATAGCTCCTTCCCCCACAACAAGTCTCCACCGCAGATTCCCCTTCTTCAAAAATCACTCCCTCCAAACATTTTAAACCCAACTTCCCAAGTCTGATTCGAACTAGACAGTCTCCAGTGTAATGCCATCCTCCAATCCATCCGTTCTCCCCTGCTCGAACAACGGATCCTCCCTCTGTTCTTCAAAACAGACCCCTTTTTCCCTTTCACCTTCTCATGTTACCACAACAGCCGGCCCAATCAAATAAAAGCCCACTACTTTTGTAAGGACCCGTAACTTCCCCGTGAAGGAAAGCACGAATACTTTGAGAACAACACACAAAAGGACGCAGACGGAAGAACATTTCATTGTTATTACAACAATTCCATCAGATACAAGAATATACAGAGTATAAATGAATAAATATTATACAACAGAAAAATATCAGAGATTACAATAAATTACATAGCAGCGGAAAATATACAAAACACAACTGAAAGTGATACACGGATAAAGAGCTTTCCGAGCATCGTTCCAGCTGTAAATCAGGACCCTGTGAATATAAGTCTGCAAAACCAAAACTACTAGCTGCCCGTGTCGAAAATAGGGGCACCCAGAGTTTAGGTTAAAACAATAAACTCCAGGTCAGTCATGTGACTGGTGTGAGAACTAAAACAGTTATTTAAAACTTTACCTCTAAAAGAGAGTAATTCAAGGGACCACGCCGTATAACACGGAACGGGTTTCCTCCCAAGAATACCAGTGCATAAAACAAACAGCGCAATGCTAAATAAAGAAAAATGAAGCTGTTATAAGACCCAGGTCCCATCACACAATGCAACGCAAGCCGGAGGATAGGGTTTTTACCTTATAACAGCCAAAGCATGCTTGATACGTTGAAAACACATTATTTGATACTATTATAGGTATATAGTGTCAAAACTATTTCAATCATAAATATCAATCATAGGCGGCATGAATGACCCATACCACTATGTCGCCATACTAGGTTCTACAAATAAAACCGCACTATCACGTATTGGAAATTGGATTTCCGTCATGAGTCGAGGCAAGGGGCAAGCTCCTCTCCGCGTTCGAGACACTCTAGCAAATGTCCCAAGACCCCACTATGATCCTTGGATCTTCAGGGCCGGTCCTCTCTTACTTTTGAGGATTAGTTATTCCTGAGCACACGTTTCCCGGTCCTTACAGACCTATATCCGAGGCGCCTCGTATCCAACAACCACACAGGTGAAAAGTATATAAATGTCAGGGCTGGTAGGTCACTGACACCACCCTAGCTAGAAAGAAACGTCGTGCTCTCCCTGCAGTCACTATCCCGTTTTTGACTCATACCGAGGTGTGAGGCTCGCGAATTCACGTTATACACAAAGCTATGCCTCACAGGCCGTGCTTTGATCATCAACCACAAGACTTTGCTTTTCAACAGAAGCCTTGAGCAATTGCCACTTACGCGTGCCACACTGGCAATTCACTCCATGCGACTGATGTCCATCGATATACAACCTTTGAGCTCGTACGTCTCAGAGAAGGGCGTTAAGCAAGAGAATAAATTCTCCACCGCCAAACAGATGTATATTTAATAGAGATCAATCAACACATAATAAAATCCAATGTCAGACACAGAATCCATTTACAAGTCCGTTCTGGGTCTGAACGAAACCGGAGGCACTTTCCTCGCATATCCATCCATCTCCAAGTACGTCTGGACGATCACCAACTGTTTCCCTCATCTTGGGTGTACAGCCCAATCAAGATCATCAGTAATCACCCAAACGATGTGAAGACTTCCGGTCTTCAACCACCGTCTTCATCTTCGACATCTCGTCGAATCGGTTATCCAGAATGGGTATAACCCGGCCTTTCTGAATAACCCACGTATATAATAAACAAATGTTACACAAACACTACAAATGCCTCATTCCAATTCAGAATATTCTTTCATTCACAAAATCACATTCTTAGGGAAAGGTTCCCATTAATTTTATCCAAGATAAATTCTTCTAAATTTATTCTTTAATCTTCCTTTGGATATCATTTCAAACTAGTCGGGATTAGCGAACCACACCGAAGTAATTATTTATTTTATTTCCCAATCCCAACCTATATATCCCATGGAGCAAAACTGGTAATACTCCATACCTAACACCACGGTGTTATCGGTAAAATTAATTACCATTTCACGTTCAAATCTAATTACAGATTTAACTACCGCTTTGGAGCAAAACTGGTGGTACTCCATTCTCGATCACCTTTCAAATTTGATAATTTAAATTATCAATTCACCTTTTTAATCTAATTAAAGATTCATTAAAACTCCACTTAGTTTTAATCTTTTCAAAAATCAACATCATGCCTTTAACTGGGTTAAAGAACCAATGTCATCTAAAACACGATTCACGATAAACCCAAATCACATTTGATATTAAATACAAGGCTCTGAATAGAAAATATACCGGCTTATATTCAATATCAAATTCTGAAACCAACAAATATCGTATTGGAAATAACGATATAAAATATATCTTTCAAATTCCCATAACAATATCTGTATAGTCACGAAATCCAACATCGAAATATTCCGAAGATAATTTCGATTCAACTCCAGTCCAATTCACGTATTGGGAATATTGATATTTTTTTTTTAAAATCACTTTCAAATTCAATTTATTTATTTCAAAAATAAATTGATTATAATCCTAGTTCAAAAGTAGTTCATTTCGATAAAAATCTATTTTTATCTTTTCAAATATGGAGTTTTTCATCCCAGTTCTTTCCAATTCATATATTATGATTTTGCACAAATTATCAATATTTTTAATAATTTTATCAAGGCCCGTACAGTCGATTTCCATCAACGGCCATTGAACTGCATTTACAGCGACCTTTTCCAAATTTGATTTGGAGATAATTCCAAATACAACCGTTAGATTTCAAATTTCTAATATTCATTGGAAAGCTCTTTTCGATACGAACCCAACGGTTCCAATTTTAGGAGAATCCGACGGTCGGATCTCCCGCAACGTGATTTCGAAGTCAATGGTCGAAATTCACGAACTGCCGCGGCGCGACGCATTCTATTCAGGCCATTTTATATATAATATATATATATATTTCTTCGATTTCCTTTTTAAAACGTATTTTATGAATCGTTTTAAATTCGTTTCAAAAACAATTTCAACTTCATCTACAATTTCAAATCGATTTGATTTCAATTCAATTCGAATTCATTTCAATTTTATTTAATTCAAATTCAAATTCGTTTCAATTCAATTCTAATTCTAATTCGTTTCAATTCAATTCAATTTGAATTTACCTTCTATTTACTTCAATTCGAATTCATTTCAAATTGATTTCAATTCAATTTCAGTTCATTCTAAATTTCATTCAAAACGATTTCAATTCGTTTTTAATTCAATTTGAATTCATTTCTATTCAATTCGAATTCAAATTCACTTTTATTTAATTCAAATTCAAATTCGTTTCAATTCAATTCAAATTCTAATTCGTTTCAATTTATTTCAATTTGAATTTACCTTCTATTTACTTCAATTCGAATTCATTTCAAATTGATTCAATTTTATTTCAATTTGAATTTTTTTTATCTAATCCAATTTGAATTTCATTTCAAAAAATTAAATTTTGAAATCACTTTTCAATATTCATTGTAAAACGAATAAAATCGATATAAATATCGTTCACGTCAAAATAACGCATCTCTAATCCACACGGCTTTATATTTTTCAAAAACTTCTTTATTCTATTCAACAAATGAATATTTATTCTATTCAACACATGAATCTATATTTCTTCCAACACACGACTATTTTTGTTATGTAAAATATTTTATAAAACTATGGTATCTATCGTTTGATTTTAATTAGACTCCACCGTGAAGTAGTTCTAATTTTAAATATGATAAAGATGTGAATTTTATTATTAAAATATTTTACTCAACACATAAATATTTTCAACACATGAATATTTTTATATTCAACACATGAATTTTCTTTTATAATATTCATTATTTTCCCGATTGGAATGAGGCCCAATCAATTACCATATAACGTTAATTATATGGATTCCATACAACACATGTATTTAATAGCATTGATAAACAATCAACCATCATCCAAGGTGCACCACACAACTACATAAGCATCAAATATTAATAATCGACGCTTACACAGCCCGTCGACCAATCGATCGACAATAATTAAATAATTGGGATTAGTGTACGCCAAATATCATCCCAACACCCGTGTGGGGTTTCAAATCAACAAACACACATTTTTGTTTGTGCAGTTGGGCGATGTGTAAAATTTATCGACCCAATCAATATCAGTCAAATCAGTGTATATAAACAAACCGTCCGGTTTGTAAATGAATATTTTATTTTATTCACTTCACTATATTCATATTCACGTTAAAAATTATAATTTTAACGATAAAGCATTTTATTTTAACATATGAATTTCTATTCAGTTCATTCTTTAAATAAAATGATATTTTTATTTTCTAACTTATTTTAGAAAATTTCGGCGGCATAACGGCACGATACTAGAAACGGGACGAGGCCTAGCCTTATCCCCGGTCTAGTGAAGGCCCACGCCATTCACACATCAATCAATCCATTCCTTTTCACCAAACAACTCAAATTTTAATCAAATAATCTAACTAATTTTTGCAATCAAACAAACAAGTCCATGGTCTGTGGACGATTGTGTCGGGTGCTACTAAGCACCGTCTGCATCCTAGTATATATATATAACTAGAAAAGAAATTGAAGAGTGAGAAATTCTCACCGATAGCTATCCAACTTCACGACACTTCTATTGTAGAAAATCTTGTCGTTCTCGCCTTTTTGTCACCTTCGTTGCCCGTAGCCACTACATATGTAAAAATCGAATTTTTACTATGTTATTCAATATATAAAAATCGAATTTTTACTTGTCATTCAATATATAAAAATCAAATTTTTACTATGCTATTCAATATATAAAAATCGAATTTTTATTATGCTATATAGATGAAAATTCCATTTCAAAAATATAGATTTCGCCTTTATAAAAATATATAATTATAAAAATCACCTTTTCATTTTGCTACACATATAAAGATGATATCTTTACTATTCCTATCGTGTAAAAATTATATTTTTAATACTTTAAAACTATAAAAATCATATTTTTACATCTTTTACCAAATAAAGATTGAATTTTTATTATCTATACCATATAAAAATTATATTTTTAGCCTTTCTATAATATAAAAATATCGCCTTTTCAACTATAAAAATCTAATCCTTTGCATTTTAAAAATCTAATCTTTTGCATTTTAAAAATCTTGGTTTTAACCATTAAAAAAAATTCAGTTTTTATCACTATAAAAATTCAGTTCTTTCAATACATAAAAATCGAAATTTCAGAATTAAAATAAATAAAAACAAACTTACTGTAATCTGCGAAGAAGGGGGGGGGTCTTCTGTGCGCCAGCGTCGAAGGGTGGCTCAAGATCGTCGGAGGGAGTGTTGCGAGGCGCTGCAAGGCGGCAGGGGCTTTCAGGCGACGTCAGGGCTTTTGGGGCGCCGCTGGTGATCGATCGAAGGGAGGGGGATCGGAGGAGCGGGTCTGGGCGGAGGCGTGGCTGGGCTGGGGTGGGGCGGCGTTGACGCGAGGCGGCGGTGGCGATGTCGATGGGTGGGCGACGCGATTTTAGATTTAGGTTTTCTTTTTTTTTCTTTTTTTTCCCTTTTTTTTCTGCTCGAATGATTTTTGAACGTGGGGGGCCAACGTGATTTAAGGGGGTAAGGAGAATTTTTTTAATTTTTTAATTATTTTATTTTGCAAAAAGTTGACTTTCACATACGACCTCGAAACGAGGCCCACCGCCTGTCGTCCATAGCGTTTTACCCCCATTCCGAACACAATGGGATATGTATCATAGGCTGATTCGACTGTTTCGATCAGTTTCCGTTGGATTTACATTTAAATCGCTATATTGAAATTTAAATGTACATTTCAAATTACCGGGGTCACATACTAACTAGAAAAATTCCAAAAAAATATTTTCTAGCTTCGTATTGACGATATGGTCCTAACAAAATTAGTTTCGTCGAATTCTGAGACCGTTGGAAAAATGGCCATTTTCCAGTCGATTAAAATCAACTGAAACTGGTCAAACGCGTTTTCCTTTGCCACGCTCACATATTGATTCGTTAAATTATGAAATTTGGAATTTAGCAATAACTTAACATCACGGACCCAACAAAAGTGGTTTCGTCGAAATCCGAGGTCGTTTGCAAAATTCCCATTTTTAAGGGCCTGAATTCCATAGCGACTATTCAGAATTTTCAACTGGACATATCTTTTGATTCCCTCTATGAAATTTTGATTTGTCGGATTCGTTGGAAAGATATTATCAAATAGATCCTATTATTTTTGGTTTCACTAAAATCTGGATTGTTTTGCATCCGGTACATTCAATTGAAGTTTGAAATCGAATTATCGAACTACCGCGCCATTTTCAATTCTATTTATAATTATATATAAATATTTATATTCTAACGACGACGCGTATAAATATATACGTTCGAATTTTATTCAAAATAAATTTCTCGTCGATATTATTTAAAATAATTCATTTTAAATATTCAAAATTCGCTAAAATTACCAAAATAAAAATTTTAAACTGGTTTAGAATTTCCGGGTTATTACAATCTCCCCCACTTTAAACTTTTCGTCCCCGAAAAGGAACAAAGTCGAAAGTGGTTTGATCAATCAACTCTACGTTCGATCTGGCTTCCATTCTCCAACTTTTCAGTTTCTGAGAATTTCCAAAAATTTCAAAAATTTGGCTAACACCCGGAATTTTCGAAAAATTTCGCCATAACCTCCCTTGCACCGGGAGCCACGGGAAAATCCCGAAATTGCCATATAGGCCTTCTGATCTCAAAAAGAAAAAGAAAAAGCCAAGCGGCTAGCCAATAGGCTCATAAAATCATCATCACCCAAACAAAACAGTAAATTATGTAGTAAACATGTACCTATTTGTCGGGCAAACAAATTTTATTCTTCGGCTCTAGCCTCCTTGCTATGACCTGTTCAATGTAAGTATATGTATATGCAAGCAAATGCAACCAATTTTCAATACAGTTCAATATTTGGTTCAATTAGACATAAATGATTCAAAATTATCAAACAAATAAACAAACAACCCAAACATCAATCAATTAGTGAATTAAAGTTTCAAATTCATAATTTTGATATATATGCAAAAAATCATGTTTTTGATGCCAATTCACAACAATGTATTCTAGCTATATTAGTTTTGGTTCTCACACCAGTCTGATGGAAATATATAGATATCACACCTTCGAAATTCGAATATGAATGCTGATGATGATGCACCATCATCAGAATCATCCCCGGATATCTAGAATGTGATTCTATATCTACCCAGTATATTAAAACTTCGAATATACATTCATGACGCGTATATACAAAACTTTTATATACTGGATTGCCCATATCAATATAAATAAATATTCAAATACGTATAAAGCAATTTAAATTTTCAAAACAATATTGTTTTCATTTGAAAAATATACTCTTCACACTCGTTCTAGGATACTACTGATCCTATCTCTAACGAGTCATTCTAATTGGATATTACTAATCCAATATCTGATGAATTCTTTCGTATGGTTCTAATGTGTCTTGTTCTCGAGCTCTGTAAACCAAAGCTCTGATACCAACTGTAAGGACCCGTAACTTCCCCGTGAAGGAAAGCACAAATACTTTGAGAACAACACACAAAAGGACGCAGACGGAAGAACATTTCATTGTTATTACAACAATTCCATCAGATACAAGAATATACAGAGTATAAATGAATAAATATTATACAACAGAAAAATATCAGAGATTACAATAAATTACATAGCAGCGGAAAATATACAAAACACAACTGAAAGTGATACACGGATACAGAGCTTTCCGAGCATCGTTCCAGATGTAAATCAGGACCCTGTGAATATAAGTCTGCAAAACCAAAACTACTAGCTTCCCGTGTCGAAAATAGGGGCACCCAGAGTTTAGGTTAAAACAATAAACTCCAGGTCAGTCATGTGACTGGTGTGAGAACTAAAATAGTTATTTAAAACTTTACCTTTAAAAGAGAGTAATTCAAGGGACCACGCCGTATAACACGGAACGGGTTTCCTCCCAAGAATACCAGTGCATAAAACAAACAGCGCAATGCTAAATAAAGAAAAATGAAGCTGTTATAAGACCCAGGTCCCATCACACAATGCAACGCAAGACGGAGGATAGGGTTTTTACCTTATAACAGCCAAAGCATGCTTGATACGTTGAAAACACATTATTTGATACTATTATAGGTATATAGTGTCAAAACTATTTCAATCATAAATATCAATCATAGGCGACATGAATGACCCATACCACTATGTCGCCATACTAGGTTCTACAAATAAAACCGCACTATCACGTATTGGAAATTGGATTTCCGTCATGAGTCGAGGCAAGGGGCAAGCTCCTCTCCGCGTTCGAGACACTCTAGCAAATGTCCCAGGACCCCACTATGATCCTTGGATCTTCAGGGCCGGTCCTCTCTTACTTTTGAGGATTAGTTATTCCTGAGCACACGTTTCCCGGTCCTTACAGACCTATATCCGAGGCGCCTCGTATCCAACAACCACACAGGTGAAAAGTATATAAATGTCAGGGCTGGTAGGTCACTGACACCACCCTAGCTAGAAAGAAACGTCGTGCTCTCCCTGCAGTCACTATCCCGTTTTTGACTCATACCGAGGTGTGAGGCTCGCGAATTCACGTTATACACAAAGCTACGCCACATAGGCCGTGCTTTGATCATCAACCACAAGACTTTGCTTTTCAACAGAAGCCTTGAGCAATTGCCACTTACGCGTGCCACACTGGCAATTCACTCCATGCGACTGATGTCCATCGATATACAACCTTTGAGCTCGTACGTCTCAGAGAAGGGCGTTAAGCAAGAGAATAAATTCTCCACCGCCAAACAGATGTATATTTAATAGAGATCAATCAACACATAATAAAATCCAATGTCAGACACACAATCCATTTACAAGTCCGTTCTGGGTCTGAACGAAACCGGAGGCACTTTCCTCGCATATCCATCCATCTCCAAGTACGTCTGGACGATCACCAACTGTTTCCCTCATCTTGGGTGTACAACCCAATCAAGATCATCAGTAATCACCCAAACGATGTGAAGACTTCCGGTCTTCAACCACCGTCTTCATCTTCGACGTCTCGTCGAATCGGTTATCCAGAATGGGTATAACCCGACCTTTCTGAATAACCCACGTATATAATAAACAAATGTTACACAAACACTACAAATGCCTCATTCCAATTCAGAATATTCTTTCATTCACAAAATCACATTCTTAGGGAAATGTTCCCATTAATTTTATCCAAGATAAATTCTTCTAAATTTATTCTTTAATCTTCCTTTGGATATCATTTCAAACTAGTCGGGATTAGCGAACCACACCGAAGTAATTATTTATTTTATTTCCCAATCCCAACCTATATATCCCATGGAGCAAAACTGGTAATACTCCATACCTAACACCACGGTGTTATCGGTAAAATTAATTACCATTTCACGTTCAAATCTAATTACAGATTTAACTACCGCTTTGGAGCAAAACTGGTGGTACTCCATTCTCGATCACCTTTCAAATTTGATAATTTAAATTATCAATTCACCTTTTTAATCTAATTAAAGATTCATTAAAACTCCACTTAGTTTTAATCTTTTCAAAAATCAACATCATGCCTTTAACTGGGTTAAAGAACCAATGTCATCTAAAACACGATTCACGATAAACCCAAATCACATTTGATATTAAATACAAGGCTCTGAATAGAAAATATACCGGCTTATATTCAATATCAAATTCTGAAACCAACAAATATCGTATTGGAAATAACGATATAAAATATATCTTTCAAATTCCCATAACAATATCTGTATAGTCACGAAATCCAACATCGAAATATTCCGAAGATAATTTCGATTCAACTCCAGTCCAATTCACGTATTGGGAATATTGATATATTTTTTTAAAAATCACTTTCAAATTCAATTTATTTATTTCAAAAATAAATTGATTTTAATCCTAGTTCAAAATTAGTTCATTTCGATAAAAATCTATTTTTATCTTTTCAAATATGGAGTTTTTCATCCCAGTTCTTTCCAATTCATATATTATGATTTTGCACAAATTATCAATATTTTTAATAATTTTATCATGGCCCGTACAGTCGATTTCCATCAACGGCCATCGAACTGCATTTACAGCGACCTTTTCCAAATTTGATTTGGAGATAATTCCAAATCCAACCGTTAGATTTCAAATTTCTAATATTCATTGGAAAGCTATTTTCGATACGAACCCAACGGTTCCGGTTTTAGGAGAATCCGACGGTCGGATCTCCCGCAACGTCAATTCGAAGTCAATGGTCGAAATTCACGAACTGCCGCGGCGCGGCACATTCTATTCAGGCCGTTTTATATATAATATATATATATATATTATATATTTCGTCGATTTCCTTTTTAAAACGTATTTTATGAATCGTTTTAAATTCGTTTCAAAAACAATTTCAACTTCATCTACAATTTCAAATCGATTTGATTTCAATTCAATTCGGATTCATTTCAATTTTATTTAATTCAAATTCAAATTCGTTTCAATTCAATTCAAATTCTAATTCGTTTCAATTCAATTCAATTTGAATTTACCTTCTATTTACTTCAATTCGAATTCATTTCAAATTGATTTCAATTCAATTTCAGTTCGTTCTAAATTTCATTCAAAACGATTTCAATTCGTTTTTAATTCAATTTGAATTCATTTCTATTCAATTCGAATTCAAATTCACTTTTATTTAATTCAAATTCAAATTCGTTTCAATTCAATTCAAATTCTAATTCGTTTCAATTCAATTCAATTTGAATTTACCTTCTATTTACTTCAATTCGAATTTATTTCAAATTGATTCAATTTTATTTCAATTTGAATTTTTTTATCTAATCCAATTTGAATTTCATTTCAAAACATTAAATTTTGAAATCACTTTTCAATATTCATTGTAAAACGAATAAAATCGATATAAATATCGTTCACGTCAAAATAACGCATCTCTAATCCACACGGCTTTATATTTTTCAAAAACTTCTTTATTCTATTCAACAAATGAATATTTATTCTATTCAACACATGAATCTATATTTCTTCCAACACACGACTATTTTTGTTATGTAAAATATTTTATAAAACTACGGTACCTATCGTTTGATTTTAATTAGACTCCACCGTGAAGTAGTTCTAATTTTAAATATGATAAAGATGTGAATTTTATTATTAAAATATTTTACTCAACACATAAATATTTTCAACACATGAATATTTTTATATTCAACACATGAATTTTCTTTTATAATATTCATTATTTTCCCGATTGGAATGAGGCCCAATCAATTACCATATAACGTTAATTATATAGATTCCATACAACACATGTATTTAATAGCATTGATAAACAATCAACCATCATCCAAGGTGCACCACACAACTACATAAGCATCAAATATTAATAATCGACGCTTACACAGCCTGTCGACCAATCGATCGACAATAATTAAATAATTGGGATTAGTGTACGCCAAATATCATCCCAACACCCGTGTGGGGTTTCAAATCAACAAACACACATTTTTGTTTGTGCAGTTAGGCGATGTGTAAAATTTATCGACCCAATCAATATCAGTCAAATCAGTGTATATAAACAAACCGTCCGGTTTGTAAATGAATATTTTATTTTATTCACTTCACTATATTCATATTCACGTTAAAAATTATATTTTTAACGATAAAGCATTTTATTTTAACATATGAATTTCTATTCAGTTCATTCTTTAAATAAAATGATAATTTTATTTTCTAACTTATTTTAGAAAATTTCGGCGGCATAACGGCACGATACTAGAAACGGGACGAGGCCTAGCCTTATCCCCGGTCTAGTGAAGGCCCACGCCATTCACACATCAATCAATCCATTCCTTTTCACCAAACAACTCAAATTTTAATCAAATAATCTAACTAATTTTTGCAATCAAACAAACAAGTCCATGGTCTGTGGACGATTGTGTCGGGTGCTACTAAGCACCGTCTGCATCCTAGTATATATATAACTAGAAAAGAAATTGAAGTGTGAGAAATTCTCACCGATAGCTATCCAACTTCACGACACTTCTATTGTAGAAAATCTTGTCGTTCTCGCCTTTTTGTCACCTTCGTTGCCCGTAGCCACTACATATGTAAAAATCGAATTTTTACTATGCTATTCAATATATAAAAATCGAATTTTTACTTGTCATTCAATATATAAAAATCAAATTTTTACTATGCTATTCAATATATAAAAATCGAATTTTTATTATGTTATATAGATAAAAATTCCATTTCAAAAATATAGATTTCGCCTTTATAAAGATATATAATTATAAAAATCACCTTTTCATTTTGCTACACATATAAAGATGATATCTTTACTATTCCTATCGTGTAAAAATTATATTTTTAATACTTTAAAAATATAAAAATCATATTTTTACATCTTTTACCAAATAAAGATTGAATTTTTATTATCTATACCATATAAAAATTATATTTTTAGCCTTTCTATAATATAAAAATATCGCCTTTTCAACTATAAAAATCTAATCCTTTGCATTTTAAAAATCTAATATTTTGCATTTTAAAAATCTTGGTTTTAACCATTAAAAAAAATCAGTTTTTATCATTATAAAAATTCAGTCCTTTCAATACATAAAAATCGAAATTTCAGAATTAAAATAAATAAAAACAAACTTACTGTAATCTGCGAAGAAGGGGGGGTCTTCTGTGCGCCAGCGTCGGAGGGTGGCTCAAGATCGTCGGAGGGAGTGCTGCGAGGCGCTGCAAGGCGGCAGGGGCTTTCAGGCGACGTCAGGGCTTTTGGGGCGCCGCTGGTGATCGATCGAAGGGAGGGGGATCAGAGGAGCGGGTCTGGGCGGAGGCGTGGCTGGGCTGGGGTGGGGCGGCGTTGACGCGAGGCGGCGGTGGCGATGTCGATGGGTGGGCGACGCGATTTTAGATTTAGGTTTTCTTTTTTTTTCTTTTTTTTCCCCTTTTTTTTCTGCTCGAATGATTTTTGAACGTGGGGGGCCAACGTGATTTAAGGGGGTAAGGAGAATTTTTTTAATTTTTTAATTATTTTATTTTGCAAAAAGTTGACTTTCACATACGACCTCGAAACGAGGCCCACCGCCTGTCGTCCATAGCGTTTTACCCCCATTCCGTACACAATGGGATATGTATCATAGGCTGATTCGACTGTTTCGATCAGTTTCCGTTGGATTTACATTTAAATCGCTATATTGAAATTTAAACGTACATTTCAAATTACCGGGGTCACATACTAACTAGAAATATTCCAGAAAAATATTTTCTAGCTTCGTATTGACGATACGGTCCTAACAAAATTAGTTTCGTCGAATTCTGAGACCGTTGGAAAAATGGCCATTTTCCAGTCGATTAAAATCAACTAAAACTGGTCAAACGCGTTTTCCTTTGCCACGCTCACATATTGATTCGTTAAATTATGAAATTTGGAATCTAGCAATAACTTAACATCACGGACCCAACAAAAGTGGTTTCGTCGAAATCCTAGGTCGTTTGCAAAATTCCCATTTTTAAGGGCCTGAATTCCATAGCGACTATTCAGAATTTTCAACTGGACATATCTTTTGATTCCCGCTATGAAATTTTGATTTGTCGGATTCGTTGGAAAGATATTATCAAATAGATCCTATTATTTTTGGTTTCACAAAAATCCGGATTGTTTTACACCCGGTACATTCAATTGAAGTTTGAAATCGAATTATCGAACTACCGCGCCATTTTCAATTCTATTTATAATTATATATATATATTTATATTCTAACGACGACGCGTATAAATATATACGTTTGAATTTTATTCAAAATAAATTTCTCGTCGATATTATTTAAAATAATTCATTTTAAATATTCAAAATTCGCTAAAATTACCAAAATAAAATTTTTAAACTGGTTCAGAATTTCCGGGTTATTACACCTTTCCCCATTGAAAAATCTAAACCCAGTAACACCAGTTACCCTTCTTCCTCCCAACCAACATACGCTGGCCTCAACACAATATCCCTTCTCCAAGCATCAGATACTCGAACCCATAACTCAACATTTGCCAAGCCTTCAACCTGACCGCACTTCTTCTTCTACTAATCTGTGAGTTCGAGCTGCTCCTCCAGTATATCATCGCAAAACCCTTGCTCCAGGAACCTCGCGTTTTCAGATAACACACGACTTCCCTGCTCGATCGACAACCTTAACCCCAGAAATTCCAGCAACTCCGCCTACAAACTCGATTTCATCTTCAAAATCCAAAAACTAACATTAATTACCAAACCCGATGCACCACTTTCAAGAAATAATTAACCCTATGAACAACTTCGACTCGCCCAAAACGGAATCGCACCATTCAACAGAGACACCAAATCGAACAGAATCACTCATGGAACCCATAGATATATGTTCTGAGATTTATAGATTTTGATTTTATTTTCTTTTGATTTTTCTTTCTCTCATTTTGATTTTCCTATGAAAGGAAGTGGCGGCTACAATTTTCTGCGTTGACCAGAAAGAAGATTAAATTAGGGTTAGAGGGGAGTGAGGATATTTATAGAGTAAAGAAATGATTTTTTTTATTGATTATTAAATTAATTAAAATCAACCGTTGCTTCTACTTAGCTTTTAAAAATCCGTATGATCACATACGATATTCAAAAATCATGGAAATTGAAATGCCACTAGAGTTTGACATTTTGGACCTAACGAAACTGGTTTCGTCGAATTCCGACTCCGTTTGCTCACACAACGTATTTTTAACTGTCAAAATACTGACTGTTTCTCACTCTAAAAACCCGTACGGCCACACAGTGACTCTAAAAATCACCAAACTGGAAATCTAACAACTATTTGACATTGCGGATCCAACAAAATTAGTTTCGTTGAATTCCGACTTCGTTTGCAAAAGTGGCTTATTTTTACAGCTCTGAACGACCCATTTAAATATATAAATATATTTAAATATAATTAAATTTAATATTTAAAAATAAATATTATCGTGTATATATTCACAGAGGAATACCATACAGCTCTCATTGGATTTATGACTCGATATTCAAACCCCGATATAAATCGATATTCGATTTATAATGAAATTCCTTTTTAAAATATAATTAATTCCTTTATAAATTATAAAGGAATTCCACAACGACTTTTCTAAAATTTGATCTGGACGTACATCAAAATCTACATAATGAAATCTCGATTTTCCTCTTCCACTAGAAAGATATACTCCACCAGCTCCACACGTTTCTTGTTTCATAGAAATCCGGTTTAAAACGAATCCTGTACATTCAGTTGAAGTTCGAATCGCCAATTTACGAACTGCAGCGCCATTTCGAGCTCGTTTATAATTATATTATAAATATACGTTCAACTGTCGACGATTGAATATATTCGTTATTCAAATTCAATTCCACGCTGAATTAAATATCACAGATGGTCTGGTTCACACCATATCGTCATTTCAGCCAATTCTGATTATTTCAGAATTAAATATATTATTTAATTTATTATTTTAATTAAATATTCATCATTATTTAATTCCACGACTATTAAATTCACTATATCACTATTAATATAATTAAATAAATTAATTATAATACCTCTGCCAATGCGGGTCATTACAATCTTTCCTACTTGAAATAATTTCGTCCTCGAAATTGCTAAAAGGTAGAGAACGACCCTATCGACTGGTTAGAACATATTTGTTCACTTCTTAACTCCAGTTTCAACTGAATCAATTTAATTTCAATTAAAAATTTATTTAATTCTCATCAAAGAAAATTTCCAAAAATCCTGAAAATTTTCTAATGCCTTAACTCTTCGAATTTTTTTGCCAGCACCTCCTTTGTACTGGTCAATAGGTCAAACTCCCACTCGCCTCTCTGGGCCATCTCCAACCCAAAAGAAAATCAAACAGCCAAGCGGCTTGCCAATTCGGCTCATAAATCTTATATCCAATAGAAATATAAACTTGTACCTTTTGTCGGCATATCATTATATCCTTTCCACCTGTTATTAATTCAGCGGATACAAGGGTCATCCTAATCAAATTACAATCTGCTTTTATCCACAACACAACCATCTGCTTATATCCGAGCCAAATATCATTTCAACTCGAGTTTCTTCTCGATTCCAAACTCTTAACTTGATTATCCCATTACACTTCAAATTTGAACCTCACAATCCAATTTGTCTTGATATCATTCTAATTCAATCTCAGTTACCACTTTACTGGCTTTACTTTAATTCAAATTTGCTTTCACAAATTTCTGTTAAATTTGTTTTTAATTCAAACAGTCTTTCCCTGGGAGTTTTTAAATAGTTTACTCTTTTCAAAAGTCAAATTTTCCTTTTGAACATGTCACTGAGCCCTAAATTAATATTCCATTAGTTAAATCACTTCTCTATTTCTTTATCAATATTTGTTAACCAAATATTTTCAATAACAATATTGGCCTTTTATGTTATTTGGAAAACATTTCCGAATATCGCCTTCCTTTTTTTTTCTAAACTTTAGAAAATATATGCTTTTTATAATTGGAAAATACTCCAATTACTAATCTCTTTTCCGACCTCGTTTATTTCTATACTTAGGAAATATTCTTTATTATATCTCCAAGCTTACACATATTTGGGTTAAAACGAATGTTGTGTAGAACATTGTTACGACAACCCAAATACTATATTCAACTAACACTTATTCAACATTGATCTTCGAGCCTGAAATCTTACTATTTATTTGTTAATAATGAAATCAATCAAGTTGGGGTATAACTACCTCTCAGACCTTGACTGAATAACATTTATAACGTCAAAACAGATAAGACTACTTACTCAAATAATCAATACCATACAACTACTTATTCACTTCTAAACAGTATACGCTTCCTCTTTCTATCTTACTAGATTTTATTCTTAGTCTTCCTTTTTGATTTTACTATTCTATTTCTAAGTTCGTTTCCTCATCGACTTCTATATATATCGATACGTTGATTTCTAACTATCAAATTATCTTAAAAATATTCTAACTCCTTAAATTCCCGGAAAAATTGACCATAACCTCCTTTGTACCAGGAGCATCGGGATATTTCAAATAGCCTCCCATGGCCCTCACCAATCCAAAAGAAAAAGAAAAAGCCAAGCGGCTAGCCGATACGGCGCATAAAATCTCATATATGAATTAAATACATACCTTTTCGTCGAGCATTCTATTTATATACCTTCATACCTTATCCATACCTATCTCATGTATATTTATACCTGCCCAATCTATTTTAACTATACCTGATCGTTTTAACTCAATTCGTTAATTAATTTGTTAATTAACTCTTTAGTCTATTTCACTTTTATATTTGAACATGACATGTTCAAATATATTTTAACTTGCTAATTAACTAATTTGAATCCAAGTTTCAAATTTAAGTTCTATATTCGATTTCGAATATCTATTTACAAATCCAATTCACCTTTCAAAGTTCAACTTCAAATTCAAACTCGATTAACTAATTCCTCTTCGATTTAGTTAATTCTATTCAATTTCTATTCAAATTTTATATCACTTCTATTATTCAAATCTATATATCAAATTCTATTATTCAAAATCTATATATCAAATTCTATTCAAATTCTATATTATAAATCCCATTTTGAAATTCAACACAACTTGTCTTTCCCAAAACAAATTCAAAACAGTATCTCTGGTAGTAATTCTTCACTTACAACTCGAAAATGAATACTGATGATGCAGCTGTCATCATCAGAATCTATTTTCCAGCGATCGAAGTGAGTTCAATACTATAAAACCATTTCTAATCATTTCCACTTTGAAATTCGTTTCAAAATATAATTCACACTGCTTGTAAAACAATTTAAAATCTCCTAGGATCTTAAATTTTCCTTATTTTTAATCCAAATCCATTTACAAACACTTATCCAATTCTCTAGAGTTTTAACTCAATTTCTGGTTTTAAATTTCAGATTTAACTCATCTGATTTCACGTATTTCACTTATATGATTCTGATTGGTTATTTACATAACCATTTAATTTATAATCTTACTCGATTATAATAACAACCAATATATCCAATATATATCAAAATATACGTTGGGTAAAAATTATTTTTATTTACCCTCTTTTCAAAACATATCGTGCCGACCCATCGTATTCGAGTGTTTAGTAACTCCTACCGATACAGTGGATCAAACTGATCGACCAGAACTCATAAACAACTCAACCAATAAATGACCACAATATAAAACAATTTTTATATATCAATAACAAATATGTTCACTCGTATATATACACTCTAACTCAATCTAGGGTATTACTAACCCCATCTCTACTGAGTCATGCCACAGAGCCAAGGTAATTCACTTAACATTAAGCTCTAATACCAACTGAAATGACCTGGGTTTTTGACGACTTTGGTTATCGCCATAAACTCAATGACGACTAACCAAACGTCGAAAAATACTGATCATTAATGAAAGAAATTAGAGGGTGAGCTTAGATAAGATAGAAACTTAGAATAGAAGAAGAAGAACACAATATCAGAGTAACACGAATCTCACAGCGGAACAAATAAATATATTTCATAACATAACTTTGAAATACAATTCTGTACTTGAATATACATATCATTATCAAAGTACAACACTTACAACACAGCGGAAATAACTATAGCTATATGATCCTGAAGCCTTCTGCTCCAAGCCCTTCCAGTATATCTATAATCCCGACTACTTGACTTCCCGTACAAATTTAGGCACCCAAGAGTTTAGGGAAAACAACAAAATAAACTCCGGGTCAGTCATGGGACTAGTATGAGTAAAACAGTTTAAAACAGTTTGAACAAGTAAACGATATCTCATAATACCACGCCGTATAACGGAACGGGTTTTTCCCTTATGAGAATCCAAATATCTTTATATCAAAACCTTTTGATATTATAATAACGTCTATCAACATAATATAATAATCATCTAGCAGAAACGCTTTCATCTCACATTCTACATATATAGTATGCAATCAAAACCGCAAGCACGTATTGGGTAATGGATTTTCAACTATGACAAGGTATGGAACCACCTTTCGCTAGTGTACCTTTAGAGAGGAATACACTGGATTCAACAAGTACATCTTGCAACATGGCCACACATGACCGACCACTCATTTTGCTTGAGTGTATCGAATGTATATCACCAACGGTTGGGATCAGCAACCGTTTCCCGAATGGGACAGCATCAACAATAGATTTTAGAAGTAAATGAAACTCTAGATCAGGTGATTATACACCGTACTTCGGTGCAACCGACTTAGCCATGCTGCCTGCCCGATTTCTGTCATTTACCGGATGTGAGGCTAAAAGCTACGCTTTATCATCACACCAGATTCACTTTGAATGCCACATCGTCAAATCCATCAAATCACCGATTGACGTCCTCAACCATACATTATGTGTTAGCTAAAAGAAGTTTCCTTCTCCGCTTCCACTCTTGGTACGGTTGGAGAAATCAATATACGTGATCGTCTGGAAATACTCTGTCATACATCCGTCCATACAAGTCATCCAGGAATAGGATGAACCGAAGGCATTATTCTGTAAACAGGATAGCCCTTGCATAACTCCGTCTTCAATTTCCTTTGGAATATATAATTCGCAACGCTTATGCCAATACAGTGTGGTTCTTTGGATAATAATCCAACCGGTCTCTCCATATTAACAACGTTAAAATGGTCAAAACTTCGATAGTCTGTGATTTAACTATCGAAGAAAACCAGGTGTGCAAACAACGATATTATTTCCAAATGGAAATTCTATCAATCAATCATCAATCATATATATATATATTTCCTATTTCCTTATTTTCTATGTTTAGAAAATATACATTATTAACAATGGAAAACATTTCCATTTCTTGTTTTCTTTATTAGAAAACATTTCTGGTTTGTTATTTGGAAAACATTTCCAAAGCTTCTTCATTGGACTTAGACAGATGTTTAAACAAACCATCGCGATGCCAACTCAAACCATTTCCTTAATTACTAAATTCACTTAACCATCCTTTACTATCGAACCTTAACCATTCCTTAGTTAAAAATGAAGTCAATCAAGTTGGGGTAATACTACCTCTCAGACCTTAACTGAACAACGTTTCCAACCTTGAAATAGACAAAGTTCACCCTTCTAATTCTTTAACAAACTTCCTTATGTAACTCTCTTTCGAATCATCTCTATTCGATAATTCTTTCCTTCGAATAAAGTATATACGATAACTCCATTCAATTTACTCTATTCACTTAACTCCTATCGGATAAACTATATTCGATAACTCTTTTAATTCTATTTGAATAAACTATATATTCGATTAACTCCTTTATTCTATTCACTTAAACTATATTCGATTAACTCCTTTTACTCTATTTGAATAAACTATATATTCGATTAACTCATTTTCTTTAACTCTAATCGATTAAACTAACATCGATTAACTCCTTTCGATTAAACTAACATCGATTAACTCCTTTTAACTCGGTTAAACTAACATCGATTAACTCCTTTATTCTATTCTATTCGTTTTATCAACATTTTCCCCAACCAACATACGCTGGCCTCAACACAATATCCCTTCTCCAGGCATCAGATACTCGAACCCATAACTCAACATTTGCCAAGCCTTCAACCTGACCGCACTTCTTCTTCTACAAATCTGTGAGTTCGAGCTACTCCTCCAGTATATCATCGCAAAACCCTTGATCCAGGAACCTCGTGTTTTCAGATAACACACGACCTCCCTGCAAATCGATCGACAACCTTAACCCCAGAAACTCCAGCAACTCCGCCTAAAAACTCGATTTCATCTTCCAAATCCAAAAACTAACATTAATTACCAAACCCGATGCACCACTTTCAAGAAATAATTAACCCTAGTTTGTTGTACAACTTCGAGCTCGCCCAAAACGGAATCGCACCATTCAACAGAGACACCAAATCGAACAGAATCACTCATGGAACCCATGGATATATGTTCTGAGATTTATAGATTTTGATTTTATTTCCTTTTGATTTTTCTTTTTCTTATTTTGATTTTCCTGTGAAAGGAAGTGGCGGCTACAATTTTCTGCGTTGACCAAAAAGAAAATTAAATTAGGGTTAGAGGGGAGTGAGGATATTTATAGAGTAAAGAAATGATTTTTTTTATTCATTATTAAATTAATTAAAATCAAACGTTGCTTCTATTTAGCTTCTAAAAATCCGTATGATCACATACGATATTCAAAAATCATGGAAATTGACATGCCACTAGAGTTTGACATTTCGGACCCAACGAAACTGGTTACGTTGAATTCCGACTTCGTTTGCTCACACAACGTATTTTTAACTATCAAAATACTGACTGTTTCTCACTCTAAAAATCCATACGGCCACACAGTGACTCTAAAAATCACCAAACTGGAAATCTAACAACTATTTGACATTGCGGATCCAACAAAATTAGTTTCGTTGAATTCCGACTTCGTTTGCAAAAGTGGCTTATTTTTACATCTCTGAACAACCCATTTAAATATATAAATATATTTAAATATAATTAAATTTAATATTTAAAAATAAATGTTATCGTGTATATATTCACAGAGGAATACCATACAGCTCTCATTGGATTTATGACTCGATATTCAAACCCCGATATAAATCGATATTCGATTTATAATGAAATTCCTTTTTAAAATATAATTAATTCCTTTATAAATTATAAAGGAATTCCACAGTGACTTTTCTAAAATTTGATCTGGACGTACATCAAAATCTACACGATGAAATCCCGATTTTCCTCTTCCACTAGAAAGATATACTCCACCAGCTCCACACGTTTCTTGTTTCACAGAAATCCGGTTTAAAACGAATCCTGTACATTTAGTTGAAGTTCGAATCACCAATTTACGAACTGCAGCGCCATTTCGAGCTCGTTTATAATTATATTATAAACTATACGTTCAACTATCGACGATTGAATATATTTGTTATTCAAATTCAATTCCAAGCTGAATTAAATATCACAGATGATCCGGTTCACACCATATCGTCATTTCAGCCAATTCTGATTATTTCAGAATTAAATATATTATTTAATTTATTATTTTAATTAAATATTCATCATTATTTAATTCCACGACCATTAAATTCACTATATCACTATTAATATAATTAAATAAATTAATTATAATACCTCTGCCAATGCGGGTCATTACACTTTAATAATTATATTGTTAAAGTTATTATATTCGCCAGACTTTATGTCTGACCCCCTTGTTTTTGCCTCTTTTCTTCCTTTTTCCCCCAGGTTCTCAGGGTGGGACTAGTACTAGTGGAGCTTGATCTTGGTTCTCTTTCTCTCTCTTTTGGAAGTGCTTGGATTGCTGAAAGTAAAGTTCAGCTCATCTCTTTTATGGCTACTTGTGTTGGGGTTTATGCTTTTTATTGTATGTACTCGGAAACAATTTATCAAGATGGATATTAAGTGTACTTGGTTTATGAAGTTGTTGTAATCAAACTATTTCTCCGCTGCAATAAAAGTTGTTTTAATTTTTTCAAGTACCATTATTTATATCTGTCTTGTTATATTCATTTCTATACACTAAATACGCTCCATGGAAGTTAATGCATTCCGTTTGTGAGTGACATTTATGGACGTGGGGTGTTACACTAAGGGGGTTAGATTATATTATATTATTAAACGAATGAATGGATATAAACTAAAGTAAATCTAACTGTTCATGGCCAATTTCACTCCTATAAATAAAGGGGGTAAGGCCTCATTCTTTTCCACACAAATCTGTAGGCAATAGCGAAGCTCTGCCATTTTCCTCCCTCTACAAACCTAATTTCTTAATTAAAAATATATTCATATACAACAAATCCAACACAAATCATATAGGATTGAAAGGGTTTGTCAGATCCAGTGGAACGGAATGTGAGTTGATGCTCTACATCAGATTCTCCCCTCTCCTCCTATTTTCTTACATACTTATAGATCTGAAAGTTTCCTTTTTTCAGATAAATTGTAGATTTATAAGAATTTGGGAATTGTAGGCCTAAAAGATTATCAAAAAGTCAGATTTGGACACTTTCAGGTGAATGGGAAATTTATATATATAGTTGTAATGGCCTATTTATCTTGTTTGAATTGTACCTTAAAATATATGCCCATTTTCATCAGATCTGTTCATAATGTTGTTGTATTTGAGTTGACACCTAACAGATTTGCTAGTAAATATTATCAAAACTTGTGAGTTGTGAATTATGGTTAAGATTAAATTTAATTGTAGGATTCTTAAAATTATTTATACGTATTTCCTACAATTATGTTGTAAAATGTGTTGTAGTTCGTTGTAAAACACTAGGGATTTGGAAATCAGTCCCAATAACACTGTTTATAAGTAATTTCTTCCAAATCCCTAGTTTCAGCGTAAGTTGATGGATTAGGTGGTTTAATTTAATAAAATTATACCAATTTGGTTTCGATGTTGTTGTGGTTCTTGGCTTAATTTTTGTAAATACGACGTTTTCCTCTTTTTGAACAAAAAGACATTGTTTTGAATTCACAAGAGATATGACAAAAATATTGAAAAAGGGAAAAGTGGTGCAAACGTATGTATAAATATAAATATACATATTTGTGCTTAGTTTGCATTAACTATTACAAATATATATACATATATATACATATATATTTCTTGTGAATTTGAAATATGTCTATCCCAATAATTAGGCATAATTTACAATAACTACAGCTAAAAGTCTTTTTGTAAGACTTGGAAACTTATGACAAGATTGAATGCAAAATGAAATGTTTGGATATTGATTAAACCAAATCATTAAATTTAAAAATAATAATAAATAAAATTACTATGTTAACCGCATGAAAAATATAAATATATATATTATCTATCCAAATCTGCGTAAAACAGTAAAATATACATTGTATTGAATGTTTGAACGACATTCAACTATGGGATTATATATGAAAATGTAATCCATATTGAATTAATATATTTGTGGTGACAATTGTAGCAATTTTACAAATAATTGCTACAAATATAACCATAAAATTTATAAATAACAATTGTAACCGATGTTGATGGGAGAAAGGTAAATATAATAGGTTAGTGGTTATAATTGCTAAACTAATTAGGATTAATGTTGTAAACCCCAATTAGGGAATTTGAATTATAACCGCATTTAGATACGAGGTTAAACTCAACTTGTGGTAGAAGTCTGCCCGGAACTGTTGGATCTGGATTAACCCTAAAGGGGGAGGGGGTGAATAGGGTTTATCACAGTTTTTCGCTGAATTAAAAATATGACAGGATATTAAAATAATAAACTGATCACAGAATGCAGCAAAAATAAAAGTGCAGAAAATAAATCACACACAGATATATCCAACTTCGGCAAAACCCTGCCTACTGCTGCATTCCTAAGGTTTCTACTAGCTAAAAGAACAGATCCCGCATACAAGACCATGTACACTCACGAACCCCTCGCTCCTATACTAATCCTACGCTCAAAACCCTAGACTGGCCGAAATCCCCTTGACCAGATTTTCTCGAATTACAAACCCGTAATCCGTAACCCTAGATTTTACAGACTCTAGTAAACTGCCAGCTAAATCCTTACTGGATTCCCCTAGAATTTTACAGACTCTAGCAACTGTTCAGATCTATTACAAATAAAAGTGAAAATACAATACAAATAAAACAAATAAAAAACCCTTAAAAAGGAGCTAGACAAATTTAAATCTTCCCATTTTAAAATATAGGCTTAGCCAATTTCAAATTGTGTCGGCCTGTTCTATTTCCCATGCTTTGCCCCGATCATTCTCTAAAAACCTGGCGGTAGCTCTGGAAATTGTATTAGGGTTTTCATTACAAATCCTCCAAATCGAAACTTGATTGCTTGAAGAAATCTGATTCTCTTAGGCTTGAATCTTTGTGGCTTGATGTTTTGATTCGGGGTTGCTCTCTCTCTCGATCGAAACTATGAGTAATTTGAATTTTATTCTTTTGTTGCTTGAATTGATATTGTTAGTTTTCGATCTCTGTAAAATACCTGTGATGATGTGGTGTTTATAGGGTTAAATAAAAACCCTATTGTCTATGATTTCGCACGATTATGATTTGATCTGGTTTGTGGAAAATTTGAGTTTCCTATTTTCATAAACACGGCTTTGAAATCATAAAAATTGTTGCCTTGATTGCCTCGATTTTAAGATGTGAACCTGGTCTTGAAACACGTCCATGAACTTAAATGAGATTTCAGAATGAATCAAAAACTGGAATGTATTGATTCGATTTTATGAAAAAAATGTCCCACAAAAATACTTGTTTTGCCAAATAGTTGCCATTAATTAAATTCCTGATTTGCTTGATTTATTGCCATTGGAAAAGCTTGCGTGATTTATTGAGATTAACCTGGACTTGAATAAAAACTAGAAAGAATTCGAAATTTAAACTGTAGTCCACCCTGATTGTTGTCAAACACAGATTGATTTGCTCATTTTTGAAAGTATATCTTTTGCTCCTTTAAACCACGATTGCTTGATCACTGTGAGATTTTACGGAAAGGTTTTTGCATATATGGTATGTTTAAATTTGTTGAGTCACTTGAAAGGTTTGCCAGATTCTTGCCTTTGGTGTTATTTCCTAAATTATGGCAAGAAAAAACTTCCTGAACATTTATTCCTTGCCATAGCCTTGTTCTTGTCAAAATGACTTCTTGGCAAATATACTGTTGAAAGCTTGGAAACATTTATGCCTTAAAACAATATAGATTTCTTGCCAAAAATAGATTTTCTGGAAAAAAAAATAGCCGAGAGTATTTCCTTCCACACACTATGTATGCCAAGATAAAATAATTTGTTGGACATTTTCCATATATTCATGGACTGATTTTCACTGTGACACTAGGTTTGCCTTCTTGGCTTTGTACTGCATTGTGTATCCATGTGCACATCACTGTTTTGAACTAAAATATCATGTTGCATCATACCCTTTATTTTTGGAAAGTGATTTCATTTTCATATTGACATGCTTATTTGAACAGACTTTATGATTCTGTGCACTTATATGAATTACTCAACTTGTCCCATATGGTTTTGCTCTTCCACCTGCATAAATGAATATACTGATTTTGCCCATGAACTTAAGGCTTATGCAATTGACATTTAACTAGCACAACTTAGTCATTTCCTGAACTTGTTGTGCTCATTCCATTCATGTTGTTTACATGCTTCATTCATGATTGTTCCATATGTGCTGCTGCCATGAGTTTTGCATTGCTCTTCTTGTTTTTCTGAACCTCCACTTCATAATTGAAAAAGCATCATGTTGTATACAAGACTTACTTTGTGTGTCTTCTTGCACATATATGTGCCATGTGAATTCTGGCTTGAGTGTTACTTGTCCCACCTATGTACCTGCTAATGTACATGTTGTTCCATTTTATATGTTAACCTTCGCATCATTACTGCTAGTGTAACACCCCATGTTTGTTAACGTCACTCATAAAGGGAATGCATTAACTTCCATGAAGCATTATAAGTAAACAAAACAGAATATTATAAGACAAATACATAAAGTAGTACTTGAAAAATTTATAACTTTATTACAGTAGAAACAGAAGTAATTTTGGTTACATCTTTCAAAACCGCAATATCAGAATTCAAGTACATAAATATCAGTCTTGTACAAAAGCCTTCAGAGTACGTAATTTTAAAGGCATAATCCCCAATAGAAAATGCCATAAATAGGTAGAATCAAAGCCATGCAATACTTCAAGCACTCTAGTACCTCAAGCAGAGAGAAATCTAAGTCAAGCTCTCACGTTCCCAACCTGAGTACCGGGGGGGTGAAACGGAAGAAAAGAGGCGAAACAAACTAGGTCAAACATATGTCTGGTGATTCCAGTGACTTTCAGCATATAAACAGATAGCGGTATCATGACATGCAAATAAAACTGGATGAGAGATAGCCGTAACAGGAGTAGCAAGTTAACAGAAGAAACATAATGATATAGGCTAAGCTAAGCTCCTTACTTAATTTTCACTTCTCTGCACTAATACTAGTATAAAAGAATTAGGTGTTGTCCTATTGTCTAAACAGAAAACAGAATGATCTCTTCAGAAACACGATGCTAGAAATGGGCCTTTACCACCCGAACAGAGACAGATGGTACAGAAACAGAATCAAGAATGAAATTAGAGACAGAAACAGAATAATCCCTACGGAAATAGAATATTAGAGTTAGGTGTACACTAGTAATGGGCCTTTAGCACCCCAACAGACAGTACCACAAAGAAACAGATAGGTGTTACCACCCCAACAGAAACAGAAGGTACCCCAACAGAAACAGACAGAACTAAGTGTACCCTAAATTCTACCCCAAGCGATCGGCTCCTTAATAAATAAATACCCTGTGTCGGCCCCATAGAAGGGTGTATCACTCCCTAAAGTGGCAACCTATAGACACAAACCTATTTACAGATGTTACGATGTCTTACATCCTTAGAGCAGACCGGATCCATGCACGCACATTACCCGGTTGGAATGCGCTATTAACACCCCTCGCCATTACCAGAGTGAACCTCTTACAATTAGTTCAGTAAGCGTGCCCAGACCCCTCTTAGTGTTGGGTCATAGTTTTAATACTAGAAAGGGTTACTGACTAATATGGGTCCCAAACAATAAATGACACAAGTAATTATCCCTCCTAACCTTGTGTCCCCAGACTAACAGATTAACTTGTTTACAGATTTCAGATGTACAAAGTTCAGATTAACTAGTTTTCAGATCAGACATACAAGTTAACGGGTTTTCAGACTAACAGATCAGATGTACATATTAACAAGTTCTCAGACTAACGGATCAGATATACAGATTAACCGACTTACAAATTGTTTTACCTAACTTTGTATTGGGCCTACAGCTTCACGAAACGGGTTTATTAGATTCATCAGTCCAGTTGTTTTAACCCTATCCACCCAACACGTTTTAGGCATCATATTATATTTGCATTAATTAAATATTAATGCACAGACCTCTCACATTAGGTCCGTAGCTTGTGGCCGTTGTATGTGCCGGGCGGTTCCATGCAGACTTCTGCCACAAGCCAGGCCTAACCTCGTGTCTAAGCATCCTTATTCCTACGACCTCTCACATTAGACTGACAGTTTGCGGTTGCTGGTTAAGCCGGTTGGGTCCAGGCAGGCTTTCACTGCAAACTGAGTCTAATCTCATGTCTCAGCATTCTTATTTGTAGCTAAAGTTTTCATTCACAGATTGTGCCAATATCAGATTAATTATGCCAAGTCAACAAATTAACTTCTATACAAGTTACAGCAGATTATTCAAAGTTCCATTAAGATGATTTGCTCAATTTTAGATCAAGCCTACAGATTTCATACCCCAAATTACCGTATTCAGTTTCAACAGATTTAGCAGATTGGGCAATTTAACAGATTTAATCATTCCTTAAAAGTGCATTGACATACCTCTCCTAATCATAAAATTAAGCCTAATTTTACATGCCTAAATTATGGTCATAATTCAACATATAACATATGTCCCAATTTTTTTGTTAAATTTGCACCTTACAGAATATTGTCTAAAAACCCCAAGTCATGATGCACAATATAAATTATGCCAAATTATAGCCGTTGATTACCGCATGTGTCAAATATCCAAAAATCCGAATTAGGCGTATTCACATTAATATTTATCCCTATTTTAATATAGATCTTTTACGCCTAAATCATATATACTTTTTTTTCTTCCAAGTCATAGATCGTCATATAAAATATGCCCCCAAATCTAGACCTTAAATTACAACATGTATTATGTCCTCAAAATCAGATCTTGAATTATAACATGCATTTTGTCCCCCAAATTACAAGTCATATGTTGTCATACAATAATTCTCCTTCTTCCAAATCATAAACCATCATATATAGTATGCCTAGATCTAGATCTTAAATTACCACTTATGTTGTGTTCTCAATTTAGTCACAAATCAGTTATGTCCAATTATGCATCATTCAATATTTTCCCCAAATTTAGCGTTCGCGTGTCAATCTCTTATGAGATTTGGCTACGGCTCTTGGTAGCCTGGCTATAGAACAGAAGGAAGAAAGAGATACAGAATAGTTACAATAAGATAGATGTAACAACCCGGAAATGTGAGCTAGTTTAAAATTTTTATTTTGGCAATTTTAGTGAATTTTGAACATTTAAAATAGATTATTTTGAAAAATATCGACGAGAAATTTAGTTTGAATAGAATTCGAACGTATATGTTATATACGTCGTCGTTAGAATATAAATAATTATATATAATTATAAATAGAATCGAAAATGGCGCGGTAGTTCGATAATTCGATTTCAAATTTCAATTGAACATACCGGGTGCAAAATAAACCAGATTTTAGCGAAACCAAAAATATTAGAATCTATTTGAGAATATCTTTCCAATGAATCCGAAAAATTGAGATTTCATAGCGGGAATCAAATGATATGTCCAGTTGAAAATTCTGAATAGTCGCTACGGAATTCAGGCCCTTAAAAATGGAAATTTTGCAAACGACCTCGGATTTCGACGAAACTAGTTTTGGTAGGACCGTATTGTCAATACGAAGCTAGAGAATATTTTTCTGGAATTTTTAGAGTTCGTATGTGACCCCAGTAAATTGAAATGCGCGTTCAAATTCAATATATAGAGATATATGTTGATTTTGACGAAAAATGATCGAAACGACCGAATCAGCTTACGATACATATCCCATTGTGTTCGGAATGGGGGTAATTAGCTATGGACGACAGGCGGTGGGTTCGATTTCGAGTTCGAAAATAAAAGTTGCTTTTTGAAATAAAATAAATAAATTAAAATAAATCCCTCTCTCTCATTATCTCCTCAGGCCCCCCCGTTAGAATTCATTTCGAAATAAAAAAGGAGAAAGAAGACGAAGGAGGGGAGGAGCGCCGTCGCTCCTCCCATCAGGGCGCCACCGCGCCCTAGGGTGGTGAGACGACCTGAAATCCCGTTTAGACGGAAACAAGGGTTATCTTTGGAATATAACACAGAAACATATAATAGCAGAACAAAAATAAATAAATACACCAGATAATGAACAATAGAATATACTGGATAAAGTAATCATCAGAGTTACACAGTATACAGGATCTTACTTAGTACAAATACAGTTCAGCTGTACATAAATGTCTACAGCGGAAATAAACAAAATATGTACAATAGGAGCTGAACAGCATAAAAAGAAATAAATGATAGAATCCATCTTCAGCTCCAGCTATCCAGAAAGAACCAGCTAAACCTGAATACAAGGCTGCCCGTGTAGAAAAAGGGGCACCCGAGTTTGAAAGTGAAACAAACTACGAGTCAGTCATGGGACTGGTATGAGAAATCCACTCAACACATATATAATTGGCTAATCACAGGACCACGCCACTTTCGTGGAACGGGTTTACTCCATTGGATTGCCAGTGCTTTAAAACAAATCTTTCTTTTAAACATCGCTTATGCTTTTTATAAAAATGAAGCCGTTATAAGACTCAGTTCCCATCACACAATGCAACGCAAACCGGAGGATAGAGTTTTTACCTTATAACGGCCAAGATATGCTTGATACGAATAAAACAAAGGCATTTGATATTATTACTAGTGTTTATATGTTTTGAAAACAATTTCAAATCATAACTATCAATCATAGACGGCATTAATGCCCCATACCACTATGTCGCCATATATAGGTATACAATCAAAACCGCACAGTCACGTATTTGGAAATTGGTTTTCCGTCATGAACCAAGGCAAAAGATAGTCCTTACCGAGTTCGTGATTCTCTAGCCCGAGCCACAGGACCCAGACTCAGGTGGGCCCTTGGAGCGACAGGGCCGGTCCACCGATGTGGATTAAAATGCCTGAACAATACGTTTCCCCGCCCTTTGGGGCGTAAACGAGCCAACGAATGACTCCATCGGACCCGGATCGTCCGATCAAACCGAGGCGCCTCGCAACAGCAACAACCGCATAGGTGAAAAGTATATAAATGTCAGGGCTGGTAGGTCACTGACACCACCCTAGCTAGAAAGAAACGCATGTCCTCCCTGAGGTCCTTCCTCCCGTTTTAGGTTCATACCGGGGTGTGAGGCTCGCGAATTTACGTTATACACAAAGCTACGCCACACAGGCGGTGCTTTGATCATCACCACAAGACTTTGCTTTTCAACAGAAGCCCTGATCACTGCATCTTAGCATGCCACACAGAATAAATCCTATGTCAGACACACAGTCCATTTACAAGTCCGTTCTGGGTCTAAACGAAACCGGAGGCACTAAATACCTCGCAAACCCATCGATCACCACGTACGTCTGGACGATCACCACTCATTATCCATATTTCGGGATGCCTCCCAATCAGGACCTCGGTTACCATCCAAACGAGGTGAAGATCTCCGGTCTTCGACCACCGTCTTCATCTTCGACTTTCACTCGTCGGTCGATTATTTGAAATGAGAATTAACTCGGCCTTTTCAAATAATTCACGTATATTTAGAATTTCAAATCAATTTATTTCAATGGTTAAATTATTCGACAACATCAATTTTGTTCTTTAATGTAATTTTCACACCAAACACATTCAACCATCAAATATCACATAAATCAAGCAAATTCAGTTTATTTCCATTCCATAACGTTTCCAATATTTTATAACGATTTATCGCTATTTTTATTTATTTTAAAATAGCTGATTTATTCAAAACGACGCTTCGGGCCATAAAGCGGCTGTGGCACTGTTTTTCTTCAAATTTGATTTACACATATCTGAAAATCTAACCGTTGGATCTTCACGAAATTTACATCATTAGAAAGGTCTTTTCAAAACGAATCCAACGGTTCCAGTTTCGGGAAAATCCGACGGTCGGATCTCCCGGTACAATCGTTTGAATTTTCGATTTCAAAATACGAACTGCAGCGTCGTTATTCGATTAAATATATAATTATATTTATATATATATATATAAATATAATCGCTTCTGGCGCTGTTTTTCTTCAGATTTGAATTAAACATTCCAGACAATCCAACCGTTGGATTTTTACAAGGTTGGTGCCGTTGGGAAGATATTTCCAAGGCGAACCCGACGGTTGAGGTTTCGGGAAAATCCAATGGTCGGATTTCCCGTACTAGTTGTTTGTAATCATGGTTTCAAAATACGAACTACACGGCTTCATTTCGTTTTAATTTTATTTATATTTATATATTTATATAAATATAGTTCATTCAATGATTTCCATATCGTTTTCACTTCAAATATTTTTCTAACACCTTAAAATTTTGGAAAATTTCGCCATAACCTCCCCTGCACCGGGAGCATCGGGAAATCGCAAATAGCTTTCCCGGTCCTTCTAATCTCAAAAAGAAAAAGAAAAAGCCAAGCGGCTAGCCAACAGGCTCATAAAATCATCACCCAAACAAAGCAGTAAATGTGTACCTATTTGTCGGGCACAAAATTTTATTCCTCTTCTCTAGCCCCTTTGCTATAACCTGTTCAATGAATATGTATGTACATATATACACAGTTCTTATCATTTATCATTTTCTATTCGACTTCATATTTGATTTCTATTTGGTTTAAAAACACCATTCATTCTAATGTTACATAAATAGGTGAAAATCATTTCATTAGCTAATTAATGAATATTTCAACTCATATATGTTTATTTTGAACAAGTGGCTATTTTTAACACTTCACATTTCAACGATTTATGCATACAATAGAAATGTGATTTTTATTGTAAAACAATTCATTTCAAAACACTATTTTTCTATATAGTTCATATAGGTGATAAAAATAGGATTTTTTATTATCAAACAATTTATTTCAAAATATGAATACCATTCAACACATGAATTTCTAATCAACGAATGAATATCAATTCAACACATGAATGTTTTCTATAGTTTCTATATATAGATAAAAATGTGATTTTTATTATCAAACAATTTATTTCAAAATATGAATACCATTCAACACATGAATTTCTAATCAACGAATGAATATCAATTCAACACATGAATGTTTTCTATAGTTTCTATATATAGATAAAAATGTGATTTTTATTATCAAACAATTTATTTCAAAATATGAAAACCATTCAACACATGAATTTCTAATCAACGAATGGATATCAATTCAACACATGAATGTTTTCTATAGTTTCTATATATAGATAAAAATGTGATTTTTATATTTAAAACGTGAATACCATTCAACACATGAATTTCTAATCAACGAATGAATATCAATTCAACACATGAAGGTTTTCTATTCAATGAATAAATATAGTTTAAGCATATGAAAATAATTCAAACACACGAATATTATTCAAAATTTCGGCAGCATAACGGCAGGGTAGTTAAAACCGGGACCGTCCCTAGTACGGCTCCTCGCTCTACCTTAAAACCTCGCGGTTTTTGACAATGGGGATCATGCATCTAGTTCGCACGCAGGCGGCATGTATATATTTATTTCATTTCCACAAACTAATTCTATGTGGTTTCAACCAAATATTTCTCAACCACAAACGGGTATTTTTCAACCACAATCAACCAATATCAATCACAAACAATCCCAAACAATCATTCGCTATCAATCAATTTTCACAACAATTTCAACCAATAAATATCGTCCATGGTTTGTGGACGAGGGGCGTATATATATATATATATTTATATATAGCAATTCACTTTAATTTCACACATATATATATATATAGCTAGAAAAGAAATTGAAGAGTGAGAAATTCTCACCAATAGCTATCCAACTACGATTTTTCCTTTACAGAAATCTTCGCCAATCTCGCCTTTTGTCGCTTCTTTGCCCATATTCTCTACATATGTAAAAAACGAATTTTTACTATGTTATTCAATATATAAAAATCGAATTTTTATTATGCTATTCAAGATATAAAAATCGAATTTTAAAAATATAAATTCCGCCTTTCCAAAAATAAAGATTATATTTTTAATATTCCTATGATGTAAAGATTATATTTTTATTACTTTAAAAATATAAAAATCATATCTTACTTCTTTTACTTAATAAAAATTCCGTCTTTTCTATTCTAAAAATATGATCTTTTCTATTCTAAAAATCAGATCTTTTCTATTCTAAAAATCTGATCTTTTCTATTTTAAAGTTCAAACCTTTCTCTTTTTAAAGTTCTAATCTTTTTCCTTTTTAAAGTTTAAATTAAAAATCAGTTTTTAAATCTGTTAAAAATCAGTTTTAACTTCTTTTTAAAAATTCGGTTTTTAAACCTAATTAAAATCAGTTTTTATAACCTAATTAAAATCAGTTTTATAACCTAATTAAAATCAGTTTTATAACCTAATTAAAATCAGTTTTTTTTATAACCTAAAAAAAGAAAACAGTATTTAAACCTAAAAAAAGAAAACAGTATTTAAACCTAAAAAAAGAAAACAGTATTTACAGAATTTAAAAATAAAGATAAAAATAAAATAAAATACTTACTGTACGCGAGGGGGGGCGTCGTTAGGCTCGGCGGCAGAAGTTCGTCGGAGCTGGCTTCGAGGGGTCTCGGACTGGGAGGGGGGGCTAATCGGGTGTCGCGATGCTTCAGGGGGGGCTCGTAGGTCCTGCGAAGCGGAGGAGAGAGTGGCGCAGGTCGGAGGTGGCGCTGAGCGATGCCAGGGGGCGAAGTTTGGGCGTCGGCGGCGTTCGCTTTAGGGGGGCGGTCGATAGTTTTTAGGGTTTTTTTTTCTTTTATTTTCGTTTGTTTCTGTTTATTGAAATCGGGGGGGGGGGGGGCAGGAAGAAAGATAAAGGGAGGGAAAATAGATTTTTTTTATTATTTAATTTTGCAAAAAGTTGACTTTTACATACGACCTCGAAACGAGGCCTACCGCCTGTCGCCCATAGCGTTTTACCCCTATTCCGAACACAATGGGATATGTATCGCAAGCTGATTTGATCGTTACAATCAGTTTCCTTTTGAATTTTCATTTAAATCACTATATTGAATTTTAAACGCACATTTCAAATTATCGGGGTCACATACTAACCATAAAAATTTCAGAAAAATATTTTCTAGCTTCGTATTGACGATACGGTCCTAACAAAACTAGTTTCGTCGAATTCTGAGGCCGTTGGAAAAATGGCCAATTTCCAGTCGATTAAAATCAACAGAAACTGGTCAAACGCGTTTTCCTTTGCCACGTTCACATATTGATTCGAAAAATTATGAAATTTGAAACCTAACAATAACTTGACACTGCGGATCCAACAAAAGTGGTTTCGTCGAAATCCGAGGTCATTTGCAAAATGTCCATTTTTAAGGGCCTGAATTCCATAACGACTATTCAGAATTTTCAACTAGGCATATCTTTTGATTCCCGCTATCAAATTTCGATTTGTCAGATTCGTTGGAAAGATATCATCAATTAGATCCTAATGTTTTTGGTTTCACTAAAATCCGGATTGTTTTGCACCCGGTATATTCAATTGAAGTTTGAAATCGAATTATCGAGCTACCGCGCCATTTTCAATTCTATATATAATTATAATTAATTATATTCGTTTTCAAATGTCGATTCAAACTCAGTTTTCATCGCCATTATTTAAAATATTTATTTTAAATATTTAAAATCCATTATTTTAGCCAATTTAAAAATTTTAAATTGGTTCAGATTTTCTGGGTCGTTACAGGTGGCGCCGCCCACCACCACCGCTGAGCGGTGTCAGCCCTCCCCCCCTCTCTCGTTTCTCTCTCCTCCTTCTTCTGAATAAAATCGCTCCCCCTCAAATCGCCGCCACCGTCCAAGGCAAGGCCGCCGCCCCCCTAAACCCTTGAGCCACCCTGCCGCGTCGCCAGAGCACCAGCAGCCACCTCCGACCCTCCACCAAGCTCCAGGCGCCTCCCTTCCTCCCCATTTCCCCCTTATAAGTCTTTATTTCAATTTATTCGTGTAATTAAAAATGAAGAGTTCTGATTTTCATATTTTTAATTATAGAAAGAGCATATTTTTAATTAGAGAAAGACCATATTTATAATTAGAGAAAGACCATATTTTTAATTATAAAAAGCTAGGATTTTTGCGTTGAATAAAAAGATTGAATTTTTATATAACATAAAGATGCGATTTTTATATGTGAAGTTATATAATAAAAATATGATTTTTATATAGTATGAAGAATAAAAATATGATTTTATATAATGTAGAGTAATAAAGATGCGATCTTTATAGTAGTAGCAATGTAAAGATATGATTTTTATAGTATGGAAAGTATAAAAATACGATTTTTATATTATGTAGATAGTAAAAATATCATCTTTATAGATACAGCGAAATAAAAATCTGATTTTTATTATTATATATATACGTGGAAATGAAAATGTGATTTTTATAGTGATTAAATGAAAAGGCGAAATCTTTATATTTGAAAAGGCGAAATCTTTATATTTCAAAAGGCGAAATCTTTATATAGAGAATAGCATGATAAAAATATAATCTTTATTATATGAACACCGATGTAAAAATAGAATTTTTATCTATATAGTAACGATGTAAAAATAGAATTTTTATCTATATAGTAACGATGTAAAAATAGAATTTTTATTTATATAGTAGCGGTGTAAAAATATGATTTTATATACATAGCAACAATATAAAAATATGATTTTTATATACATAGCAGCAATATAAAAATATGATTTTTATATACATAGCAACAATATAAAAATATGATTTTTATATATGTAGTGGCTACGGGCAACGAAAGTGACAAAAGGCGAGAACAGTGATGATTCCCTACATTGGAAGTGTCGTGGAGTTGGGATAGCTTTGGTGAGAACTTCGCACTCTAAATTTCTTTTTCTAGTTATATATATATATATATGTATATACTAGGATGCAGACGGTGCTTAGTAGCACCCGACACCCGTTGTCCACAGACCATGGACGGCTTGTATGCTTGTTTGATGTATTGTAAAAATTGTTTGTGATGTTGATGTGAAAGCGATAATAAATTGTAGATGGTCGAAATAAATTAATTATCGTTAAAAATATAATTTTTAACGTGAATATGAATATAGTGAATGTGAATAAATGAATATTTATAAATAAATTGACCGATTTGTTTATATACACTGATTTGACTGATATTGATTGGGATGATAAATTTTACACATCGCCCAACTGAACAAATAAAAATCTGTGTTTGTTGATTTGAAACCCAACACGGGTGTTAGGATGATATTTGAGTACACTAATCCCAATTATTTAATTGTATGTCGATCGATTGGTCAACAGGCTGTGTAAGCGTTAATTATTTATATTTGATGCTTATGCAGTTGTGTGGTGCACTTTGGATGATGGTTGACTGGTTATCGTTGCTATTATATACATGTGTTGTATGGAATCCATATAATTAACGTTATATGGTAATTGATTGGGCCTCATTCCAATCGGGAAAATAATGAATATTATAAAAGAAAATTCATGTGTTGACGGTATCCATGTGTTGAAACTATTCATGTGTTGAATATAAAAATAGTCATGTGTTGACGATGTTCATGTGTTGAAATTATGAATGTGTTGAGTAAAATATTTTAAATAATAAAATTTACATCTTTATCATATTTACAATTAGAAGCTACTTCACAGTGGAGTCTAATTAAAAATCAAACGATAGAAACCATAATTTTATAAAATATTTTACATAACAAAAATAGTCATGTGTTGACAATACTCATGTGCTGAGATTAGTCAGGTGTTGGAAGAAATATATATTCATGTGTTGAATGGAATAAATATTCATTTGTTGAATAGAATAACGGATTTATTGAAATATATAAAGCCGTGTTGATTAGAGTTGCGCCATTTTGACGTGAACGATATTTATATCGATTATATTCGTTTTTATAATGAATATAGAAAAGAAGTGATATCAAAATATAACGTTTTGAAAATATTATCATTTATATAGTAATGATATGAAACATTCAATTTTGATTTGAAATTGAATATAGAGTTGAAATGGTTTTGAAAACGAATTTAAAACGATTTATAAAATACGTTTTAAAAAGGAAATCGACGAAATATATATATATATATATATATATATATATATATATATATATAATGGCCTGAATAGAACGCGCCGCGGCAGTTCGTGAATTTCGACCATTGACTTCGAATTGACATTACGGGAGATCCGACCGTCGGATTCCCCAAAAACCGGAACCCTTGGGTTCGTATCGAAAAGAGCTTTCCAATGAATATTATAAATTTGAAATCTAACGGTTGGATTTGGAATTATGTCCAAATCAAATTTGGAAAAGGTCGTTGTAAGTGCAGTTTGATGGCCGTTGATGGAAATCGAATGTACGGGCCTTGATAAAATTATTAAAAATATTAATAATTTGTGTAAAATCATAATATGTGAATTGGAAAGAACTGGGATGAAAAATTCCACATTTAAAAGGATAAAAATATATTTTTGTCGAAATGAACTAGTTTTGAACTAGAATTAAAATCAATTTATTTTTGAAATAAATAAATTGAATTTGAAAGTGATTTTAAAAATAATCAATATTCCCAATACGTGAATTGGACTGGATTTGAATCGAAATTATCTACGGAATATTTCGATGTTGGATTTCATGATTATACAAATATTGTTATGGGAATTTGAAAGATATATTTTATATCGTTATTTCCAATACGATATTTGTTGGTTTCAGAATTTGATATTGAATATAAGTCGGTATATTTTCTATTCAGAGCCTTGTATTTAATATCAAATGTAATTTGGGTTTGTCGTCAATCGTGTTTTAGATGACATTGGTTCTTTAACCCAGTTAAAGACAGGATATTGATTTTTGAAAAGATTAAAACTAAGTGGAGTTTTAATGAACCTTTAATTTGATTGAAATGTGAATTGATAATTTAAATTATCAAATCTGAAAGGTGATCGAGAATGGAGTACCACCAGTTTTGCTCCAAAGCGATAGCTAAATCTATAATTAGATTTGAACGTGAAATGGTAATTAATTTTACCGATAACACCATGGTGTTAGATATGGAGTATTACCTGTTTTGCTCCTTGGGATGAACAGGTTGGGATTGGGAAATAAAATAAATAATTACTTCGGTGTGGTTCGCTAATCCCGACTAGCTTGGAAAACCATAATATGGTTTGAAATGATATCCAAAGGAAGATTAAAGAATAAATTTAGAAGAATTTATCTTTGATAAAATTAATGGGAACCTTTCCCTAAGAATGTGATTTTGTGAATAAAAGAATATTCTAAATTGGAATGAGGCGTTTGTTGTGTTTGTGTAACATTTGTTTATCATATACGTGGGTTATTCAGAAAGGCCGGGTTATACCCATTCTGAATAACCGATTCGGCGATAAGTCGAAGATGAAGACGGTGGTTGAAGACCGGAAGTCTTCACATCGTTTGGGTGATTACTGATGATCTTGATTAGGCTGTACACCCAAGATGAGGGAAACAGTTGGTGATCGTCCAGACGTACTTGGAGATGGATGGATATGCGAGGAAAGTGCCTCCGGTTTCGTTCAGACCCAGAACGAACTTGTAAATGGATTGTGTGTCTGACATTGGATTTTATTCTGTGTTGATTGATCTCTATTAAATATACATCTGTTTGGCGGCGGAGAATTTATTCCCTTGCTTAACGCCCTTCTCTGAGACGTACGAGCTTAGAGGTTGTATATCGATGGGCATCAGTCGCATGAAGTGAATTGCCAGTGTGGCACGCGTTATTGGCAATTGATCAAGGCTTCTGTTGAAAAGCAAAGTCTTGTGGTTGATGATCAAAGCACGACCTGTGTGGCGCAGCTTTGTGTATAATGTGAATTCGCGAGCCTCACACGTTGGTATGAGTCAAAAACGGGATAGTGACTGCAGGGAGAGCACGTCGTTTCTTTCTAGCTAGGGTGGTGTCAGTGACCTACCAGCCCTGACATTTATATACTTTTCACCTGTGTGGTTGTTGGATACGAGGCGCCTCGGATATAGGTCTGTAAGGACCGGGAAACGTGTGTTCAGGAATAATTAATCCTCAAAAGTAAGAGAGGACCGGCCCTGAAGATCCAAGGATCATAGTGGGGTCCTGAGACATTTGCTAGAGTGTCTCGAATCGGAGAGGAGCTTGCCCCTTGCCTCGACTCATGACGGAATTCCAATTTCCAATACGTGTATTTCGGTTTTATTTGTAGAGCCTAGTATGGCGACATAGTGGGATGGGGCACTCATGCCGTCTATGATTTATATTTATGATTGAAACAGTTTTGACACCATACACTTATAATAGTATCAAATAATGTGTTTTTAACGTATCAAGCATGCTTTGGCTGTTATAAGGTAAAAACCCTATCCTCCGGCTTGCATTGCATTGTGTGATGGGACCTGGGTCTTATAACAGCTTCATTTTTCTTTATTTAGCATTGCGCTGTTTGTTCTATGCACTGGTATTCTTGGGAGGAAACCCGTTCCGTGTTATATGGCATGGTCCCTTGATTTACCAAACTTTAAAATAAAGATTAATAACTGTTTTAGTTCTCACACCAGTCACATGACTGACCTGGAGTTTATTGTTTTAACCTAAACTCTAGGTGCCCTTATTTTCGACATGGGCAGCTAGTAGTTTTGGTTTTGCAGATTTATATTCACAGGATCCTGAATTATAGCTGGAACGATGCTCAGAAAGCTCTGTATCCGTGCATTACTTCTAGTTGTGCTTTTGTATTCTTTTCCGCTGCGATGTATTTAAATGTAATTTAAATCTCTTTTATTTGTTGAATGTAATTTATTCATTTATACTCTATATATTCTTGTATTCTGATGGAACTGTTGTAATAAACAATGAAATGCTCTTCCGTCTGCGTTCTATTTTGTCTTGTCCTCAACGCAATCCGTGCTTTCCTACACGGGAAGTCCGGGTCGTGTCAATAGATCTACACAGAAAAACAGATCTGATAAACAAGAATAAGATGGATCTACACATAAAAACAGTTCTGATAAACAAGAATAAGAGAGATCTCCAATTCAGATTTATACCCATGTCAAGATCATAATTAAATTTCATATCTGAAAATAACTGCACTCACAAATCATGGTTTAAGAAAGAGAAGAATGATTTTGGGATCTGATTTTCTGGAGTTGATTTAGCTTTCCGTTGATGTAGGCGTTGATTTGTTATCTTTATCTTCTCTTTTGAATTGATTGATTAGGGTGGAGGCTAGGTCAGTTTAGGTTTTAGGAGCATGGAGGCACCATTCCTCTTTGTTAATGAATTAAGGTTTAGGTTTAGGGTCCTTATATAGTTGAAAAGAGTGTTTTAGGACCATTATATTAACCCTGAACCATGAGAACCAATCAGATGCCACATCTGCCTTAGAGCGAATCGGTCCACGGGTTTACAACCAAACACCCTGAATCAACCCCTAGTCGACCCAGCAAAGCTCGGGTCGACCTCAAAAATGGGCCGGTTCAGTTATTCCCCCTCCCGATTCGTTGTTTTGAACTTTTTGCATATTTATTTATTTAATTTATATATATATATTCTTTCTCATATGCATACAAACTTCAAGTCTTAATAACATCTTCATAAGGTATCCGTTTTGTGCAAACCAAATGTCTATCTTGACCCAAAATTTTGAAACGAACATAATAGCGTAACCCATTTCACTTAATTCTTCTTCTGAAAATTAAGTATACTTTAATTTGTGAATTTTAATGTTATAATATTACGGGGTGTTACATTCTCCCCTCCTTAATGGATTTCGTCCCCGAAATCTCCAAGTTAAGAAGAATGTATCCTACTATCCAATCATCCAACTACTCAACCATCATCCACAAGCATCCATTGTCCTTAAAAGGTTTTTTAATGTCGTATGAACATATGCAGACAGTGTGTATATGTTTCTTATCTAATGCAAAATCAGGCGGTCTACTGATCCAGTTAACCTCCTCAATGCGAATCATGTTAGTACCATGAGTCCAATTATGTATGAAAGAAATCCTTTTTGATACACATCATTTCTATATGAGTGCATAACCATTCATCCAAATGCAACATCCATATGATGAGTCAATCATTTTGCATCCACAAAAATTGAAAAATGCACACATATCCATATGCAGTATGAAAGTGTTATTGAGCTGATCTAGTGCCTAGTGTGTGTATATGCATCCACGAGCAACCACTAGCAACCACTTGCATCCACTTGCAACCATCAAACATAACATGTCTCAAACACATGTTTACACCCATTAGTTTCTACCTAAAGGTCGAAGACTCAATCGATAGGATACAGCCGAGTGATAGAAGCAAGTAAAATTAAAATAAAAGTTATGTTCCCATTAGACATCGGTTAAGAAAATAAATCCCTAAGTATCAACCCCAAAGACCGAAATCAACATCAGATTAACACTTAGAGAATTACTCCCATTAAACAATGTCAAAGCTGGAAATCTACTTCACGCTTCGAGTAAAAAATCCTATCCTTTTCAGAAATATTCAGATACTTACAGACTACTGGTACAGATCAGATTATCAAATGATTCTTAGGAAACTAAGCATGATAAAACCCTACCAAATCCCACAAAAACCAGAATGTATGCATCATAGTCAACTTAATGCTTAACACAGATACCCTCAAACCCTAACCTATCGCAAACAGATGAGTCGTAACTCTTATGGGGTTTAAGACTATAACAGGATCAGAAACAAGACTAGTATTAAAGTGAAGAGACTCGACTACAGAATTAAAATGCCAGAATGATCAGATAAGGAAATTAAACTTTCTACGAAATTTTTTCCACCTTTATCCTGTCCACCAACTGCGAGATCATTCGCCTACCTTCCAGAAAATTCTTCCCTTTGCCCTTGCCTTCTGGGGCAATCCTTGATCAAATGTTCTATCTCACCGCACTGAAAACAACCAGTCTTCTTACATGTTAACAAGTCTTTCTCTAAAGTTGCCCCCATCGTGCAAAAAACCCTACGAAGCTCGAAAGAGGATTAGCCGTAGGTGAAATTACTGCAGCTATAGATGGAAGCTAGGTACTTCTTTGCCCCTTTGACAGGCACCGTAGTTTCATCATACCCACGGAATCATGTCGCGATGAGGTTACCTCCCAGAAAGCTAGGAGCCCCGGAGACTCAGAAAAGAAGGAAACAAGAATTAAACGAAAAAAATCAAAAGATAGATATATGGCTTTGGGGACTATGTTTTTCAAAATAACTTTCCTTTTGAAAATACTTCCTTTTTAAAACCTTTTTGAAAATAGTTTTCATATTTTTTTGTCAAATCTGGTAACCTTCAGCTCTGATACCAAGTGTAACACCCCATGTCTGTTAATGCCACTCACAAAGGGAATGCATTAACTTCCATGAAGCATTATAAGTAAATAGAACAGAATATTACAAAACAGATACATAAAGTAGTACTTGAAAGTTTTATAACTTTATTACAGCAGAAACCGAAGTAAGTTTGGTTACATCTTTCAAAACCATAATATCGGAATTCAAGTACATAAATATCAGTCTTGTACAAAAGCCTTCAAAGTACCTAATTTTAAAGCCATAATCCCCATCAGAAAATGCCATAAATAGGTAGAATCAAAGCCAAGCAATACTTCAAGCACTCTAGTACTTCAAGCAGAGAGAAATCTAAGTCAAGCTCTCACGTTCACAACCTGATTACCTAGAGGGGGGAACGGAAAAAAGAGGCGAAACAAACTAGGTCAGACATATGTCTGGTGAGTCCAGTGACTTTTAGCATATAAACAGATAACAGTATCATGACATGTAAATAAAACTGGATGAGAGATAGCCGTAATAGGAGTAGCAGGTTAACAGAAGAAATAGAATGATATAGGCTAAGCTAAGCTTCTTACTTAGTTTTCACTTCTCTGCACTAATACTAGTATAATAGAATTAGGTGTTGTCCTATTGTCTAAACAGAAAATAGAATGATCTCTTCAGAAACACGATGCTAGAAACAGGCCTTTACCACCCGAACAGAGACAGACGGTACAGAAACAGAATCAGGAACGAAATCAAAGACAGAAACAGAATAATCCCTACGGAAACAGAATATTAGAGTTAGGTGTACACTAGTAATGGGCCTTTACCACCCCAATAGACGATACCAGACAGAAACAGACAGGTGTTACCACCCCAACAGAAATAGGCAGAACTAAGTGTACCCTAAATTCTACCCCAAGCGATCGGCTCCCTAATACATAAATACCCTGCGTCGGCCCCACAGAAGGGTGTATCACTCCCTAAAGTGGCAACCTATACACAGACCTATTTACAGATGTCACGGTGTCTTACATCCTCAGAGCAGATCGGATCCATGCACGCACATGACCCGGTTGGAATGTGCCATCAACACCCCTCGCCATTATCAGAGTGAACCTCTTACAATTAGTTCAGTAAGCGTGCCCAGACCCCTCTTAGTGTTGGGTCATAGTTTTGATACCAAAAAGGGTTACTAACTAATATGGGTCCCAAACAACAGATGACACAAGTAATTATCCCTCCTAACCTTGTGTCCCCAGACTAACAGATTTACATATTTCAGATGTACAAAGTTTAGATTAACTAGTTTTCAGATCAGACATACAAGTTAACAGGTTTTCAGACTAACGGATCAGATGTACAGATTAACAAGTTCTCAGACTAACGAATCAGATATACAGATTAATAGACTTACAGGTTGTTTTACCTAACTTTGTATTGGGCTTACAGCTTCACGAAACGGGTTTATTAGATTCATTAGTCCAGTTGTTTTAACCCTATCCACCCAACATGTTTTAGGCATCATATTAACTTAGATTTGCATTAATTAAATATTAATGCACAGACCTCTCACATTAGGTCGATAGCTTGTGGCCGCTGGATGTGTCGGGCGGTTCCGGGCAGACTTCTGCGACAAGCCAGACCTAACCTCGTGTCTAAGCATTCTTATGCCTACTACCTCTCACATTAGACTGACAGTTTGCAGTTGCTGGTTAAGCCGGTTGGGTCCGGGCAGGCTTCCACCGCAAATTAAGTCTAACCTCATGTCTCAGCATTCTTATTTGTAGCTAAAGTTTTCATTCACAGATTATGCCAATATCAGATAAATTATGCCTATTCAACAAATTAACTTCTTTACAAGTTACAGCAGATTATTCAAAGTTCCATTAACATGTTTTGCTCAATTTTAGATCGAGCCTATAGATTTCATACCCCAAATTACCGTATTCAGTTTCAACAGATTTAGCAGATTGGGCAGTTTAACAGATTTAATCATTCCTTAAAATTGCATTGACATACCTCGCCTAATCATAAAATTAAGCCTAATTTTACATGCCCAAATTATGGTCATAATTCACCATATAACATATGGCCCAATTTTTTTTTTGTTAAATTTGCACCGTACAAAATATTCTCTAAAAACCCCAAATCACGATGCACAATATAAATTATGCCAAATTATAGTCGTTGATTACCGCGTGTGTCAAATATCCAAAAATCCGAATTAGGTGTATTCACATTAATATTTATCCCTATTTTAATATAGTTCTTTTACGCCTAAATCATATATCCTTTTTTTTTTCTAAGTCATAGATCATCATATAAAATATGCCCCCAAATTTATATCTTAAATTACAACATGTATTATGTCCTCAAAATCAGATCTTGAATTATAACATGCATTTTATCCCCCAAATTACAAGTCATATGTTGTCATACAATAATTCTCCTTCTTCCAAATCATAAACCGTCATATATAGTATGCCTAGATCTAGATCTTAAATTACCACTTATGTTGTGTTCTCAATTTAGTCACAAATCAGTTATTTCCAATTATACATCATTCAATATTTTCCCCAAATTTAGCATTCGCGTGTCAATCTCTTATGAGATTTGGCTTAGGCTCATGGTAGCCTGGGTAAAGAACATAAGGAAGGAAGAGATACAGAATAGTTACAATAAGATAGATCTACACAGAAAAACAGATCTGATAAACAAGAATAAGATGGACCTACATAGAAAAACAGATCCGATAAACAAGAATAAGATAGATCTCCAATTCAAATTTATACCCATGTCAAGATCATAATTAAATTTCATATCTAAAAATAAATGTACTCACAAATCGTGGTTTAAGAAAGAGTAGAGCGATTCTGGGATCTGATTTTCAGGAGTTGATTTAGCCTTCCCTTTTATGTAGGCATTGATTTGTTATCTTTATCTTCTCTTTTGAATTGATTGATTAGGGTGGAGGCTAGGTCACTTTAGGTTTTAGGAGCATGAAGGCACCATTCTTCTTTGTTAATGAATTAGGGTTTAGGTTTAGGGTCCTTATATAGACATAGAGAGTGTTTTAGGACCACTAGATTAACCCTGAACCATGAGAACCAGTCAGATGCCACATCTTCTTAGAGCGAATCGACCCACGGGTTGATAGCCAAACACCCTGAATCAACCACTAGTCGACCCAGCGGGGCTTAGGTCGACCTCAAAAATGGGTCGGTTCGGTTATTCCCCCTCTCGATTCGCTGTTTTGAACTTTTTTGCATATTTATTTATTTAATTTATATATATATATATATTTCTCATATGCATACAAACTTCAAGGCTTAATAACATCTTCATAAGGTATCCGTTTTGTGCAAACCAAATGTCTATCTTGACCCAAAATTTTGAAACGAACATAATAGCGCAACCCATTTCACTTAATTCTTCTTCTAAAAATTAAGTATATTTTAATTTGTGAATTTTAATGTTATAAAATTACGGGGTGTTACTGCTTGCATGTTGTACCACTGTTTCACCTATATGCTTGGCTTAGCTGTTGTACATGTTTTTCTTTGCTGTTTGGGCTGAAATTTGTGTCCATCCTGAACTTGACATGCACGAACGCTTGCATTTGCTGTTTTAGACTCATGTGTATCCATTACTGACTTGAAATTTGCTTTTCTCGACACTTGGGTTACTTGCTTCACTTGTGTTTGAATTTATTACACTGAGTCGAGATGGTCCACGTGACTACTCCTCAGTTGCACATTGGACCGGCGAGGCAGTGCACACGCGTATATATATACACACGTGTGTATATGCAACCGTCCAGACAAGTTTTCCTGTCCTTGCATTGAGATATATATATATATATATATGTTGTCTGCCTTATGGTATTTACTGTGTATCACTATGAATATCACAAGCTGTCTAGACACAGTCGGATGGATTAAAAAAAATCAGATCGAGTCATGAAAAATGATGAGAAAACACACCAGAAAGCTGAGGCAAATAAAATTTTAAAATTAAAATTAAAATTAGCTAGAATTTATAATATTATTTCTGTTCCATAACTGTGTGTGTTTCTGTATATGACAGGTATGAAGATAGGACTGACTGAAAGACGTTGTGAAGACAGAAGACTAAGAGACAATGTCATTGGATGTAAATGTATCAGTGAATGTATATGGATATGAAAATGTAAAATGAGTGATTGTATGTAAATATGAGATGTATAGATAGAGTGTTATAGTGAGGAGCTGTGTAACAACATAATTGTACTGATTTTTGTATTAAACAAATTTGTTTGAAATAAAATATTATTTTATTATGCTCAAATTTGTGTTCAAGCAAATTGGTTTATTTTATTCAGTTTATTTACAAGTACAATGAATGTAGAATGATGTAGTGTATATGAAAGTGGATATGAAATGAAATGTATATCAGTGATGTGTTTAAATAGTGGAGTTATAAATTTGTACTGTTTAAATGTTGAAATAAAATATTATATTCAAATAAAATACTGTGTGAATATTTGAATTTCTGTACAGTCGTATTTTATTTAAATATAAATATTATACCCCTGTCTATGTTGTATATATGAAATAGTACAATAACAAACACATTTAAAATAATATTTATTTGTTTGTTATCATCAAACAAAAATCATATAATTGTGTATACAACTACGTTATATACAACAGGAACTGCCCGGCAAATCCAACATCCATAGGTGGCCAGCTTAATGTGAGGGTCTAATGCGTAAATATAAATGTACTAAGACATGAGGTTAAGTTCAACTTGTGGTAGAAGTCAACCCGGAACCGACCAACAAATCCAACATCCACAAGTGGTCAACTTAATGTAAGAGGCATGATGCACAAATATATATATATAACAAGCAACGAATAAATAGATAAGAATAGTAATTGTCAGTTGGAGTACAACAAATAGATACTTCGCAAATGATAAATAACTCCCTTAGGAAAATATGTCCGTTATGGTCATAAATAGCAATAAACTTAGGGATAGAAGCAAACTGGTGTAAAAAGGGAATTAATGGACATTGATTTTTGTTTAATTACTAAGTCCAATTAGAGAAATAATCGAATAAATATCATAGGGTAAGGAGGATATAACTTTCCGTACTTATACTAGTTAAATATAGAACTTATAATTAAAAATTAGAATTGGGCGTAGTAGGTTAATGATATAAAATATTATTAGTTAGGAACTGTGACAATAATAAATCGTGTACGAATAATATTTCCATGAAGAGAAACTAAACGGAAAAGACTTAATGACGTATCCCACTTTGTCCCAATAGGGAAAGGTATTAAAGGCTAATGGGGTACGAACTTAATAACTCTCGCATATAGTCTGCATCCTGGGTCTTAAGCGGCTGGGGTTAAAGAGTCCACCTAGGAGTAGGTCTTTCCATTTAGGTGACTTAAATGGAAAGAGTGTGTGGTGGCTACCCAAACCTAGAAACAAAAAACGTCATATATAACAACCTACCCTACGGGAAGTAATAAGTGACAAAGGAGGTTATCCAATAAGCTCAGCTATATGGTATAGCGAATGATAAAATACCATATCTCACCATACACGGGGAAAAGGGTATATGCATGAATGATGGAAGCCTTAACTATTAGGGCCCCATAGATATTTCCTTCTAGTTTATGTTAAAGTTGAATATATTATCAAGGAATAATAAGTGACCTATAGGTCCGCCTACGGTCTTAAGCGATCAGGGAGAATCCACCCTATCTATCATTGATAGTGAGGCATTAAATAATAAAGGATAAAGAATAAGGATATATATAAAGAAACTCTGTAATTAGGGGTCCACTCTCAATTGAATAACTAGCCATGTTCTGGTATAAAGGCTTCCTAAATATATGCATAAACGTTTTATCTCGGTATCAAACTTGGAAAATACTACTTGAGAAGGGAAGCTAGGGTCAGGCGTAATGAGTTACAAGGTTAGGCTAGAATCACTAACCTTTGTAGGCATACATCTTGGGTTGAACCAAACGAGATACATTGCGTATTATAATCTGTGTTGTACATTTTCTATTCACCAGAATCTTGTTGTTCTAACCCCCTCCTCATTACAACCACCCAAATTTTCTAGAGAAGGTCAGGTTCTTACATGTGTTTATGTTTTGCTTTCAGTTCTTGTTCTCTCTCATGCTCATTTACCTACAGGTACCAGATTTACATGCTCCATTCTTGGATGTGTTCAATTTTCAGTTTTTGTCGAAATTTAGGCTCAAAAAAGTGTGAGGAGTTACAGTAGGGTCTCACTGGACCACTGCTTGATGGATGTGAGGAACATGACGCTCTTCGATTGAAATATGTGAACTTTGAACTGTTCAATGTAATGGGTGACCAACATATTCCAGATATTGATCGGTTTAGTTGTTCGGTGTCGAAACCATATGCCAGCTATATCGGTTAGGAAGAGAGGGAAGCATTTGACCATGACATTGACCGATGATAATAGTACTTCCATGTGATGCATGTATCGCATTAGATATATGGTCAGGTCGGTCCTGCCGTTGTAGGGTTCCAGGACCGAAAGCTTGATGTCAGGTGGGTTTCAGGAATTGCTGATTTCCCATATGAATTGACTACGATGGATGTTATCCATGTCTTATTGAGAAGTAGTACCTCGCGTGAAGCGTTTATTGATGCTAGCAATCTGGTTTCCATCTCGAGAAGCTGTTGCTACAAATCCAATTCTGCATCGTGGACATTGGTGGGAAACCCATTATGGGGTGGAAGCGGGCCTTGAGTTCTGGGAGTCAGTTCCATACGGCCCATGAGTGATGGGTGGAGGCGGTCCCCAGCCTCAGCTGTATGTTCTAGATTGTCCAGGTCTCCTGAGTTTGCATGTGCGTTGGTCTGAATCATACCTATGCCTGTAGGACTAGACTAGTTCAGATAAGCATTATCAGCTCGGTATTGCCCCCACTCGGGGTGATGTCATGGTGATTTTTAGTAGCATCTCCCTCTGTCCTTGTAGGAACTGGTATGGTAGAGTGGTCTAGTTGGGACAGAGGGTTGCTGCCCCTAGCTAGGTTTGGATCGCTATGTTGGCTAGGTCAAGTGGGGGCGGCATAAATCGGGTTTGCGGTAAGATACTGTGTCGGACTGGAGGTTGCATCGATCCATGTTCTAGTCGACCCAGAAATTGCACCGGTTCAAAAACTGCTTGTCTAGGGAGTTGAGTTGAATCCTGGACTGGACCCATAATGGTCGACCAACTTGGGGTTTGGCTTTGGCCAATCTGAGGTTTCGTTGTTGTTCTAGCTTCGTTGGTTGCTTAGAGTGATGATCTAGGATTTGACTGATCGAGAAGTGAAGTTGGCCCACTTGGACGTAGAGTAGTGGACCTATATGGGGCTTGGATTTCATTGGTTTTAATTTCCCTAGCTTCTCTTGGTGTAGGAAGTGATGCTTGGTTGCTCAGTCTCTCTTCCATCCGAGTGAGGAAATCATTCATCATTTCTTGCTGCTTTGCGAGGAGTTCATCTTGATGTGTCATTTGAGCTTTGAGTTTGGCAAGAACTCCATCCATCTCATGCATAGTTAAGTATTGGGATGGTTATTCGTGAGAGGAAGCCTCCAGGCATGCCTCCATAGTTGAGTCTACTGGACAGGTACGTAGAGATTGAGTGTGAGAAGGTGTTGCATCCTTCTTCTGCTTTACCATTACTTGTTTAAGAGCTACTGAAGGTCGTAGGTTCGACCCCCCTCCTGGCGCGCCAAACTGTTGACCTCAAAAATTGGTCTAGTGACGGTCTACCTCCATAATGTGTTGTTCACACACAGTTATAATCACAGAGTGCAAGAAAAAGAAAGTAAACACAGGAGATATAATATTTTTATAGTGGTTCGGCTTCAACCAAGCTTATGTCCACTTTATAATCTCTGTTTATACTGAAGATTACATGTTACAGTTGCTTTTGATTGAAAGAAAGTAGAGAAAGAAGTCGTTTATACAAAAAATCCTTGTGTTATAGAGAGTTGAAGAGTACTGTAGGTTATTTTTGGAGTGCCAACCATGTACTTTTCAGTAGAGGCTTTTCGTCTCCTTTCTATTTAATGAAGTAAGGTATTTATAGGTGAGAAGATCGGCCGAGTTATGTAACGACCCGCAAATTCGAACTCTTTGAGTCGACTATATACAATACAAGTCCGATCCAAATTGCATGAAAATACAAATCATTAATATAAAGAAGTTAGAGGGTGAGAAATAGAAAAGATAGAAAATTTGAATAGAAGAAATAAGGTAGAAGAAAGAACTGAATAAAATCGAATCTCACAATTGCAGCAAAATGAAATATAATATATATAAGCTTTGGAAAAATACAAAACTGTATCTGAACTTACATACAACATCATATATACATTACAGCGGAAATAAACTCTCTATATATCTAACGTTGAAGCCTCCTGCTCCAAGCCCCTTCCAGATTATGTGTAAAATCCTGAACAACTTGACTGCCCGTATAAATTTGGGCACCCAAGAGTTTAGGGAAAACACAGAAAAATAAACTCTGGGTCGGTCATGGGACCGGTGTGTGTAAACAATCAAAACAGTTTGCTTAACTTGGAAAATTTCTTTAGAAAGAAAAGATAATCGTAAGACTGATCCACACATAAAAACAAGTGGTTTTACCTTACGATAACCCAAAACGTTTTTGAAATCATAACTATACTGATATTATAATAATGTCTAGGGTTTCCACAAATGAATTAGAATCTAGCGGAACGCTTGCTTCTCACGCTCCACATATATAGTATACAAACAAAACCACTTCGCGCTTAGGGATAATGGATTTTCAACTATGACAAGGTATGGAACCACCTTCCGATAGTGTATCTCTAGAGAGGAATACACTGGGTTCAACAAAAATGTCTTGCAACCCGGCCCACACATGACCGACCACTCATTTTGCTTGAATGCATCAAATATATTGTCACCTTACGGTTGCTAGCAACATAACCGTTCCCGGGAGATACAGAAGCGAAAGAAGTAACAAAATGAATATTCTCTAGATGATGACAATACATCCTAATGGGAGCGACCCACTTAGCCATGCTGCCTGCATGATTTTTGTCATTTCGCGGTTGTGAGGCTTGAGGTCAAAACGTACCTTTTTGAACAGTACATCTTCATTCATTTTGAATGCCACATCATCAAACCCGTCAAATCACAAATTGATTTCCCCAAAAAATACGGGTATAAAGCTAATAGAAACGAATTTCTCCGCCACCAAACATAGTTTTGAAGAGATCAACTTACGCGATCTGTTAGGTATACTCTGTCAGACATTCGTCCATACAAGTTGTCTTGGGTTTGGACCAACCGAAGGCACTATCCTGTAAACAGAACAGTCCTCGCATAAAATCCTCCTTCAATGGTCTTCAACTTAAATTAATCAACGCCTAGGTCGATACAAAGTGGTATTTGGATTTCATTTAGAACCCAATCTCGGTATCTTTGAATCGATGAACGTTAATATCTTTTATGGTTAAGTGATATTTAAAGGAATCAGATCAATACATTTCATATGTGTTTCTATATCCTTAATTGATTATTAAGACTCACTTACTGAAAATATTTAGCATATGATATTTTAGATTGCAGCAATAGTTTGTCTAAGTCAATATTAACGAGATGTGATTAAACAAGTTATTTGGGTCATGTCACAGCATTACCATCAATCAAATCAACAAATTAATTATCACAGCAAATCTATCTACCAAAATTCAATAATTTAAACTTGATCAACAATTTATTTGATCTTGGAGAATAATTATTTCCAATTCCCATATATCTAAGATTTAAATTCGTCTAAGTATCCCATTTACTTTTATTTTGTCCATAACAATATTGTTATAATCCATACTTCAATATATACACGACTTATAAATATAATTACTATTTTATTTCCTTAGATAAATAAATAATTCACTATATATATTTAAAACGGAAAGTAAATAATACTTTCCTTAAATTCAACATAATCGATTCTCAAGATAACATCTCTTCCTGATCATCTCCATTTCCATTTATTTATCGGACTTCAGAATAACTTCATCATCATGAGTCAAACAAAATTATCTTACCACTACTCCTCACAACCCTCCTTACGTGCCAAAACATTTACTTCTTACGTTATTCACATCGGATGGTGAATATCCTTTCTTCTGGACTCGTTTATCATGTCAACTTTCTTTCATTCATAAATACTAGTACCAGGTCAAATTCTGTTTACCTAGATACGATATAAATTTATGTTCACATGAATAATCAACATGTGATTTAATCGTCATTAATTTGATGATGAATCATTTCTTCATTAAAAATAGATTCATTGACTTAAGTCGATTTAGTTTAAAATAACGTTTCAATGTTCGTTTCAAAATGATTTGAGTTTACCGTAACACGATATTATAAATGATCAGCCATCATCCATCTCTCATGGCATAATCTCAAATCCCAGTTCAACTAATCCGACTTGAACTAATCATTTGGATTTTTAAATAAATCAATACGTATTTTATCTATCTAAATTAATTCAAAGGAATAAAATTTTACTTCTATTTATTTTTTGGGATAAAATACTTTTTCTATGTTAATTCAGACAATATTACGATAATCGTCTGGTCAACAACTATCATCTCCATTCCAGGTATCATCATACAACACTTCTTCCATTTTCTTTTTAGAAATATTTCTTCTGTTTCTTTTTAATTCTTTTTTTCTATTTCCTTTCAAATTCTTTATTTCTATTTCCTTTCAAATTCTTATTTAAATTTCAGCCCCCAAATATAAGCCCAACTCCATTATAATTTTTCTTTCCATTTCTGGGCCCATGCCCATTTGCCAAACCTGCGAATATCCCTTTCTCTCATTTCTTCTTTTGCCTGAAAACATAGTTCGGTTCTCTCCTCCTTTCATTATTCGCTGCACAAATGTGCACTCATGCACATGCACAGGCGATCCATTCGCCGGGAAGCCGTCGCCACCCCATCCATACACCGTTCGACCACCCAGCGCCGTCACGGATCAGCTACCATGTCTCCAAAACCTCCTCTCTATAAAATCACCTCTCAGCACCATTACTTCAAATACCCCTCACCAGTCCAACCACCAAAATGAGACTTTTACGATCACCTCCGACCATGATACCACCAGAAACCGCCACCATGTCAAAGCCCATCAGCCCGACCTCCTTCCTACCAAAAATCCTAACACTCGATCCACCCTGTAGCTCAATCATCGCAATAATCCCGAGACCCAAAAACAACTCAGAAAACCTAAAATCAAGTCGTATGATCATCTCTGACCCTCGGAGCTTCTGAGACTTCACCCACGTCTTCGATTAACCCCATCGAAGCTACCCCCAACACAGATTTAGTCATCATTCATGATAACAAAAGATTTGAGTAAAAATCCCCAATTCCAACATTTAGTTCAAACACAAGTTACAGTGAACTAAAAATCATGGAGTTGGTATTAAAAATCATGATTTGTCAATTAGAATACGATGGTATGTCGGAAATCAAAGTTATCAATGATCGAGTTTTTTTAGAGATATCAATTCTTATATTGTTTATTATTAATATATGATTTTTTTTTTGAAAATTGGTTAAACTTTATTTCTAAAAACCAATAGCCCTCCTTTATAAGCCTTTAAAACCTTGTAATCCACCTAACCTAGATGGGTACCTTACAAGAAGAAAGAGTACTTATAAATTTGGTGAACAAACATATACCATAGCAAACCAAAATACAACAAAGCTAAAATAAAAGAAAATCCAACTACAAATCACACACTTCAGCCCAACCAGGCCTAACCACTTTCTCAAACCACAAAAACCGACACCTCATCAGTCAACTGGTATCAATGAGATCAATACCCCATCTACCCAGTATCACTTCACTTCTACCGTCTCTAGAACATTTACTTCCGTTGTTATTCACCAACCATTTGACTTCACTTTCAATCTTCCAGAGACATGACGAAGAGCTCGAGTTTTTGCCATGGAATACTCTCAATTTCCTCTCTTTCCAGATGGAATAAACAGCGCAAGTAAAGGTAGCACACACTAGATCCTTCAACTGATCTTTTTTCTTATAATTATTGAATAAATCAAAGCTTCTTCCTTTAGATCGGTCAAATTTGGAGCAAGATCCAGTTTTTGCTTCAACGATAACCAAATGAAACCTGAGAAGTCACACATAAAGAACAAATGTTGGATAGTCTCTGGATGATTGTTGCAAAGGGGGCAAAGCGAATCTGTAATATTGCTGAATCTTTGAAGTCTGTCCTTCGTGTTCAATCTGCCAATAATAGAAAGATAAGTGATAAAAGACATTTTTTTACTATTTTTACCATGCCAAATAACTGAATAAAAATCTTCCTTTTGATCATGGTTTCTCAGATAATCCCAAGCTTTATGGAAGGAAAACTGACCACCATTACACCATTCGTAAAAATCTTGTCTTTTATTTGGATAAGTGGATATGGAACAGATTTCATCAATCAATTCCCTAGTAGCTGGATGAATTTCAGGTATAAACATCTCATTCCTGATGATGTTATTCACTTTATGATCTGTAGCACCAATTAGGTTTAATCTATCATACCCAAGTAAATCAACTAGACTTTTAAAATTTATCCATGGTTCATGCCACATATAAGTGTCAACACCATTAGCAATAACTTTATTAAACAACTGCTTAGATCTTCTTCTTAACCTTAGCATAGATTTCCATGTAGAAGAAGAATTATTGTCTAAAGCCATTGTCCAAAAAAATCTTTTTTGCAGTACTTGTTATGCATCCAATTACTCCAGAGTGATGTGTTGTCTAAAAAATTCCAAAGCAATTTCACACAAGCTGCTTTTTTAAGATCTGAAAAACAATTTAGACCAACACCCCCTTCAGCTTCTGGTCTACACAAATTATACCATGACACCTTATGAGATGACCCCCGCAGAAAAATTAGCACAGAGTGAATTCAGCTTATCAATAGTAAATTATGGAATTTGATAAATGAAAATCCAATATAAAATAATGGGGGTGATAACTGTATTTATCAACCCATCCCTCCCTGCGAAAATGAGTAATTTTGTTTCCCAACCATTTATTTTCCCTTGTATCCTTTGAATGAGAGAATTACATTCTGAATATTGTAAATAATTGGTTGATAGAGGGACCCCCAAATATTTTATAGGTAGAGTACCTTGTTGAAATTGAAGGATATGTAGAATCTGTTCAGAATTTATCACTGAGTTACTGAAAATACTTTTGTCTTTGAAGCATTTACATTAAGTCCAGCACTGAGGTTCTGAAATATCCTCTTTAAAACTTCAGCATTCAAAATAGATGATTTACCAAAAATCATCAAATCATCAGCATACAGTAAGTGAGAAATAATATGTTTGATTGTACTGCTTGGCTGAAATTTATTTTGTTGAGTTGCTTCATCCATGATGAGAAGTATTGCATAGCTAAAGAAAAAAGATAAGGGGATAAAGGGTCACCCTGTCTTATACCCCTATTAGAAGTTATAAATCCTTTAGGAACCCCTTGAATCATGATGGAATAGGTAGCAGTTGACATACACTCAAAAATGATGTTAATGAAATGATTAGGGAACCCCATGCAGGATATAATGTAGCAAATGAACTCTCTATTCACACAGTCATATGACTTCTGCAAATCAACTTTCACACACATTTTTGGCATCCCTTTTTTCTTAAAATCCCTCAATAATTCATGTCCTAGCAATATATTGTCACCAATGTATCTATCATATATAAATGCACTTTGATTTTCTGAGATTAAATGAGGCAGAAAATGTTTTAGTCTATTACATAGCACCTTAGAAAAATTTTATAATAGACATTGCAACAAGCAATTGGCATGTAGTGTGAAATTTCAGAAGGTCTATCATTTTTAGGGATCAGTGTGATAAAATTATGATTCAAAGACTTTGGCAGTTTACCTGTTCTGAAAATATCAGAAATTGCCAACAGCAAGTCATTTTTTAAATTATCCCAATGAATTTTAAACAACTTTGAATTAATTCCATCTGGCCCAGGGCTGGAATCATCATGAATTGAAAATACTGCATCTTTTATTTCTGATAGATCAATAGACTTTAATAGAAATTGCTGTCCTGATAAGTTAATGGTGGCAATAGGATGAAAATCTGGAAAAGTTATATTGCTTGATCCATTAAACAAACCTTCAAAATAATTGATAGCTTGCAGCTCAATTTCTTCAGCTTTATACAATAAATTTCCATCTTGATCAATTAAAGCTCTAATATGATTAAAAAAACTTCTATTTGTCATTCTGGAATAAAAGAACTTAGAATTAGTATCAGACTGTTGCAGCCAAGAAACTTTAGCTTGTTGTTTAAGCCCATTAAAATGGATTTGTTGCAAATTCTGATATTCTTTTTTGGCTGACAGGTAATTTTCATACAAGTCAATATCCTCTGGATCATTATCAGTAGCTCTTTCTAATTGTAAGGTAATTTCTTCAGCTTGTTTAAGACTAGCAGAAATTTTATCTCTTAGTTTGTTCCAATTCTTCAACTCATTTTTGCAATTTCTGAGCTTTTGCATGAACTGAAAACCATTGAAACCCCACACTCTTGCATTAAGACCCTTATGAACTACATCATTATATCCTTCCAATTTATGCCAATCATTTCGATATCTAAGTGGATAACCTTTAGCTTCTGAAGTAGAAATTAAATCTAGCATAATTGGGTTATGATCACTTGATTTCTGTGGGAAGGAAAGAGCTTTCATATGAAGAAATAAATGAAGACAACAATTATTCACTAGGATTTTGTCAATAATAGTAGCAATTCCCTTTCTACGCCATGTAAAATTAAATCCCAACGGTTTAATTTCTGATAATGATGTCTGTAGTAAGAATTTTTGAAATGCTCTAATTTGTTGAAAAGGAACAGATGAACCCCTTTTTATCATTAGGAGATAGAACATTATTGTAATCACCCATTAGAATCCAGGCATTATCAATTAAGGTTGAAACATTTACAAGATCTTGCCAAAGAGTTATCCTATTTGCAAACACATTACTTGCATATATGACTGTGAAAACCATCCCAAAACTCCCTTTATTAATAGCATCAAATGTCAACTATTGGGAAGAAAATGATGAAATTGACACATCCCATACATTTGTATCCCAAATTAATAAGATTCTACCAGATGATATTGATGAATTATTAGTTAAACTTCTCCAAGAACTAGGTAGCATTGAGGCAAACAATAATAGATTACTAGAAGATAATTTTGTTTCAACTAAACCAACAAGAGTTGATTTAGTGAAATTCAGTAAGGATAACACTTCCTTCATATGAAATACAGTGTTCATCCCCCTGACATTCCATATAAGTAGTGTCATTTAATCGAAGATGAACTCCTTGTACTTCTTTTAGAAGGAGGATTTGTTGTTGAAGTTGTTACTGCACTGTCAATTTTTCCATAATTAACATTTTTACAACCATACTCTCCACATCTATTTGTTTGCCTTTATCTCTGTTTACTACTTTGTCCTGCTCTGAAATTGCTTCTGAGATAATATTTAAATCATCTGGCAACACATCTTCAGGTAATTTAGAATTCAAGAAATCCAAGTCATCAACTGTAGTTGAAACAGAGCCACCAACATTATTGGTAGACTTCATATTATCAATATTACCTTGTTCAGCTTCATATTCTTTGGAGTTCACATTAAAATCATCTTGATTAGCAGGTGGAAACCAACGTGGATCCGAGGATACTTCATGAAACAGTTCATCATGTCCAAACAGTTTACATTGAAGACATTTATCAGGCACAAATTCATATTCCATAGCTATGTTTACTTTTGATCCATTATGTAATATAATAGGAATTTCAGTTTTCAGATCTGACATTGTATCAATTGATAATAGGACTCTAGCATACTTTGTATATTTCTTATTTGCTGTATTCTCATCTATTAGAACTGGATTAGCAATGTAACTTGATATCATCTATATAGCATCTAGTGTCCAGAGTTCCATAGGCAAATCAATAATTCTAATCCAGATCTGGACTGAATCACTGATTTTCTTTGAGTAATCATATCCTGGCTTCCATTTATCAATCAAAAGCAGTCTACCGAAATAGGAATATGTATTACTTTCAGAAATCCGATTAAAATCAGATTGATCCTCAAATTTTACAGCAAAATCAAATGATGGAGAAACATGAATGTGAAAACTACCAAGTGGTTTCCAAACCTTAGAAATAAAGTCTTTAAGCTTGATTGATGACAATCTGAAGTGGATTGGGATTAGTGCTATAGTATTATTCCAAGCTTCAGCCGATTTGTTGAAGATCTTCTCAGGAATGAACACATGATCAACTGGCGGTTTCACATAAAATAGGCTTCGAGCAGATCGATCCATTATACCAGATCAATCTACAGATGAATTTGCGGTATTTGAATTGGTTTGTAACTTTTCAGAAGAGGGATAGGATTTAGATCTCAGATCTGAAGCGGATGCCATTAAAAGGGAAACAAACGGAAAGATTTGTCATATATGAATATATATATATATATTTCTTATGAGTGAAACTATTTAGAAAAAGCTGCAGATACATACACCACTTTGTTGTTAAACCCCTTTCTTAAAACGGAAAGATACTGATTTCTTCTTGATATGCAATTATGGCTACAGGTTGCACAGGGTATTTGGTTTTCAGATACTTGTTAATTCATTCCAGTTTTCATCCATCTCTGTTTATATTTATTATTAAGTGAACCATAAATAATAATTAGCATAATTGCAGTCAATACATTTTAATCAAACATTACCATGATTCTATAACAATGAGTTTCGGAAGCTAAACTCTATAAAAATGTATATATGGAATCAAAGTTTTTAAAATGGTTCCATTTGAGTTAATAATAAAATCAAAGAATAACAATGACAACTGCTATAAGTACACTGCCAAACATATTAAGATACTTTGTTTTACAAATTGAAACAAACAAATGAAAATAGATTGGAAAAATCAAATGAACATACCATTTTTATAGTGAAGGGTAAATATTCGCTAAAACTAAGATTTGCATTCACAACATTCAGTTACACTCTGAATCATATAATCCTATGTATATATGTTTATGTAATAGTCGAAATATATTCAAGTGTTTTATTTTCCTTCCCTTCATTATTTAGTGATAGTTTATGTATATAATTGCATCCCCAACATTCAGTTTACAAAATACACTATCCCTTGTTTTATTCCCAGGTTTTTATTTCCTGCCCTTCATTATTTAGTGATAGTTTAGAATTCACGGAACTTATTATATAAGCATATATGTATTTATGGTAAGCTTCTAACCAGGTCATAGTTCAGAACTTGAAGTTACAGTGAAGTTTATTCCCAAAACCTTTCCCCTATTTTTTAGTTTTAGGCAAACCCATATTAAACATTCCATGTCATCCTTCTTTAATCAACCACACATACTTAGCTAATATAAATCATGTGCATACAATCCTAGATTAACTGGAAACAAATTGGAAACAAAAGGAATGTTTGCTCACTATTTTGCCGTTTCTCAGATACCCTGCATATTCTTAGAATTTCATTCAAACAAGGTTTTCATCCACATTTGAATCAACTACATCGATATACAAAACAACATGCAAGGCTACATAGATTTGTATCATACATAAAATACCTTGAAATAGATTCAAACAAAGATAATTTACTCACCTATACTCATGCCATTTCCAGGTTCTATCTCCTCTGTTTATGTTTTTCTCGGCCACAAATCCCTCTTCCATTTTACATTGTTTTAAACCGGTTCTAAGGTATGATTCGTACATAAAATGAAGTGTTTTTATATGTGAATGAGGTGTATAGACTACAAGTTTTTGTAGGGTAGTTTATAGGTGGTCATGCCTTGATGGATTGGGTATCTAAAGCTGCTGCCATGATCGATTTAGAGAAGTCATGCAGTTGCAATGTGACGGTCCACCCCGCACCAACCGACATTTCCAATGAAACATGTTGTGTCGATGCCCAAACAGCACGGGACGAACGTCTAAAGAAAAGAAAGAAAGAAAGACGATGCATCATCAAAGAACCTGTAGTATCTCTCACAGCGCATGGAATAAAATATCATAATAACATAACTTTGACATAAAAAGGCGAGACAGTGTATAAGCTGAAAACTAAACCATCAAAGCGGCGGAAATCCAAAATACAACTTATGATCCAAACCATCATTATTACAACTCCAAATTACTGCCTCTAAAGCAAAAGAAAGAAAAGGTACACTACTAATGCCCAAGCAGTGACCAGCAACAACACAAGGAGTATATATGAGTAAATAGTACATGTAAGCCTCCTGCTCGTCTCCGGACAGCTACTCGTGCATACTACCTAGCCTGTCTTTAGTCTGCTTGTTTAGGAGCACCCAGAGTAATAAGAAGAGACATAAGACTCTGGGTCAGACAAAAGTCTAGTATGAGCGATAAGCAATAAAACAGAACAATAACAGGTATAATCCAATCATACCTGAACCTGGATCTACAACCAAAGAGTTAGCACAACAAGATGTACAGTACTCTAAGGTAATACTAACATAAAGTGTAAAAGTAGTATGGGGGTGTGCATGTCATGGTGATATCAAGCATCAAACATAGCAATGATCCTCACATCTCTCACTCAGTGCGTAAAGCATACGATATCCACTACCCAATCACCCAATCCTTTGCTACGATCACTTTGCTCCATGGAGTCACAATGACTCCATTGCACTGATCCATAGCCACTAATCCATCTCTCAGTGATGAACTAAAGTTATGGATATCGATAACCCCTTTGCACACGTCCCGCAGCATAGTCCAACTCATGAAGTTAACTCATTGGATCCTGAGTTCTACTTCCCATTTGGACTACCTTTGCATCTCGGTTTTTGGTCTCCTCCGGATCGGTTTGAATGTACGCAGTACCCCAATCATCATCAACTCGGTTCAGCCATCCTATTTCGGTTCGTGATCCCCTTTCCATAGCATCAGGTCGGTTCGGCTCGTAGCCCCCATCTTCGGTTCGGTTCTTGATGTCTTCACTCGAGCGATCGAGTCGTCAGCTCCCTCTCACGGCGTTTTGGATCGGGCTCCTTCACTCGAGCGGTCGAGTCGTCAGCTCCCTCTCATGGCGGTTCGGATCAGGCTCCTTCATTGGCTCGTACGTCGAGCCTTCATCGATTCGGTTCGAGCTCTGGTCCAAATTACCGTCTCTAAAGCAAAAGAAAGAAACGATACACTACTAATGCCCAAGCAGTGACCAGCAACAACACAGGAAGTATATATGAATAAACAGTACGTGTAAGCCTCCTGCTCGTCTCCAGACAGCTACTCGTGCATACCACCTAACATGTCTCTAGTCTGCTCGTTTAGGAGCACCCGGAGTAATAAGAAGAGACATAAGACTCTGGGTCAGACAAAAGTCTAGTATGAGCGATAAGCAACAAAACAGAACAATAATAGATATAATCCAATCATACCTGAACCTGGACCTGCAACCAAAGAGTTTGCACAGCAAGATGTACAGTACTCTAAGGTAATACTAATATAAACTGTAAAAGAAGTATGGGGGTGTGCATGTCATGGTGATAACAAACATCAAACATAGCAATTATCCTCACATCTCGCACTCAGTCCGTAAAGCATACGATATCCACCACCCAATCACCCAATCCTTTGCTACGATCACTTTGCTCCATGGAGTCACAATGACTCTATTGCACTGATCCATAACCACTAATCCATCTCTCAGTGGTGAACTAAAGTTATGGATATCGATAACCCCTTTGCACTCGTTTCGCAGAAAAGTTCAACTCATGAAGTTAACTCGTTGGTTCCCATCTGGATTCTGAGTTCTACTTCCCATTTGGACTACCTTTGCATCTCGGGTTTTGGTCTCCTCCGGATCGGTTTGAATGTACGTAGTACCCCAATTATCATCAGTTCGGTTCAGCCATCCTGGTTCGGTTCGTGATCCCCTTTCCCTAGCATCAGGTCGGTTCGGCTCGTAGTCCCCATCTTCGGTTCGGTTCGTGATGTCTTCACTCGAGCGATCGAGTTTCCAGCTCCCTCTCACGGCGGTTCAGATCGGGCTCCTTCACTCGAGCGGTTGAGTCATCAGCTCCCTCTCATGGCGGTTCGGATCAGGCTCCTTCATTGGCTCATAGTTCGAGCCTTCACCGATCCGGGTTCGAGCTCCGGTTCGGTCGTGGTCTTCCCCAAGCTCCAGATCGGCTCGTGACACCAAGGGTGAAGATTTGTGATGGCGAGTCGGTTCGGTTCGGAAACATGAGGTGGCTCGTGGGTGGGCTACACAACCCGACCCGGTCCCCCTCCACCGATCCGATCCAGTTCCTGCACCATTTCCTGCAACTTTTCCAGCGACTGTTTTACGCCACACGACGACGTTTTCGACCATTTTAACTGTTCTATGCAATCACAAATCATATCAAACTGTAATAGTAACATGTATAATTATCCACAAACATCAAAACAACAATTTAACATGTTTATACAGATCAAACATACTAAAAAAAACCCATGTTTTTCCCTTAATCCCCCTTAATCATGTTTAAGCATACAATCAGCAAAACTTATCAAAATTAGCCCAAATTTCTATCAGAGCCCTAAAAAATTATTTTAGAATTTTACAAATTTTTCCAGAATTTTAACATGCATAGATTCGCTAATTAACACTAATCATCCCTAATTAGCCGTAATTAGTGAAAAACAATGCAAATCACTCACCTTAGCCTCATATTACTCTTAGGTATGAACTTTGCTACTGTTATAGGTTGAATTCCAATGCTTAGCAGCAGCCCCAACTCTGATTTTCCACTAGACTTGATTTGGTGTAGATTAAGCTAATACGCAATTAAACGGTGATTTAGGATGAATTTAGAAAGTGGAGGCCCTTGTTAGGGTTGAAGATAGGTAAGTGGCGGCTAGAAAATGACAAAGAAAAGGTTTCTCTAACCCTAATCAGCCCTCATATTGCTCTAATCTCAAAATCCCCTAACGGGCCTAGCTGCTAATCACCCGGTTAAGCCCAATTAAGCTGTTTTTCACCTTTTATACCTTAATTCAGCCATATCTCCCAAACGGTAAGTCTGTTTGTCAAGTGTGACCACTCTACGGAAAGCTAAACCATTATCCGGATCTAATGAAAGTGGTTTCAGGTCAAAACTCCTTAACAATCAAAAGTTATAGGCGAAACAAGACTCACTAGGGGCAAAATGGTCATTTAAAAATCAGCAAAAACGTGAACATGGGAAATGACCCCAACAGTCGTTCCCCAAAGTTACAAGATCATACAACTTCGTATGAAGACAAAATAAATATTCTTCGATCCTCCGAGGCGTAGAATGCGGGTCGTTACATTCTCCCCTCCCCCCCCCCCCCCTTTAAGAAATTTCGCCCCCGAAATTCCTTAACCAAAACATACATAAATCCCACATGCCTATCAACCATTTACAACCGTCAAACATACATAATAAGCACAACAAACCTATCCTAACATGCGGTTTACTAAATTGCGATTAAACCTTACCAGGCAAAGAGTTCTGGATACAACTTCCTTATGTTCTCCTCTGTTCCCCAAATACAGTATTTCTCATTCTCACCCCACTGGACTTTGACTAATTTCACCGTCTTCCTTCGAAGTTGTTTCGTATAGTGTCCGACAATACGAATCGTCTTGTGGTTCCCAACCACCCTGGGTTCTACCTCGATATCTTCCAACTGATCTAGTGAAATAGTCACATTAGGGTCATGCACAAACTTCCTTAACTTGGAAACATGAAATACGTTGTGAACTCTAGCCATCTTGTCAGGCAACTCAACATTATATGCTAAATTCCCAACTTGTTCGTGAACTAGGAATGGACCAACAAATCTTGGTGCTAACTTGCCTTTCCTACCAAATCGAATCACGCTCTTTAATGGAGAAATCTTGACAAATACCAGGTCACCAACGAAGAATTTCAATTCTCTTTGTCTCCTATCAGCATAACTCTTCTATCTATCTTGAGCGACCTTAATTCGATGTCATACAACCTTGATCTTGTCGGAAGTTTCTCTTATTACTTCTGGTTCAAGCACATATTTCTCACCGGTCTCTAACCAACATGACGATGAGTTGCACGGTCTTCCGTACAAAGCTTCAAATGGAGCCATACCAATACTGGATTGATAACTATTATCATATACAAGCTCAACTAGATGCAAATGGTCATCCCATCACCCACCAAAATCTAATATACAAGCCCTCAAGAGATCCTCTAATACACGATTCACCCAAATACTATCATGATCTAATCTAATCCTTGGTAAACCGTTAATGAAATCCATTGAGACTTGTTCCCATTTCCATTCGGGAATTTCCAACGGTTGTAACAAACCACTAGGCTCCTTTTGCTCAGTTTTAACTAATTGGCAATTCATGTACTTCATCTCTCAATCTATTAACATTGGGTAAAAATAGTCTCCCATTATTTTAAAGCCATCCTTCTCAATCAAGTCCATACTTGTTCATCTCCTTGCTATCGATATCCATTTCTACCTTGGAGATGATTTCCAATAGGTTAGGATCGTTCCTCCGACTGGAACCAATCCGCTCAATCAAAGTCGGTATAACCATCAAACTTGCTAACATTTCTGGATCCAATCCATACTTACGTCTGGGATCATATCCTACGATATACTCTAGTTGCTTTCTTTCAAGAAACATAGCTTCTAAACTGTTATGTCTCCTATTCAATGCATCAGCTGTCGCACCTAGTCCGGTAGCACAGTCATCCGTGTATGCTGTCATCTCTTCATTCTCTATTACCAGAATCCTACAGGTGATAGTCTACTCAAGGGAACAAAAATAGGAACAAACATAACAACCATAGCATCCACCAAACATGTCCAATATATCAACTACTAAAGCCATAAATACGTCGATACCTACTTGACTGGTCCAACCAATCCCAAGGCTAATGGAAGCCCCGCCTCCATACATACGTCGATACCTACTTGACTGGTCCAACCAATCCTAAGGCTAATGGAAGCCCCGCCTCCATACGGACTACCGTACGTCCAACGTACGTTTATCCTCCAAGGATAACTAGATCACGTCCAACAGATCCAAGGTAACGGGCATCTCCAGATACCCCTGCTTCAAGTCTTCCTAGAACACTCTAAGAATTGACGATTTCTTGGTACCCTTATCAGAAGAGCTACCCACATACTCTGACCCAGTCTCGAGTATCCATTACTGACAAATATCAAGTCCAACATGAGTCGTCTCTCTATTCTTTGCATCTCCAAGATCAACAAAAAACCATTTTTGTTTTACGAGTTCAAGTCCAACTTGAATCGTCTTAGCCCTCATTGCATCTCCACAATCAACGCGCACATCTTATCCCTTCGAAGTTCTACAATTCTTGAACCAAAAAGAACATCAACATAGGGTCCTAAACAATCCATTACCTTGCAGCTTCCTCAAGTCCCACTCAAGTCATCTCCTAGCCCTATCGAATCCAACTCGGGGCAGTCCATACCATTGAACAGTCATGTCATGCCACGACTACACATCACTCCTCGAGTAAGCCGACATATCATTCGATGGAAATCACAAAAACTACTTATATCTCATGCAAACCATCCTAGTCGAACTCGACATTCCCTAAGCACAATCCCCAAAGGCCTAAACCAATATCAGACAAGCACTCAAGGAACATCTCCTCCGAATTTAGACATTCTACGTGAGATGATACTAGCAAAACAACTAAGCAATCACAAGCAAACATACATCCATAACTCGATAAGACCACATTACAACAAATCATGCAAGGACTAGTCGAACCACCTACCGGTTAGTCACGACTAAGGTATATAGACTATCTCAGGTTCCAATCCCAACTTATCTACCAGGTCACTAGATATGAAGGAATGGGATGCCTCGCTATCAACAAAACTAGAACAGAAACATCATAAATAGAAAGCATACCTCGAATAATGACGCCCCTTCCCTTCTCCGCCGCAGTTGGGGCATTCGACGAAGAAGGAACAACATTGATAGCATATGCTTTCATAATATGCTTCTCTTTAGGCGGTTGCGGGCAATTATCCTTGTGATGTCCCACTTGGCCGCAATTGAAGCACTTCCTTTCACAGGATTTTCCTGACAATCTCTAGCATAGTGGCCCTTCTTGCCACAACTAACTCTCTATCTTTCTTGTCCTTCTTTTTCTGAACGTCCTTGGTCTGATCCTGTTTTCTCTTATTCTGAGACTCCTTCTTACCTCCAACGCTTGCTTGCGACTTTGGTTCCTCTACAGATGCAATAGCAACATCAGCCTTTACTTAGGGTAAAGACTTTCCAATCTCAATGCTTTCCCCACTATAGACTCGAACGTCTCATCGATGTTGTTTATCAGCCTTTCCCCTAAGTACTCATCTAAGCCGGTTATGAACTTCTCGTTCTTCTTCTTGGCAGTGTCGATAAGAGATAATCCATACTTCGATAAAGTATCGAACTTAGCAATATATTCCGAGACTGTCCTACCATTCTTCTTAAGCGCCAAGAACTTCCTAAACAACTCCGACTTCTGGGCAACTGGGATAAAATTGTCACTGAAGCGAGCTTTAAATTGATTCCATGTAACTTGATCCTCAGGAGTGGCTGCCTTAATAGCATTCCACCAATTCATCTCCCGTCCTTGCAGCTGACGGGATGCTTGTTTTCTCTTCGTCGCATCTTCGATACCCAAATCTTCGAAGATGCACTCGCAGCTATCAAGCCAATCATGAACTTCTGTAGCCGATTCCGTTCCGTGGAACGACTTCCCACCAAGACTAGTGTAGTCCTTACAAAGCTTGGCAAAATCGGCCCTAGGCGCCTGCACTGCTGCACCACCACCATTTGCAGCATTAGGAGCTGCCCTCTGAACATCCCTAAGCATCTCTCTCATGAAGTCGTTAAACATCGTTCTCATTTCAGGAGCATTCCTACTACTTGCCCCTGAACCCGTATTCCTCGTATATCAGCTCATCGTTCAATCTGTAAAGAGAAAACTATTAACCATCTCAATGTGGTGCCAGTGCAGTGCGACTTCCTCCTTTGCTATACTGTAGTATATATACATATATATATATAGCTTTTGAAAACCAAAATATCACACATACGCGCTCTCATATTCGTATACTATCTCTCCTTAGTGTCTTTCCCTGGGTTAACTACGCAACCTAGAGCTCTGAAACCAAGTGTGATGGCCCACCCCGCACCAGCCAACATTTCCAATGAAATGTGCTGTGTCGACGCCCAACCAGCACGGGACGGACGTCTAAAGAAAAGAAAGAAAGAAAGAAAGAAAGATGATGCATCATCAAAGAACCTGTAGTATCTATCACAGCGCATGGAATAAAATATAATAATAACATAACTTTGACATAAAACAGGCGAGATAGTGCATAAGCTGAAAACTAAATCATCATAGCAGCGGAAATCCAAAATACAGCTTATGATCCAAACCATCATTATTACAACTCCAAATTACTGTCTCTACAGCAAAAGAAAGAAAAGGAACACTACTAATGCCCAAGCAGTGACCAGCAACAACACAGGGAGTATATATGAGTAAATAGTACGTGTAAGACTCCTGCTCATCTCCGGATAGCTACTCGTGCATACCACCTAACATGTCTCTAGTCTGCTCATTTAGGAGCACCGGAGTAATAAGAATTGACATAAAACTCTTGGTCAGACAAAATTCTGGTATGAGCGATAACCAACAAAATAGTATAATAACGGGTATAATCCAATCATACCTGAACCTAGACCTGCAACCAATGAGTTAGCACAATAAGATGTAAAGTACTCTAAGGTAATACTAACATAAAGTGTAAAAGTAATATGGGGGTGTGCATGTCATGGTGATAGCAAACATCAAACATAGCAATCATCCTCACATCTCTCACTTAGTGCGTAAAGCATATGAGATCCACCACCCGATCACCCAATCCTTTGCTACGATAACTTTGCTCCATGGAGTCACAATCACTCCATTGCACTGATCCATCTCTCAGTGGTGAACTAAAGTTATGGATATCGATAACCCCTTTGCACATGTCCCGCAGCAAAGTCCAACTCATGAAGTTAACTCATTGGTTCCCATCTGGATCCGGAGTTCTACTTCCCATTTGGACTACCTTTACATCTTGGGTTTTGGTCTCCTTCGGATCGGTTTGAATGTGCGTAGTACCCCAATTATCATCGGTTCGCTTCAGCCATCCTGGTTTGGTTCGTGATCCCATTTCCATAGCATCAGGTCAGTTCGGCTCGTAGCCCCCATCTTCGGTTCGGTTCGTGATGTCTTCACTCGAGCGGTCGAGTCATCAGCTCCCTCTCTTGGTAGTTCAGATCGGGCTCCTTCACTCGAGCGGTTGAGTCGTCAGCTCCCACTCAAGGCGGTTCGGATCGGGCTCCTTCATTGGCTCAAAGGTCGAGCCTTCATCGATTCTGGTTCGAGCTCCAGTTCAGTCGTAGTCTTCTCCAAGCTCCAGATCTGCTCGTGACACCAAGGGTGAAGATTTTTGATGGCGAGTCGGTTCTATTCGGAAACATGAGGCGGCTCGTGGGTGGGCTATACGACCCGACCCGGTCCCCCTCCACCGATCTGATCCGGTTCTTGCACCATTTCTTGCCACATTTCCAGCGACTGTTTTATGCCACACGATGACGCTTTCGACCATAACTATTCTATGCAATCACAAATCATACCAAAAAGTAATAACAACATGTATAATAATCCATAAACATCAAAACAACAATTTAACATGTTTATACGGATCAAACATACCCAAAAACCCAAGTTTTTTCCTTAATCCCCGTTAATCATATTTAAGCATACAATTAGAAAAACTTATCCAAATTAGCCCAAATTTCTATCAGAGCCCTAATTTTAGAATTTTACAAATTTTTCCAGAATTTTAATATGCATAGATTCGCTAATTAACACTAATCACCCCTAATTAGCTGTAATTAGTGAAATACAATGCAAATCACTCACCATGGCCACAAATTAATCTTAGATCTAAACTTTACTACTGTTATAGGTCGAATTCCAATGTTTAGCAGCAGCTCCAACTCTTATTTTCCACTAGACTTCCTTGATTTGGTGTAGATTAAGCTAATACGTGATTAAACGGTGATTTGAGATAAATTTAGAAAGTGGAGGCCATTGTTAGGGTTGAAGAGAGGTAAGTGGCGGCTGGAAAATGACAAAGAAAAGGTTTCTCTAACCCTAATCAGCCCTCATATAGCTCTAATCCCGAAATCCCATAATGGGCCTAGCTGCTAATCACCCGGTTAAGCCCAATTAAGCTGTTTTCACCTTCTAAACCTTAATTCAACCATATCTCCCAAACGGTAAGTCCGTTTGACAAGTTGACCATCTACGGAAAGGTAAACCATCATCCGGATCTAATGAAAGTGGTTTCAGGTCAAAACTCCTTACCAATCAAAAGTTTTTAATGAAACAAGATTTGCCAAGGGAAAAATGGTCATTTAAAACTCGGCAAAAATCGTGGACATAGGAAATGACCCCAATAGTCGTTCCCCAAAGTTACACGACCATACGACTTCGTATGAAGATAAAATAAATATTCTGCGATCCTCCGAGGCGTAGAATGCAGGTCGTTACATGCAAAGTTTGATGGGGAGCACAACAATGTTTATAGCCGATGTGCTAATTGTCGTAGTGACCATACATAGCTGGGTCTCCATGTATATCAAGACAAATGAAGAAAATGCAGTTTTTGTGTGTGTATGATTGATGGAAAGGAGCTAGATGCTTGAGCTGGTCCTATATGCTACCATGTAATAGGGTATGGCCAGCTAAATCTAATGCATAAGCTTGGTGTTCATCCATGTGCAAGCTGATAGGGTTTTATAGACTAATTGTTCTAGAGATTTGATTGAAAAGAGGTTGTTTATTGACAAAACTACACACTAAAGCAGTGCTAAGTCTAATTTTAGGTACACATCTTTTTCTTTAAATGTTTAGATCTTAAAGTTTCCAGGCTATACTTCCTAGCTACTAATAGCTATATTTTACTACTAAGCAAATCCATATTAAAAGATTTGATGCGAACCTATAATGCTAGTATATTACATAGATTCAAATTTTGCAAATCAATGTACAAAAATATACCCTCATTAATTTTATTTGATTTGCTTTCATTTAAATCTATTATATGACATGTTTTTATTCATTAATTGTCATATCGTATTTATATGTATGTATATCAAGAAATAAAATATTTACAAGAGTTACTATTTTGATTTATATACATATATATACCAAGGATCATAATATATATACACATATGCACATATACCCCAAAGATTTAAATAAAAAGATTTAATATAAATTCTCTTAAATATTCCAATTCTAAGTTTACTCAAGCATTTTATAATTTTACATAAATGCAAATAAAAATGTCAAAACATCATTTAACTCTGCATATATAACTTACAAGTTAAAAATATACACAAAGGATTTTAAACTAATGATTATTCAAAGTTATCCAACATATTCAAATTCAATCTTATTTAATTGAATTTAATTACTAGCAAAATCTAGGATTTATAGATTATAGGGTTGGCCAAAAATCTGGGACATTACAAGTTGAGTGCAACGTGGCATGCATGTTTTTCAGGGTCAACCACATGTAACTCGATCCCAAAAGGTAGTTGTAGGTGGAGGGTCCCAGTTTCCTGCTTAGGAATAATTCGTCTCGAGAATTATGGTATACGAGGAGCTAGAGATCTGGTGTTTGAAAAGTAGTGCATGTCAAAGTTGACCGATTCTATAGCCTTAGGAATAGGACTTCATCTTGTAGCATATAATATGTCATGATATTTTGATCCTATATTCCAGGCTCAAACCGATCTTCCAGGATTGACTCAATCGATCGACAGGTTTTGACTCCGAAGGTATACGCAAATTCTGAGGAAGGACATCTTTGCTTGCTGTGAAGTTGGCTCGGTTCGAACCATAATCGATTGATCTAGAATGAAAGTCGATTCCAGGGACAGAGGGTTCGATTGACATATGGTAATGAGGCTTGGCCTTGAGTTATGACGGCTTTTGCCAAAAATCTGGTCAACAACGGACATGTTAGATAGAAAACATAGGAGTACATCTCAGCCTTCTCCTTCTCAATCTCCTGGTCTTCGAGTAGGTCCTAATAGCTCAGAGCCAAATTTACCCAGAGTTGTGGAGATAATTCCTATGAGCATTCGGTAAGTATCAAATTCAATTATATTATTCGAAATATATTAAATACCTACACCAACATTTATACCGGAGCTTCAAGATGGAGTCATCTGACTTTATTTTACAGGTATCAAAGAAATCATATAAGAGTCGGATGTCAGGTCGCTAGCTACATAGGGATAGTATCCCACCACATATCAAAAATGCTTTATGGGCCGATTTGATGATAAGTATCAAAATTTATATTTCCATCGAAAATTAATATGTTGTATATAATTCAAAATAATTTCAATATGTAGGTCATTGTATGAGTGTAGCCGCAAGATCTGGGAGGTTTTAGAAATCACTAGAACTAGAAAATGGGGAAAAATTACAGGGAGACACTTTCAAAGGATAAAATTCCAAAAAAGCCAAGTTGGATGGGTGATGATATATAGTCTGGATTTATGAGACATTGGGACTCTAAAGTAGTAAAAATAAGATATAATGAAACCGTTTACATTTATATTGGTTGCTTTATTTTAATGAATCATGTATCTAAATTAATCAGAAATATCAAAAAGGAACAAGGCGAATAGGAATAAGAACCCGATTTTACATCGTGGTGGCTTGAAATTGTAGCAACCCGGAAAATACGAGCCAATTTAAAAAATTTAAATTGGATATTTTAAAGGAAGTTAAACAATTGAAATAGAATATTTCAATAAAATAATGAATTAGAAATAGGGTGGCAGTTTGAAAATTTGAATTCAAACTTTGACTGACTGTACTAAGTGCAAAATATAATGGATTTTAGAGAAACCTATTTAAATCTGTTTATGTATATCTTTCTAACGAATCTGAAAAATCAAAGTTTCAGAGCGGGAATCAAAAGTTGTGGCCAAATGAATTTTCAGAAAGGTCGCTATAGAGAATATATAGCCCTTGAAAATAGACATTTTGCAAACGACGTCGGAATTCGACGAAACTGCTTTTGTTGGATCCGGGATGTCAAATTATTGCTAGGTTTCAAATTTCATAATTTTTGAAGCTAGTATGTGAGCGTGGCAAAAGAAAACGTGTTTGGTTAATTTTTGTTAAATTGGATCGACCAGAAAATGGCCATTTTTCAAACGGTCTCAAAATTCAACGAAACTTGTTTTGTTGGGACCGTATCGTCAAAACATAGCCAGATAAATTTTTCTGGAATTTTTCGAATTAGTTTGTAGCCCTGGCAAATTGAAATGTACGTTCAAAACAGAATTTGAATGTTTTATAATTTAATTTGAAGGATAACTGACTGTAACAGTCGAATTGGCCTACGAAACATATCCCATTGTGTCCGGGATGGGGGTATTTAGCTAGGGGCGACAGTCGTTGGGTTTGAATTGGTGTTCATGTGGAGAAACACTATTTTAAAATTTAATAAAACCATCGACCAATAGGATTTCTCCTTTCATAAATTAAAAAAAAAATTCAGAAAACCCGCTTCTTCTTCAAACCGACGGCGAAAGAGAACTCTCACCTTCTCTCCTCTTTTTCTCCTTCCACGCACCAAACTAACCCGACCCCCAGTTGAACTTTTTGGAGTACTCTCTCTCCTCTTTAAATCCATACCCTCCTCGCCGAGCATCGTGGACCATTTCTCGAGAATCGAGCTGTGAAAGGTTCGCCGTTCGTCGCCCTCTACCTCGTCTGACCTGCGTGCGAGTTGAACACCAAGGGGTGGCGCCAGTGCGGTTTTCCGTGCTCTATAGCTTGGCGTAAGCGGATTATCCTCAAGTGCTACGGATTTGAAGATTTTAGCAAACCTAATTTTGAACAACTTCTGAAAGGTACTGCCTTTTTTTAAAAAAAACTGACTATAACACTTTTAAGTGTTGCAAACTTTGAAAAATCATATCTTTATGGTGTGTTAACAAAATTCGATGAAACATGAAACATAGTGACTGCAAGGACGCTCTCTACAATCTAGAAGAGACCGCAGATTTTTCTGTTCTAGCTACGATTTTTAGCATATAGAAAACCAATGTGAGAAATATAAATTGAAATGTGAATGAAATCGTGTTGTATAAGTTATATAAGCGAAGTGTAAATTATACACGCATTGTATACCTCATGCACATGTGTTGTATAAGTTATATGAGTGATGTATAAATTACACAAGCGTTGTATGAAACATATATGCTTTGAATTGTGTTGAAATGGAAGTGAAATATATTTATATACGAATATATATATATATACTCCCCTCGTCCACAAGCCATGGACGATATTTATTGCTTGTGATTGGCGTGAAAAAAATGTGGTATGACGAATGGTTGAAAATAATTGTTTGTGTTGGATTATGGTTGAAAAATACCTTTGTGGTTGAAAAATACCTTTGTGGTAGATAAATACCCTCTTGTGGTTGTAACAAATTAGAATAGGATTGTGGAAATGAAAATAAAACATGCCGCCTGCATGCGAACTAGACGCATGAAATCCCCATTGTCAAAAACCGCGAGGTTTTAAGGTAGAGCGAGGAGCCATACATCGGGACGGTGCCGGTTTTAACTACGCTGCCGTTATGCTGTCGAAATTTTCTGAAATATTCATGTGTTAGAATTATTTTAATTTGTTGAAATTATTTTCATGTGTTGAAACCGCATTCATGTGTTGAATAGAAATTCATTCGTTGAATAGAAATTCATGTGTTGAATGGTATTCGTGTTTTAAATAAATTGCTTTAACAATAAAAATCACATTTTTATTATACATACGAACTATAAAGAACATTCATGTGTTGAATAGAAATTCATTCGTTGAATAGAAATCCATGTGTTGAATGGTATTCGTGTTTTAAATAAATTGCTTTAACAATAAAAATCACATTTTTATTATATATACGAACTATAGAGAACATTCATGTGTTGAATAGAAATTCATTCGTTGAATAGAAATTCATGTGTTGAATGGTATTCGTGTTTTAAATAAATTGCTTTAATAATAAAAATCACATTTTTATTATATATACGAACTATAGAGAACATTCATGTGTTGAATAGAATTTCATTCGTTGAATAGAAATTCATGTGTTGAATGGCATTCGTGTTTTAAATAAATTGCTTTACCAATAAAAATCACATTTTTATTATATATACGAACTATAGAGAACATTCATGTGTTGAATAGAAATTCATTCGTTGAATAGAAATTCATGTGTTGAATGGTATTCGTATTTTGAATAAATTTCTTTAACAATAAAATTTACATTTTTATTGTTAATATGAAGTGCTAAAAACATCCATGTGTTGAATAAATATTCCCAATGATAAAAATTTTACTTTTATCATCTATACGCCTCGCTAAAATTACACTCGTGTTGAAATAAATGTTCGGGGGTTATCAATATTATTTTTAACATGTTTAGGATCTAAATAAAATAGCCAAGAGTTGAAATATATTTTTGTTCGTCAAAAATATCATTTTATCCTATGTATAAGTGTTAAAAATAGCAGTGTGTTGAATTAAATATTTGTTCGCTAGAAATATTATTATTAGCTTTGTTCTGCATATATATATATACATATGTTGAAAAGAGAAAATGGGTTAGCTGTTGAGTAAAGAATTTATTTGCGTGCCCGACAAATAGGTAAGCCTCAATGAGTTGGCTGTGCAATTTTATTTTTATATCAACTCCTGTGAATGCCATTGGATGCAGAGTGCTGGTTATTCTGTGTGTAATAATAAACATCGCCATAGGATAGTAACAATTAATTTTGAACTACACTATATGGCATACTTCTTGACGATAGGCATACTTCATCATATACCACATAAGCATTTGGAGCTTAGGTGACGAGGTTGAAGATTTACCATACGAGCGAGAGGCTTGTATGGCGATGACTATATATTACAGGTTGAACTGATGACTGATCTGGACTATATAAATTGTAACGGTAAATTGCCAGATTAATAAAAACACCACACGGGTCTGGAGATGACAATAAACACGTCTCTCTGGTCATTAAGGCACAAAAACCATTTATAGGGTGACGAGAATTTATTCTCTGGAGTTATGATCTATACCCACTCCCCTGTGGACACCGGAATATATCACTATAAATATGTATATGCTTATTAGGATTTATTGTGTACCTAATACGGCCCAATAAATTTCCAAACCCCTTCCCGTACAAAGGAGGTTATGGAGAAATTTTTCGAAATATAAAGGCATTATTGAATTATTTGAAGTGAAAATGATATTGAAATTGTCGAATGAATTATATATATATATATATATATATATATAAATTGAATTAAAACGAATCGAGGCCGTGCAGTTCGCGTTTTGAAATCGTAACTTCAAACGACTATACCGAAAGATCAGACTGTCGGATTTTCACGAAACTGGAACCGTTAGGTTCGCTTTGGGAATATCTTCCCAGTGATATAAACTTTGTAGAAATCCAACGGTTTGATTTCCCGATATGTGTAAAACAAATTTGGGGAAAAACAGCGCCAGTGCCACGGCACGACTTGAAACGTCATTTAATTGAATATGGCCATTTTTAAATAAATAAAAATGGCCAAAAATCATTATAAAATATTATAAGCGACATGGAATGGAAATAAACCAATTTTACTTGGTTTGCTTGATGTTTGATGGTTGAATGTGTTTGACGTGAAAATTATACTAAAGAACTAAAATGTGAATGTCGAATAATTTAACCATGGAAAGAATCAATTTGAATTCTAAATGTACGTGAATTATTTGAAAAGGCCGAGCTAATCCTCATTTCAAATAATTGACTGAACGATTCGAAGTTGAAATTACGAAGACGGTTCAAGACTGACGATCTTCGTATCGGATTGATGGGCACTGCTGAGGTTCCTGATTGGAGTAACTATCTTGAAGGGACAGAAGTAGTAGCCGTCTAGATGTATGTGTTGATTGTACGGATATGCGAGGAATATGGTGCCTCCGGTTTTGTTCAGACCCAGAACGGACTTGTAAAAGGACTGTTTGTCTGACATTAGATTTTGTTATGTGCTGATTGATCTCTGTCAAATATATATCTGTTTGGCGGCAGGGAATTTATTCACTTGCTTAACGCCTTTCTCTGAGACATACGAGCTCAGAGGTTATATATCGATAGAAATCAGTCGCATGGAGTGGATTGCCTGTGTGGCATGCCAAGATGCAGTGATCAAGGCTTCTGTTGAAAAGCAAAGTCTGGTGGGTTATGATCAAAGCACGACCTACGTGGCCTGGCTTTGTGTATAGCGTGGATTCGCGAGCCTCACAGCTTGGTATGAGTCAAAAACGGGATAAGGACTGCTCGGAGAACACGATGTTTCTTTCTAGTTATGGTGGTGTCAGTGCTTAAACTGGCTGACATTTATATTACTTTCATCTTTGTGGTTGTTGGAATGCGAGGCGCCTCGATTATAGGTCTGTAAGGACCGGGAAACGTGTGTTCAGGAATAACTAATCCTCAAATGTAAGGGAGGACCGGTCTAGCCGATTCCAAGGGTTACCCAGAGTGCGTAGTCCTGAGGCATTTGCTAGAGTGTCTCGAAGCGGAGAGGAGCTTGCCCCTTGCCTCGACTCATGATGGAATCCAATTTCCAATACGAGATTACAGACTCGATTGTAACTTATATATGGCGATATAGTGGCATGGGACGCTCATGTCGTCTATGATTGATATTTATGATTGTATTCACTTTTGAAACATATATGTACTAGAAATAATATTAAGTGATTTCGCTTTGCACGTATTAAGCATATTTTGGCCATTATAAGGTAAAACTCTATCCTCCGGTTTGCGTTGCATTGTGTAATGGGACTTGAGTCTTATAACGACTTCATTCTTTTTAAAAAGCATTGCGTTGTTTTAAAGAATTTATCTTGTTTTTAATGCACTGGCAATCACTGGAGTAAAACCGTTCCGCGAAAGTGGCGTGGTCCTATGATTTGCCTTATTACTGTTGTTTAACCAGTTAAGTAGATTTCTCATACCAGTCCCATGACTGACTCGTTGTTTGATTCACTTTGCAAACTCGGGTGCCCTTATTTTCACACGGGCAGCCTAGTTGACAGATGACAAGATATTTTGGCTTAGCACTGCAGCACGGAGTGCGTTTTTGGCTTGATGGCGAGGATTAGATTTACTTGTGTTTTGGCTACTGACTTTCCGCCATTCTTATCTTATGTATATGATTCCGCCTATGGCGATGTAGACTGATTTACTTCTAGCATGTATTACCTTATGTATATGTACCGCCTCAGGCGATGTAGACTGATATCTTTATTATGTCTCACTGTATGTATATATTCCGCTTATGGCGATGTTAACTGATCATTCCATTTTTATGCACTAAGTTATATCCTACACTGTGCTACTTTGATGTTGTTACGTGTTATGATTCCACTGTCATTTTTATGTAAAGTATTCTATTTGTTTTTTATGCTATTATCTGTACCCTGCTAATGACGATTAATGAGTTATATTCCAATGATTATCCTTGACACCGTCGTACGGGTTTTGAGATCGTCACAGTTGGTATCAGAGCTTTGGTTAACCTTAGTTCTGGAATTTAACACATTAAGCACCTCGTCAGAATAGAATCAGTAGTGTTCCAAGGCGAGTAGCTCATTAGAGATAGGATTAGTAATGTCCTAGAATGAGCTAAGCAGAATAGCAAAACAATTTGATCAGTACATCATTATCTTTCCTTATGTTCTTCTACTTTATCGTATATGAAAGTTATCATTTTTGTGAGCTTGACTCTTTACTTGCTTGTACATAACTTGACTAGATGGCTATGCGAGCAGCTGCAGCTAGAGGAGGCCGAGCGGGCCGAGCTGGAGGACGGGGGAATATCCCTATTGCAGAAGGGCCTATGATACAGCCACCAGCACCTCAGGAATTCGAACTGGACCGAGTACCGAAGAGGTACAAAAACCTCGGGGGGCAAACCCTTTTCTTGCACTGGCAAAGTGACGGAGGCCTTAACATGGTTAAAGACATGCGAAAAGATCTTTGGTGGCATGAGACTTGGAACCCACGACAAAACGTTTATGGGCGCTTGGCTTTTACAGGAGGAGGCCGAATTATGGTGGGATGCCATCACCTCTGAGGATGAGGAAGATACAGTAAGGACTTGGGAGGAGTTCAAGACAATGTTTAAGGGGAAGTTCATCCCCGAGAAAGCATCAGAGCATATGCGAGATGAGTTTGCTAATCTCCAGCAGGGAGACCGCTCTGTCCAAGATTATCTTAATAAGTTCACACAGCTCTCACGTTATGCTCCAGGGCTTATCTTGACATCAAAAGCAAAGAACAAGAGGTTCATACTGAGGCTACAACGCAAGTATCAGGACAGGGCTATGAGCAACATCAAACTTCCATTTTCAGAACTGGTAGAGATGGCCTGTAACTACGAAGACTTGGATGAGAGGAACCTTGGTCTTGACCGCGCCAAGAATCAGGCTGGAAACAAACACAAAGCTTCTGGAGATCAGCCTGAGTCCAGCAATGCAGCCGCCACTACTCAGCAAGCCAGTAAGCCTTCCAAGGGGAGCTATTACAATTGCGGTAAGAAGGGGCATTATTCTAATGTGTGCATCGCTCCAAAGCGGCTGAAGACAAACCCACAAAGCTCAAATCCGAACCCCCGCAGCTTGGTTGAATCTACAACTGCCATCAGAAGGGGCACATTAGCAGAAATTGTCCTATGAAGAAGAATGCACAGGTAGCACATGTTTATGACGGGGAAACCCGCCAGCTATCACTGATGGATCAGGTAAACCCGATGTCTTGGGAGGTACCTTAACAATTAAAAATATTCCTGTTTCTGTACTTTTTGATACTGGTGCATCTCAAAGTTTTATTGCAAGTAACACTGTTCACAAGTTAAAATTAAAACAAAGAAAGCTTAAAGAACCGATTAGAGTTCAAAACCCGATAGGAGGCTCTATCATTCTCGGTTCATGTTGTAAAGTACCTATTTCTTTTTATCGATATCGATTTTCTTTTAAGTTGATTGTTATGGATTTTTCTGAATTCGACGTTATTCTTGGGCTTGACTGGTTAACGGAGTACGAGGCTGAAGTAAAGTGTGTCGAAAGAGAAGTTAAAATTAAAACAAAACTTGGGAGTGTTGTTATACCCTGTCATGGCTCGGATCAAATAGAAAAGCATTTTGGTATGCTTTGGAAGTTATTCCCACTGCATTAAAAAGATTCTTTTCGTTAAAAACTATGCGGATGTGTTTGAAGAAGTCGAAAACTTACCTTCGCAAAGAGGAATTGAATTCAGAATCGATCTAATTCCGAATGCCAGACCAGTGGTGCATCCAATACGGAGAATGGCCCCGAAGGAGAAAGAAGAGTTGGGCAACCAAACGCGACAATTGTTGTGGAAAGGTCTGATCAGGCCAAGCTTTTCAGATTAGGGAGCAGCAGTAGTGTTTGTCCCAAAATCAGATGGTACTCTACGACTATGTGTTGATTACCGAGATCTCAATAAGCAGACACTAAAGAATAAATATCCATTGCCGCGAATCAATGATTAGCTAGATCAACTAAATGGAGCGCGAGTATTCTCCGGAATGGACATAGCTACAGGTTTCCACCAATTACGTATAGCAGAAGACTGTGTTCCTTTGACAGCTTCAGGGGTCCTGATTTATTCTACGAATGGTTAGTAATGCCGTTCAGTTTGTGTAACGCTCCCGCATACTTCGTCGATCTTATGAATAGAGTGTTCCGTGGTGTCTTGAATAAATTTGTTATGTTCTTCATCAATGGCATTTTAATCTACTCTAAGTCAAAAAGTGAGCATGAGAAACATTTAGAACAAGTGTTGGGAATTCTGAGAAGGAATATCTTGAAAGCTAAATTTTCTAAGTGTATCTTCTGGCAAGATGAAGTTAAGTTCCTTGGCCATGTCGTATCAAAAGAAGGGATTGTTGTGGATCCGAGAAAAATTACAGCAATTCAGGACTGGAAATAGCCTACTACCCCCACAGAAGTTCGAAGTTTTCTTGGATTGGCCAGTTACTATCAGAAATTCGTTAAGGATTTTTCGAAGATATCCGGTGCATTAACAAAGCTTACAAAGAAGCATGAGAAATTCAAGTGGACTCCAGAATGTGAGGAAGCTTCCCAAGAGCTGAAATTGAAATTGACAATTGCTCCAGTATTAACAATAATTGATGGCAATCAGGACTTGACGGTATGGACGGATGCTTCTATTAGAGGTCTTGGCGCAGTATTAATGCAAAGAGGCCAAGTGGTTGCTTATGCTGGCCGCCAGCTGAAGCCGCATGAAAGGAACTATGCAACTCATGATCTTGAGTTGCTAGCCATCGTGTTTGCTTTGAGAATCTGGAGGCATTATTTGTTGGGTGAGAAGTTCGAACTATTTACCGATCATCAATCATTGAAGTATCTATTCACTCAGAAAGATCTGAACTTGAGACAACAGCGTTGGTTAGAATTCCTTGCAGCATACGATTTTGAGATTCTGTACACTCCAGGGAAAGCCAATATTGCCGCGGATGCGCTTAGCAGAAAGAATGAAATCATCGCCAGTTTTATCATTACGTCTTCCTTGAATGATAAGATCGTCGTTCTTCAGAAAGACGATGAATTTATTAAAAGGATTAGTCAGCGGATCCGAGAAGGCGAAACTTCAGATTTCAGTCTGGATAGCCAAGGGGTCCTAAGATTACAAGGGCGAATTTGTGCTCCAGAAATTTCTGAGCTCAGAAGGGAGGTGCTGGATGAATGTCACAAGTCCAAACTGAGTATCCATCCAGGAGTTAGCAAAATGTACAATGATATTACGTGCACGTTCTTGTGGAAGTCGTTAAAAAGGGACATTTCAATTTATGTTAGCCGGTGTCCCACTTGTCAACAAGTTAAAAGCGACCAACAAAAACTCGTTGGATTATTACAACCATTAGACATTCCAAGATGGAAGTGGGAGCAGATTTCCATGGACTTCATAGATGGTTTGCCTCGAACTAAGAAAGGAAACAACAGTATTTGGGTGATCGTAGATCGCTTCATGAAGACCGCCCATTTCATACCTGTCAGATCCAACAGAACAGCTCAAAGCCTAGTGCATATTTACTTCAAGGAAATAGTTAAACTATATGGAGTGTCGCTCTGTATAGTCAGTGATAGAGACCTACTATTTACTAGCAAATTCTGGGAAGCATTCCAGACAGAATTGGGAACCAAGTTGAATCTGAGTACCGCTTACCACCCTTATACAGATGGCCAAACTGAGCGGGTGAATAGAATTCTAGAAGATTTACTACGGGCTTGTATTATTGATTTTGGCGGGTCATGGGAGGATCACATGCATTTGGCAGAATTCTCTTATAACAACAGCTATCAGGCAAGTTTAAAAATGTCGCCATTTGAAGCATTATACGGTAGACCGTGCAGGTCTCCCGCATGTTGGGTAGAACCAGGCAACAGACTTGTGTTGGGACCCGATATGATTCGAGAAGCGTCTGATAATGTCGATTTCATCAAGAAACGATTGAAAACCACACAAAGCCAACAGAAAAGTTATGCAGATTCTAGAAGAAGAGATTTGTCATTCGCTGTTGGTGATTATGTTTATTTGAAAGTTTCTCCGATGAGAGGAGTAATCCGATTCGGTAAAACTGGGAAGTTGGCACCCAGATTTATTGTTCCCTTTCCTATTCTTGAACGAATTGGAACTCTGGCTGATAGGGTTAAATTACCTTATTGGTTTCCTGGAGTGCATAATGTGTTTCACATATCTCAACTTTGAAGACATGTGCATGATCCGGATCTTGTTGTAGAAGAAGCAGTGCAATAGGACTTGGAAATTACTCAAGAATTGGCAGTCAGAAGAGAGCCATTAAAGATTGTTGGCAAAGAAACTAAAGAGCTAAGGAGCAAAAAGGTTCATTTAGTTAAAGTGCAGTGGAGTAGCGATCCTAGAGATTGTACTTGGGAGACTGAGGAAAGCATTAAGCAAGCTTACCCCAAATGCAGAGTGGACCTTTCTGACTAACTCCGGTGCAAGGTACCTTCATAATACTTTGTATTTACATTTTGTTTCCTACTATACTGTTGTTTCCTTTTCGGGGACGAAAAGTTTTAAGTGGGGGAGATAGTAACAACCCGGAAAATACGAGCCAATTTAAATTTTTTAAATTGGATATTTTAAAGGAAGTTAAACAATTGAAATAGAATATTTCAATAAAATAATGAATTAGAAATAGGGTGGCAGTTTGAAAATTTGAATTCAAACTTTGACTGACTGTACCGGGTGCAAAATATAATGGATTTTAGAGAAACCAAAAATATTTAAATCTGTTTATGATTATCTTTCTAACGAATCTGAAAAATCGAAGTTTCATAGTGGGAATCAAAAGTTGTGGCCAAATGAATTTTCAGAAAGGTCGTTATAGAGAATATATAGCCCTTGAAAATAGACATTTTGCATATGACGTCGGAATTCAAAGAAACCACTTTTGTTGGATCCGGGATGTCAAATTATTGCTAGGTTTGAAATTTCATAATTTTTGAAGCTAGTATGTGAGTGTGGCAAAAGAAAACGTGTTTGGTTAATTTCTGTTAAATTGGATCGACCAGAAAATGGCCATTTTTCAACCGGTCTCAGAATTCGACGAAACTAGTTTTGTTGGGACCGTATCATCAAAACATAGCCAGATAAATTTTTCTGGAATTTTCGAATCAGTTTGTAGCCCTGACAAATTGAAATGTACGTTCAAAACAGAATTTGAATGTTTTATATTTTAATTTGAAGAATAACTGACTGTAACAGTCGAATTGGCCTACGAAACAGATCCCATTATGTCCGGGATGGGGGTATTTAGCTAGGGGCGACATTTGTTGGGTTTGATTGGTGTTTGTGTGGAGAAACACTATTTTAAAATTTAATAAAACCATCGACCAATAGGATTTCTCCTTTCATAAATTAAAATAAAAAAAATCAGAAAACCCGCTTCTTCTTCAAACTGACAGCGGAAGAGAACTCTCACCTCTCTCCTCTTTTTCTCCTTCCACGAACCAAACCAGCCCCACCCCCAGTTGAACTTTTTGGAGTACTCGCTCTCCTCTTTAAATCCATACCCTCCTCGCCGAGCATCGTGGACCATTTCTCGAGAATCAAACTGTGAAAGGTTCGCCATTCGTCGCCTTCTACCTCGTCCGACCTGCGTGCGAGTGGACCACCAAGGGGTGGCGCCAGTGCGGTTTTCCGTGCTCTACAGCGTGGCCTAAGCGGATTATCCTCAAGTGCTACGGATTTGTAGATTTTAGAAAACCTAATTTTGAACAACTTCTGAAAGGTACTGCCTTTGTTTTTTTAAAACTGACTATAACACTTTTAAGTGTTGCAAACTTTGAAAAATTATATCTTTATGGTGTGTTAATGAAATTCGATGAAACAGGAAACATCGTGACCGCAAGGACGCTCTCTACAATCTAGAAGAGACCGCAGTTTTTTCTGATCTAGCTACGATTTTTAGCATCTCGAAAACCAATGTGAGAAATCTAAATTGAAATGTGAATGAAATCGTGTTGTATAAGTTATATAAGCGAAGTGTAAATTATATACGCATTGTATACCTCATGCACATGTGTTGTATAAGTTATATGAGCGATGTATAAATTATATAAGCGTTGTATGAAACATATATGCTTTGAATTGTGTTGAAATGGAAGTGAAATATATTTATATACGAATATATATATATATATACTCCCCTCATCCACAAACCATGGACGATATTTATTGCGTGTGATTGGCGTGAAAAAAATGTGGTATGACGAATGGTTGAAAATAATTGTTTGTGTTGGATTGTGGTTGAAAAATACCTTTGTGGTTGAAAAATATCCTCTTGTGGTTGAAACAAATTAGAATAAGATTGTGGAAATGAAAATAAAACATGCCGCCTGCGTGCGAACTAAATGCATGAAATACCCATTGTCAAAAACCGCGAGGTTTTAAGGTAGAGCGAGGAGGCCTACAACGGGACGGTGCCGGTTTTAACTACCCTGCCGTTATGCTGTCGAAATTTTCTGAAATATTCATGTGTTAGAATTATTTTCTTTTGTTGAAATTATTTTCATGTGTTGAAACCGCATTCATGTGTTGAATAGAAATTCATTCGTTGAATAGAAATTCATGTGTTGAATGGTATTCATGTTTTAAATAAATTGCTTTAACAATAAAAGTCACATTTTATTATACATACGAACTATAGAGAACATTCATGTGTTAAATAGAAATTCATTCGTTGAATAGAAATTCATGTGTTGAATGGTATTCGTGTTTTAAATAAATTGCTTTAACAATAAAAATCACATTTTTATTATACATACGAACTATAGAGAACATTCATGTGTTGAATAGAAATTCATTCGTTGAATAGAAATTCTTGTGTTGAATGGTATTCCTTTATTAAATAAATTGCTTTAATAATAAAAATCACATTTTTATTGTATATACGAACTATAGAGAACATTCATGTGTTGAATAGAAATTCATTCGTTGAATAGAAATTCAAGTGTTGAATGGTATTTGTGTTTTAAATAAATTGCTTTAATAATAAAAATCACATTTTTATTATATATACGAACTATAGAGAACATTCATGTGTTGAATAGAAATTCATTCTTTGAATAGAAATTCATTCTTTGAATAGAAATTCATGTGTTGAATGGTATTCGTGTTTTAAATAAATTGCTTTAACAATAAAAATCACATTTTTATTATATATACGAACTATAGAGAACATTCATGTGTTGAAAAGAAATTCATTCGTTGAATAGAAATTCATGTGTTGAATGGTATTCGTGTTTTAAATAAATTGCTTTAACAATAAAATTTACATTTTTATTGTGAATATGAAGTGCTAAAAAGATCCATGTGTTGAATAAATATTCCCGATGATAAAAATATTACTTTTATCATGTATACGCCTCGCTAAAAATACACCCATGTTGAAATAAATGTTCGGGGGTTATAAATATTATTTTTAACATGTTTAGGATCTAAATAAAATAGCCTAGAGTTGAAATATATTTTTGTTCGTCAAAAATATCATTTTATCCTATGTATAAGTGTTAAAAAGAGCAGTGTGTTGAATTAAATATTTGTTCGCTAGAAATATTATTATTAGCTTTGTTCTGCATATATATATATATACATGTGTTGAACAGAGAAAATGGATTAGCTGTTGAGTAAAGAATTTATTTGCATGCCCGACAAATAGGTAAGCCTTAATGAGTTGGCTGTGCAATTTTATTTTTATATCAACTCCTGTGAATGCCATTGGATGCGGACTACTGGTTATTCTGTGTGTAATAATAAACATCGCCATAGGATAGTAACAATTAATTTTGAACTACACTATATGGCATACTTCTTGACGATAGGCATACTTCATCATATACCACATAAGCATTTGGAGCTTAGGTGACGAGGCTGAAGATTTACCATACGAGCGAGAGGCTTGTATGGCGATGACTATATATTACAGGTTGAACTGATGACTGATCTGGACTATATAAATTGTAATGGTAAATTGCCAGATTAATAAAAACCCCACACGGGTCTGGAGATGACAATAAACACGTCTCTCTGGTCGTTAAGGCACAAAAACCATTTATGGGGTGACGAGAATTTATTCTCTGGAGTTATGATCTATACACACTTCCCTGTGGACAACGGAATATATCACTATAAATATGTGTATGCTTATTAGGATTTATTGGGTACCTAATACGGCCCAATAAATTTCCAAACCCCTTCCCGTACAAAGGAGGTTATGGCGAATTTTTTTGAAATATAATGGCGTTAGTGAATTATTTGAAGTGAAAACGATATTGAAATCGTCGAATGAATTATATATATATATATATATATATATATAAATTAAATTAAAACGAATCGAGGTCGTGCAGTTCGTGTTTTGAAATCGTAACTTCAAACGACTATACCGAAAGATCCGACCGTCGGATTTTCACGAAACTGCAACCGTTGGGTTCGCTTTGGGAATATCTTCCCAGTGATATAAACTTTGTAGAAATCCAACAATTATATTTCCCGATATGTGTAAAACAAATTTGGGGAAAAAACAGCGCCAGTGCCACGGCACAACCTGAAACGTCGTTTAATTGAATATGGCCATTTTTAAATAAATAAAAATGGCGAAAAATCGTTATAAAATATTATAAGCGACATGGAAAGGAAATAATCCAATTTTACTTGGTTTGCTTGATGTTTGATGGTTGAATGTATTTGACGTGAAAATTATACTAAAGAAATGAAATGTGAATGTCGAATAATTTAACCATGGAAAGAATCGATTTGAATTCTAAATATATGTGAATTATTTGAAAAAGCCGAGCTAATCCTCATTTTAAATAATTGACCGAACGATTCGAAGTTGAAATTACGAAGATGGTTCAAGACCGACGATCTTCGTATCGGATGGATGGGCGCTGCTGAGGTTCCTGATTAGAGTAGCTACCTTGAAGGGACTGAAGTAGTAGCCGTCTGGACGTATGTGTTGATTGTACGGATATGCGAGGAATATTGTGCCTCCGGTTTCGTTCAAACCCAGAACAGACTTGTAAAAGGACTGTGTGTCTGACATTGGATTTTGTTCTGTGCTGATTGATATCTGTTAAATATATATCTGTTTGGCGGCAGGGAATTTATTCTCTTGCTTAACGCCCTTCTCTGAGACGTACGAGCTCAGAGGTTATGTATCGATAGAAATCAGTCGCATGGAGTGTATTGCCTGTGTGGCATGCCAAGATGCAGTGATCAAGGCTTCTGTTGAAAAGCAAAGTCTGGTGGTTGATGATCAAAGCACGGCCTACGTGGCCTGGCTTTGTGTATAGCGTGGATTCGCGAGCCTCACACCTCGGTATGAGTCAAAAACGGGATAAGGACCGCTGGGAGAACACGACGTTTCTTTCTAGTTATGGTGGTGTCAGTGCTTAAACTGGCTGACATTTATATTAGTTTCATCTTTGTGGTTGTTGCAATGCAAGGCGCCTCGATTATAGGTCTGTAAGGACCGGGAAACGTGTGTTCAGGATAACTAATCCTCAAACGTAAGGGAGGACCGGCCCAGCCGATTCCAAGGGTTACCCAGAGTGCCTAGTCCTGAGGCATTTGCTAGAGTGTCTCGAAGCGGAGAAGAGCTTGCCACCTTGACTCGACTCATGATGGAATCCAATTTCCAATACGAGATTACAGATTCGATTGTAACTTATATATGGCGACATGGTGGCATGGGACGCTCATGTCATCTATGATTGATATTTATGATTTTATTAGCTTTTGAAACATATATGCACTAGAAATAATATTAAGTGATTTCTCTTTGCATGTATTACGCATATTTTGGCCATTATAAGGTAAAAACTCTATCCTCCGGTTTGCGCTGCATTGTGTGGTGGGACTTGAGTCGTATAACGGCTTCATTCTTTTTAAAAAGCTTTGCATTGTTTTAAAGAATTTACCTTGTTTTTAATGCACTGGCAATCACTGGAGTAAACCCGTTCCGCGAAAGTGGCGTGGTCCTATGATTTGCCTTATTACTGTTGTTTAACCAGTTAAGTAGATTTCTCATACCAGCCCCATGACTGACTCGTTGTTTGTTTCACTTTGCAAACTCGGGTGCCCTTATTTTCACACAGGCAGCCTAGTTGACAGATGACAGGATATTTTGGCTTAGCACTATAGCACGGAGTGCGTTTTTGGCTTGATGGCGAGGATTAGATTTACTTATATTTTGGCTATTGACTTTCCGCCATTCTTTTCTTATATATATGATTCCGCCTATGGCGATGTAGACTGATTTACTTCCAACGTGTATTACCTTATGTAAATGTACCGCCTCAGGCGATGTAGATTGATATCTTTATTATGTCTCACTATATGTATATATTCCGCTTATGGCGATCTTTACTGATCATTCCCTTTTTATGCACTAAGTTATATCCTACACTGTGCTACTCTGATGTTGTTACATGTTATGATTCCGCTATCATATTTATGTAAAAGTATTCTATTTGTTGTTTATGCTATTATCTGTACCCTGCTATTGATGATTAATGAGTTATATTCCAATGATTATCGTTAACACCGTCGTACGGGTTTTGAGATCGTCACAGAAATCCTTCCAACAACATAGGAGGGAATTGGTAAATTTGTTATTGACGTTTATTTTATTCATCCTCGGTATATCTTTAGCATATGTTCTTTTATATCATTCATGCATATTTTTAGTATATTTTATTCATGTATATCTTTAGTTTGAAAAAAAACGAAAGGGAGCCTATAGTGGTCGAGATTTTCATTGTCACACATGCTTTTGAGCAGAAAGATGACGATGGGAATGTTTAATATTATTGGATGGACAAGTAAGCTACATCAGACATGGTAAATATGCACATCGTAATGACAATGTTTCATATTTGTTTATTTTATAGTATATAAGTAAATTGTATTGCAATTGTGTTAAATTTATGTTCTTATATGAAGGAGAGATATGAAGCCGTGCAAGCAAGATTGATACAAGTGACTGGACGGGTGAAGATTACGCTTAAAGAGTCGAATCGCATATGGGATTCCATTATTGCACCGCCTAATTGAAATAGTTGTTATGGTTTTAAGAATCAGGAGTTAAACCATTTTAATAACTCATACTTTAATTATGTATAATAACTTTTGCATGTATATGTACCTACACAATCAAAGTATGGAATAAAATATTTGTTTGGAAAGCAACATAGCTAATAAAGTCCATGGATGAGATTTTATGGTAATATACATAAACAATGTAAAAACATCAATTTATGAATCATTTAACTTTGTAAATTCATATTTGTAAATATCTTCATTTCAAATTTCTACAATCATTCAACTTAGTAAATGATACCATTATTTATTGTTCAACTGATATTTAAACACTACCATATTGTTTTTTTTCTTATTATTAACTTGAATTATTTCACAGCATGTTAATTTTCAGTGGGCTTATAGTAGATCCATCGATGAGGAGGAGATTGCTCGAATGCAAAGACAGTTGGATGAGTTGAATGATTGACGAAAGGCTACTTGACGCAGCAGAAAGATGAGCATATTACTGTCCACTATCAAGAGCATGGGTCAATGCCCAAGGAGGGAGATGTATAGGGTTCTGGTGATGATGATGATGCTAGTTAGATTTTTCCTATGGGTATGATACACACACACACATATACATATACATATTATGATGGGTTTGACACTTAATTAGTAGTTGTTCGGTGGACTTGGGAATTTTTTCTGATGGGTTTGATACTTGATACTTAGTAGTTATTTCATGTATATTATGCTGATTTATGGGCTTATTTGGTTCAGTGGATTTTAGTAATTTGTTTCATTAGTGGTGGAATATGTGTTAATTGATGATATAGTTGTGTGGACATTGATTATCTGATTATACGGTGGAATGATGGAATGGTAATATTTGTAGTGATTGAATGGTTGTGTGGTTTGAGGGGATGGAGGTGTTGGTCAGGGCAGTAAAAATCACTCGGATTTTCAATGGCTTGCAACACCTAGCAACGATAATTTGGTCAAATATTGTAGTGGTTATTTTGTCCAGTTTAGCAACGGCTTGCAACGACATATCCGAGAGCCAACGTACTGCCATGTTGTTTGCCACATGGACATATTGTCGTAGCTAACCGTCACTAAATTAGTGATGAAGCCATTTCTTTTGCTGTTACTTTTAGTGTTGGCAACATGGTATATTACAACGGCTTGCAACGGTCGTTGACGCCTAAAAACCATTGCAATTGCCCCTTTGTTTTGTAGCAAACGGTCAAAGGAGTAATCTAAATATTGCAAGTTGAATTTAGACAGCGCATCAAATGATTGGGGTGCAATATTAGGTATATACTTATCACATCAGATGGAGAGAAACTCTATGGTGCGATACAACCTAAATGAAAAAACAAAACTAACATATATGAATATGAAGCACTAATTGCTGAGTTAAAAATAGAGTAGGTAATGAAGGTAATGCATGTTAAATTTAGATTGATTCATTAATTGATATGAACTAAGAAGAATGAAGCTCTTATACAAAGAAGCTAGCACATGTTAAAATTATGGAGCTATCTAAGAAGTTATTGGGCAATGCCAGTAGTTTACTACAAATTAAGTTTCCAGCGAAGAAATTTCAACCATCGATTCCTTCGTCAAGCCAATAGGCTTTAATGTTGCATAGGTTATGAACATGATACTAATGTTATACCTTGTCTAATCATGCACAATGCAAATTAAATAGGTTCCATTACTCCCATGCACTTGGCAAACTATAATTCAAGCGAAGACCAAAATGCAATAACAGCTCCTACATAGGTTATCTTTTATGGTACATGATGCATTACCTTGATAATATAAGGAATGAATCTTAAGCTAAGAATCTTATGTGGTAAGTGATGCATTACCTTGGAAATGCGCAGAATGGATCTTAATTAACACCATAGGGGGTGAATAGTTTTCTAAGATCAATATCAATTTTCTATGTAACTTTCAAATTTAACAGTATAAAATAAGTTCACACGCATTAATATTATATATGTAGTGTAGCAAGGTGAACAAAGAGTTTTTTATTAGTTCCAACTCCTAATACTACATGCAATCCACCTTTATATAGAATTTAGCTATAACCAACCTGCATTGCCACAGGCAAAAAGAAAACCTTTACAACTTGACTTTGAATTAGGTGGCATGTAAGAGCTATCTTGACTTTTCATGGATGGCTGGACACCTCTATGTTGGGTACAACAATGTATTGTATGATTTTTGTTTGATGATAACAAACATATAATATTATTTAAATGTGTTTATTACTGTACTATTTTATATTTCATTTCATAGAAATAAATATTTATTGAATAATATATTATTATACATAGTTCACAATATATTTATTCAATTAAATATTTTATTTCAAAATCTGAAATAGTACATCTATTTATAACTACACTATTTAAACACTTCAATTGAATTTTACTAACTGAATATGAAAGAAAATTGATTTGAACACAATAAAATAATATTTTATTTCAGTCAAATTTGTTTTGTTTATTACAAATATAAGTACAGTTTTTCTCATACTGTAACTAATTGCAAATCTGTACTATCTGAGTTGACTACATACATTCATGTCCAACCAAAATATCACAGAAATACGAATCATTTTTATTAGAAGAAAAAGGTAGAAGAAGAACAGAAATAACAGCACAGAATCTCACATCGCAGCGGAACAAAATATAATATATCATAATTTTTGAAATGTAAAAATTTAACTGTATAACATACAATTATCAGAGTACAACACTTACAACACAGCGGAAATAAAAATACTATATATGTAAAACTGAAGCCTCCTGCTCCAAGCTCCTTTAGATAGATCTGTAAAATCCTGAACTGCTTGACTGCCCATACAAATTTGGGCACCCAAGAGTTTAGGTAAAACAAAACAAAATAAACTCCGGGTCAGTTATGGGACTGGTATGAGTAAACAATTTAAAACGATTTGAGAAAATAAACGATATCTCATAAGACCACATCGTATAACACAGAACGAGTTTTTCCCTTATGAGAATACAAAACACTTGATTTAACTTTCAAAATCCTTTAGAAAGAAATGATAATCTGTATATCAAAACTCTTTTGATATTTTAATAATGTCTAAATCAAATAAATAGAAATCTAGTGGAACACTTTCATCTTATGCTCCACATACATAATATACAATCAAAACCAAGAGCACTTATTGGGTAATGCATTTCCAACTATAACAAGGTATGGAACAACCTTCCAATAGTATACCTCTAGAGGAGAATACACTAGGTTCAACAAGAACATCTTGTAACCCGGCCATACAAGACCAACCACTCATTTCGCTTGAGTGTATCGAATGTATATCACCAACGGTTGAGATCAGCAACCGTTTTCCCGAATGGGACAACATCGAATAGAATAAAGAATGAAATGAATTTCTCTAGATAGGTGATAATACACCCTAATGCTAGCTATCCACATAGCCATACTGCCTGCCCGATTTTTATCATTTCCCAGTTGTTGAGGCCTGAGGCTACGATTACTTATCATTCATTGATAACACAATCACTTTGAATGCCACATTGTCAGATCCATTATCATTAATTGATTTGCACAAATATATTATGGATATTATGATAAGAGAATAAATTCTCCGCTACCATATATATTTATACAAACCAACATGCGATCATTGGGAGTACTCAGTCAGGCATTCGTCCATATACATTCGTTCTGGGATTGAACGAAACCGAAGGCACAATTTCTATTAATAGAAAAAGCCCTTGCACTCTACTCCATCTCCGATTATCTTCATATAATCTGGTTCGCAACGCTACTACCAATACGGAGTGGTTCTCGGATAATAATCCAACCGGTCTCTCCATATTGACAACGATATTGGAAAATACTTCGAAAGTTGGTTATTTAACTATTGAAGAAAACAAATTCATTCAAAGCATCAAACATGTAACAACCCGCAAATTCTGAATCAATTTAAAAATTTTATTTTAGAAAATTTTAATGAATTTTGAGGTTATAATGTAATTTATATTAATAATAATGGCTAGAATTCATTTTAATCGAAGTTAAAACGAATGAATTTAAATATAAAAGGAGTTAGAAATGGCGCGGTAGTTTTAAAATTTAATTTTAAACTTTAACCGAATGTACAGGATTCAAAATAAATCAGAATTGAGTGAAACTAGAAATATTTAAATCTGTTTAACTATATCTTTCTAACGAATCTGAAAAATTGAAATTTTATAGCGGGAATCAAAAGTTATGGCCAATTCAATTTTTAGAAAGGTCGCTGTAGATTTTATATATATAATATATATGGCCCGAAGGGCTACTTTTCACATTTGAAGGAATTTCGACTCGAAACCACTTCCATTGAGTCTGGAATGATGTTTCTGCATTTAAAAAGTATAAACACTTATATATTTTGAGTTTCGGTATTTATTTGTTTAAAAATGTATTTTTAATATTAAATATATTAGCCTTGAAAATAGTCATTTTTCAAACGACTTCCGTTTTCGACGAAACCACTTTTGTTGGAACCGGAATGTCAAACTATAGCTAGATTTCAATTTTCAGAATTTTTCGAATTAATATGTGAGCGTGGCAAAAGAAAACGTGTTTTGATTATTTTAGTTAAATTTAAACGCCTTAAAAATAGCCATTTTTCAAATAGTCTCAGAATTCGACGAGATTAGTCTCGTTAGAACCGTATCGTCATAAGAAAGCTAAAAATATTTTTTTTTGAATTTTCTGAGGTCGTATGTGGCCCCGACATATTTAAATGTACGGTCAATATTTAATTAATTAATTAATTTTTAATGGAATTTTAAATAAATTTTCTACAGATTTCGGAATTGGACCCCGAGACTTGTTCCATTGCGTTCAGAAGGCCTCAAAACGTTAAGATCGACAGTAAGCAAGCCCAATTCGGAGACAGCCCGCATTTTCACTTTTATAACACGTTTTTCAATGATTTAATAATATAATAATAAAAAAATAAAAGCCTAACCCTAAAAATTGCAGCCGCCGCCTATCTCAAACAATGGCCAGAAACATCCCAAATTCAAACGTCAATTTCTCCCAATCCGTTCAATAAAAATCTACAAACTATATATCAAATCGAAGAGAATTTCGAGGGCTTTCAATCCGTACAGTGATGATCGGGTTTAGTGGAGCGTGGCGGCCGGAATTTGGAGACAAAGGGGCAGCGGTCGGGGGCGAATTTCAGGCGGTGGGGCCCACCGAGCGTGGTGGCCTTCTGGGCGGTGGTGGCTCACGGGCGGAGCTACGACGTGGTGGTGTTGGATCGGCGGTCGGTGTAACGACCCGTGTTTTTCGACCATTTGAATTTGAATATTTAAATTAGTTTTAAATATTATATTGGAAATATTAATGAAATTTAATATTGAATTCGTTTATTAAAAACGAAGTTGAACGTTATAATTTATATAGAATATAAAACGAGCTCAAAATGGCGCTGCAGTTCGCAATATAGAGTTTTGAACTTCAACTGAGAATACAGGATTCGATATAAGTCGGATTTCTGTGAAACAAGACACGTTGGGACCGTATTGACGATAATTTTCATATGAAAGAGAAAAATCTATATTTCGTGTTATAGTTTGATAGTTATGGCCAAATCAAATTTTGAAATAGTCGCTATGGAAAATCGTTATTAAATTATAGGCCTTTAAAGTAGCCGTTTTGCAAACGGACTCTGTTTTCGACGAAACCAGTTCCGTTGAGTTCGTAGCGTTGATTAGAGTCAGGATATGTATATAGTTTGTTATTTTTAGAGATCGAGAAATTTGGCGTTAAAAAGGGGTATTGCGGTTCGAGGTAAAAACAGCCTACCGGGGCAACAGTCTCAGAATGCGACGAAATTAGTGTCGTTGGGTTCGTATCAAAAAGTTATTATCGATGTTCGCAGTTTCAAGTTGATTTGATTTATCTAGTGACCGTGGAAAAATTAAATGCGTGTTCATTTCCGGTTTCATAAAGGAAATTTTTCCATACGACCGCGGATTTCGACGAAACTTGTCCCATTGGATCCGGAATAACTTTTTACACTAAGATTAGTCTTTTTATCAGAAAACAGAAATTTGTTGTAGTGATTTTAATCAATTACTTTGTAGCGAAGTTTCACAAATATTATTTTATTCATTTTGGTCTCCTATATATACATACAACAACTGACAGACGTACAATTTTCGAAGCACACAGCTATTGTTTGAAATCTTGTCGCAACCAACATGTTTTCAAATCAAACAACCATCGCTCCATCAATCCGCAACCAACGTGTTTTCAAATCAAACGAAATTACAGCCTATGCTACGCTGCTGCGAACCTACCGATCTAAGAAACGTGGTTGCCAAGGGTTCTAATACTATAAATATATGCAAACCCGCCTCAGTTCTTCGAACAAACGAAAAGAAAAAAAAAAGAAAAAAGAAAAAAGTGTTTCGGTGTCCTCAGCGGAGAAGGAGGATACGCGGGCTTTACTGGGAAGGGAGGAGTAGAAACGGAAAAGGGGTAGGGTGGAAGAACATCATGGCGATGGACTCTGGTGCTTTGAAATGGTGGGAGCAGGCTCAGAAAGGCCGACGGTGGGGTGCCAGTTCTGGAGAAAAAGGGAAGCAAGGGTCACGTGGGGGTCCTGGCGGTTGCATGGAGTTGGGGAGCATTACGTGAGGGTTTGACGATGTCTGATCAAGCTAAGGTGGACGGTGTGGAGGCGCGGTGGTAAGAGGATGAACTCGTGGGTGGCTTTGGTGCTTAAAAACTGAACGATGAACCTGGAGAACAAGTATTAAACCGTATGGTTTAATTAATATAAGTATATCGTTGGTTAGTGTTTAATTAGAGTAATGATAGTAACTAAATCATGGATTTTAAAACATGGATTTTGTAGGGAGTGCAAATCCGAGAAGCAAGTTACTGAATGAAGTAAAACAAGAGGCCGATTCCTTTTTGAACCATGTGGTCAGTTAACGGTAAACTATGATTAAGTAATAATTAATGCATGATTAACCATATTAAACTTAAATAACTAAAAACGTGTGTACAGGAGGTCAATGTCTCAAGCTGGAGGGAACGGGGCAATTGCAAAAGGGAACGAAGTGTTATAATCAGGCTTGTTCATTTTGAAACCATAATTACGGTTTAAATCATCCGGTAATTAAAATAACTAACCTAGAATTTTAAAATGAATTTCTTTGTGTAAAATCATGACAGGTCATTTCTGATTTTGGAGCTTGAAATGAAGACCGTAATAATGGAGGAAAGGGATTAGAACCGTGTCAACCCAGTTTTCCACTTAACTAATGTAATTAAGATTTAACTAAAATTGATGACTAAGAGATAATTATTTAATTAAATCGTTTAATTAAAATATTTATAACTGATTAGTATGTTATCAGAATCGGACCAACCAGGTATCGCTGGAATCACGTTGACGAACATTACGGCTTGGAACAGAGCTGGACATGAATTGGAGTAAACTGGAATTTTTAATTAAATTAAACAATTGTTTAATTTAATTAAAACGAGCCATTGACGACAGAATCAAATCAAAGTGAGTTAAACTCACTCAGTTACCCTTTTTATATTTTATATAAATTGGGTGTTTTTATTCTGTGTGCTCTGCTTGCCAATGGTTGACTATTTTGCTAGTTATACATTGATCTGTTGATTTAACCGATGAAATTAAACCGTGTTTAATTTCAATGAAATACCAAATCGTTATGTTAACGATTGGATCCAACGGAGGTAACTCACCCTGTTGGTCATGTTTATTTCTAAACGTGTTTTAAATTGTTGAACTATTTGAATTGCTTGCAGTTGATGTTGAATAGTTGCTATTTAGTGTTATCAGTTAAACAAAACTGAATGGTCTGATTTGAGATAACCATTTGAATACAGAGAAGAACAGGTTGGAGGGATCCAACCGGATTCCTCAAATATATTATTTATTTCATATTTTCGCATATGAACTGTCCTGTTTGGTTGATTGATTTGATTATTGATTTGGACTGGGAATTCAACCTGTGTTGTGTTTGAACCAGTAAACCCATTTGTATGTCATGATTGAAACACTATATATTTTGATAGTTAAATCACCGACTATCAAACCCGCCCAATACGATTGTTGGTATGGAAAGACCGGGATCGAATTTATATTCGAAAACCATTCCGACCAATACGTGGAGATATCAGAAGATGATCGAGATGGAGCATTGAAGACCGTGGGTTTTCATAAACGGAAGAACCACTAATATTCTCTTCCTGGCAAGCAGAGATGAGCTGTGATTCTGTCGTAGTTGGAATCTACGGGTTGCAAGGACTACTCGCTACTGATCCATGGGGTGATTCCTATATGGGATGCGGTAGGAGAGTGCCTTCAGTTCATCCTGTTCCTGGATGACGTATATGGACGGATGTCTGACAAAGTATTTCCAAAGGGTCACGTACGTTGATTTCTTCAAACGTACGATAGTTGTTGGCAGGGAATTGCCGTTCTCTTAGCTTCCAGCTAGAGTATTTTTGTGGACGTCAATTAGTGATATCTGACGGATCTGACGATGTGGCATTCAAAGTGAATGGTGACCAGATGTTCAAAGATAAATTCTGGCCTCAAGCCTCATCAACCGGGAAATGACAAAAATCGGGCAGGCAGCATGGCTATGTGGGTCGCTCCCATTAGGGTGTATAATCACCTATCTAGAGGAAGTCCTATTTGTTTCTTAAATCCATGTTTCGATGCTGTCCCTTGTCGGGAGGCGGTTGCTGATCCCAACCGTCGGTGATATACATTCGATACTCTCAAGTGAAATGAGGGGTCGGTCATGTGAGGGCCGGGTTGCAAGAAGTTCTTGTTGAACCCAGTGTATTCGTCTCTAGAGATACACGTGCAGAAGGTGGTCCCATACCTTGTCAAGTCGGAATCCAATCTCCAATAAGCGCCTGCGGGTTTTGATTGTATACTATATATGTGGAGCGTGAGATGCAAGCGTTCCACTAGATTCTATTTACTTGTATTTAGACATTATTATAATATCAGACAAGATATTGGTTTCAAAACTGTTTTGGGTTATCGTAAGGTAAAAACCGTCCGTATTTATGTGTGGATTTGGTCTTACGATTATCCTTTTCTTTTGAAAGGATTTTGAACTTTAAAATCATGATTGGATGATTTACCCTTATACTGTGCGAGTTTTTCTCACTCTGGTTCACCAGACTGACCCGGTGTTTTGTAAATGCTCGGGTTAGACCGGGTTGTACAGGTTCAGGTTATCGACTACGGTGAAGAGACGAGCTGGAAGAGTCCAGACGTATGATATTACTAGTATTCCGCTGTGTGTTGTATGAGGACAGATTATCACTGTCCAGGTGTTGATGTACTCTGATATTGTAAGTATTTTCAAAGTTCTCAATAAAGATTTACTTCTGTATTATATTTTGTTCCGCTGCGATGTGAGACTCTGTGGTGTCGTGTTCTTCTTCTTCTATTCTAATATTTCTTTCTTTCTTATCTCACCCTCTAACTTCTTTCTATTAATGATCTGGAATGTTCGATGTCTGAATGGTCAACACGGTAGTTTGATGTTGATTTTCGGAGTCGAAAATTCCGGTTCGTTACAGTGGTATCAGAGCTGAAGGTTAAGTAATTACCTTGGCTCTGTGGCGTGACTCAATAGAGATGGGGTCAGCAATACCCTAGATTGAGTTTGAGTGTATATATACGAGTGAACGTATTTGTAGATTTTGTAAAAATTGTTTTATATTGTGGAGATTTATTGGTTGAGTTGTTTATGAGTTCTGGTCGATCAGTTTGATCCACTGTATCGATAGGAGTTTCTAAACACTCAAGTACGATAATTCGACACAGTATGTTTTTGAAAGAGGGTAAATGAAATAATTTTACCCAAATTATATTTTGATATAAAAGAATGATTAATATTTGGAGTGTTATAGTATATTGGATGTGTTATAATGGAATGGTTATGTAAGTAACCAATCAGAATTCCTATGGATATAATATATGGAATTAGATGAATTAAATCTGAAATCTAAATCAGAATTGGAATTAAAATTCCTTAAAGTGGGATAAATGATTGCAAATGAACTTGAATTGAATATATGAGAATTTTAAAATCCTGGGAGATTCTAAATTGTTTACAAATATCGTGAATGATATTTTGAGAAGGATTTCAAAATGAAAGTGTTTAAATATGATTTTGAAAAGTTATATAGTATTGAACTCACTTCAATAGCTGGGGAATAACTCTGATGATGCTGGCCACATCGTCAGTGTTCATTTCCGAGTTCTAAGTGACGGATTACTACCAAAAATCTTGTTTGAATTGCTTTGAGAAGAACGAGTTGTTTTGAATCCTGAAAAGAAATATTTGATTTTTGAAAAAGCTGAACTATTTAAAAACTTCCAGGGAAATTGTTCGAATAAAAACTAAATTAAATAGAAATTTGGGAAAGCAAACAGGAATTGAATTGAAACCAATTAACTGGAAATTGAATCGGGATATAATATAGCAAGTAGAATCAGATTTGAATTGGGAGACAGGAATCTGAAATGGTATTGGATTGGGAAGTTAAGAGTTGAAATCGAAAATGGATGGAAATTCAGTTAAGAATGGTATTTGGCTTGGACGCGTAAAGGATTTGGTTCAGAGGATAAAAGTGGAATTCTGTTTGGAAATACATTTGTATATGCTGACAAGGTAGCAGACGGGAAGGATATAATGATATGCCCGACAAAAAGGTACATGTTTATTTTCATATGGGTTTGGTGATTTATGAGCCTATTTGGCAAGCCGCTTGGCTGTTTTATTTTCTTTTGAAGTGGAGAAGGCCCAGAAAGGCGAGTTGTGGTTGTACCGATTGAGCCGTACAGAGGAGGTGCTGGCAAAAATTTTTGGAAATTTAAAGTGTTAGAAAATTTTCGATATTTTTGAAAATATTTATTTACAGTATTGAATTGGTTTCTAATTTAATATAAAATTAGATTTGAAATTAATGAATTTATAACGATCTTTCTTACCTTAGCAATTTCGAGGACGAAATTATTTTAAGGGGGGAAGAATGTAACGACCCGTGTTTTTCGACCATTTGAATATGAATATTTAAATTAGTTTTAAATATTATATTGGAAATATTAATGAAATTTAATATTGAATTCGTTTATTAAAAACGAAGTTGAACGTTATAATTTATATAGAATATAAAACGAGCTCGAAATGGCGCTGCAGTTCGCAATATAGAGTTTTGAACTTCAACTGAGAATACAGGATTCGATATAAGTCGGATTTCTGTGAAACAAGACACGTTGGGACCGTATTGACGATAATTTTCATATGAAAGAGAAAAATCTATATTTCGTGTTATAGTTTGATAGTTATGGCCAAATCAAATTTTGAAATAGTCGCTATGGAAAATCGTTATTAAATTATAGGCCTTTAAAGTAGCCGTTTTGCAAATGGACTTTGTTTTCGACGAAACCAGTTCCGTTGAGTTCGTAGCGTCGATTAGAGTCAGGATATGTATATAGTTTGTTATTTTTAGAGATCGAGAAATTTGGCGTTAAAAAGGGGTATTGCGGTTCGAGGTAAAAACAGCCTACCGGGGCAACAGTCTCAGAATGCGACGAAATTAGTGTCGTTGGGTTCGTATCAAAAAGTTATTATCGATGTTCGCAGTTTCAAGTTGATTTGATTTATCTAGTGACCGTGGAAAAATTAAATGCGTGTTCATTTCCGGTTTCATAAAGGAAATTTTTCCATACGACCTCGGATTTCGACGAAACTTGTCCTATTGGATCCGGAATAACTTTTTACACTAAGATTAGTCTTTTTATCAGAAAACAGAAATTTGTTGTAGTGATTTTAATCAATTACTTTGTAGCGAAGTTTCACAAATATTATTTTATTCATTTTGGTCTCCTATATATACATACAACAACTGACAGACGTACAATTTTCGAAGCACACAGCTATTGTTTGAAATCTTGTCGCAACCAACATGTTTTCAAATCAAACAACCATCGCTCCATCAATCCGCAACCAACGTGTTTTCAAATCAAACGAAATTACAGCCTATGCTACGCTGCTGCGAACCTACCGATCTAAGAAACGTGGTTGCCAAGGGTTCTAATACTATAAATATATGCAAACCCGCCTCAGTTCTTCGAACAAACGAAAAGAAAAAAAAGAAAAAAAAAAAAAGTGTTTCGGTGTCCTCAGCGGAGAAGGAGGATACGCGGGCTTTACTGGGAAGGGAGGAGTAGAAACGGAAAAGGGGTAGGGTGGAAGAACATCATGGCGATGGACTCTGGTGCTTTGAAATGGTGGGAGCTGGCTCAGAAAGGCCGACGGTGGGGTGCCAGTTCTGGAGAAAAAGGGAAGCAAGGGTCACGTGGGGGTCCTGGCGGTTGCATGGAGTTGGGGAGCATTACGTGAGGGTTTGACGATGTCTGATCAAGCTAAGGTGGACGGTGTGGAGGCGCGGTGGTAAGAGGATGAACTCGTGGGTGGCTTTGGTGCTTAAAAACTGAACGATGAACCTGGAGAACAAGTATTAAACCGTATGGTTTAATTAATATAAGTATATCGTTGGTTAGTGTTTAATTAGAGTAATGATAGTAACTAAATCATGGATTTTAAAACATGGATTTTGTAGGGAGTGCAAATCCGAGAAGCAAGTTACTGAATGAAGTAAAACAAGAGGCCGATTCCTTTTTGAACCATGTGGTCAGTTAACGGTAAACTATGATTAAGTAATAATTAATGCATGATTAACCATATTAAACTTAAATAACTAAAAACGTGTGTACAGGAGGTCAATGTCTCAAGCTGGAGGGAACGGGGCAATTGCAAAAGGGAACGAAGTGTTATAATCAGGCTTGTTCATTTTGAAACCATAATTACGGTTTAAATCATCCGGTAATTAAAATAACTAACCTAGAATTTTAAAATGAATTTCTTTGTGTAAAATCATGACAGGTCATTTCTGATTTTGGAGCTTGAAATGAAGACCGTAATAACGGAGGAAAGGGATTCGAACCGTGTCAACCCAGTTTTCCACTTAACTAATGTAATTAAGATTTAACTAAAATTGATGACTAAGAGATAATTATTTAACTAAATCGTTTAATTAAAATATTTATAACTGATTAGTATGTTATCAGAATCGGACCAACCAGGTATCGCTGGAATCACGTTGACGAACATTACGGCTTGGAACAGAGCTGGACATGAATTGGAGTAAACTGGAATTTTTAATTAAATTAAACAATTGTTTAATTTAATTAAAACGAGCCATTGACGACAGAATCAAATCAAAGTGAGTTAAACTCACTCAGTTACCCTTTTTATATTTTATATAAATTGGGTGTTTTTATTCTGTGTGCTCTGCTTGCCAATGGTTGACTATTTTGCTAGTTATACATTGATCTGTTGATTTAACCGATGAAATTAAACCGTGTTTAATTTCAATGAAATACCAAATCGTTATGTTAACGATTGGATCCAACGGAGGTAACTCACCCTGTTGGTCATGTTTATTTCTAAACGTGTTTTAAATTGTTGAACTATTTGAATTGCTTGCAGTTGATGTTGAATAGTTGCTATTTAGTGTTATCAGTTAAACAAAACTGAATGGTCTGATTTGAGATAACCATTTGAATACAGAGAAGAACAGGTTGGAGGGATCCAACCGGATTCCTCAAATATATTATTTATTTCATATTTTCGCATATGAACTGTCCTGTTTGGTTGATTGATTTGATTATTGATTTGGACTGGGAATTCAACCTGTGTTGTGTTTGAACCAGTAAACCCATTTGTATGTCATGATTGAAACACTATATATTTTGATAGTTAAATCACCGACTATCAAACCCGCCCAATACGATTGTTGGTATGGAAAGACCGGGATCGAATTTATATTCGAAAACCATTCCGACCAATACGTGGAGATATCAGAAGATGATCGAGATGGAGCATTGAAGACCGTGGGTTTTCATAAACGGAAGAACACTAATATTCTCTTCCTGGCAAGCAGAGATGAGCTGTGATTCTGTCGTAGTTGGAATCTACGGGTTGCAAGGACTACTCGCTATTGATCCATGGGGTGATTCCTATATGGGATGCGGTAGGAGAGTGCCTTCAGTTCATCCTGTTCCTGGATGACGTATATGGACGGATGTCTGACAAAGTATTTCCAAAGGGTCACGTACGTTGATTTCTTCAAACGTACGATAGTTGTTGGCAGGGAATTGCCGTTCTCTTAGCTTCCAGCTAGAGTATTTTTGTGGACGTCAATTAGTGATATCTGACGGATCTGACGATGTGGCATTCAAAGTGAATGGTGACCAGATGTTCAAAGATAAATTTTGGCCTCAAGCCTCATCAACCGGGAAATGACAAAAATCGGGCAGGCAGCATGGCTATGTGGGTCGCTCCCATTAGGGTGTATAATCACCTATCTAGAGGAAGTCCTATTTGTTTCTTAAATCTATGTTTCGATGATGTCCCTTGTCGGGAGGCGGTTGCTGATCCCAACCGTCGGTGATATACATTCGATACTCTCAAGCGAAATGAGGGGTCGGTCATGTGAGGGCCGGGTTGCAAGAAGTTCTTGTTGAACCCAGTGTATTCGTCTCTAGAGATACACGTGCGGAAGGTGGTCCCATACCTTGTCAAGTCGGAATCCAATCTCCAATAAGCGCCTGCGGGTTTTGATTGTATACTATATATGTGGAGCGTGAGATGCAAGCGTTCCACTAGATTCTATTTACTTGTATTTAGACATTATTATAATATCAGACAAGATATTGGTTTCAAAACTGTTTTGGGTTATCGTAAGGTAAAAACCGTCCGTATTTATGTGTGGATTTGGTCTTACGATTATCCTTTTCTTTTGAAAGGATTTTGAACTTTAAAATCATGATTGGATGATTTACCCTTATACTGTGCGAGTTTTTCTCCCTCTGGTTCACCAGACTGACCCGGTGTTTTGTAAATGCTCGGGTTAGACCGGGTTGTACAGGTTCAGGTTATCGACTACGGTGAAGAGACGAGCTGGAAGAGTCCAGACGTATGATATTACTAGTATTCCGCTGTGTGTTGTATGAGGACAGATTATCACTGTCCAGATGTTGATGTACTCTGATATTGTAAGTATTTTCAAAGTTCTCAATAAAGATTTACTTCTGTATTATATTTTGTTCCGCTGCGATGTGAGACTCTGTGGTGTCGTGTTCTTCTTCTTCTATTCTAATATTTCTTTCTTTCTTATCTCACCCTCTAACTTCTTTCTATTAATGATCTGGAATGTTCGATGTCTGAATGGTCAACACGGTAGTTTGATGTTGATTTTCGGAGTCGAAAATTCCGGTTCGTTACAGTCGGTGGCTCAGATTCGCGTGCGACAGGGAGGATTGGAGGATGAAAACGGGTTCGGTCGATACGTATAAACGAGGAAGAAAGGTGTATTATTTTATTATTATTTATTTATTTACTATTTAAATTATCCAATGTTTAAAATTGAATATCTTTTTACTGCGATATCAGAATTCAACGAAACGACTTGCGTTGGACTCGTTTTTCATAGATCTTCGCAATGGCGCAGACCAGAGCTGAATCCGAGACAGTCGAAATTTGAGCCAAATTGCGATGTGAGAACTCTAATTTTTATTATTTAATTAATTATTAATTAGTTTTCTCGCTTTAAAATAGTTGTATTGTGATATTAGTTCAGATCTGAAATATTCTGTGTTGTATAAATTGTTGATTGTCGCTTGTGATGTGTTCTGTTGTCCATGGTTGAAATTGCATATATGGTTGAATTTTATTTGCGATTGGATCTAGTTGTTCTAACTTATTTTATATTGTTAAAATATTATTTTTATCTGAAAATAGACAACAGAAATTGGTCGACAAATAAAATATTATTTTTATTTGTTTGTTTACAATAGAATATGAACAATGAATAGAATATATTTTCATTTGTTTCATTACAACAGAATTTGGCTAACGAAAAAAAAATCCTATTTTATTGGTTTACATTTAGGACACGGTTTATGAATTACAGTAAAAAAATTCTTTTTACTGTCACCTTAAACATAGGATATTATAGAATTAGAATCGTTATAAAATATTAAATTTTATTGTTCATATTAAAAACATGTTTATGAAACAAAACTTTATTTACATTGTATTTGTAAATTAAAAGTAATATTCGAGAAAAACACATAAGTGTTTACATTTTATTTGAGAAAAAGAAACCATTCTTTTATCTGTGTTTTTCATCACAAATAATAACATAGAAAAAGAACCATTCTTTTATTCGTGTTTTTCAACATAAATATATACATAGAAATGAATTATTTCTTTTATTTATGTTTTTCAACACAAATATAACTCAGCAAAAGAATTATCTTTTTATTTGTGTTTACCAACACAAGTAAAACTTAGAATATGAATTATCTATTTATTTGCATTTTACAATGCAAATATTACATAGAATATAAGATCACAAATGAATTATCTTTATATTTGTGTTCTTAACATAAACATAGAACATGAATCATCTTTTCATTTGTATTCTTAACACAAATACACATAGAATAATGAATGTCTTTTTAATTTTTGTCCCTTAACACAAATATTAACATTGAAATTGAATTGCTTCTTTTATTTGTATTCTTAACACAAATATTAACATAGAAATTGAATTGTTTCTTTATATTTGTGTTCTTAACACAAATATACACTTAGCAAATGAAGTATCTTTTTATTTGTGTTTTTTTTAAACACAAGTGTAACTTAGAAAATGAAGTATCTTTTATTTGTGTCTTTCAACACAAATATAACTTAGAAAATGAATTATCTTTATATATGCATTTTTCATTACAAATATACATAGGAAAATAAATTGTCTTATTTGTGTTTCTTAACACAAATATTACATAAGAACATAAATTGCCTTTATTCTGTGTTCTCTAACACAAACACGGCATTGGAAGGTAAATTATCATTTGATTTGTGTTCTTACAACAAATATAACATAGAAATTAATTTCATCTTTTTATTTGTATTTTTCCATACAAATATGACATATAAATAAAGTCCATATTTTTATATTCATGCTACAACACAAATATATACTTAGAATTTGTTGCACAAATAAAATCCACTTTTATTTGTCACTTGAAACTTAGAATTTGTTGCACAAATAAAATTCACTTTTTATTTGTCATTTGAAACTCAAAATTTATTAGACGAATAAAATCTACTTTTTATTTGTCATTTAAAAATTAGGATTTATTATACAAATGAAATTCACTTTTATTTGACATTAGAATACATAGAAAAATATTTACATATAAAATATTCTTTTATATGTTATTAGAATGTATAGAGAAGTATAAACAAATAAAAGGATACTTTTATTTGTTATTAGAACACATAGAAAAGTGTAAAACAATGAACTACCCTTTTTATGTTATTTTAGAATTGAAATTTTGAGTTCAATCTTTTATTTGCATTCACTAATGCAAACATACATTGAAAATAAAATTTACCCTTTTATTTGCATTCACCAATACAAATATATGTTGAAACCAAAATTTATTCTTTTATTTACATTCACCAATGTAAAAATACATTGAAATGAAATTAGTTCTTTTACTTACTCTCATTAAGGCAAATATATTTTGAAAGGAAAAATTGCTCTTTTATTGGGAAACACTAATGCAAATACACATCTAAATAAAATTTGTTTCTTTATTTACATTCACTAATGTAAATACACATTGGGAATGAGTTCCTGTTTACATTCACTCAAATATACTTTTAAATAAAAAGTTACATTTGTTAATTGCTTTCCTGGTTGCAAATAAAACATTAAATAAAAGATTCATTTTTGTTTGCAATCCTACATGCAAACCAACATCAAAATGAAAGTTACATTTTTGACTTATAATTTTGATATGAATAAATACTAATAGAAAGAATGTTTTTTAGAAATGCATTTTTATTGCAATTCTATATGAAATGAAAAGAGCAAATTTGTCAAATATCTTATATGTAATAAAATGAGTTCTTTTTGTCACTTCAAAAAGAATGAATTGAAAATGTTTATTTAGGCTTTTGAAAAGAATGGATAACTAAACATTCACATTTTTATGAAGCGAAACGAACTTCCCCGGTCTCCGAAGAGATGAGAAAGAACGAATTATTGTGAGGACAAGACAAATCAGAACGCAGACGGAAGAACATTTCATTGTTATTTACATCAATTCCATCAGAATACAAGAATATACAGAGTATGGATGAATATTACACAGAAATATCAGAGATTTAAATTACATTTAAATACATCGCAGCGGAAAATAATACAATACACAACTAGAAGAGATATACAGATACAAAGCTTTCCGGATATCATTCCAGCTGTAAACCAGGATCCTGTGAATATAAATCTGCAAAACTAAAACTACTAGCTGCCCGTGTGAAAATAAGGGCACCCAGAGTTTAGGTTAAAACAATAAACTCCAGGTCAGTCATGTGACTGGTGTGAGAACTAAAACAGTTATTAATCTTAATTTTAAAGTTGGGTAAATCAAGGGACCACGCCGTATAACACGGAACGGGTTTCCTCCCAAGAATGCCAGTGCATAAACAAACAACGCAATGCTAAATAAAGAAAAATGAAGCTATTATAAGACCCAGTTCCCATCACATAATGCAACGCAAGCCGGATGATATGGTTTTTACCTTATAATAGCCAAGAATGCTTGATACGTTTAAAACAAATCATTTGATACTATTATAAGTGCATAGTGTATAAAACAACTTCAAATCATAAGTATCAATCATAGGCGGCATAAGCGCCCCATCCCACTATGTCGCCGTACTAGGCTCTACAAATAAAACTGCAAATGTCACGTATTTGGAAGTTGGATTTCCATCTATGAACCGAGGCAAAAGATAGTCCTCAACCTATTCGAGACAATCTAGCCCATGTCTCAGGATCAGAGCTCGAGTGACCCTCGGAGCGACAGGGTCAGTCCACCGATGTGGATTAAAATGCCTGAACACTACGTTTCCCCGCCCTTTGGGGCATAAATGAGCCAACGAATGGCTCCATCGGACCCGGATCGTCCGATCTAACCGAGGCGCCTCGCAACAGCAACAACCACACAGGTGAAAAGTATATAAATGTCAGGGCTGGTAGGTCACTGACACCACCCTAGCTAGAAGGAAACGCATGCCCTCCCTGAGGTCCTCTCCCGTTTCTGGTTCACAACCGGGGTGTGAGGCTCGCGAATTCACGTTACACAAAGCTATGCCATACAGGCGGTGCTTTGATCATTAACCACAAGACTTTGCTTTTCAACAGAATCCTTGATCATTTGCATCTTAGGCATGCCACACAGGCAATTCACTCTATGCGCTTGATATCCATCAGTATATAACCCCTGAGCTCGTACGTCTCAGAGAAGGGCGTTAAGCAAGAGGATAAATTCTCCGCCGAAAAACAGACATATATTTAATGGAAATCAATCACACAGACTAAAATCCAATGTCAGACACACAGTCCATTTACAAGTCCGTTCTGGGTCTGAACGAAACCGGAGGCGCCTAGTACCCCGCATATCCATCGATCTCCAAGTACGTCTGGACGATCACCAACTGTTTCCATCTTTTTGGGTGTACATCCCAATCAAGATCATCAGTAATCACCCAAACGATGTGAAGACCTCCGGTCTTCGACCACCGTCTTCATCTTCGACTTATCGTCGTATCAGTTATTCAGAATGGGATAAACCCGGTCTTTCCGAATAACTTGCGTATATTATAAACAAGTGTTACACAAACACAACATACGCCTCATTCCAATTCATCAGTCACTAACCGTAAATTAATCAAGAGAATAATTCCCCAAGTATTAACCCCGAAGGCCGAAACCAACATCAGATCAATATCCAGAAAACCATTCTGCTTAGCTAACCGACAGTTAGTTTCTAAATTTCACATTCATAGGGAAAGGTTCCCATTAATTTTATCAAAGATAAATTCCTTGAATTTATTCTTTAATCTTCTTTTGAATTTCGATTCAACTAGTCGGGATTAACGAACCTTACCGAAGTAATCATTTGTTTTAATTTCCCAATCCCAACCTATTCATCCCATGAAGTAAAACTGGTAATACTTCATATCTAACACCACAGTGTTATCGGTAAATTCAATTACCATTTCACGTTCAAATCTAATTAAAGATTTAAATATCGCCTGGAGCAAAACTGGTGATACTCCATTCTCGATTATTTCAATCTAATTAAAGATTCATTAAAACTGCACTTAGTTTTAATCTGTGACTGGGTGAAAGAATCAGTGTCATTTAAAATACGGTTCACGATAAACCCAAAATCACATTTCATTCAGTCCCTAACCGTGAATTATCAAGTGAGCAGTTCCCTAAGTATTAACCCCGAAGGTCGAAACCAACATCAGATCAATATCCCAGAAACCATTCAACTCAACTAATCTCCAGTTTGTTTCTGAATTTTCTTAACTCCTTTGGGTCTAAGAACAGTATTATTGAAGATACCGTTCACGACAACCCAAAATCACATTTCATTAATCATCGGGTTAAAGAACTAGTGTTATATAAAACACTGTTCACCATAAACCCAAAAATCAATACGAATTCAATTCCAATTAAATACTATTTAATTGGTACACTTCATTAAATCTAAATAAAGAGATTTAATCTTTTCTCAACTGGGTTGAAGAACAGTGTTAATGAAGACACCATTCACGACAAACCCAAATCACATTTGATATTAAATACAAGGTTCTGAATAGAAAATATATCGGCTTATATTCAATATCAAATTCTACGACCAACAGATATCGTATTGGAAATAACGATATATATATCTTTCAAATTTCCATAACAACATCTGTATAATCACGAAATCCAACATCGAAATATTCCGAAGACAATTTCGATTCAAATCCATTCCAATTCAATTATTGGAAATTCTGGTTACTTTTAAAACCCTTTTCAAATTCAATTTATTTATTTAAAGATAAATAGAATTATAATTCTAGTTCAAAACTAGTTCATTTCGATAAAAATCTATTTTTATCTTTTCAAATATGGAGTTTTTCATCCCAATTCTTCCCAAATCATTTTCTTATGATTTTACACAAATTATTACTATTTTTAATAATTTTATCAAGGTCCGTACAGTCGATTTCCATCAATGGCCATCGAACTGCACTTACAGCGACCTTTTCCAAATTTGATTTGGACACAATTCCAAATCCAACTGTTAGATTTCTAATTTCTAATATTCGTTAGAAAGCTCTTTTCGATACGAACCCAACGGTTCCGGTTTCAGGAGAATCCGACGGTCGGATCTCCCGTAATATCCGTTCGAAGTCAATGGTCGAAATTCGCGAACTGCCGCGGCGCGGCGCGTTCTATTCAGGCCACTATATTATATATATAATATATATAATATATACTTCGTCGATTTCTTTTTAAAACGTATTTTATAAATCATTTTAAATTCGTTTTCAAAACGATTTCAACTTCTTTTTCAAATTCAAATCAAAATTGAATTTTCCCTTACAAATTCGTTTTAAATTCATTTCAAATTGATTTCAATTCAAATCTATTTTGAATTCAATTTCAGTTCGTTTTCAATTCAATTCAATTTCAATTCGAATTCATTTCTATTCAATTTCAATTCGAATTCATTTATATTCAATTTCAATTCGAATTCATTTCTATTCAATTTCAATTCGAATTCATTTATATTTAATTTCAATTCGAATTCATTTCTATTCAATTTCAATTCGAATTCATTTATAATTAATTTCAATTCGAATTTCAATTCTTTTCAAAATATCAGATTTTGAAATCACTTTCGATATTCATTATAAAATGAATAAAATCGATATAAATATCGTTTACGTCAAAATGGCGTCAATCTAATCAATACGGCTTCATATATTTCTATATTCAAATATTCTATTTCAAATATTTCTGTTCAAATATTCCTATTCAAATATTTCTTTTCAATATTTCTATTCAAATGTTTTTATTCAAATATTTCTTTTTAAATATTTCTATTCAAATATTTCTATTCGAACCTGGAATAAGGCCCAATCAATTACCATATAATGTTAATTATATGGATTTTCTACAACACATGTATACAATAACAACGATGAGTAATCAACCATCATCCAAAGTGCATTCTACACTGTATAAGCATCAAATATAGATATTCAACACTTATAACAGCCTGTCAATCAAACGATCGACATACAGCTAATTATTGGAACTAGTGTATGTCATATATCATCCCAATACCCGTGTGGGGTTTTCAAACAATCAAACACAGATTTCATTTGTGCAGTTGGGCGATGTGTAAAATTTATCGTCCCAATCAATATCAATCAAATCAGTGTATATAAACAAATCTCCGATTTGTTTATAAATATTTATTTCATTTCATATACACGTTAAAAATTCTATTTTTAACTATAAAATATTTTCCACTATAAAATATTTTATTTCAACTATATAAATATTTTATTTCATTTCACATCACATCACACAGTCAACTACACATCAAAATCAAACAAACAAGCATACAAGCCGTCCATGGTCTGTGGACGACGGGTGTCGGGTGCTACTAAACACCGTCTACATCCTAGTATATATTTTTAACTAGAAAACAAAATTAAAAGGTGAGAAGTTCTCATAGAATAGCTAATCCAACGCCGTGACTCTTCTTATGTAGAAATCTTCACCGTTCTTGCCTCTTGTCACTTTCTTTGTCCGTATTCTCTGCATATGTAAAAATCGAATTTTTACTTTGCTATTAAATATATAAAAATCGAATTTTTATATTACCATTTAACTATAAAAATAATATTCTTTATTTGTTAAAAATCGCTTCTTTGCAATGTTAAAAATCCGAACTTTATTTATTAAAAATCACAACTTTAGATAATGAAGTTCATAACTTTAAATAATAAAATTCATAAAAACCATATTTTTAATTTATCACTATAAACCTATACATAAACGTTCCTATTTTTATTTCAAAGTTATTTCTATAAAATTCATATTTTTAAAACAAAGAAATTTAATTTCAAAACAATACTATTTTCTATTTTAAAACAATGGTATTCCTATTTTTAAAATCATATTTTTCTAAGCCAAATGAAATAAACCAATCAGAGAAAAATAAGAAAGGAAAAATAAAAATAAAATAAATAAATAAAATAAAGATTTACCTTGATTGGTTTTTTTTTATAATAGCAGCGGGTCGGCGGTCATCACTGGTGGGGGTTGAGGCGGTGGTATGGAGGGGCGGTTCGATCCTCGTTTGCGGGAGGGGGGCGTTGGACTGTAGATGGAGATAGGGGGAGGGTTTTCTCGAGCGCGCGAGATGGGGGCTAGCGTTGGAGAATTGGGGAAGAGGGGGAGGGAAGCGGCGCGTTGGGCGGCGCGCTGGGGAGGCGTTGACGGGGGTGGCGGCGATCGCGATGCGGAAAGGGGAGGGAGGCGTCGTGGTTAATGGGGAGAGGTTTTTTTTATTTTTTTATTTTTTATTTTCTTCTGAAAGTGAAAGAGAGAGAGAGGGATGGGTAGTGGGTGAGGGTATATAAACAAATATATTTATTTATTTATTTTAATTTCCAAAAGTAACTTTTCGTTTCGACCTCCGAATCGAACCCACCGCCTATCGTCCATAGCTAATTACCCCCATTCCGAACACAATGGGATATGTATCGTAAGCTGATTCGATCGTTTCGATCAGTTTTCGTCAAAATCAACATATAACTCTATATATTGAATTTGAACGCGCATTTCAATTTACCGGGGCCACATACGGACTTTAAAAATTCCTGAAAAATATTTTCTAGCTTTGTATCGACGATATGGTCCTAACAAAACTAGTTTCGTCGAATTCTGAGACCGTTTGAAAAATGGCCATTTTCCAGTCGATTAAAATCAACTGAAACTGGTCAAACGCGTTTTCCTTTGCCACACTCACATATTGATTCGAAAAATTATGAAATTTGAAACCTAGCAATAACTTGACATCACGGATCCAACAAAAGTGGTTTCGTCGGAATCCGAGGTCGTTTGCAAAATTTCCATTTTTAAGGGCATGAATTCCATAACGACTATTCTGAATTTTCAACTGGACATATCTTTTGATTCCCGCTATGAAATTTTGATTTTTCGGATTCGCTGGAAAGATATTCACAAATTGATTCTAACATTTTTGGTTTCACTAAAATCCGGTTTATTTTGAATCCTGTACATTCATTTGAAGTTTGAAATCGAATTATCGAACTACCGCACCATTTTCAATTCCTTTTATAAATATAAATTAATATTTATATTCTAACGATGATTCGAATAAATATATACGTTCGAATTCTATTCAAAATAAATTTCTCGTCATTATTATTTAAAATAATTCATTTAAATAATCAAAATTCATTAAAATTGCCAAAATAAAAATTTTAAACTGGCCTAGATTTCCGGGTTATTACAATCTCCCCCACTTAAAACTTTTCGTCCCCGAAAAGGAACGAAGCCGAAAGTTGTTTAATTAATCAACTCAACTTTCAGTATTTTCACTACGGCTTAAGTTCTTCAACTTTTCAGTTTCTAAGAACTTTTCAAAAATTTCAAAAATTTGGCTAACACCCTAAATTTTCGAAAAATTTCGCCATAACCTCCCCTGCACCAGGAGCACAGGAAAATCCCGAAATTGCCATACAGGCCTTCTGATCTCAAAAAGAAAAAGAAAAAGCCAATCGGCTCATAAAATCATCATCACCCAAACAAAACAGTAAATTATAGTAAACATGTACCTATTTGTCGGGCAAACAAATTTTATTCTCTGCTCTAGCCTCCTTGCTATGACCTGTTCAATGTAAGTACATGTATATGCAAGAAAATGCGACCAAATTTCAATACAATTCAATATTTGATACAATTAGGCGTAATGGTTCAAAATTATCAAACAAATAAACAAACAACACAAACATCAATCAATTAGTGGATTAACGTTTCAAATTCATAATTTTGATACATATACATATACAGAAAATCATGTTTTTGATGGCAATACACAACGATAGGCCCTATCTAATTTCGGTTCTCACACCAGTCTAATGGAAATATAGAAATCTGACTTTCGTTACTCGAAAATAAATACTGGCGATGGTGCCCCGTTACCAGAATTATCCCCGGGCAACTAGAGTATGATTCTATAACTATCCAGTATATTAAAACTTCGAATACACGTTTGCAAGACGTATATACAAAATCATTATATATTGGATTGTCCAAATCAATTTATAATAAATGATCAAATACGAATAAGTGATTTATATTTCAAAACAAAACTTGTTTTTACTTTTAAAAATATACTCTTCACACTCGTTCTAGGATACTACTGATCCCATCTCTATCGAGTCATTCCCATTGGATATTACTAATCCAACATCTGATGAATTCTTTCGTATGGTTCTAATGTGTCTTGTTCTCTGAGCTTTGTAAACCAAAGCTCTGATACCAACTGAAGCGACCCGAACTTCCCCAGTCTCCGAAGAGATGAGAAAGAACGAATTACTGTGAGGACAAGACAAATCAGAACGCAGACGGAAGAACATTTCATTGTTATTTACAACAATTCCATCAGAATATAAGAATATACAGAGTATGAATGAATATTACACAGAAATATCAGAGATTTAAATTACATTTAAATACATCTCAGCGGAAAATAGTACAATACACAACTAGAAGAGATATATGGATACAAAGCTTTCCGGATATCATTCCAGCTGTAAACCAGGATCCTGTGAATATAAATCTACAAAACCAAAACTACTAGCTGCCCGTGTTAAAATAAGGGCATCCAGAGTTTAGGTTAAAACAATAAACTCCAGGTCGGTCATGTGACTGGTGTGAGAACTAAAATAGTTATTAATCTTTATTTTAAAGTTGGGTAAATCAAGGGACCACGCCGTATAACACGGAACGGGTTTCCTCCCAAGAATGCCAGTGCATAAACAAACAGCGCAATGCTAAATAAAGAAAAATGAAGCTATTATAAGACCCAGTTCCCATCACACAATGCAACGCAAGCCAGAGGATAGACTTTTTACCTTATAATAGCCAAGAATGCTTGATACGTTTAAAACAAATCATTTGATACTATTATAAGTGCATAGTGTATAAAACAACTTCAAATCATAAGTATCAATCATAGGCGTCATAAGCGCCCCATCCCACTATGTCGCCGTACTAGGCTCTACAAATAAAACAGCAAATGTCACGTATTTGGAAGTTGGATTTCCATCTATGAACCGAGGCAAAAGATAGTCCTCAACCGATTCGAGACAATCTAGCCCATGTCTCAGGATCAGAGCTCGAGTGACCCTTGGAGCGACAGGGTCGGTCCACCGATGTGGATTAAAATGCCTGAACACTACGTTTCCCCGCCCTTTGGGGCGTAAATGAGCCAAAGAATGGCTCCATCGGACCCGGATCGTCCGATCTAACCGAGGCGCCTCGCAACAGCAACAACCACACAGGTGAAAAGTATATAAATGTCAGGGCTGGTAGGTCACTGACACCACCCTAGCTAGAAGGAAACGCATGCCCTCCCTGAGGTCCTCCCCCGTTTCTGGTTCACAACCGGGGTGTGAGGCTCGTGAATTCACGTTACACAAAGCTATGCCACACAGGCGATGCTTTGATCTTCAACCACAAGACTTTGCTTTTCAACAGAAGCCTAGATCATTTGCATCTTAGGCATGCCACACAGGCAATTCACTCTATGCGCTTGATATCCATCGGTATATAACCCCTGAGCTCGTACGTCTCAGAGAAGGGCGTTAAGCAAGAGGATAAATTCTCCGCCGCCAAACAGATATATATTTAATAGAAATCAATCACACAGACTAAAATCCAATGTCAGACACACAGTCCATTTACAAGTCCGTTCTGGGTCTGAACGAAACCGGAGGCACCTAGTACCCCGCATATCCATCGATCTCCAAGTACGTCTGGACGATCACCAACTGTTTCCATCTTCTTGGGTGTACATCCCAATCAAGATCATCAGTAATCACCCAAACGATGTGAAGACCTCCGGTCTTCGACCACCGTCTTCATCTTCGACTTATCGTCGTATCAGTTATTCAGAATGGGATAAACCCGGTCTTTCCGAATAACTCGCGTATATTATAAACAAGTGTTACACAAACACAACATACGCCTCATTCCAATTCATCAGTCACTAACCGTAAATTAATCAAGAGAATAATTCCCCAAATATTAACCCCTAAGGCCGAAAGCAACATCAGATCAATATCTAGGAAACCATTCTGCTTAGCTAACCGACAATTAGTTTCTAAATTTCACATTCATAGGGAAAGGTTCCCATTAATTTTATCAAAGGTAAATTCCTTGAATTTATTCTTTAATCTTCTTTTGAATTTCGATTCAACTAGTCAGGATTAACGAACCTTACCGAAGTAATCATTTGTTTTAATTTCCCAATCCCAACCTATTCATCCCATGAAGTAAAACTGGTAATACTTCATATCTAACGCCACAGTGTTATCGGTAAATTCAATTACCCTTTCACGTTCAAATCTAATTAAATATTTAACTATCGCCTGGAGCAAAACTGGTGATACTCCATTCTCGATTATTTCAATCTAGTTAAAGATTCATTAAAACTCCACTTAGTTTTAATCTGTGACTGGGTGAAAGAATCAGTGTCATTTAAAACACGGTTCACGATAAACCCAAAATCACATTTCATTCAGTCCCTAACCGTGAATTAGCAAGTGAGCAGTTCCCTAAGTTTTAACCCCGAAGGCCTAAACCAACATCAGATCAATATCCCAGAAACCATTCAACTCAACTAATCTCCAGTTAGTTTCTGTATTTTCTTAACTCCTTTGGGTCTAAGAACAGTATTATTGAAGATACCATTCACGACAACCCAAAATCACATTTCATTAATCATCGGGTTAAAGAACAAGTGTTATATAAAACACTGTTCACCATAAACCCAAAAATCAATACTAATTCAGTTCCAATTAAATATTATTTAATTGGTACACTTCATTAAATCTAAATAAAGAGATTTAATCTTTTCTCAACTGGGTTCAAGAACAGTGTTAATGAAGACATCATTCACGACAAACCCAAATCACATTTGATATTAAATACAAGGCTCTGAATAGAAAATATATCGGCTTATATTCAATATCAAATTCTACGACCAACAGATATCGTATTGGAAATAACGATATATATATCTATATCTTTCAAATTTCCATAACAACATCTGTATAATCATGAAATCCAACATCGAAATATTCCGAAGACAATTTTGATTCAAATCCATTCCAATTCAATTATTGGAAATTCTGGTTACTTTTAAAACCCTTTACAAATTCAATTTATTTATTTAAAAATAAATAGAATTATAATTCTAGTTCAAAACTAGTTCATTTCGATAAAAATCTATTTTTATCTTTTCAAATATGGAGTTTTTCATCCCAATTCTTCCCAAATCATTTCTAATGATTTTACAGAAATTAGTACTATTTTTAATAATTTTATCAAGGCCCGTACAGTCGATTTCCATCAATGGCCATCGAACTGCACTTACAGCGACTTTTTCCAAATTTGATTTGGACACAATTCCAAATCCAACCGTTAGATTTCTAATTTCTAATATTCGTTAGAAAGCTCTTTTCGATACGAACCCAACGATTCTGGTTTCAGGAGAATCTGACGGTCGGATCTCCTGTAATATCCGTTCGAAGTCAATGGTCGAAATTCGCGAACTGCCGCGGCGCGGCGCGTTTTATTCAGGCCATTATATAATATATATAATATATGTAATATATACTTCGTCGATTTTTTTTTAAAACGTATTTTGTAAATCGTTTTAAATTCGTTTTCAAAACGATTTCAACTTCTTTTTCAAATGCAAATCAAAATTGAATTTTCCCTTACAAATTCGTTTTAAATTCATTTCAAATTGATTTCAATTCAAATCGATTTTGAATTTAATTTCAGTTCGTTTTCAATTCAATTCAATTTCAATTCGAATTCATTTCTATTCAATTTCAATTCGAATTCATTTATATTCAATTTCAATATGAATTCATTTATATTCAATTTCAATTCGAATTCATTTCTATTCAATTTCAATTCGAATTCATTTATATTCAATTTCAATTCGAATTCATTTCTATTCAATTTTAATTCGAATTCATTTATATTCAATTTCAATTCGAATTTCAATTCGAATTTCAATTCTTTTCAAAATATCAGATTTTGAAATCACTTTCGATATTCATTATAAAATGAATAAAATCGATATAAATATCGTTTACGTTAAAATAGCGTCAATCTAATCAATACGGCTTCATATATTTCTATATTCAAATATTCTATTTCAAATATTTCTGTTCAAATATTCCTATTCAAATATTTCTTTTCAATATTTCTATTCAAATGTTTCTATTCAAATATTTCTTTTCAAATATTTCTATTCAAATATTTCTATTCGAAACTGGAATGAGGCCCAATCAATTACCATATAATGTTAATTATATGGATTTTCTACAACACATGTATACAATAACAACGATGAATAATCAACCATCATCCAAAGTGCATTCTACACTGTATAAGCATCAGATATAGATATTCAACGCTTATAACAGCCTGTCAATCAAACGATCGACATACAACTAATTATTGGGACTAGTGTATGTCATATATCATCCCAATACCCGTGTGGGGTTTTCAAACAATCAAACACAGATTTTATTTGTGCAGTTAGGCGATGTGTAAAATTTATCGTCCCAATCAATATCAATCAAATCAGTGTATATAAACAAATCTCCGATTTGTTTATAAATATTTATTTCATTTCATATACACGTTAAAAATTCTATTTTTAACTATAAAATATTTTCCACTATAAAATATTTTATTTCAACTATATAAATATTTTATTTCATTTCACATCACATCACATAGTCAACTACACATCAAAATCAAACAAACAAGCATACAAGTCGTCCATGGTCTGTGGACGACGGGTGTCGGGTGCTACTAAACACTGTCTGCATCCTAGTATATAATTTTAACTAGAAAACAAAATTAAAAGGTGAGAAGTTCTCACAGAATAGCTAATCCAACGTCGCGACTCTTCTTATGTAGAAATCTTCGTTGTTCTTGCCTCTTGTCACTTTCTTTTTCCGTATTCTCTACATATGTAAAAATCGAATTTTTACTTTGCTATTCAATATATAAAAATCGAATTTTTATATTACCATTTAACTATAAAAATAATATTCTTTACTTGTTAAAAATCGCTTCTTTGCAATGTTAAAAATCCGAACTTTATTTATTAAAAATCACAACTTTAGATAATGAAGTTCATAACTTTAAATAATAAAATTCATAAAAACCATAATTTTAATTTATCACTATAAACCTATACATAAAAGTTCCTATTTTGATTTCAAAGTTATTTCTATAAAATTCATATTTTTAAAACAAAGAAATTTAATTTCAAAACAATACTATTTTCTATTTTAAAACAATGGTATTCCTATTTTTAAAATCATATTTTTCTAAGCCAAATGAAATAAACCAATCAGAGTAAAATAAGAAAGGAAAAATAAAAATAAAATAAATAAAATAAAGATTTACCTTGATTGTTTTTTTTTATAATAGCAGCGGGTCGGCGGTCATCACTGGTGGGGGTTGAGGCGGTGGTATGGAGGGGCGGTTCGATCCTCGTTTGCGGGAGGGGGGCGTTGGACTGTAGATGGCGACAGGGGGAGGGTTTTCTCGAGCGTGCGAGATGGGGGCTAGCGTCGGGGAACTGGGGAAGAGAGGGAGGGAAGCAGCGCGTTGGGCGGCGCGTTGGGGAGGCGTTGACGGGGGTGGCGGCGATCGCGATGCGGAAAGGGGAGAGAGGCGTCGTGATCAATGGGGAGAGGTTTTTTTTATTTTTTTATTTTTTATTTTCTTCTGAAAGTGAAAGAGAGAGAGAGAGGGATGGGTAGTGGGTGAGGGTATATAAACAAATATATTTAATTATTTATTTTAATTTCCAAAAGTAACTTTTCATTTCGACCTCAGAATCGAACCCACCGCCTGTCGTCCATAGCTAATTACCCCCATTCCGAACACAATAGGATATGTATCGTAAGCTGATTCGATCGTTTCGATCAGTTTTCGTCAAAATCAACATATAACTCTATATATTGAATTTGAACGTGCATTTCAATTTACCGGGGCCACATACGGACTTTAAAAATTCCTAAAAAATATTTTCTAGCTTCGTATTGACGATATGGTCCTAACAAAACTAGTTTCGTCGAATTCTGAGACTGCTTGAAAAATGGACATTTTCCAGTCGATTAAAATCAACTAAAACTAGTCAAACGCGTTTTCCTTTGCCACGCTCACATATTGATTCGAAAAATTATGAAATTAGAAAACTAGCAATAACTTGACATCACGGATCCAACAAAAGTGGTTTTGTCGAAATCCGAGGTCGTTTGCAAAATTTCAATTTTTAAGGGCCTGAATTCTATAGCGACTATTCTGAATTTTCAACTGGACATATCTTTTGATTCCCGCTATGAAATTTTTATTTTTCGGATTCGCTGGAAAGATATTCACAAATTGATTCTAATATTTTTGGTTTCACTAAAATCCGATTTATTTTGAATCCTGTACATTCATTTGAAGTTTGAAATCGAATTATCGAACTTCCGCGCCATTTTCAATTCCTTTTATAAATATAAATAAATATTTATATTCTAACGATGATTCGAATATATACGTTCGAATTCTGTTCAAAATAAATTTCTTGTCGTTATTATTTAAAAATAATTCATTTTAAATAATCAAAATTCACAAAAATTGCCAAAATAAATTTTTCAAACTGGCCCAGATTTCCGGGTTATTACATTTTATCATTAAAGTAAAATAGACAAAAACACTTATTTTGTCTAAATTAAAAGAATGAAACAAAATATAGCACTGTATATTATATTAGAATTGAAATACAAATTAATCACTATCGTAAATTTATATTAGTTAAAACCAATTATTCATTTTTGTTAATTTACATTAGTTAAAACCAACTATTCATTTTAGTCAATTTATACTAGTTAAAACAAATATTCACTTTTGTCAATTCACACTAGTTAAGACCAATTATTTACTTATGTCAATTTACATTTGTTGAAACCAATTATTTGTTTGTCATGGCTATATATTGTGTATTACACTTCCGTTCACAAGTTACCCGACTTGTTTATGTGATTGGGACGATAATTTTCACACATCGCCCAAGTGCAAAAATTAGTTTATTATTTGTTTGATGGTTGAAACCCCACACGGGTGTTGGGATGAAAATTTACATACACTAATCCCAATATTTAGTTGTATGTTGATCGTTAGATCGACAGGCTGCGATGAGCGTTATTATTTAATTTTAACGCTTACGCAGTGGAAATTACACTTTGGATGAAGATGGATTACTTGATGATTATGCTATTCTTATCATGTATATGATGTGTGTGAAATCCATGTAATCCAAATTATATGTTAAATGGTTGAGTCGCATTTCGATTCAGGTGTTCTTTTAAATAAGAATATTTTTACATTTGAAATTATCTTTTTATATAAAGGATATATTTTCATAAAAGAGATAATATTGTTAATCAACTATATGTTAAAACCAAGAATATTTGTAAAAGATAAAATTCTGTAAAAACAAAGAAAACTTCTCATTTAGAATCTTTTATATAAAGAATATTTTTAATGAGTATTTTAAAATATGTTTTTAAAGAGAAATCTTTTATCAAAGATTATTTGGATTTGCAATTATATTTTGTGATATGAAATGAATTGAGATGTGAAGTGGATTTATCGTGGACGATGTTTTAAACGACATTTGTCCTTTAATCCAATTTACATCGAAATTATTATTTGGAATTTATAAATCTATTTTATAGATTTAATAAAAAGAGGCATTTTCTAAGAACCAAGTTTTTTCCAATTTAATGTATTAAATTGGAATTAAGTGGAAATTTGATTGGTAATAATCGAAATGGGCTTCTGTAAAAGAACAGATATTATATATGGAATTTTAGAGGCTTTGCCGTTATTCTATTTATATTATTAGTCCGATACAAAAATTTATATCGATTATGTATTGATATTATTTCTGTGGAATTCCATATTTTGGAAATTGATTTGTGGGTTTATCGTGAACTGTGTTTTAAAGGACACTAGTTCTTTAACCTGTTTAAGACAAGATTTATTCCTTAAAATAAGTGATCTTGTAATAATGATTTTTGATATCAAATCAAAACTGGAGTTTTAATAAATCTTTTAAGGAAGATTTAAGATTTTATTTTCAGAGTTTATCTTTGATAAAATTAATGAGAATCTTTTAACACGAATATCTTATTAAAAGAATATTCTGAGTTGGAATGTGGCGTAATGTGTGATTTTCCAATATTTACTTTTCTAATCACAAAATACGCGAGTTATTCAGAAAGACCGGGTTTAACCCATTCTGAATAATCATCACGACGATCAAGAGTCGAAGATGAAGGCGGTGGTTGAAGACCGAAGGTTTTCACATCGTTGGGATGATGATAACTGGTATCTTGAATTGGGATTGGCCTTCCAAGGAAAGGTATTTAGTAATGATCGTCCAAACGCATTTGGAGATCGACGGACACGTTCTTTCGCTCAGACCCAGAGCGGACTTGTAAATGGATTGTGTGTCCGACATTATATTCCTTTCTACTGTATTTGTTGAACGCTACTGATTATATATTTCTGTTTGGTGGTGAGGAATTTATTCTTTACTTATCACCCTTCTCTAAGACGTATGAGCTTAGAGGCTATATATATATATTGGTAGATGATCAATAATATGGTAGGGTCTGACAATGTGGCATGCTAAGATGCAAATGATCAAGGCTTTGTTGAAAAGCAGGCCTTGTGGTTGATGATCAAAGCACAGTCTATTTAGGCATAGCTTTGTGTATATCGTGACTTCGCGAGCCTCACACACCGGTTGAGTCTAAAACGGGAGAAGGGAACGCAGGTAGTGCACACGTTTCTTTCTAGCTAGAAGTGGTGTTGGGCTTTAATCCGGCTCGACATTTGCTTATGTGGTTGATGGAATTTTTGCGAGGCCTCGGTTTATTCTTATCGGTCGGCCTCAGCTGATTTGTAGGTCCAATAGGATCGGGGAGCGTGTGTTCAGGCATAACTAATCCACTAAAGTATTTGTGGACCGGCCCTGCTGTATCCAAGGGTTCGCCAGCGTCCGAATCCTGAGACATTGCTAGAGTGTCTCGAATCAGTCAGGAGCTCCTCCATAGCCTTGACTCATGATGGAAACCCAATTTCCAATACGCCCCTTGCGGTTTTGATTGTATAACTAGTATGGCAACATAGTAGATGGTAGCTACGCCGTCTAGAATTGATATTATATTTGAAATGTTTTAAATATATATATACACACTAATAATAATATCGTTTTTACGTATCAAGCATCTTTTGACCCTTATAAGGTAAAACCCTATCCTCTGGTGTGCGTTGCATTGTGTGATGGGACCTGGGTCTTATAATGGTTTCATTTTTCCAAAAAGCATTGCGTTATTTGACGATTTACTTTATTTATGCACTAGCAATCCAATGGAGTAAACCCGTTCCGCGTTAGCGGCGTGGTCCTGTGATTAGCCTACTTATTAGATAAGTTAAGTATAGAATTCTCATACCAGTCCCACGACTGACCTGTAGTTTGTTTCACTTTGCAAACTCGGGTGCCCTCTTTTCACGCGGGCAGTCGAGTAGCTTTTTGCAGATATAGTTAAGCAGGATCCTGGATTGAAGTCTGAAGCTGGGTCCAGAATATTGATGGCCTTCCGCTAAGATTAGTTCCGCTGCAATGCATTAATCTATTGTAACTTATCTTCCGCTATAATTTTATTCCGATGTACTCTGATATATTATGTACTCTGATGTAACATTTATTATTGATGTTATAAAATTCTGTGTTGTTGTTCTGATGTTTTGTATGCCCAAAGTTAACGTACGCGGAATTTGAACAGTCTTGATCGATCTTGCGATCGGTTGGGGTCGGGCGAAATCCGGGTCGTTACAAAACAAATCACTGGGCCTTTTAATTAATATTCCATTAATTAAAATACTTCTCCATTTCCTTATCCATATTAGTTAACACGATATTTTCGACAATTATCTTGGCCTCTTACGCTATTTGAAAAACATTTCCGTATATCGACACCTTTTATTTTCTGTATTTAGAAAATATATTCTATTTATAATTGGAAACAATCCAATTATTTATCTCTTCCACAACCGTTCATTTTTACACTTAGGAAAAAATTATTTATTATATTTCCAAAATTCCACTTACTTGGGTTAAAACGAATGTTATATAAAACATCGGTACAACAACCCAAAATACTGCATTCAACTGGATCTCTTTAAACATCTCCCTTTGAGACCGAATCTTGTTATTTATCGATTAATAATGAAATCAATCAAGTTGGGGTATAACTACTTCTCAGACCTTGGTTGAATAACATTATTAACTTCAAACGGACAGGACGACTTATCTCGAATAATCAACATCATATAAACCAATTACTCATTTTTAAAACTTGTATTTGTTTCTCTTTCTATTTTTACCAGATTTAATTATAGATTTCCTTTTTTATTATAATATTCTATTTCAAGTTCGTTTCCTTATCACATTCTATATCTTTTGATATATTTATTTCTAGTTATCAAAATTCCTTAAAAATATTCTAACTCCTTAAATTTCCGGAAAACTTCGCCATAACCTCCTTTGTACGGGTCACTCGGTACAACTACAAAACGCCTCTCTGGGCCCTTTTCATTTAAAAAGAAAATCAAAAGCCAAGCGGCTTGCCGATTCGACGCATAAAACCTCATATGGAATTTAGTTGAACGCCGATTTTGAACTCGAGTTTATATTCGTTTAATTAAAACACAATCTAATTCCATTTTCAACTCGAGTTTCATATTCGATTTAGAATATAAGATCTTAAACCTCATTTACTTATCCAACGCCCAATTTCAATTGAAAATTCCATTTACTAATTATTCTTCAAATTAGTCAATTCTATTCAATAATTAAAAATCTGATTTTTGTTTCAAAAATCATTTCATTCACACAACTTGAGTTCAGATATATTTTATAACTCAATCCTGGATTTTTCTAATGGAAATTCGGATTTTATTTTCTTAAAATCCTCTTTTTATTTAAATAAACCGTTATGGTTTTATAATAGTTATGGCGTTGTTTTTTTGAAAATTTGATTTTGACATAACTCAAAATCTATTTGACGAAATTCAGATTTTTCTCTTCCATTAGAAAACTATTATTCAATTGGTCTTGACAATTTTTATTTCAAAGAATTCCGGCTTAAATTGAGTTCTATATACTCAATTGAAGTTCGAAACGCCAACTTACGAAATGCCGCGCTGCGGCAAGTTCGTTTTAATTATATTTAATATATAAACGTTTAAATTTCATTTATAATAAATTTAAACTCCATTCTTTAATATTTAAATATAAATTTAACTGGTTTTCTAAATCTAATTTAAACAAATTCCAATTTTCCTAAATCATCAGTTATTCCCTTCAACATTTAACTTAGTTATAACCTCAATTACAATTTGAATTCTATATTACTTCCCATTTCTTTTGGAACAAATTATTTTATGTAATTCGATGAAATCGAATTCCAAAAATATAACCTTTGGATTTATTTCTATCTAGTTTATATCCCGAGTTCTAAAATAAAATCTATCGTTCTCTTCTCGAAATGATTCCCGATTTCCCTTTTAAATTCATACTTGAATTTAAACTTTTCAATTATCTAATGATAATTACATTGCTATATTTATTAACATTATTTACGAATTTAACTTCCTTGTTTATGTATTAAAAACAAGCTCCATTTAAAAAATCTATTTAAAACCCAAATCTTATTTGGAATATTTTATATATTATAACTTATATGTATAATATATAATCAATTTTCATATTTTTATTTTAGTTTCTATTTAACACAATTTATATACCCTTTCTGAATATAATTTATTCTTATAAATTCGACATAGTCGAATTCTAACCATAAATCCGTTTGGATTTATTTTAATTTATATTCCGAACATCAGAATAGATTTCCTCATTTCCCTATTTAACACAGTTTGAAATTCTCATTTTAAATTCATATTTGAATTTAAATATTTAAATTATCCAATGATAAATTTCACCTTTCTATATAAACATCATTTATTTTACTTGTTTATATTTTTAACCAAGTCTTGATTTCAAATTCATTTTTGAAATTAAATTTTTATTTTGGAAAAATAAATTTCTCCTTTCTAAATCCACATCTAAATTTACATTTTCCCAAATTATCTAAATGACAATTTTCCCATTTCATTTATAAACACTGTTTATAAATTCACTTCAGTTCCTTGCATTATTCAATTTATAAACACCGTTTATAAATTTACTTCAATTTCCTGTATTATTTAATTTATAAACATCGTTTATAAATTCAATACTTGTTTTATTTATTCAAAACAAGTTAATATTTCCAGTCCATTCGAAATTCGAATTCTATTTTTGAAAAATAGATTTCCCTTTTAAATCTCAAAATATCCTTTTTACGATATTTTTATTATTTAATATTCAGGGTCCAGTGATATTTAAACAATCAAACTACCCAATTATCAATCAACACATCATATATGATAATATATATATATGAAAACAAACAATAATAAATTTTGAGGAATCCAATTGGATTCCTCTAACCTGTTTTTCCTGCATCCACAGACGTTAGCCAACATAAATAATACCCATCATTCTTCGAGGAAGGATATCGCGGTATAAAAGGTCATCCACAATCATAGCGTGGGGCGTATAGGGTCATCTGCTACTGATACTATGGGCATCCGCTAATGGTACTGCGGGAACTAACCAACCACCAATATATATATATATAATAACCACAAACACCAATCCTAAATAACTAATATATATTTAATATAGCCAAAATAAAATTCCAATGCAAGCAAACAACCAACGAACAATTATTTTGAAGAATAAAATAATTCTAACTAAAAATACGAGTGAGATTTACTCATTGTGATTTTTATTGCTGAATATCCAATTAAAATTCCATATCGATTCCAATTGACTCATAAAGTTTCGAAATGGATCCTATTGCGAAGCTTAAGTCCATATAGATTTAACGAACTTGTTGGTATTCAAATCTATTATCATTTGAATTAGAGATTTGTTTTACAAACATCCGAAAAATTTAAATGTACTAAAAATAATAATTATTAAATTAAGATAATTATTTATTTAAATTACCTTTAATTCACACTTTATCTTTTCCTTACTCAAACACACAAAAAATTCTGAACTTCCCTTCTTCCAGTCCTCGACATGTCCTTTGACCCTCATTCGAACATTACTGGCTTCCCATTTTTCACGAGCCAACTCTGAAACTTGAACCATATTCAAGAATCTGACCGACCTTCCCCTTCCCAGTTTACTTTTGAACTTCCCAGCATCTCACCGTCTCAACACTGCACAGATACAACACGGTGTTTAAACAAAATTCTTCATTAAAACTTCCAGGAACACGTTAAACAAATATGGCAATTACCCAAAAAAACTAAATACCATTTTCCCATTGAACAGCTTTCCACTGTAGTGCCCTCCAAACAATATCGCGTTATAATGAAAGTAGCGACTTCTTTGAACCCATCAAAATCAACATCGATCTCCATTACTATCGATGCGCCCTCCTTCCAGAGTGCTTCCCGTGTCTTCAAGCATCAAGAGATTTTGGCAGTTGAAATCGCAACCCTCGATTCCATTTCCTTCTATTGCACCTTCTGATTTGATTCACGGTTGACCTCGCTGTGATCGCGATATCACGATTTTAATTGATTTGTACAAAATGGATTTGGGGTCTTGGCCATTTTCCTTTGACCGGAGAGAACGATCGAAAAGGGGGAGAACTAATTTGATTTTTGAAAGGGGGACTTACGGTTTGAAATGAAAAATAAAAGTGGATTTTCCCCTTTTCAGTATTCGATTTGCAGAAGTATACAAAGAGGAGGAGATATGCGGCTTCGAAGGATTTAAACTTGGCAATGGCCATTTTCCCTTTTGCTTGAAGCCTTACCCGACATTCAAAAGAAAATTATAAGAGAGTATTTGAGTATGATTTATAGAAGGTGAAATCCTTAGTGCTTAAGGAAAGTTTTTCTGCGCACGTACCATTTAGATGGTAGGTTAGAGTAGACTTACAATGTACCTTTATTAAATAACTTAGGGTAGAAGCAAACCCCTTTTTTATTAATTATTTTTATTTATTTTAGTTTTGAATTAGCCGATATGAATTTAATTAATTAAATTATCCTGTTGATTTCGAACTCCTTTCTGAACCCAACAACCGACATTTTTAGGGTTATACCACTATTCTGGACACACTGGGACAAGTTTCGAAGCTCCATTTGATCGTATGGAGAATATATCATTTTAAATTGATATAAATTAAATTCAAAAGAATTAATTCCTTGATAATATATTATTATCGTTATCGTTTATACTCAAATAAAATTTATAATTATCATCTGAAATATTTTGATTCAGTTTTTAACTTCGAATTCAATTATATTTCGTATTAAGATAATTTAATATATTCCATATTTAATCGAAATCGATTTTAAATCGATAACTTAATATAAAAATTCATTTATATTACGAACTCAATATTTAAAACCATATTAAATATTTAAAATAAATTGTTTGAAAATCCGGGTCATTACATTCTTTCCCCCTTAAAAGAATTTCGTCCCCGGAATTATTAAAGTAGAAAAATGCTACAAATCCATTAACTTTTTCAATACTCATTTATGTTGAAAATCAACATTTCATATCTATACACTTTAGTTCCAACCAAACCTTTGGTTTCCATTTATATTGCATACCATATATGTTTATATTCATTTTATCTGAATGATTTACAATTAATTCATATTCCATTCAAATTGATTCTGATCAATTTATTCACTTCGATCCATTTAACATGTTTAAGTTAAATTTAAATTTCAGAATTCCAATCCCCAGGTTTTCATTTCAAATTCCTTTTGAAATCACATAAATATATACATATATTTATTTCCATATCAATTCAAAACATTTGAATTTTCAAATCAATTTGTTTTCATTCAAACATATTCCAATCAAAAATTTTCTAAGGTAGCAATTCATTACTTAGAAACTCAAAATGAACACTGACGATGCTGCAGTCATCGTCAGAATTATTTTCCAGTCACTGAAGTGAGTTCAGTGCTTTATATTTCAAAATCCATCCAAAATAATTTTTATTCAAAAATCTTTTTCAAAACAAAGTCATTTTATTTCAGCATAAAAATATTTTTCCAAACCCCCAAGATTTAAATTTCAAGTTCTATTTCAAATCCGATTCCTAATTCATCGCATTTGTATATTTTATTCACATACGAATTCTATTAGGTTATAGATAACCATTCCAATTTTATAATCTCATTTGATTATAAAAATAACAATCAACACATCCATATATTATAATAATTTCAGAAAATTATTCTTTTTCTATCAAAACTAGAATTTTTTTTGGGTAAATTATTTCATTTACCCACTTTAAAACAATATTGTGTAAAAAAAAATTGTTCAAGTGTTTATAAATTCCTATCGACTTCGTGGCATCCTACGATTCGATCAAAATTCATAAACCACTAACCAGATTAGCTAACACAATATAAAACAACTTTTATATAAATTAACAAATACGCGCCCTTGTATATATACACTCAACTCATTCTAGGGTACTACTAACCCTATCTCTAATGAGTAAACCCCCACAAAACGCAGGTGTTCGCTCAACCTAAGCTCTGATACCACTGTAAAGAACCGCAAATCCGTACTTTCTGAGTTGACTACATACATCACACGTCCAACCCAAATATCAAAGAAATACGAATCATTTTTTAGAAGAAAAAGGTAGAAGAAGAACAGAAATAACAACACAGAATCTCACATCGCAGCGGAACAAAATATAATATATCATAATTTTTAAAATACAAAAATTTAACTGTATAACATACAATTATCAGAGTACAACACTTACAACACAGCGGAAATAAAAATACTATGTATCTAACACTGAAGCCTCCTGCTCCGAGCTCCTTTAGATAGATCTATAAATCCTGAACTACTTAACTGCCCATACAAATTTGGCACCCAAGAGTTTAGGTAAAACAAAACAAAATAAACTCCGAGTCAGTCATGGGACTGGTATGAGTAAACAATTTAAAATGGTTTGAGAAAACAAACAATATCTCATAAGACCACGCCATATAACACGGAACAGGAATTTCCCTCATGAGAATCCAAAACACTTGATTTAACTTTCAAAATCCTTTTGAAAGAAACGATAATCTTTATATCAAAACTCTTTTGATATTATAATAATGTCTAAATCAAATAAATAGAAATCTAGTAAAATGCTTTCATCTTACGCTCCACATACATAATATGCAATCAAAACCACGTGCACTTATTGGTTAATGCATTTCCAACTATGACAAGGTATGGAACCAACTTCCGATAGTGAACCTCTAGAAGAGAATACATTGGGTTCAACAAGAACATCTTTTAACCCGGCCACACATGACCGACCACTCATTTCGCTTGAGTGTATCGAATGTATATCACCAACGGTTGAGATCAGCAACCATTTCTCCGAATGGGACAACATCGAATAGAATGAAGAATGAAATGAATTTCTTTAGATAGGTGATAATACACCCTAATGGGAGCTACCCACATAGCCATGTTGCCTGCCCGATTTTTGTCATTTCCCGGCTGTTGAGGCATGAGGCTACGATTACTTATCATTCCTTGATAACACAATCACTTTGAATACCATATTGTCAGATCCGTTAATCATTAATTGATTTGCACAAATACATTATGAATATTATGCTAAGAAAATAAATTCTCCGCCACCAAATATGTAACGTCCCAGATTTTTCGGCCATTTCAATTTGAATATTTAAATCGGTTTAAATATCGATTCAGTAATATTAATATATTTTTATCGATATATTATAGGCTTTAAAACTGTTTTCTTTTCTAACTACCTCCATTTTCGACGAAATGGGTTTTATTGGAATGCGTATCATTAATTATTGCTACGTTTCTAGTTTGAAGCCAATTGGAGTTGTTTTGGCGGTTGACGAAATTTAAAGGTGAACTGATGGATATATTGCGATCTAAATTACACCGTTTTTGCAAACGAAGTCTGTTTTCAACGAAATTATTTTTATTGAAACCGGAATATTGAGACGTAGTAGTGGGTCCATATCCAGTGTGATTAGATTTGTGTGTGATGGTACGAATTTAACGGTTAACAGTTATAAGCGGTAAGGTTTAATACCGTATAATAATTAACAGAATTAAAATGTCAATCGTATGATAAATGGGTACAATATATATACCTAACTGATCTAACTATTTTCTTAATTTTCCACTTTATTTATTTATTTTTATTATTTTCTTGCACCCAAGTATTTTGTTTCTATGGTTGTCAGTCTATTCAAAACCATCCCACACTGTCTGTTGCTTGCGCCCAAATTTCTTAGTTTCTTGTGCTCCAGACAATCTCAAATCCGTGCGCCCCACGTTTTGAAAAATCACGCCACCTAACAGCTACTCTATACAGACCTATACCTAAATGCCTTGCTCACCACATACACCCTCTCTTATAAAAGGAGTTGTCCCTCTCGTTTTCTTTATCTCCAAGGCTGAAACCAAAAATTTCCTTCATCCACCAAAATCAAAACCCTCGACAAATTGGTATTGGATCAACATGTCAACTGCATAATTAAAGGTGGGGGTGAGCTCAACGCTGGGGCAAAGTCTGGTGAACTCGAAGTCAAGGGACGGCCGAAAAAGAGGGGTTGAACGTGTTTTTCTTTACTAGCGTTTCCTGATGGAGGAGGGGACTAAGTCCAGTGTCATTTCAAGCGAAGGGTGTAGGAGAGTTGGTGGGCACGGTGGAAGTGCAGGGAGGCTTGCTGTACGGATCAGTGTGTTTTCTGTTTGGATGGGAGCTCGTAACAAGTGGGAGGAAGGCTCTTGCCGTAAGCTGTGCATGAATACAATGGACTTCGGTCCTCTTATTAAAAAAAATGGATGCCAAGAACGAACAGTGGGAGGGGCGCATTGATGTTGGGTAGGTGCTGAAAAACGGATTCAAAGTTAACAATACAGCAGGAGATTTAAAGGGGGAACGTGATGCACTGTTTATACATGAAGTGGGGTTGGCAACAAAGAAATTAGGCTTATGGTTGTGTGTGTTCAACAGGGGAGTTTGCGAGTTGCTGCATGCAACAAGTGGGAGTGGAGCGGGCCTTAATTGCGTGAGAGGCATAAGCGAAATGCAGGAGCGGTCGAAACAAAGGAAGACTGTAACACCCTGCATTTTTAATATAATTAAAAATGAAATAAATTTTTTGAAAATATGCTTGGATAGGTAAATAATGGTGATGAATAATGAGAATTAATTAATACATGGAAGAGAAGAAAAATTAATTTGATAATAGTGTGTGTAATGGAGAAGATAGTAAAATAAGGATATTTAATTTAAATGTCAAGAATTAAGTAACATGGACATCACCATTGTGTTCCTCTTGAAATTTTACATGAAATAGAGTCCGAGTTTTCGAAAATCGGAGTCCGTATGAAGGAGTTATGACCTCCCGAAGTTTCAGCGAAAAATCAGAAAACAGCCCAGCCCAGAACAGAAAAAAAATGACAAGGTCGATCCCCAGGTCGACCATAGAGTCGACCTCCCGGGGGGAGGTCGACCATAGTGTCGACCCCCCCCTTGGGCAGGTCGACCTGTAGCGACCTGGAGCGGGAATTTTGGTCCAGAAGCGGGAAATTTGCCCCAGAAGCTGTCCAGGTTCATTTTTGAGCACCTGGATGAGTTTTTGGGCCTGGTACGTTGGTCTAACACCTATATAAACATTCTAGGCTCATTGTAAACTCCACAACAATTCATGGAAAGGCCATGGCTCTCTTCTAACTTGATTTCTTCTTCCTCCTCAAGCTATTGATCTAAATAAATCTTAGATCTATTCTTCTCTCTTTTCTCTACAACATCTATTCTTAAAATTAAAAAAGAATGAGATCTAGAATTACTACAACCATGAATAAAAAGAAAAGAGGCTTAGATCTAAATCACTGTGCAAAGAGAAGGAATTCAGATCTGCAACCTACGCCGCATATGAAATCAAAGATAAATTGAATTGGACATGAAATCAATCAAAGATGAATCGAAAGCAACAAAAAGGGAAAGGGGGAAATCAGTTCATGGATTAATCCAATTCATAAATCAAAGGGGCAATCAAGGATCTACGTTTCGAAGATGACAAACACTGTGAGTGGAGTTATAATGCACTTTTTGTGTAAAATTATTATTTATCGTTCAAACATTCCCTATGTAAACATGAAATGAAATTATTGAATCCATAATGTTTAATATTATCATGTGCTCGATTTTAATTATTATGCCTATGATTATGTGCCTCCTTTTATTCTTTCCCTTTTTGATTTTTAATAGCTAGGCTATCTCGAGCCTAGATCTATCATAAAATAAATACGATTGAATGATTATTGCAAGTGAAAAAGGGAAACGCTCGGTTTTGGGCTATGACATGAACTGGAGGGTTTGGTTATAAATTACAAAGAGGGTTGGGCGTAATATAACATTGACAAAACCTGAATGCGTAAACCAAATTTAGAATTATGCGCATGAACATGATTTGTGGTTTGGTGTAGAATTGACATCATTGATTTAAGCATGAAATTGACTTATGGATTTGTTAATGGGCACATGTCTCTGGAATAAAATTTGTATTATAACTTGAATTTGGATAAGAACACAAACTTGATATGAATCGACATCTGGAATTAGACATGAAGTTTACATCTAGAACTTGAATATGAAATTGACGTGAATATGAATTATGAATTTAATGATAGACGTAACCTGTTAATGGGATTACAAGCATGAATATAAATTGGGGTTTTTTTAGGTAAAGCTTGGATTTGGGGGATTGACACTTGACATCAAGATTGAACTTGATACTTGAATTTTGGCACTATTGAAATGCATTGAACATGAATATGGTTGAGTAATTTGTGTAATGTAAATAGGGACGAGATTATGAAACTTGAAATATGACATTTAGAATATGCTTATGAACTTGACATCTAAAAAGGAAAATGAACATGGCATGAATTGGTAGCTGACATTTATAAGAACATGCCTGTAAGTTGGGTAATTGGCATAACATGAACTTAATATTTTTTGACATCATTATGAACTTGACATATGCCAATTAGAATAGACATGAACCAAACATGAAACGTGGCTAACTCGAGGTTAGGATGAGTTTGCGATGTAATCCTGCCCGGAATAGCCCGGCCTAACAGTGGTTGCAAACAATAGGTCCTAATGTGAGAAGCTAGTCATATCGCGCTTGAAACCCGAGGTTAGACTGAGTTGTGGTATAATTCTGCCCGGAACCGCACGGCATAACCAGTGACCACAACAACAGGACTAATGTGAGAGGTTCTGGTGCATTAATAATTAATTAATGGCACATGATTCGTAGGGTTAAGTCATGAATTCAAAGACAACACTTAGCCAAATTTATGAATGAACGTTATAAGGAGATGGGGTTAAGTCGACACGAACATATGAACAAAACTTAACCAAAAACGAAAATATGGAATGTTAACTACCTATTATAAATCGAAGTTGAAATAGTCGAAGGGTTAATTAGGGGGTAAACCTGTCCTAGGGACAGAGAAAGACTATGACTTAAGATGTAATGTAAGACCTGAAGGGTGGGATAACCTATAATATGGGGTAAGCTAAGCAAGAACTGTGGGAAAACACCCATGCGCTATCACCGAATAAAAGAGAACTTAAGTTATGCTTGAATTCATGGGAAAACCTTAGTCAACAAGTTGAATTATAAAGCGAGAATATGTGGTCTGATGTCTAAGGTAACGAGAATTGACTAAGTAAAACAATGAGAATAATAACTAAGTAACAAGCCTTAGTTAATAGGAACTAAGCAGTAAACCTTAGTTAAGAAAACGGTCGAGAACGGGAACTAAGTTGTAATCCTTAGTTAAGGGGACTAAGTGGTAAACCTTAGTTAACAAGATTAACGGGAAAGGAAACTAAGTGGTAAACCTTAGTTAAGAACAATTAAGTAATAATTCTTAGTCAAGGAAACTGAGCCAGTCCATAAATAGATGAATAACCCGATACGGTAGATCATCGCTTAACAAACACACGAGGAGGAGCGAACGTTTAGCTGATTTCGAGAAAGGCTCCAGCGGACTGGGTTACGAAGCACGTAGCTTCGGGGAATGTGAGGGTACTCTTGGTATCCCTCTGTGAGGTTGCAGATGATCCGCCTGGGCTCACAGAGGTTAAGGTCAGCGGTAGGAGAACCAAGAGTATGCCTTGGTTGCAATATAAGGCAACCTAAAGACTTGGATGGACCAGCGTGAGGCGGCGATATCTTGTTTAGCCCTGTGATAGCACTCGTCGTCTACCTACCATCTTCAGTCAATTGTAGTACGTATACGGAAAGGCAGAGAACTCCCAACAGACCATATACTTGCTATCTAGTTGTGGGTGAGGCTGGCCAATAGGAAAGTGGGGCATAGGTGGCAGGAGTACAGTTCTCATGCTTGATTTTCTTGGATTGTCTTTCATTAGTTGAGGGAGGGGTCACGTGGGACCATAACCACTGGTAGAAAAACAAACCTTAGCATCTGCATCGGCAGACAACTTAAAGCTCCCGACCGAGTTCCGTATTTCTTGATTTAGCCCTGTCACGGGACTCGGGCCGCACATATAGTGTACATGTGCACCTAGACATCGGAAACGATTCGCGATACATACGTGGGAAAAGGGCGTTGTCCGACAGGTAGCATAATCCCTAGTAGTCCTAGGTGGCATAAACCCAAATCGAATCTAGAAAACATTCAGTAGGTAGCATAATCCCAAATGGTCCTAGGTGGCATAAATCCTAGTTGAACGCTCGATAGTTCATGATAAGGAAACCTAGCCAGATCAAGGGTGGCAGTCCAAACGATTTCAAGAATGGTGGCACTACGTTGAAGTAGTATAGAATTACGTGATAAAGCCCGTACGATATACGGCAAGGGACTGTACGTATACATGGAAAGGATTATACGAGTTGGGTAAAAATTACATGTACGATGTATTAGGTTAAGTCTACTAGTAATTGGACGAGAATGACATGGGTTTAGCCTTGGGTGCTAATATTGTGAATAACCTAATAAACAAGAAATTATAACTGAACGGTATATGTAGGGTTACACAAGAGTTTATTATAGTCCAGTCACACAGAACTTATGTTCTGACCCCCTCCTCACAACATGCGCAGGTTAGGTTCATGACATAGATAGTATTACTTGACTACTGGCTTGGCAGTATTATTATTAAGGTAATGCTATTTTGAATAAATTATATTTTATTCCTTCCGCTGTGCGCTGCTTTTCGAACTCTGACATGTTTCTTTCTCTCTGTCTTTTCTACAGGATACCAGAGCACCTAACTCGGGGTCTGATGGATTGGATTTTGAAAAATTCGGTCTGTCGAAACCCGGGTTGTTACATCTGGTATCAGAGCTTCGGTTTAGTGGTCTTAGGGCGATAATGAGTGAATGTATTTGTATTTTCTAAAATATAAATATATTATATATATAAACCTAAATCCATATAGTAGCCCACTAGACATGTAAAGAGTTGGGATATTGGTTTGTACACTAAAGGCATGGACATAGAAATTTTGGAAACAATTAGGTGGTTGGGGAAGTGTACAATATGACTTGGAGCTAGAAAGTATCCCATAGAATGGAAACTGAAATATTAGTATTTCAGAGTAGTGGGTCTAGAAGTAAAAACTTAGAAATTAGAAAAAAAAGGTTAAAGTGTGAAAATGGATTAGGAATACATATAGTCGAGAAAATTGAATTTTTGAAAGTACCTAGGAAAGCCTAGTTGAGTGGAAAACCCGCTTTGAGTCTGACCCAATAATAAACTTTTAAGAACTTGAATTTGTAAAAGTGTTTGTGGTATTTTCTGAGTTTTGGTCTTAAAAGTGTCTTGATGTTTGAAAAGTTCATATTGGGTTTTAAAATAAAGTGGGGTATATTATGTAAAACAACGATTTCTTGTTTTGAAAGAATTCTCTCATGAAAAGGAGCATATATATATATAGCTCACTAGTTCTCATATATGAATATCTTGAAAGGAAAATGTTGTATTTTGTAAAAGGAGTTTTTGAAATCTCTATTCTATTAAATTTTGATTATTGTTAAGAAAAAAAATTGGGTAAACAAATTTCCCGTAGAATGCATAAGCATTGAGACCTAGAATTATTGCTTGATAAAAAGAAAAGGATAGGCTAGTAATACACAACATGGACTAGTAGTGACTACTAGGTGATGAAGGGCAAGCAATTATATTGACCATGTTAGGTGGACTCGCGATTGTCAGAGGTAATAAAGTCTTAAGATCCTTGGCCCATAGTTGTAGCTGTGTAGGATACTGTTTGACTAGAAAACGGAAAAGCTTATTTGAAAAGATAAATAAATAATATAAACATGAGAAACTGGACTAAGCCAAATAAGCTAAAGAATAGCCTAACTAACAAGAAAACAATAAATTCAGTAAAGCAACAAAACAAGACGGGGGAAAGAAAATGAAAATATCAAGATAAAGAAGAATAAATATGAAATTATTTCAAGATAAAGTCGAAAATACGAGAAAGAAATTTTCTTATGTGGTTGTGCTTGGATAAGAAAATCGGAAATCTTAATAGAATAGTTATATAAAAATCCAAGTTCAATTAGAAAAGAAAAACAGAGGATGTGAATTTTTCCGTTTTATACCTTTTCGTAACATAAGAAATCGAATTTGGAAAATTAGATTTTTCTAAATCTCGAATTAAAAGATGGTTGGTAGGGTTTTGGATGCGAAAATTGGATGAACTATGCTCTTATTCTATAAGAGTATGGGAAAATTTGAATGGCAAATCTTTTGATTTTTCAAAAATATTGCATCCATATAGAACTGCAAGTATATTTAGGATGTGAGCATCATGTTTTGAAAAGTTTTTTTAAAGTTTGCATACATATAGGTGGATCCAAATTAGGCATACATGCTTTACTATAATGTACTTCACTTTCCACATGTGCACAATGTTGTAATAATTGGATGAACACTAATTGGATGTTGCGAGGGATTATCTATTTTACTCTTATCGAATTTCAGGGACGAAGGTCTTTAAGGGTGGGAGAATGTAACACCCCGCATTTTTAATAAAATTAAAAATGAAATAAAATTTATAAAAATATGCTTGGATGGATAAATAATGGTGATGTATAATGAGAATTAATTAATACATGGAAGAGAAGAAAAATTAATTCGATAATAGTGTGTGTAACGGAGAAGATAGTAAAATAAGGATATTTAATTTAAATATCAGGAATTAAGTAAAATGGACATCACCATTGCGTTCCTCTCAAAATTTTACATGAAATAGAGTCCGAGTTTTCGAAAATCAGAGTTCATATGAAGGAGTTATGACCTCCCGAAGTTTCAGCGAAAAATCAGAAAACAACCCAGCCCAGAACAGAAAAAAAAATGACCAGGTCGACCATAGTGTCGACCCCCCTTGGGGATGTCGACCTGTAGCGACATGGAGCGGGAATTTTGGTTCAGAAGTGGGAAATTCACCCCAGAAGCTGTCCAGGTTCATTTTTGAACACCAGGATGAATTTATGGGCCTGGTACGTTGGTCTAACACCTATATAAACATCCTAGGCTCATTGTAAACTCCACAACAATTCATGGCAAGGCCATGACTCTCTTCTAACTTGATTTCTTCTTCCTCCTCAAGCTATTGATCTAAATAAATCTTAGATCTATTCTTCTCTCTTTTCTCTACAACATCTATTCTTAAAATTAAAAAGAATGAGATCTAGAATTACTACAACCAATAATAAAAAGAAAAGAGGCTTAGATCTAAATCACTGCGCAAAGAGAAGGAATTCAGATCTACAACCTACGCCGCATATGAAATCAAAGATAAATTGAATTGGACATGAAATCAATTAAAGATGAATCAAAAGCAACAAAAAGGGAAAGGGGGAAATCAGTTCAAGGATTAATCCAATTCATAAATCAAAGGGGAAATCGAGGATCTACATTTTGAAGATGACAAACACTGTGAGTGGAGTTATAATGCACTTTTTGTGTAAAATTATTATTTATTGTTCAAACATTCCCTATGTAAACATGAAATGAAATTATTGAATCCATAATGTTTAATATTACCATGTGCTCGATTTTAATTATTATGCCTATGATTATGTGCCTCCTTTTATTCTTTCCCTCTTTGATTTTTAATAGCTAGGCTATCTCGAGCCTTGATCTATCATAAAATAAATACGATTGAATGATTATTGCAAGCGAAAAAGGGAAACCCTCAGTTTTGGGCTATGACATGAACTGGAGGGTTTGATTATAAATTACAAAGAGGGTTGGGCGTAATATAACATTGACAAAACCTGAATGCGTAAACATAATTTAGAATTATATGCATGAACATGATTTGGGGTTTGGCATAGAATTGACATCATTGATTTAAGCATGAAATTGACTTATGGATTTGTTAATGGGCACATGTCTCTAGAATAAAACCTGTATTATAACTTGAATTTGGATAAGAACACAAACTTGATATGAATCGACATCTGGAATTTGACATGAAGTTTACATCTAGAACTTGACCATGAAATTGACGTGAATATGAATTATGAATTTAATGATAGACGTAACCTGTTAATGGGATTACAAGCACGAATATAAATTGGGGGTTATTTAGGTAAAGATTGGATTTGGGGAATTGACACTTGACATCTAGATTGAACTTGATACTCGAATTTTGGCACTATTGAAATGCATTGAACATGAATATGGTTGAGTAATTTGTGTAATGTAAATAGGGACGAGATTATGAAACTTGAAATATGACATTTAGAATATGCTTATGAACTTGACATCTAAAAACGAACACGAACATGGCATGAATTGGTAGTTGACATTTATAAGAACATGCTTGTAAGTTGGGTAATTGGCATAACATGAACTTAATATTTTTTGACATGATTATGAACATGACATATGCCAATTAGAATAGACATGAACCAAACACGAAACGTGGCTAACTCGAGGTTAGGATGAGTTTGCGATGTAATCCTGCCCGGAACCGCTCGGCCAAACCAGTGGTTGCAAACAATAGGTCCAAATGTGAGAAGTTAGTCATATCGCGCTTGAAACCCGAGGTTAGACTGAGTTGTGGTGTAATTCTGCCCGGAACCGCCTGGCATAAACAGTGACCACAACAACAGGTCTAATGTGAGAGGTTGTGGTGCATTAATAATTAATTAATGGCACAATATTCGTAGGGTTAAGTCATGAATTCAAAGACAACACTTAGCCAAATTTATGAATGAACGTTATAAGGAGATGGGGTTAAGTCGACACGAACATATGAACAAAACTTAACCAAAAACGGAAATAGGGAATGTTAACTACCTATTATAAATCGAAGTTGAAATAGTCGAAGGGTTAATTAGGGGGTAAACCTGTCCTAGGGACAGAGAAAGACTATGACTTAAGATGTAGTGTAAGACCTGAAGGGTGGAATAAACTATAATATGGGGTAAGCTAAGCAAGAACTGTGGGAAAACACCCATGCGCTATCACTGAATAAAAGATGACTTAAGTTATGCTTGAATTCATGGGAAAACCTTAGTCAACAAGTTGAATTATAAAGCGAGAATATGTGGTCTGATGTCTAAGGTAACGAGAATTGACTAAATAAAACAACGAGAATGATAACTAAGTAACAAGCCTTAGTTAATAGGAACTAAGCAATAAACCTTAGTTAAGAAAACGGTCGAGAACGGGAACTAAGTTGTAATCCTTAGTTAAGGGGGCTAAGTGTTAAACCTTAGCTAACAAGATTAACGGGAAAGGAAACTAAGTGGTAAACCTTAGTTAAGAACAACTAAGTAATAATTCTTAGTCAAGGAAACTGAGCCAGTCCATAAATAGATGAATAACCCGATACGGTAGATCATCGCTTAACAAACACACGAGGAGGAGAGAACGTTTATCTGATTTCGAGAAAGGCTCCAGCGGACTGGGTTACGAAGCACGTAGCTTCGGGGAACGTGAGGGTACTCTTGGTATCCCTCTGTGAGGTTGCAGATGATCCGCCTGGGCTCACATAGGTTAAGGTCTGCGGTAGGAGAACCAAGAGTATGCCTTGGTTGCAATATAAGGCAACCTAAAGACTAGGATGGACAAGCGTGAGGCGGCGATATCTTGTTTAGCCCTGTGATAGCACTCGTCATCTACCTACCATCTTCAGTCAATCGTAGTACGTATACGGAAAGGCAGAGAACTCCCAACAGACCATATACTTGCTATCTAGTTGTGGGTGAGGCTGTCCAATAGGAAAGTGGGGCATAGGTAGCAGGAGTACAGTTCTCATGCTTGATTTTCTTGGATTTCCTTTCATTATTTGAGGGAGGGGTCACGTGGGACCATAACCACTGGTAGAAAAACAAACCTTAGCATCTGCATCGGCAGATAAATTAAAGCTCCCGACCGAGTTCCGTATTTCTTGATTTAGCCCTGTCACGGGACTCGGGCCGCACATATAGTGTACATGTGCACTTAGACATTGGAAACGATTCGCGATACATACATGGGAAAAGGGCGTTGTTCGACAGGTAGCATAATCCCTAGTAGTCCTAGGTGGCATAAACCCAAATCGAATCAAGAAAACATTCAATAGGTAGCATAATCCCAAGTGGTCCTAGGTGGCATAAATCCTAGATGAACACTCGATAGTTCATGATAAGGAAACCTAGCCAGATCAAGGGTGGAAGTCCAAACGATTTCAAGAATGGTGGCACTACGTTGAAGTAGTATAGAATTATGTGATAAAGCCCGTACGATATACGACAAGGGACTGTACGTATACATGGAAAGGATTATACGAGTTGGGGAAAAATTACATATACGATGTATTAGGTTAATTCTACTAGTAATTGGACGAGAATGACATGGGTTTGGCCTTGGGTGCTAATATTGTGAATAACCTAATAAACAAGGAATTATAACTGAACGGTATATGTAGCGTTACACAAGAGTTTATTATAGTCCAGTCACACAGAACTTATGTTCTGACCCCCTCCTCACAACATGCGCAGGTTAGGTTCATGACAGAGATAGTATTACTTGACTACTGGATTGGCAGTATTATTATTAAGATAATGCTATTTTGAATAAATTATATTTTATTCCTTCCGCTGTGAGCTGCTTTTCGAACTCTGACATGTTTCTTTCTCTCTATCTTTTCTGCAGGATACCAGAGCACCCAACTTGGGGTCCGATGGATTGGATTTTGAAAAATTCGGTCTGTCGAAACCCGGGTTTTTACAAAGACGGTAGATACAACTCAATGTTTTGGGAGGGGATCATGTGAACTGGTGCTGTTTTGGAGGAATTTCAGTAAATTGAGGTGGAAGTGGAGATGTTGGGCGTGCATATGGAGGGGAGGCTGTTACGTGAAGAGTGAAGGGGGTGACAGAAATGGTAAGAAGGGAAGAGTATAGGAAAGTGGGCAAGTTCGGGATTAGTGGATTTTGAGGCTGTGGCGTAAGAGTTTGTGGAAGGTAATAGAAGCCAGATGGGTGCTGTTTCGAGCAGGGGGCATCATACTTTTGTACTCGCGGTGGAGCAGCTGAACCAGGGAAGAGAAGAGAGAGTAACGATCGGGAAGTTTAACGATGCTGGGTATGTTGTTTTGATGGAGTGGATTGTATAGAGAAGTTTAACCGTGAATGAACTAAAGCGTGGAGAAGGCAAACAAGTTAGCAATGGTAATACTCTTATATTGGCCTAATTAATTAATACACATAAGTAAAGTTAGTATTAATGTATCACATTAATTAATATGTATGGTTTTATAAAAGGAAAAAGGATTAGTGCACAATTTGGAATTTAGTTAGTTAAACTTATACTTTAGTATAGATGGCCAACTTGACCAATATAAAAATGAGATGAGGATGTGGACGTGTTAAAAAGGGCCAGTATATTAGTTTGTTTCCATTAAGGAATTAGGTCAGCTTGGTTAGTTAATTAATTACAGTTAAGAGAAAATCAAATTGTTTGGGTGACTCGTTCATACATACACAGAATCGGGCCAAACAAAGAGCGTGGAACCATATCAACAAGTGTTTTATTTGGGGACTGTTTTGAACAGAGTTGGACGTAGTTGGAAACAAACCGTTTTAACAACGGATGGAAATCAAGGTGAGTTTAACTCATTCAGTTTACCCCGTTTATATTTTTTATAAGCTGGGTTTATTTTATTTTTGTGTGCAATGTTTGCTAATGGTTGATGATTGGATGACTGTTTGCATATGTGTTGAATATTTTAATATTCATGGATTAAATTAAGAGTTTGTTTAATTTAATCAAATTAAATCTTTATTTTTAACGAATACTTTCCAAACATGGTAACTTACCTTGCTGATTACGTTTATAACAATATAAACGTATTACATAAATAATTGAATGTTGATTGGGTGTTCTGAATTGTCTATTGACTGTCATTAGTTGAATTGTTTATTTCTGTTTATCATAATGAATAAATATATTGTTGTATTGAATGTGAAGTAACCCATTTTTGATGCAAGGAAGGACAAGTCGGAGGAATCCAAACGGATTCCTCAAATATATTGTTTATTTATATGTACTGTTAATCAATTTGATTAATTGTTGATTGTTGAATCAAAATTCAAAAACTGTGTGATGTTAACCAATGAGTGATATTGGTTGAGTGACCGCAGGCGGCCTGTAAATGAAACGTTGTATAGAGATTGATTTACCATCTGGTAAATCAATAAAAAGAAAGTTATTAAGTCTATTTTATAACTAATGACATGTAATCTATTATATATATATATTATTTTTAAAGAAAGTATTAAAGGAAATAAATGAATATCTTGTAACTTTAAAACGAATACATAAGACAAGATTTGTATGTTATTGAGTTTTGTAAGCAAATGAGCAGTGATTAACCAAACGGTTAAATGTGAGATTGATTGTTTTCCAATGAACAATTAAATGAGGCTTATTAAATTAGATTGTTAAATCAAATGAAGTTTATTTAAATTTAATTTAATTTAAAGAAATAACCAAGCATAAAATGGATAACAAAGTAACCATGTTGAAATGACCAAATCAACTACTTGTACGAGGATTGATTATTAAAAACTATCATTGGATTGTTGATTTTTATTGAAGTTAAATATCAATTTAAAATGACTTTCTATAGATTAATTATAGTCGATAATGAAGTAAATTATTTGATGTAAAAGATATTAGACAATTAACAAGCAGTTGATCCGTAAACAGGATTTTTAAAGTATATTATGTATATGAATTAATAACATGTTTCGATAGACAAGATTTGAAAAATCAGATTAAAAAGGAAATGGTGGTAAAGGGGATTAGTTGAGTAAAACCTTGGTTATAATTAAAAAGGATTTGGATAGGTATTCTCATATTTATACGAACTGGATTTTGGATTTAGGTCCGGAAAGGAATTATATAAAAGGAAAGTTTTAAACAAGATTGATGTGAATTGAAATCAAACAGAAACCATAGTGGGTTGAACTAGTTTTAAAAGTGAAAATCTAATGATAAAGATCTAGAGATGTATATTTCAAATGTGAAAGGAGTTGTTTGAACAGAACTAAGATAAGTGATTGTTTAAAAAAGGATTCTAAATAGAATATAAATGTTGGGAAAATGATAGAATGAGACTTCGTTGATAAGCTTCTATCTATTCCAAAGATGAGAGTGTTGTCGTCTCAAGGTCTGAGAGGTAAATAAAATACCCCAACTTGTAACGACTTCATGATTATCCAAGGATGATATTAATTTAGAAACGAGGATAGTGGAAGTGATTAAAATAAGTATTTCCGTAAAGAATATCATGAACGATAATTCAAAGAATTTTAAATTTTTCTAGGAATAAGTGAATGAGTATAATTTATTTTCTATTCTATGATCTTTAACCAACAGGAAGGGTATATGACTATATTATTTAAATCCAAAGGTTTTGTTATCTTTTATAAACGAACAACTAAAGTGTGTGTGTAGCACATGGTAAATTATTCAGTTGCGACTGTCCTTTGTAAATGAACAATTAAAGTGTGTGCGTCGCACACAGTATTTTACTCCGTTTGTCAGTTTGTTTATACGACGTTTATTTGCTATATAACCTTTGTCACACTTTGTAAATTATCATTTAATTTATAAGTCTATGCAATTCTATACTTATGTGAATTAAAAATATGTTTGAAATGAAAATTTCAAAATTTAAGCGCCATTACTTGTATGAATATAACAAGATAAAATATGCAAATAAAATTTCTAACTTATATTGTCCATTTTCTATTTCAGAAAATATCATTGATTATATTTGGAGAATAATTCCAAAATCATTTACTTTGTTAATTTGAATTAAACCTATTTATACTTATTATAAGTTGAATAAAAATTGGAAAGGCGGTAATCCAAATGTTGAAAGTTTTTAGAAATAAAATTAACGATTGTTTAACTATAGAGGCCAACTGACGCAGTATACGGGACCAGTGAATCCATTTTTCTGTATGGATGATGGTTGTTTATTCTGATAGTTAAAACACCGACTATCAAAATCTGGCCAAATCGGTTGTTGGTACAGAAAGTTCGGGATTGAATTTATATTCGAAAACCATTTCGACTAGCAAATACGTAAACATTAAAGATACCAGAAGATGGTTGAGATGGAGCATTGAAGACCGTGGGTCTTCATAAGCGGAAGGATTGTTGTTGAACTTCTCTGGCTAGCTACTGGAGGTTTTTAAACTGTGATTCGGTCGTGGTTGAGATTTTGCGGATTGCAAGGACTTCTCGCTTCTATCCTTTGGATGCGGTAGGAGAGTGCCTTCTGTTCATCTTGTTCCTGGATGACTTGTATAGACGAATGTCTGACAGAGTATTTTCAAAAGATCACGTATGTTGATTTTTACAGACGTATTCTGGATGTTGGTGGAGAAGACACCTTCTCTTAGCTAACACCAGTATATTTTTGTGGAAGTCAATTAGTGATTTGACGAATCTGACGTTGTGGCATTCAAAGTGAATGATGATCAGATGTTCTGAAAAAGAAGATTGTAGCTCAAGCCTCATCAACCGGGAAATGACAAAAATCGGGCAGGCAGCATTGCTATGTGGGTCGCTCCCATTAGGGTGTATAATCACCTATCTAGAGAAATTCCATTTGATTTTTTAATCTATTTCGATGATGTCCCTCTCGGGAAGATGGTTGCTGATCCCAACCGTTGGTGATATACATTCGATACACTCAAGCGAAATGAGTGGTCGGTCATGTGTGGGTTGGGTTGCATGATGTTCTTGTTGAATCCAGTGTATTCCCCTCTAGAGATACACTATCGGAAGGTGGTTCCATACTTTGTCACAGTCGGAATCCAATCTCCAATAAGCGCCCGCAGTTTTGATTGTATACTATATATGTGGAGCATGAGATGCAAGCATTCCGCTAGATAGATATATATTTGTATATAGACACTATCATAATATCAGAATAAGATATGGTTTCAAAACTGTTTTGGGTTATAGTAAGGTAAAAACCATCCGTGTTTATGTGTGGGTTGGTCTTACTATTATCCTTTTCTTTCAAAAGGATTTTGAACTTTAAAATCAATATGAATGTTATATAAACTTAGTGAATTTCTCTCACTCTGGTTCACCAGACTGGCCCGGTATTTGAAATGCTCGGGTTAGACCGGGTTGTACAGGTTCAGGTTATTGGATCATACGAAGCTCAGAAGACATGCTGAAGTAACTCAGATGTATGATTTTGTCTAGTATATTCCACTGTGTGCTGTATTTAAGGACAGGTTGTTATAACTGCCCAGATGTGTCTATTGTACTCTGATATATGTAAGTTGTAAAGACCCGCAAATTCCCACCCTTTGAATCGACCATAAACCACACAGGTCTGACCCAAAAAGTGAAAATCTACGAATACTTTAACTTTGGGCATACAACATATTAAAACAACAACAGAAGACTTTTATAACATATCATCATATAATGTTACATCAGAGTACAGAATATACATATCAGAGTACATTGGAATATAATTACAGCGGAAGATAAATACAAAAATGTAATATACTGCAACGGAAGAACACAGCGGAAGACTTTCTATCTCTGGACACAGCTTTAAGCTTCAACCCAGAATCCTGTTTAATATATCTGCAAAAATAGCTACTCGACTGCCCGTGTGGAAAATATGGGCACCCGAGTTTGCCAGTGGACAAACTACAGGTCAGTCATGGGACTGGTGTGAGAATTCTACTTAACCTATAAAATATAATAAGGCTAATCTCAGGACCACGCCACTTTCGCGGAACGGGTTTTCTCCTATGGATTGCCAGTGCATGACTAAAGTAAATCGTCAAAATAGCGCAATGCTTTTTAGAAAAATGAAACCATTATAAGACCCAAGTCCCATCACACAATGCAACGCAAACCGGAGGATAGGGTTTTACCTTATAATGATCAAAAGATGCTTGATACGATAAACACGGTATTATATAATAATAGTGTGCAACCAAATTGAAGGACATCAAAGTAAATGTATTAATCCTAGGCGGCATGAGTGCCCCATCCCACTATGTCGCCATATATAGGTATACAATCAAAACCGCGTGATATCGTATTGGAAATTTGGGTTTCCATCTGAGTCAAGGCTAGGAGCGAATTCCTTACCGATTCGAGACACTCTAGCAATGCCCCAGGATTGGTACTCTGTCCAACCCTTGGATCCTGCAGGGCCGGTCCGTCCCCGTGTTGGTACTCTGTCCAACTGGTGCAATGGACTGGATTAGTTATTCCTGAACACACGTTTCCCGATCCTAACGGATCTCTGATTGGCCACAATACGACCAATATACCTGAGGTACCTCAAATCCAACAACCACATAAGTAAAATGTCAGCCAGTTTAAGCACCGACACCACTTCTAGCTAGAAAGAAACGTGCGCACTCCCTGCGTTCCCTTGCTCCGTTTTAGACTCAACCGGGGTGTGAGGCTCGCGAAGTAACGTATTACACAAAGCTATGTCCATACCAGACTATGCTTTGATCATCATACAAGGCTCTGCTTTGCAACAATAAGCCTTGTTCAATTGCAACTTGGCGTGCCACATCAACAACTCATATCATGCGATCGGTAATTATTTAACAAACAAAAGGGTGTTAAGCAAGAGAATAAATCCTCCGCCACCATGCATTTATATATTAAATAAAAACCGATTTAATTACATGAAATAAATTTCAATGTCAGGCATGCTATCCATTTACAAGTCCGTTCTGGGTCTGAACGAAACAACGTATCCGTCGATCTCCAGTACGTCTGGAAGATCATCACTTTTACCTTGCCTTGGGGGATCAGTCCCAATTCAAGATATTAGTCACCATCAACCAAACGATGAGAAGCTCTCAGGTCTTCAGTCACCGTCTTCATCTTCGACTCTTGATCGTCGTGATGATTATTCAGAATGGGTTAGACCCGGTCTTTCTGAATAACTCGCGTATTTGTAATTAAAATCAACCATACGCCACATTCCAACTTTGAATATCCTTTTAAATAAAAATTATTATTTATGTTAAAAAGGTTCTCATTAATTTTATCAAAGATAAAATAAATTAAACTTTTTAATCTTTCTAAAAAGATTTATTAATATTCCAATTTTGATTTAATTTATAAAATAGATTTATAAATTTCAAATAGTAATTTCAATGTAAATTGGATTAAAGGATAAATGTTATTTAAACATCGTCCACTACAAATCCAATTCACATATCAATCACCAACCATAATTGTTAAGATCTAATAATCTTAAATAAAAGGTCTATCTTAAAGTTATTAATTCATTACTATAAAAAAAACACATTTTTAAAATAATCAATAAAATATTCTATATATAAAAGATTCTGAATGTAAAATATTCTTTATAATACAAAATCTTTTATTTTACAAAAATCCTTTCATTATATAAAAATTCTTTATTTTAAAAAAGAAATTCTGCATTGGAATGCGACTCAACCATATACCATATAATTTGGGTCATATGGGTTTCATACATTTCATGTATAGGGTAATAACAGAAAATAATCCTCAATCCATCCATTAACAACCAGAGTGACAATGTCAACTGTGTGAGCATTAAAATAAAACAATAACGCTCATCGCAGCCTGTCGATCAATCGATAGACATATAATAACATTGGGATTTGTGTCAGTCAAGTATCGTCCCAATACCCGTGTGGGGTTTTCAGCCAACAAACAAATAATAAATTATTTGTGCACTTGGGCGATGTGTAAAAATAATCGACCCAATCACATAAACAAGTCGGATGACTTGGAAATGGAAGTGTAATATTCAATTTTGAATATACTAACATCACATTTAACACATCAAAATACAACATCACAGACAAATATTTCAATACTCTTTATTATGAACATATGACCATAAAAATCGTGACTTTTATTTATTTACCAAAAATACATATTTTTGGTCTCATTCATTTTAATGACAAAAATGAATATTTGACTTCATTATTTTTAATGTATAAAGATATACATCCTTAATTCATTCTTTTTAATGTATGAAAACATACATTTTAAATCCATTCTTTTTCTCAACATAAACAAATATGATGATTTTGTTTCTTAACCACTAATGCAACAAAATGAGAATTTTGTCTAATCTTTTTCAATGAATAAAGATGTCTATTTTTACTTCATTCATTTTAATGTGCCAAAAATGTCCATTTTGTCTAATTCACTTTTAATATACAAAAATGAGTATTTTGTTTTAATCTCTTTTCTTATGCATAAAAAAAATGTTTAATTTTTAATCTATTCTTTTTTTAATGACACCAAGTGTTCATTTCTAATTAATCCTTTTTAATGACACAAAATGTTCATGTCTAATTAATCCTTTTTAATGACACAAAATGTTCATTTTCTAACTAATCCTTTTAATGACAAAAAATGTTCATTTTCTAATTCACTGACATGTTAACTCAAAATGACAATTTAAATTCACTAATCAAGTCTTGACAAGAATGTTGTTCTTTTTCATTTACAATATAAAATGAAAAAAAAAAAAAAAGATTCACATGTCTTGTTCTTTTATTTACCATAGAAATACCAATAAAATGATCAACATATTCCGGTCTTTTCATTTACAAAAGAAGTTGTAAATAAAGTGGTCCTCATATTTTTACTCTTTTCACTTACAATAGGAGTTGTAAATAAATGATTCTCATGTTCCTGTTCTTTTTATCACATCTAAATGACGATAGAAATGTACCATTAATATCGCTATTTTTATCGCATCAAAAATGTCGAATAAAATGAATCACTAACATTGTCTATTTCTATCGCACTAAAAATGTCGATAAAAATGAATCACTAACATTGTCTATTTTTATCGCACTAAAAATGTCGATAAAAATGAATCACTAACATTGTCTATTTTTATCGCACTAAAAATGTCGATAAAAATGAATCACTAACATTGTCTATTTCTATCGCACTAAAAATGTCGATAAAAATGAATCACTAACATTGTCTATTTTTATCGCACTAAAAATGTCGATAAAAATGAATCACTAACATTGTCTATTTTTATCGCACTAAAAATGTCGATAAAAATGAATCACTAACATTGTCTATTTTTATCGCACTAAAAATGTCGATAAAAATGACAACATTAACCATTCTATTTTCACCGCGTTCAAAATGACGAAAAAAATATTCAACATTAACCATTCTATTTTTACCGCATTCAAAATGACGATAAAATATTCAACATTAACTATTCTATTTTTACCTACTATAGGAAATGTAAATAAATATATTTCTAAATTCTATTCTTTTATTTTCATAACTGATTAATATGTTTTACTCTTTTTCTTTTACAAAGAAAATGTAAACAAAGTGTTTAACATGTTTTACTCTTTTTCTATTACGAAGAAAATGTAAACAAAATGATTAACATATTTTACTCTTTTTCTATTACAATGAAAATGTAAACAAAATGATTTACATATTTTACTCTTTTTCTTTTACAATGAAAATGTAAACAAAATGATTTACATATTTTACTCTTTTTCTTTTACAAAGAAAATGTAAACAAAATGATTTACATATTTTACTCTTTTTCTTTTACAAAGAAAATGTAAACAAAATGATTTACATATTTTACTCTTTTTCTTTTACAAAGAAAATGTAAACAAAATGATTTACATATTTTACTCTTTTTCTTTTACAAAGAAAATGTAAACAAAATGATTTACAAAACTTTGTTTCTTTTCTTTCACCATATAAACATCAATAATGTGAATAACATATTTTTAGCCTTATCATTTACAAAGGAAGGTGTAAATAAATGATTAACCTATTTTGCGATTTAAAAATATGATCTTTTATATTTTACAAAGTAAAAATATCAACTTTACTATTTTACAATGTAAAGATATCAACTTTACTATTTTACAATGTAAAAATATAATCTTTTCTATTTCGCAATGTAAAAATATGACTTTTTCTATTTTGCAATGTAAAAATATGGCTTTTTCTATTTTGCAATGAAAATGATAACCTCTTCTATTTTAAATATAAAAAGATTGTCTTTTTATTTTCATCGTCAAAATTTCATCTTTTTGTTTCCAATATAAAAAGATTGTCTTTTTATTTCTTTTTATCACATCTAAATGTGTTCATTTATTTACAAAGAAATGTAAATAAAAACTTGTTCTTTTATATTTGTCCTTTTATTAATAACAGATATGTAAATAAAAACTCTTTTCTTTTTCTTTTTTTTAAGGACAAAAAGAAATTCATTTGTGTACATGTTCTAAAAATAAAAAAAAAGATTTTATTTGTTTTACAAGTTCTAATCCAATCTTAACATATATATATATATATATATATATATATATATATACTGAATAAAATATGTTATGATCTCATTTTAGATCCCATTTCTCCAACCGCAAATAAGATATATATAAATCCAAGCGGATTTTGCAAATCATGTACAACAATCATTCAACAAACAACAATTATCACTCCAAACAACACCCAACATTTCAGGTCAGAATTAAACGATCAAACAATTATTTTTAATGCAAGAAAATAATTGATAATTAATTAAACAAATAAAATTAGAATCCTCACATTGAATTTTTGGCCAAAATTTTACTGTCTCCTTTTCAGCTGCGGTCTGCGCCATCGCGAAGCTCTTAATTTTGTGATTCCAACGCAATTTACGGTTCGTCAAACGGACCTCGTATGAAAGAGTTATGAATTTTTAAAGATCGGGTAATTAAATAATTAATTAATATTCGTGAAAATACCTAAAAATTTCACTGTCTCAGAATTGGACAAAATTAGTGTCCACGCCTCCGTCTCGTCGCCACGATCCCAACGCACCTGAAATCGTCGATTTTCGACTTCGTATGAGTGAGTTATGCAATTTCAAAGTTCTGGAAATTAATTAAATAATTTAAAAAATAAAATAGAAAATACCCTCAGCCCATTGACCGCACTTTGCCGCTGCCTCAGGCCACCTGACGCCACGGGACCACCGCCAACGTCTTCGTCTTGGCGAGACGCACCACCACCAGAAAGAGCCGCCCCTAAAGCTTCTCCGATCATCGGGAAATCGCCTAGAAAGGATTTCGCCTCGCGGGTCCCACAGGCCGCCTCACACCTCCAAACTGCCTGAAATTTTCTGAGCATCTTCGTCTTGCGTAGACGAAGAACTTCCGTGTTCGTGACTTCGTCCAATTCTTCCTCGATTCACGGGAATTCCTTGATTTACGTTTTGAGCTTCTGAATTTCGAAAACAGCGAGCTTTAAGACGAGATTCCGGCGAATCCGAGCGCTGTTTGACAAAACCGACTACACCATTAGCTTCGTATCGTCGAGACCTTCGAGAAAACATATAATTTGCTATGGTTTGAAGAGATTTTATTTTTATGAATTTTAGAGGAAGAGGGAGCCGCCATGGAAATTGGGAAAAAATGATGGAAAAGAGAGTGGCTGCTGTGTATTTCGAATTTCAGCCCTAAATCTCAGAAAAAAGATAATATATACCATGGGTTAAATCTTGGTTTGGGCCCAAATATCATTATGTGCCCAATTACTCAATTTTCAACTGTTTTCTTCAATTCAAAAATTCTTATAAATACATGCTGATTTCAAAATTAATAAAATTTTAAACATAATTATTTCAAGTCATTACGAATCCAACAAACCTGATTTCGTAATTTTCCGATTCCGTATGAATTTATTATAAATTTCCGAAGTCTGAAAATTGGCTGTATTTCCACTGTAAAAATTATACAGGCCACAAAATAATTCCAAAAATTATAAATTTTATAATTTAACCTTAATTTAATATTCCGAACCCATAGAAACTGGTTTCGTCGAATTCGGAGTTCGTTTGCAAAAATTCTATTTTTCAGGTGTATATTTTAATATTTAAAAATACCAAAAATAGTGGAATTTTTCCGAAACTCTAAATTATAAGTTCTTATAGTCATTTTTATATGTAAACAACATTCTAAAACCAATGGAGATGGTTTCGGGTCCTAATTCCTTATTCTGCAAAATTTAGCATTTCGGCCCTTATAAATTTCATAGCGACCTTTCTAAATATTGAATTGGCTATAACTTTTGATTCCCGTTGTGAAATTTCGATTTTTCGGATTCGTTGGAAAGATATTTTTAAATGGATTCTAATATTTTTGGTTTCACTAAAATCCGTTAAATTTTGCATCCTGTACGGTCAGTCAAAGTTCAAGTTTGACTTTTCAAACTACCGCGTTATTTCTAACTCTTTTTATAATAAAAATTAAATCATTCATTCTATCTTCGATTTAAATCAAATTTGTGATCATTATTATTTAAATAAATTATTTTATATTGTCAAAATTCATTAAAATTTTCTAAAATAAAAATTTTTAAATTGGTCCTGATTTTGCGGGTTGTTACATAAGTATATTATTTCAAGCTTTCAACAAAGTTATTTATGTATTATATTTCGTTCCGCTGCATTGTAAAACTCTGATTGTGTTGTGTTTTCTTCTTATTATTTCTTCTATTCTAATATTACTTTCTCTCTTATCTCATCCTCTAATTTCTTTCTATTGGCATCTAGGTTTCCAGTACAATTTGGGTTGGACTGGTATTGCTTAGTCAGCTCAAACGGTATTGGAAATTTGGGTCGTCACAGTTGGTATCAGAGCTATTGGTTGAGTAGTAACCTTGGCTCTGTGGTGTAACTCAATGGAGATAGGGTTAGTAATACCCTAGATCGAGTTTGAGTGTAAATATACGAGAAATATATTTGTATATTTTATATAAAAATGTTTTGCATTCTGTTGATTAATCGGTTCAGGTGTTGGAAAATCATATTAAACTGACAACTAACGTGATATTGTTTTAGAAAGTGGGTAAATGAAATAATTTTACCCAAATTCTATTTTTATAGAAAAAGGAAATAAATTTCTATAGTATATTAACATTGGTTGTTTGATTGTTTTGCTTGATTTGATTGGAATTCAAATTGAATTGTGAAATGAAATTGAGTTGATTGAGAAAATCAATTAGTGAATTAAATACGAAAATGAAACTTAACCTGGTTAAGTGAATTAATTTAAGATGGAATTCAAATGGAATAAAATAATTTTGGGATCTGGAAATCAAATAGATAATAATGGAAATTAACCAAATATTGATCGACTGATATTAATGTATGTTAAACCGAAGTGAATGCAGGCCAGAAGTATTAATGTTGACTATAATTCAAAGGATTTGGTTGTTTGCAAGTTGGACGTTCAATTGGTTAAATAAAATCCATCAGAACTGGGCAAAAAAGAAGTTGGATATATTGAAACAAAATCCCAATAAAATAAAGTGGGAATAAAATCCGCAATTGAATGAAACTGATTAATTTAACTCTGTAATCATTATTTCATTATAAGAGGAGTTAAGTGCAGGATCCAGAAAGCTGTGGAGTTGGTTTGATATGCAGACTGGAAGTACAGACGAAGAACAGTTAGTTGATTTGCTGCGGAAATCGGAATTTGGTTACTTGACAAATAGGTTAACCTTAATATTATTGGGGTAGTTGATTTTATACCCCCGAGTTGGGTAGCCATTTCGATTTTGGGTTTTATTTTGGAGAAGTTGAAGCCTTTAGTGGCAGTTGTGGTTATTCTGATCAAGCCATGCAGAGGAGGTGCTGGCAAAAATTTCAAAAAATTTAAAGAGTTCGAATTTATTTTAATAACAATTCAAATATAATTGTTGTGTTCGGAGCATTCTTCTTACCTTGTAATTTCGGGGATGAAATTCTTTTAAAGGGGGAAGAATGTAACATCCCAGATTTTTCGACCATTTCAATTTGAATATTTAAATCGGTTTAAATATCGATTCGGTAATATTAATATATTTTTATCGATATATTATAGGCTTTAAAACTGTTTTCTTTTCTAACTACCTCCGTTTTCGATGAAAAGAGTTTTATTGGAATGCGTATCGTTAATTATTGCTACGTTTCTAGTTTGAAGCCAATTGGAGTTGTTTTGGCGGTTAACAAAATTTAAAGGTGAACTGATGGATATATTGCGATCTAAATTACACCGTTTTTGCAAACGAAGTCTGTTTTCATTGAAATTATTTTTATTGAAACCGGAATGTTGAGACGTAGCAATGGGTCCATATCCAGTGTGATTAGAGTTTGTGTGTGATGGTACGAATTTAACGGTTAACGGTTATAAGCGGTAAGGTTTAATACCATACAATAATTAATAGAATTAAAATGTTAATTGTATGATAAATGGGTACAATATATGTACCTAACTGATCTAACTATTTTGTTAAATTTTCACTTTATTTATTTATTTTTATTATTTTCTTGCACCCAAATATTTTGTTTCTATGGTTGTCGATCTATTCAAAACCATGCCACACTGTCTGTTTCTTGCGCCCAAATTTCTTTATTTCTTGCACTCTAAACAATCTCAAATCCGTGCGCCACACGTTTTGAAAAATCACGCCACCTAACAACTACTCTATACAGACCTATACCTAAACGCCTTGCTCACCACATACCCCCTCTCTTATAAAATGAGTTGTCCCTCTTGTTTTCTTTATCTCCGTGGCTGAAACTGAAAATTTCCTTCATCCACTAAAATCAAACCCCTCGACAAATTGGTATTGGCCCAACATGTCAACTGCATAATTAAAGGTGGGGGCGAGCTCAACGCTGGGGCAAAGTCTGGTGAACTCAAAGTCAAAGGGTGGCCGAAAAAGAGGGGTTGAACATTTTTTGCTTTACTAGCGTTTCCTGATGGGGGAGGGGACTAAGTCCAGTGTCATTTCAGGCGAAGGGTGTACGAGAGTTGGCAGGCACGGTGGGAGTGCAGGGTGGCTTGCTGTACAGATCAGTGCGTGTTCTGTTTGGATGGGAGCTCGTAACATGAGGGAGGAAGACTCTTGCCGTGAGCTGTGCATGAATACAATGGACTTCGGTCCTCTTATTAAAAAAATGGATGCCAAGAACGAACAGTGGGAGGGGCGCACTAATGTTGGGTGGGTGCTGTAAAACGGATTCAAAGTTAACAATACAGCAGGAGATTTAAAGGGGGAACATGATGCACTGTTTATACATGAAGTGGGGTTGGCAACAAAGAAATTGAGCTTGTGGTTGTGCGTGTTCAACATGGGAGTTTGCGAGTTGCTGTATGCACCAAGTGGGAGTGGAGAGGGCCTTAGTTGCATAGGAGGCTGGAGTGAAATGCAGGAGCGGTCGAAACAAAGGAAGATGGTAGATACAGCTCAATGTTTTGGGATGGGATCATGGGAACTGGTGCTGTTTTGGAGGAGTTTCAATAAATTGCGGTGGAAGTGGAGACGTTGGATGTGCATATGGAGGGGTGGCTGTTACGTGAAGAGTGAAGGGGGTGACAGAAATGGTAAGAAGGGAAGAGTATAGGAAAGTGGTCGAGTTCGGGATTGGTGGATTTTAAGGCTGTGGTATAAGAGTTTGTGGAAGGTAATAGAAGCCGGATGGGTGTTGTTTCAAGGAGGGGGTGTCAGACTTTTGTGCTTGCAGTGGAGCAGCTGAACCAGGGAAGAGAAGAGAGAGTAATAATGGGGAAGTTTAACGATGCTGGGTATGTTGTTTGGATGGAGCGGATTGTAATTAACCGTGAACGAACTAAAGCGTGGAGATGGCAAACAAGTTAGCAATGGTAATACTCTTATATTGGCCTAATTAATTAATACACCTTACTAAAGTTAGTATTAATGTATCATACTAAATTAATACATATGGTTTTATAAAATGAAAAAGGATTAGTGCACTGTTAGGTTTTAATTAGTTAAACTTATACTTTAGTATAGATGGCCAACTTGAACAATATAGAAATGAGATAAGGATGTGGACGTGTTAAAAAGGGCCAGTATATAAGTTTGTTTCCGTTAAGGAATTAAGTCAGCTTGGGTTAGTTAATTAATTATAGTTAAGAGAAAATAAAATTGTTTGTGTGACTCGTTCATACATACACATAATCGGGCCAAACAAGGAGCGTGGAACCGTATCAACAAGCGTTTTATTTTGGGGATTGTTTTGAATAGAGCTGGACGCAGTTGGAAACAAAACGTTTTAACAACGGACGGAAATCAAGGTAAGTTTAACTCACTCAGTTTACCTCGTTTATTTTTATATAAGCTGGGTTTTTTTATTTTTGTGTGCAATGTTTGCTAATGGTTGATGATTGGATAACTGTTTGCATATGTGTTGAATATTTTAATATTCATGGATTAAATTAAGCGTTTGTTTAATTTAATCAAATTAAATCGTTGTTTTTAACGAATACTTTCTAAACAGGGTAACTTACCTTGTTGGTTACGCTTATAACAATATAAACGTATTACATAAATAATTGAATGTTGATTAGGTGTTATGAATTGTCTGTTGATTGTCATTAGTTGAATTGTTTATTTCTGTTTATCACAATGAATAAATATATTGTTGTATTGAATGTGAAGTAACCCATTTTTGATGCAAGGAAGGACAGGTCGGAGGATTCCAACCAGATTCCTCAACTATATTGTTTATTTATATGTACTATTAATCAATTTGATTAATTTTTGATTGTTGGATCTAAATTCAACAATTGTGTGACATTAACCAATGAATGATATTGGTTGAATGACTACAGACGGCCTGTAAATGAACTGTTGTATAGAGATTGATTTTGTAACGACCCAGATTTTTAGCCATTGAATTGTAAATATTTAAATTTTATTATATATATATTATTTGAATTATATATAGGAATTTTTATGGAATTTATTAATTAAATTATAAATGATCTTGAAATAGTTGCGGTAGTTCGTAATTTACGATATAAACTTCAACTGAATATACAGAACCCAATATAAATCGGAATTCAATGAAATAAGAAACGTTAGAATCTATTTAATTATATTTTTCTAATGGAAGTGAAAAATCGAGATTTCGTCTTATATATTTTGAATTACGTCCAAATCAAATTTTCAGAAAGTCGTTGTGAAATCATATATAAGTCATAACGGTTATTTAAATATATTTAAATATCGGTCTTGAATTTGGACAAGATTCTTTTGAGGCATAGTTATAATTTAATTTTTAGAGTTTTACTGTAATTTTTAATTAACTAAATACGCAACTTTTTACTTGGAGTATTTTGCACCCTATATCAATATTTTGGGGTTTCACAAAATAAGTTAACCTACCGATATTATTATATTTTTGGAATCACGACATATCGCTTGACACGACCGTATTTTTATTTGTGTCCATGACAGCTCTTTCGAGAATGAAATTGTATGAAATAAGGTACGCATAACTAATGTAATAATAATATACACGCACGTTATGTCATTCCATACACCCCTGCCATTTTATTTCATCTAACCTTATTTTATTTTGTTTTTCACTTTCCAGTACGTTTCAAGCTCAAAACATGTATATATTATATACATGGAAGGATGCTCACGTCTACATGCCTGTCCATCTCCACGTTCAACATTGTTATTTACATTTTCTTCAGCTCATTCTTTTAAACATGCTAACATTAAGAGAACGTGTCCTCACATCCCACTATATATATAGAAATATATATATATATAAGCGTGACTGCCAATCTTATAAACACCAACCAACATCGCTTTCGTGCGTGCCAAGCAGATAGCTACCGTGTGTACCACACAATATGATTTCCGTGCCTGCCAAGCCAACACATTCCGTGCCTGCCAAACCATTGTTCTCTTTAAATACTGGTATCCGCAATTCCTTCTTCCGAATAAAGAAAAACGAAAAAAGGAATATCAAATTTTACAATATATCATCCACTTCTATATACCAACCATACTTCACAGTATAATTCCCAAATCCATTTCCACCCATTTTGTTATTCTTCAGTAAAAATCAAAAGGGATCGATCCCTTCAAAACCCAATTAAAAATCAAATGAAAGTTCAAAATTCATGAAGCTTATGTTTTGGGACCCTCGAAGGTTGCTCTTCCATCTAGTATTCATATCGTAGGGTTTGAAGCTTATGTAGTTATTGTCAATTTTGTAGCGTTCTAGGGCATGGAATTTGGGGTTCGATGATTATCGATTTGCAGTTTTGAGGGTTCGTTTGCATTGAGATTTGTGGTGTATCCGGCAATTTCAATGATTGTTTTGGGTTCAAGAGGGAGAAGAGCTCGGTTGGTGGTGTTTTTGTGGCGATCGGATGGTGGAGAACGGAGCGAGAATCGCTTGGGTTCTGTTGGGTGCCGGAGTTCGTGAGTTTCATGGTAGCATGCCTATGTTAGGAGCAGCGCTAGAGGGAGACAAGGAGGGGTTACCGTGGGGTTTTTGGTGATGCGATGAACCTGGAAGCACGCTAGTGCTTTGTTGTGGGGAAATTAATCCTAATGGTAAATTAATCCTAACTGAGTATATTATAGTTTATAAAATAATGGTGTTAAAAGCTGGGGATGGGAGAGATTCGATGCAGAAGCCGGTTGAGGGAGTATGGGGTAATGTTCCTGGAAGATGGAAGTTGCTATTGGATTAATTTAATTTAAGCAAGGGTGCGTTTTCCATGAAGTAGCTGGATGGATTTTGTGAACGAGGGAGAAGAATGAGTGACCAGTGATTGAGGGATGTTGGTCATTAGCATAATGCAGATTTATTTGTTACTAAATGATTTTTGATGAGGCTTGTTGGAAAATTATCGACAGTGAAGGTGGATGAAAATAACGACAGGAGCAACCTTCAGTAATTATATTGGAAAATAAAGGGTAAAGCTTGTGATTACTAATTAATTAAGTAATTAAGTAAGTTAATAATATAAATATATTCAAACCCATAACCATTGAATACGTTTCATTGGTGAACAGAAATGAACGCAAACAGACCCTTCGGAACCGTAATGATGAGATCTACGCTGTGGAACTAATTCCACTGGGAACCGAGCTATTGAATTTTCGTGATAAAATCAAACGCTGTTTGATTCTAAAACGAACCAAAAGTAGAACCATCAACTGCAAATGAGGTGAGTAAACTCACTAACTCAACTTCGTTTATATTTTTATATAAATGAAGTTTTAAATTTATTTATAGTAATTTCATACCGTGCAATGGTTGATTGGTTGAATAGTTGATAAAATTGGTTGAAATGGTTGATATGATTAAATCATTGATCGATTATTAGTTCTGATATTTCATATTGATGTGAAATAATATTATTGATGCTAATTAACATCTCTGGATGCAGGGAAACAGGTCGGGGGAATCCAACTGGATTCCTCAACATTTATACTGTTGTGTTTGCATTGATTGTGACATATGTAATGATATATTAACTGTGATTGATCTTGTTGTGTTTAAAAATCACTTGCCCTAGAATTTTGATATTTAAGTACCGTAAAATATTGTCGAATAGAAATTGGAATTTGAGATTTATTAAAAGGAAATATATTTTTTCAAAAATAGAAGTGTAATTTCGAATGGAGTTAAAAAAAGTAGAAACTTGTTTTATTTAAAACAATAAGTTGATTTTAATGAGTTTATAAATTAATTGAATTATTTATCGTTGAATAAATTGAAATATAAATTCTTTATTTGATTTTATATGGAAAAATGGACATCATATTTGAAAGCAATATTTGAGATGGGATTTGAACTTAGCAGATTATAGAGGAAATCATAAACAAGATTTTTTTTAACGATTGGAATAAAATCAGATTTGTTTGAAAAACTCTAAATAGAAATTATAAATAGAATTTGGGTTTAAGAGATATGTACAAGTACGAAATCAAAAGATTGTATATAAAAGAAGTATATTCAGGATTAAAGTGACTAATGGTTCAAAGGAAATATTTTGCAAATGAAATATTTATAAAAAGAAAACACATAAGATAGTTTTAAAATGGATTTTTGAAATAAAATCCAAGTAAAGAGGTCTTGTTGTAGAGAAGGTGGAAAGCGGATTATTTTCCTTATATACCCTTTATCTTATGGGTTTCAACAAACAGAATGGTATATGTCTACATTGGGTAAATCCAGACATTCCGACTATCTTTTAAAAATGAGCAACGGAAGCGTGTGCGTCGCACATGGTACTTTATTCAAAACAGCGATTATAATGCTACTGTTATAATAGATGTCTTGTAAATGAAAACAACGACTTTAACGCTGCTATTATAAGTTGTATTTTTATAAATCAAATATTTGAAACAACGATTATAACGCTGCTGTTATTATCAATGTTCTTATGTAAAAGAAGTGGATTCCTAGATTGAATCTGTAAGTCATGTAAGCGATGCCTTGTTTGAAGTTCTGAGCTTTGACTATTTCAAAGTTGAGAATGTTGTTCAGTTAAGGTCTGAGAGGTAATTATACCCCAACTTGACTGACTTCATGATTGACGGACGAACAGTTAAGGTTTGATAGTGAAGTTGAGTAATAAGGTTAGTAAGGAATGATTAAATTGTGTTGGCTATAATAACGATGTTTTTTTAACATCGGGTTAATTTAAAGGATTTGGAAACGTTTTCCCAAATAAAGTGAGAGATATTATCTATGCATAGAAAATGAAATAAATTGGTAAGTGAGGAACTAAGAAAATGAGAAGTTGGAATGATAATATAATCAAGAAGTAATTTAAAGAGGTGCCAGTGTTGTTGGATGTTTAATCGATAGAATTCCCGATTTGAAATAGGACCGTTGATTGTATGGATGTTTCTTTGATAGTTAAATCACCGACTATCAAAGTTTTGATTTATTTTATACCTCCATTGTCAATACGGAGAGACCAGGATCAGATTTAGTATCTGAAAAACACTATGTATAGGCATAAGCGACTTATGTTGAAGAGATTATGAAGATGGAGTAAAGTGCAAGGGCTGTTTTGTTAATCCTAGGTAGAAATTGCCCAAGATGGATTAATAGAACGGTGCTTTCGGTTTGTCCAAACCCAGGATAACTTGAATGGGCGAGTGTCTGCCAGAGTATTTCCAAAGGGATTACGTACGTTGGTTCCTTCAAACGTACGAAGTTGGTGGCAAAGAATGGAAACTTCTTTAGCCTAACAATCTGAGTATTTTTGTGGAAATCAATGAGTAATTTCCGATGGATCTGACGTTGTGGCATTCAAAGTGAATGGTGGCCAGATGTTCTGGAAGATAATTCAAACCTCAAGCCACACAACCGGGAATTGACAAAAATCGGGCAGGCAGAATGGCTATGTGGGTCGCCCCCATTAGGATGTATAATCACCTATCTAGAGAAATTCCAATTGTTTCTTTAATCTATTGATGTTGTACCTTTTCGAGAAACGGTTGTTGATCCCAACCGTTGGTGATATACATTCGATACACTCAAGCGAAATGAGTGGTCGGTCATGTGTGGGTCGGGTTGCAAGATGTTCTTGTTGAACCCCAGTGTATCCCCTCTTGAGTACACTGATCGGAAGGTGGTTCCATACCTTGTCATGTTGGAAATCCAATCTCTAATAAGCGCCCTGCGGTTTTTGATTTTATATTATATATGGAGCGTGAGATGCAAGTGTTCCGCTAGATTCTATTTATTTGATTTAGACACTATTATAATATCACCAGATTTTGGTATCAAAATGTTTGGGTTATCGTAAGGTAAAAACCATCCGTGTTTATGTGTGGATCGGTCTTACGATTATCTTTTCTTTCGAAAGGATTTTTAAAAGTTAAACCAATGGTTGGAATTTACTCACACCAGTCCCATGACTGACCCAGAGTTTCTTTTGTTTGTTTTCCCTAAACTCTTGGGTGCCCAAATTTGTACGGGAAGTCAAGTTGTCAGGATTTTACAGATTCACTTCGGAGAAGCTTGAAGCAGGAGGCTTCACCTGTTAGCTATAGACTATAATATTTTTCGTTGTGTACTATGTTGTATCTAGAAACATGTGTTTATAACTGTTCTAGGAATAAATGTGGTGCTCTGATGATGGTATGTATATATAATTACTGATTTGTATTTCAAAGTTATGTTATTTAATATATTTTACTCGTTCCGCTGTAAGTTTCATGTTCTTCCATTTCTTCTATTCTAATATTTCTTTCTATTTCTCATCCTCTAACTTCTTTCTTATAATGATTCGTATTTTTGTGTCATTTGGGTTGGACGTGTAGTGTTATTAGTCAACTCAAAGGGTACGAAAATTCGGGTCATTACAGATTTACCATCTGGTAAATCAATAAAAAGAAAGTTATAAAGTCTGTTTTTATAACTAAAGATAGTGAAATCTTTTTTATATATATTAATTTTAAATGAAGTATTAAAGGAAATAAATAGTTATCTTGTAATTTTAAAACGAATACATAAGACAAGATTTGTATGTTATTGAGTTTTGTAAGCAAATGAGCAGTGATTAACCAAACAGTTAAATGTGAGATTGATTGTTTTCCAATGAACAATTAAATGAGACTTCTTAAATTAGATTTTTAGAAATTCAAATGTTTTGAATTGGGTTCATTTTTGAGCACCTGGATGAGTTTTTAGGCCTGGTGGTTGGTCTAACACTTATATAAACGTCCTAGGCTCATTGTAAAGTCCACAACAATTCATGACAAGGCCATGGCTCTCTTCTAACTTGATTTCTTCTTCCTCCTCAAGCTATTGATCTAAATAAATCTTAGATCTATTCTTCTCTCTTTTCTCTACAACATCTATTCTTAAAATTAAAAAAGAATGAGATCTAGAATTACTACAACCATGAATAAAAAGAAAAGAGGCTTAGATCTAAATCACTGCGCAAAGAGAAGGAATTCAGATCTGCAACCTACGCCGCATATGAAATCAAAGATAAATTGAATTGGACATGAAATCAATCGAAGATGAATCAAAAGCAAAAAAAAGGGAAAGGGGGAAATTTGTTCAAGGATTGATCCAATTCATAAATCAAAGGTGCAATCGAGGATCTACATTTTGAAGATGACAAACATTGTGAGTGAATTTATAATGCACTTTTTGTGTAAATATATTATTTATCGTTCAAACATTCCCTATGTAAACATGAAATGAAATTATTGAATCCATAATGTTTAATATTATCATGTGCTCGATTTTAATTATTATGCCTACGATTATGTGCCTCCATTTATTCTTTCCCTTTTTGATTTTTAATAGCTAGGCTATCTCGAGCTTAGATCTGTCATAAAATAAATACGACTGAATGATTATTCCAAGCGAAAAAGGGAAACGCTCGGTTTTGGGCTATGACATGAACTGGAGGGTTTGGTTATAAATTACAAAGAGGGTTGGGCGTAATATAACATTGACAAAACCTGAATGCGTAAACCAAATTTAGAATTATACGCATGAACATGATTTGGGGTTTGGCGTAGAATTGACATCATTGATTTAAGCATGAAATTGACTTATGGATTTGTTAATGGGCACATGTCTCTAAAATAAAACCTGTATTATAACTTGAATTTGGATAAGAACACAAACTTGATATGAATTGACATCTGGAATTTGACATGAAGTTTACATCTAGAACTTGAACATGAAATTGACATGAATATGAATTATGAATTTAATGATAGACGTAACTTGTTAATGGGATTACAAGCATGAATATAAATTGGGGGTTTTTAGGTAAAGCTTGGATTTGAGGAATTGACACTTGACATCTAGATTGAACTTGATACTCGAATTTTGGCACTATTGAAATGCATTGAACATGAATATGGTTGAGTAATTTGTGTAATGTAAATAGGAACAAGATTATGAAACTTGAAATATGACATTTAGAATATGCATATGAACTTGACGAACACGAACATGGCATGAATTGGTAGTTGACATTTATAAGAACATGCTTGTAAGTTGGGTAATTGGCATAACATGAACATAATATTTTTTTGACATGATTATGAACTTGACATATGCCAATTAGAATAGACATGAACCAAACATGAAACGTGGCTAACTCGAGGTTAGGATGAGTTTGCGATGTAACCTGCCCGGAACCGCCCGGCCTAACAGTGGTTGCAAACAATAGGTCCTAATGTGAGAAGCTAGTCATATCGCGCTTGAAACCCGAGGTTAGACTGAGTTGTGGTATAATTCTGCCCGGAACCGCACGGCATAACCAGTGACCACAACAACAGGACTAATGTGAGAGGTTCTGGTGCATTAATAATTAATTAATGGCACATGATTCGTAGGGTTAAGTCATGAATTCAAAGACAACACTTAGCCAAATTTATGAATGAACGTTATAAGGAGATGGGGTTAAGTCGACACGAACATATGAACAAAACTTAACCAAAAACGAAAATATGGAATGTTAACTACTTATTATAAATCGAAGTTGAAATAGTCGAAGGGTTAATTAGGGGGTAAACCTGTCCTAGGGACAGAGAAAGACTATGACTTAAGATGTAATGTAAGACCTGAAGGGTGGGATAACCTATAATATGGGGTAAGCTAAGCAAGAACTGTGGGAAAACACCCATGCGCTATCACCGAATAAAAGAGAACTTCAGTTATGCTTAAATTCATGGGAAAACCTTAGTCAACAAGTTGAATTATAAAGCGAGAATATGTGGTCTGATGTCTAAGGTAACGAGAATTGACTAAGTAAAACAATGAGAATAATAACTAAGTAACAAGCCTTAGTTAATAGGAACTAAGCAGTAAACCTTAGTTAAGAAAACGGTCGAGAACGGGAACTAAGTTGTAATCCTTAGTTAAGGGGACTAAGTGGGAAACCTTAGTTAACAAGATTAACGGGAAAGGAAACTAAGTGGTAAACCTTAGTTAAGAACAATTAAGTAATAATTCTTAGTCAAGGAAACTGAGCCAGTCCATAAATAGATGAATAACCCGATACGGTAGATCATCGCTTAACAAACACGCGAGGAGGAGCGAACGTTTATCTGATTTCGAAAAAGGCTCCAGCGGACTGGGTTACGAAGCACGTAGCTTCGGGGAACATGAGGGTACTCTTGGTATCCCTCTGTGAGGTTGCAGATGATCCGCCTGGGCTCACAGAGGTTAAGGTCTGCGGTAGGAGAACCAAGAGTATGCCTTGGTTGCAATATAAGGCAACCTAAAGACTAGGATGGACCAGCGTGAGGCGGCGATATCTTGTTTAGCCCTGTGATAGCACTCATCATCTACCTACCATCTTCAGTCAATTGTAGTACGTATACGGAAAGGCAGAGAACTCCCAACAGACCATATACTTGCTATCTAGTTATGGGTGAGGCTGGCCAATAGGAAAGTGGGGCATAGGTGGCAGGAGTACAGTTCTCGTGCTTGATTTTCTTGGATTGCCTTTCATTAGTTGAGGGAGGGGTCACGTGGGACCATAACCACGGGTAGAAAAACAGACCTTAACATCTGCATCGGCAGATAACTCAAAGCTCCCGACCGAGTTCCGTATTTCTTGATTTAGCCCTGTCACGGGACTCGGGCCGCACATATAGTGTACATGTGCACCTAGACATCGGAAACGATTCACGATACATACGTAGGAAAAGGGCGTTGTTCGACAGGTAGCATAATCCCTAGTAGTCCTAGGTGGCATAAACCCTAATCGAATCTAGAAAACGTTCAATAGGTAGCATAATCCCTAGTGGTCCTAGGTGGCATAAATCCTAGTTGAACACTCGATAGTTCATGATAAGGGAAACCTAGCCAGATCAAGGGTGGCAGTCCAAACGATTTGAAGAATGGTGGCACTACGTTGAAGTAGTATAGAATTATGTGATAAAGCCCGTACGATATACGGCAAGGGAGTGTACGTATACATGGAAAGGATTATACGAGTTGGGGAAAAATTACATATACGATGTATTAGGTTAAGTCTACTAGTAAGTGGACGAGAATGACATGGGTTTGGCTTTGGGTGCTAATATTGTGAATAACCTAATAAACAAGAAATTATAACTGAACGGTATATATAGGGTTACACAAGAGTTTATTATAGTCCAGTCACACAGAACTTATGTTTTGACCCCCTCCTCACAACATGCGCAGGTTAGGTTCATGACAAAGATAGTATTGCTCGACTACTAGCTTGGCAGTATTATTATTAAGGTAATGCTATTTTGAATAAATTATATTTTATTCCTTCTGCTGTGAGCTGCTTTTCGAACTCTGACATGTTTCTTTCTCTCTGTCTTTTCTGCAGGATACCAGAGCACCCAACTCGGGGTCCGATGGATTGGATTTTTGAAAGATTCGGTCTGTCCAAACCCGGGTTGTTACATAGAATTATGCCCGACAAAAAGGTATGTGCTTACAATATTGTTTGGGTTTGATGGTTTTATGAGCCTATTGGGCAAGCCGCTTGGCTTTTTGATTTTCTTTTGAATTGGAGAAGGCCTAGAAAGGCGAGTTGTTGTTGTACTGGTTAAGCCATGCAGAGGAGATGCTGGCGAAATTTTTCAAAATTTAAAGAGTTTAAAAAATTGATAATTGAAATCAACTTATCGATTGTATAAGAGATTATAAAACCCGAATGATTAAGCGAAATGATAAACAAATTAAAAATCAAATTGTGTATGTGTGGATATTTGGGAAAGCATATGGATTGAAGACAAGAAAGTGATGATGGATTGTCCAAAAATGGTGGACAGATCATTTGGAAAAAATTATGAATGGTCATGTATTGGTATGAGAATTTGAAGGTCGGGTAAGAACTTGGTTATGAGGATATGGAATATAAGATTTCAACTAAGTAGATTATGAGGAGTTAGAGTTATAGCATTTTTACTACTTAGCAATTTCGAGGACGAAATTATATTAAGGGGGAAGGAATGTAACGACCCGGATTTTTAGCCGTTGAATTCTGAATATTTAAATTTTATTTTAAATATATTATTTGAATTATATATAGGAATTTTTATGGAATTTATTAATTAAATTATAAATGAGCTCGAAATAGTCGCGGTAGTTCGTAATTTACGATATAAACTTCAACTGAATATACATAATCCAATATAAATTGGAACTCAATGAAACAAGAAACGTTAGAATCTAGTTGATTATATTTTTCTAATGGAAGTGAAAAATCAAGATTTCGTCTTATATATTGTGAATTACTCCAAATCAAATTTTCAGAAAGTCGTTGTGAAATCGTATATAAGCCGTAACGGTTATTTAAATATATTTAAATATCGGTCTTGAATTTGGACAAGATTCTTTTAAGGCGTAGTTATAATTTAATTTTTAGAATTTTACTATAATTTTTAAATAACTAAATACGCAACTTTTTACTTGGAGTATTTTGCACCCTATATCAATATTTTGGGGTTTCACAAAATAAGTTAACCTACCGATATAATTATATTTTTGGAATCGCGACATATCGCTTGACACGACCGTATTTTTATTTATGTCCATGACAGCTCTTTTGAGAATGAAATTGTATGAAATAAGATATGAATAACTAATGTAATAATATACACGCACATTAGGTACCCTGCCATTTTATTTCATTTAACCTTATTTTGTTTTGTTTTTCACTTTCCCATACGTTTCAAGCTCAAAACATGTATATATTATATACATGGAAGAATGCTCACGTCTAAATGCCTGTCCACCTCCACGTTCAACATTGCTATTTACATTTTCTTCAGCTCGTTCTTTTAAACACGCTAACATTAAGAGAACGTGTCCTCACATCCCACTATATATATATAGAAAATATATATATATATATAAGTGTGACTGTCAATCTTATAAACACCAACCAACATCGCTTCCCGCGTGCCAAGCATATAGCTACCGTGTGTACCACGCAATATGATTTTCATGCCTGCCAAGCAAACACATTACGTGCCTGCCAAACCATCGTTCTCTTTATATACTGATGTCCGCAATTCCTTCTTCCGACTAAAGAAAAATGAACAAAGGACAATCAAATTTTATAATATATCATCCACTTCTATATACCAACCATACTTTACAGTATAATTTCCAAATCCATTTCCACCTGTTCTGTTATTCTTCCGTAAAAATAAAAAGGGGTCGGTCCCTTCAAAACCCAATTAAAAATCAAATGAAAGTTCAAAATTCATGAAGCTTATGTTTTTGGGACCCTCGAAGGTTGCTCTTCCATTTAGTATTCATATCATAGGGTTCGAAGCTCATGTAGTTACGGTCATTTTTATAGCGTTCTACGGCATGGAATTTGGGGTTCGATGATTATCGATTTGCGGTTTTGAGGGTTCGTTTGCCTTGAGATTTTTGGTGTATCTGGCTATTTCAATGATTGTTTTGGGTTCAAGAGGGAGAAGAGCTTGGTTGGTGGTGTTTTTGTGGCGATCGGATGGTGGAGAACGGAGCAGGAATCGCGTGGGTTCTGTTGGTTGCCGGAGTTCGTGAGTTTCATGGTGGCGTGCCTGTGTCAGGAGCAGCGCCGGAGGGAGACAAGGAGGGGTTGTCGTGGGGCTTGTGGTGATGAGATGAACCTGGAAGCACGCTAGTGCTTTATTATGTGGAAATTAATCCTAATGGTAAATTAATCCTAACTGAGTATATTATAGTTTAAAAAAAATGGTGTTAAAAGTTGGGGATGGGAGAGATTCGATGCAGGAGCCGGTTGAGGGAGTATAGGGTAATGTTCCTAGAAGAAGGAAATTGCTATTGGATTAATTTAATTTAAGAAAGGGCGCGTTTTCCCTGAAGTAGCTGGATGGATTTTGTGAACGAGGGAGAAGAATGAGTGACCAGCGATTGAGGGATGTTGGTCATTAGCATAATGCAGATTTATTTGTTACTAAATGATTTTTGATGAGGCTTGTTGGAAAATTATCGACAGTGAAGGTGGATGAAAATAACGGCAGGAGCAGCCTTCAGTAATTATATTGGAAAATAAAGGGTAAAGCTTGTGATTACTAATTAATTAAGTAATTAAGTAAGTTAACTATATTTTTATAATATAAATATATTCAAACCCGTAACAATTGCATACGTTTCATTCGTAAACAGAAATGAACGCAAATAGACCCTTCGGAACCGTTACAATGATATCTACGCTGTGGAACTAATTCCACTGGGAACAGAGCTATTGAATTTTCATGATAAAATCAAATGCTGTTTGATTCTAAAACGAACCAAAAGCAGAACCATCAACTGCAAATGAGGTGAGTAAACTCACTAACTCTACTTCGTTTATATTTTTATATAAATGAAGTTTTAAATTTATTTATAGTAATTTTATACCGTGCAATGGTTGATTGGTTGAATAGTTGATAAAATTGGTTGAAATGGTTGATATGATTAAATCGTTGACCGATTATTAGTTCTGATATTTCATATTGATGTGAAATAATATTATTGATGCTAATTAACATCTCTGGATGCAGGGAAACAGGTCGGGGGAATCCAACTGGATTCCTCAACATTTATACTGTTGTGTTTGCATTGATTGTGACATATGTAATGATATATTAACTGTGATTGATCTTGTTGTGTTTAAAAATCACTTACCCTAGAATTTTGATATTTAAGTACCGTAAAATATTGTCGAATAGAAATTGGAATTTGAGATTTTTTAAAATGAAATATATTTTTCCAAAATAGAAGTGTACTTTCGAATGGAGTTAAAAAAAGTAGAAACTTGTTTTATTTAAAACAATAAGTTGATTTTAATGAGTTTATAAATTAATTGAATTATTTATCGTTGAATAAATGGAAATATAAATTCTATATTTGATTTTATATGGAAAAATGGAAATCAGATTTGAAAGAAATATTTGAGATGGGATTTGAACTTAGCAGATTATAGAGGAAATCATAAACAAGATTTTTTTTAACAATTGGAATAAAATCAGATTTTTTTGAAAAACTCTAAATAGAAGTTATAAATAGAATTTTGGTTTAAGAGAATATGTACAAGTACGAAATCGAAAGATTGTATATAAAAGAAGTATATTCAGGATTAAAGTGAATAATAGTTCAAAGGAAATATTTTGCCAATGAAATATTTGTAAAAAGAAAACACATAAAAGAGTTTTAAAATGGATTTTTGAAATAAAATCCAAGTAAAGATGTCTTGTTGTAGAGAAGGTGGAAAGAAGATTTTTATCCTTATATACCCTTTATCTTATGGGTTTCGACAAACAGAATGGTATATGTCTGCATTGGGTAAATCCAGACATTTTGACTATCTTTTAAAAATGAGCAACGGAAGCATGTGTGTCGCACATGGTACTTTATTCAAAACCGCGATTATAACACTACTGTTATAATAAATGTTTTGTAAATGAAAACAACGACTTTAACGCTGCTATTATAAGTTGTATTTTTATAAATCAAATATTTGAAACAACGATTATAACGCTGCTGTTATTATCAATGTTCTTCTGTAAAAGAAGTGGATTCCTAGATTGAATCTGTGAGTCGCGTAAGCAATTCCTTGTTTGAAGTTCTGAGCTTTGACTATTTCAAAATTGAGAATGTTGTTCAGTTAAGGTCTGAGAGGTAATTATACCCCAACTTGATTGACTTCATGATTGACGGACGAATAGTTAAGGTTCGATAGTGAAGTTGAGTAATACAGTTAGTAAGGAATGATTAAATTGTGTTGGCTATAATAACGATGTTTTTTTAACATCGGGTTAGTTTAAAGGATTTGGAAATGTTTTCCCAAATAAAGTGAGAGATATTATCTATGCATAGAAAATGAAATAAATTGGTAAGTGAGGAACTAAGAAAATGAGAAGTTGGAATGATAATATAATCAAAAGTAATTTAAAGAGGGGCCAGTGTTGTTGGATGTTTGATCGATAGAATTCCCGATTTGAAATAGGACCGTTGATTGTATGGATATTTCTTTGATAGTTAAATCACCGACTATCAAAGTTTTGATTCATTTTATACCTCCGTTGTCAATACGGAGAGACCGGGATCAGATTTAGTATCTGAAAATCACTCTATATAGGCATAAGCGTTATGAATCAACTTATGTTGAAGAGATTATGAAGATGGAGCAAAGTGCAAGGGCTGTTCTGTTAATCCTAGGTAGAAATTGCCCAAGATGGATTAATAGAACGGTGCTTTCAGTTTGTCCAGACCCAGGACAACTTGAATGGGCGAGTGTCTGCCAGAGTATTTCCAAAGGGATTACGTACGTTGGTTCCTTCAAACGTACAAAGTTGGTGGCACAGAAGGGAAACTTTTTTAGCCTAACAATTTGAGTATTTTTGTGGAAATCAATTATTAATTTCCGATGGATTTGACGATGTGGCATTCAAAGTGAATGGTGGACAGATGTTCTGGAAGATAATTCAAACCTCAAGCCACACAACCGGGAATTGACAAAAATCGGGCAGGCAGCATGGCTATGTGGGTCGCCCCCATTAGGATGTATAATCACCTATCTAGAGAAATTCCAATTATTTCTTTAATCTATTGATGTTGTACCTTTTCGAGAAACGGTTGTTGATCCCAACCGTTGGTGATATACATTCGATACACTCAAGCGAAATGAGTGGTCGGTCATGTGTGGGCCAGGTTGCAAGATGTTCTTGTTGAACCCCAGTGTATCGCCTCTTGAGTACACTGATCGGAAGGTGGTTCCATACCTTGTCATGTTGGAAATCCAATCTCTAATAAGCGCCCTGCGGTTTTTGATTTTATATTATACATGGAGCGTGAGATGCAAGTGTTCCGCTAGATTCTATTTATTTGATTTAGACACTATTATAATATCACCAGATTTTGGTATCAAAATGTTTGGGTTATCACAAGGTAAAAACCATCCGTGTTTATGTGTGGATCGGTCTTACGATTATCTTTTCTTTCGAAAGGATTTTTAAAAGTTAAACCAATGGTTGGAATTTACTCACACCAGTCCCATGACTGACCCAGAGTTTCTTTTGTTTGTTTTCCCTAAACTCTTGGGTGCCCAAATTTGTACGGGAAGTCAAGTTGTCGGGATTTTACAGATTCACTTCGGAGAAGCTTGAAGCAGGAGGCTTCACCTGTTAGCTATAGACTATAATATTTTTCGTTGTGTACTATGTTGTATCTAGAAACAGGTGTTTATAACTGTTCCAGGAATAAATGAGGTGCTCAGGTGATGGTATGTATATACAATTACTGATTTGTATTTCAAAGTTATGTTATTTAATATATTTTACTCGTTCCGCTGTAAGTTTCATGTTCTTCCATTTCTTCTATTCTAATATTTCTTTCTTTCTATTTCTCATCCTCTAACTTCTTTCTTATAATGATTCGTATTTTTGTGTCATTTGGGTTGGACGTGTAGTGTTATTAGTTAACTCAAAGGGTACGAAAATTCGGGCCATTACATATTTACCATCTGGTAAATCAATAAAAAGAAAGTTATAAAGTCTGTTTTTCTAACTAAAGACAGCGAAATCTTTTTTATATATATTATTTTTAAATGAAGTATTAAAGGAAATAAATAGTTATCTTGTAATTTTAAAACGAATACATAAGACAAGATTTGTATGTTATTGAGTTTTGTAAGCAAATGAGCAGTGATTAACCAAACGGTTAAATGTGAGATTGATTGTTTTCCAATGAACAATCAAATGAGACTTATTAAATTAGATTTTTAAATCAAATGAAATTTATTTAAATTTAAATTTAATTTAATTTAAAGAAATAACCAAGCATAAAATGGATAACAAAGTTACCATATTGAAATGACCAAATCGAGTACTTGTACGAGGATTGATTATTAAAAACTATTATTGGATTGTTGATTTTTATTGAAGTTAAATATCATTTTAAAATGACCTTTCAAAAGATTAATTATAGTGGATAATGAAGTAAATTATTTGATGTAAAAGATATTAGACAATTAACAAGCAGTTGATCCGTAAACAGGATTTTTAAAGTATGTTATGAATATGAATTCATAACGTGATTCGATAGACAAGATTTGAATATATAATAGTGTTTTCATAGTAAAACCAAGTTGTTTGATATATCGAGTCTAGAATTTTATAAAAAAAATAATGTTAACTTTTAAAGTGAATGACGTTTGAAAAATCAGATTAAAAAGGAAATGGTGATAAAGGGGATTAGTTGAGTAAAACCTTGGATATAATTAAAAAGGATTTGGATAGGTATTCTCATATTTATATAAACTGGATTTTGGATTTAGGTCCAGAAAGGAATTATATAAAAGGAAAATTTTAAACAAGATTGATGCGAATTGAAATCGAACGGAAACCTTAGTGGATTGAACTAGTTTTAAAAGTGAAAATCTAATGATAAAGATCTTGAGATGAATATTTCAAATGTGAAAGGAGTTGTTTGAATAGAACTAAGATAAGTGGTTGTTTAAAAATGGGATTCTAAATTGAATATAAGTGTTGGGGAAAATGATAGAATGAGACTTCGTTGATAAGCTTCTATATATTCCGAATATGAGAGTGTTGTCGTCTCAAGGTCTGAGAGGTAAATAAAATACCCCAACTTGTAATGACTTCATGATTATCCAAGGATGATATTAATTTAGAAACGAGGATAGTGGAAGTGATTAAAATAAGTATTTCCATAAAGAATATCATAAACGATAATTCGAAGGATTTTAAGTATTTCTGGGAGTAAGTGAATGAGTATAATTTAGTTTCTATTCTATTATCTTTAACCAACAGGAAGGGTATATATCTATATTGTTTAAACCCAAAGTTTTTGTTATCTTTTTTTACGAACAACTAAAATGTGTCCGTCGGACACGGTAAATTATTCAGTTGTGACTGTCCTTTGTAAATGAACAATTAAAGTGTGTGCGTTGCACACGCTATTTTACTCCGTTTGTCAGTTTGTTTATACGACGTTTATTTGCTATATAACCTTTGTCACACTTTGTAAATTATCATTTTATTTATAAGTCTATGCAATTCTACACTAATGTGAATTAAAAATATGTTTGAAATGCAAATTTCAAATGTTAAGCGCCATTACTTATATGAATATAACAAGAGAAAATATGCAAATAAGATTTCCAACTTATTTGTCCATTTTCTATTTCAGAAAATATCATTGATTGTATTTGGAGAATAATTCCGAAATTATTTACTTCATTGATTGTATTTGGAGAATAATTCCGAAATCATTTACTTCGTTAATTTGAATTAAACATATTTAAACTTATTATAAGTTGAATAAAAATTGGAAAGGTGGTAATCAAAAAGTCGAAAGTTTTTAGAAATCAAATTAATGACTATTTAACTAAAGAGGCCAACTGACACTGTATACGGGACAAGTGAATCCATTTTTCTCTATGGATGATGGTTGTTTATTCTGATAGTTAAAACACCGACTATCAAAATCTGGCAAAATCGATTGTTGGTACGGAATGTCCGGGATTGAATTTATATTCGAAAACCATTCCGACCAGCAAATACGTAAACATTGAAGATACCAGAAGATGGTCGAGATGGAGCATTGAAGACTGTGGATCTTCATAAGCGGAAGGATTGCTATTGAATTTCTCTGGCTAGCTACCAGAGGATTTTAAACTGTGATTCGGTCGTGGTTGAGATTTTGCGGATTGCAAGGACTTCTCGCTACTATCCTTTGGATGCAGTAGAAGGGTGCCTACGGTTCATCCTATTCCTGGATTACTTGTATGGACGAATGTCTGAAAGTGTATTTTCAAAAGATCACGTACGTTGATTTTTACAAACGTATTCCGGATGTTGGCGGAGAAGACACCTTCTCTTAATTAACACTAGTATATTTTTGTGGACGTCAATTAGTGATTTGACGGATCTGACGATGTGGCATTCAAAGTGAATGATGATCAGATGTTCTGAAAAAGAAGATTGTAGCCTCAAGCCTCATCAACCGGGAAATGACAAAAATCGGGTAGACAGCATGGCTATTTGGGTCGCACCCATTAAGGTGTATAATCACCTATCTAGAGAAATTCCATTTGATTCTTTAATCTATTTCGATGTTGTCCCTCTCGGGAAGACGGTTGCTGATCCCAACCGTTGGTGATATACATTCAATACACTTAAGCGAAGAGTGGTCGGTCATGTGTGGGCCGAGTTGCAAGATGTTCTTGTTGAATCCAGTGTGTTCCCCTCTAGAGATACACTAACGGAAGGTGGTTCCATACCTTGTCATAGTCGGAATCCAATCTCCAATAAGCGCTCGCGGTTTTGATTGTATACTATATATGTGGAGCGTGAGATGCAAGCGTTCCGCTAGATTGATATGTATTTGTATTTAGACACTATCATAATATTAGAATAAGATATGGTTTCAAAACTGTTTTGGGTTATAGTAAGGTAAAAAGCGTCCGTGTTTATGTGTGGGCTGGTCTTACTATTATCCTTTTCTTTCAAAAGAATTTTGAACTTTAAAATCAATATGAATGTTACATAAACTTAGTGTATTTTTCTCACTCTGGTTCACCAGACTGACCCGGTATTTGAAATGCTCTGGTTAGATCGGGTTGTACAGGTTCAGGTTATTGGATCATATGAAGCTCAGAAGACATGCTGAAGTAATTCAAACGTATGATTTTATCTAGTATATTCCGCTGTGTGTTGTATTTAAGGACATGTTGTTATAACTGCCCAGATGTGTCTGTTGTACTCTGATATATGTAAGTATATTATTTCAAACTTTCAATAAAGTTATTTATTTGTTATATTTTGTTCCGCTGCGTTGTGAGACTCTGATTGTGTTGTGTTTTCTTCTTATTATTTATTCTATTCTAATATTTCTTTCTCACTTATCTCCTCCTCTAATTTCTATCTATTGGCATATGGGTTTCCAGTACAATTTGGGTTGGACTGGTATTGTTTAATCAGCTCAGAAGGTACCGGAAATTTGGATCGTCACAATATATATTTATACAAACCAACATATGCAATCATTGGATATACTCTTTCAGACATTCGTCGATATACGTTCATTCTGGGATTGAACGAAACCGAAGGCACAAATTCTATTAATAAAAAAGCCCTTGCACTCTACTCCATCTCCGATTATTTTCATATAACATGATTCGCAATGCTACTGCCACTACAGAGTGGTTCTCGGATAATAATCCAACCGGTCTCTCCATATTGACAACGATATTGGAAAACACTTCGATAGTCGGTTATTTAACTATTGAAGAAAAAAAACATTCATTCAAAGCACAAACAAATCACCAGGCCTTTTAATTAATATTCCATTAATTAAAACACTTCTCCACCACTATAGAGTGGTTCTCGGATAATAATCCAACCGATCTCTCCATATTGACAACGATATTGGAGAACACTTCGATAGTCGGTTATTTAACTATTGAAGTAAAACAAACATTCATTCAAAGCACAAACAAATCACCAGGCCTTTTAATTAATATTCCATTAATTAAAACACTTCTACATTTCCTTATCCATATTCGTTAATACGAAATTTTCGACAATTATCTTGGCCTCTTACGCTATTTGGAAAACATTTCCATATATCGACACCTTTTATTTTCTATATTTAGAAAATATATTCTATTTATAATTGGAAACATTCCAATTATTTATCTCTTCCACGACCGTTCATTTTTACACTCAGGAAATGTTCATTTATTATATTTCCGAAATTCCACTTACTTGGGTTAAAACGAAAGTTATATAAAACATCGTTACAACAATCCAAAATATTGTATTCAACTAAATCTCTTTAAACATCTCTCTTCGAGACTGAATCTTGTTATTTATCGGTTAATAATGAAATCAATCAAGTTGGGGTATAACTACCTCTCAGACCTTGATTGAATAACATTTTTAACTTCAAACGGACAAGACGGCTTATCTCGAATAATCAACATCGTATAAACCAATTACTCATTTTTCAAACATGTATCTGTTTCTCTTTCTATTTTTACCAGATTTAATTATAGATTTCCTTTTTGATTATAATATTCTATTTTAACTTCGTTTCCTTATCGCATTCTATATCTTTTGATATATTTATTTCTAGTTATCAAAATTCCTTAAAAATATTCTAACTCCTTAAATTTTTGGAAAATTTCGCCATAACCTCCTTTGTATGGGTCACTCGGTACAACTATAAAATGCCTCTCTGAGCCCTTTCCATTCAAAAAAAAAGTAAAAAAGCCAAGCAGCCTGCCGATTCGGCGCATAAAACCTCATATGGAATTTAAACATGTACCTTTTTGTCGGGCACTAAATTTATAAACTTCATTCTCTTCATTCCTGACCTGTTTAATACATATGCATCATTTCTAATTTATTTCAACTCAATTTGGTCATTTTAACTCGATTCATTAATTCATTCTTTAATCAGCTTTTTTGCCCATTTCATCTTTTTAATTTAACATATCACTTCCGGATATGTTTTTAATTTAATTAAAGCACAATCTATTTCCATTTTCAACTCAAGTTTCATATTCAATTTCGAATATAAGTTCTTAAACCTCATTTACTTATCCAACGCCCAATTTCAATTCAAAATTCCATTTACTAATTATTCTTCAAATTGGTCAATTCTATTCAATAATTAAAAATCTGATTTTTGTTTCAAAAATCATTTCATTTACACAACTTGAGTTCAGATATATTTTATAACTCAAGTCTGGATTTTTCTAATGGAAATTCGGATTTTATTTGCTTAAAATCCTTTTATTTATTTTAAATAAACCATTATGGTTTTATAATGGTTATGGAGTTGTTTTTCTGAAAACTTGATTTTGACATAACTCAAAATCTATTCGACGAAATTCAAATTTTTCTCTTCCATTAGAAAACTATTATTCAAATGGTCCTGACGATTTTTATTTCAAAGAATTCTGGCTTAAATTGAGTTCATATACTCAATTGAAGTTCGAAATGCCAATTTACGAACTGCCGCGCTGCGGCGAGTTCGTTTTAATTATATTTAATATATAAACTGTTGAACTTCGTTTATAATAAATTTCAACTCCATTCTTTAATATTTAAATATAAATTTAACTGGTTTTCTAAATCTAATTTAAACAAATTCCAATTTTCCTAAATCATCAGTTATTCCCTTCAACATTTAACTTAGTTATAACCTCAATTACAATTTGAATTCTATATTACTTCCAATTTCTTTTGGAACAAATTATTTTATGTAACTCGATGAAATCGAATTCTAAAAATATAACCTTTTGATTTATTTCCATCCAGTTTATATCCCGAGTTCTGAAATAAAATCTATCGTTCTCTTCTAGAAATGATTCCCGATTTCCCTTTTAAATTCATACTTGAATTTAAACTTTTCAATTATCTAATGATAATTACCTTGCTATATTATAAACATTATTTACGTATTTAACTTCCTTATTTATATATTAAAAAACAAGCTCCATTTAAAAAGATTTATTTAAAACCAAAATCTTATTTGGAATATTTTATATATTATAACTTATATATAATATATAGTCAATTTTCAAAATTTTATTTTAGTTTCTATTTAACGCAATTTATATACCCTTTTGGATATAATTTATTCTTATAAATTCAGCATAGTCGAATTCTAACCATAAATCCATTTGGATTTATTTTAATTTATATTCCGAACATCAGAATAGATTTCCTCATTTCCCTATTTAACACGGTTCGAAATTCTCATTTTAAATTCATATTTGAATTTAAATGTTTAAACCATCCAATGATAAATTTTCGCCTTTCTATATAAATATCATTTATTTTACTTGTTTATATTTTTAACCAAGTCTTGATTTCAAATTCATTTTTGAAATTAAATTTCTACTTTGGAAAAATAAATTTCTCCTTTCTAAATTCACATCTGAATTTACATTTTCCCAAATTACCTAAATGATAATTTTCTCATTTCATTTATAAACATTGTTTATAAATTCACTTCAATTCCCTGCATTATTCAATTTATAAAAACCTTTTATAAATTTACTTCAATTTCCTGTAATATTTAATTTATAAACATCGTTTATAAATTCAATACTTGTTTTATTTATTCGAAACAAGTTAATATTCCTAGTCCATTCAAAATTCGAATTCTATTTTTGAAAAATAGATTTCCTTTTTAAATCTCAAAATATTCTTTTTACGATATTTTTATAATTCAATATTCAGGCCCTAGCGATATTTAAACAATCAAACTACCTAATTATCAATAACCACATCATATATGATAACATATATATTGTAACGTTCTAGATTTTTATCAACACATAATTAAATTATTAAATTATTTAAATGGTGATTTAGAGATTTAAATGACTTGAATTCAATTAGTTTGAATATTTAATTAACAAATAATGGGATAATATATTTAATTCTGAAATAGTTACAGATTTCAACATAAACCAATCCTATCGTGTTCGAAATATTAAGCTATTGTATGGTTTCAGATTTCATTTTAATCAGATGTTGTATGTGCCTAACGAACTGTAAACATTAAACGTTAAATATAGTTCAAATAATAGGGGTCACTTTCGTAAACATCGTTTTCAAAATCTCTGCATTATACATCTGACCAAATCTCGAAGTCATGTTCTTAGAATCTGGGCACCCGTTTGAATCCACGAATTACGGTTTGACTAAAATAGAAAGAAAAGAGAAAAATCTGATTAAAATCTTATTCAATCTATATCATATCTTTGATAAGATAGTCAGCTATTTCAATCAAATATTTCGATAGCCACTATTTTCTTTGCTTCCCTTTCGAACTGTTGAAATCTGTACTCAATATTAATCCTGGTAAAAATCCTTGGGCAAGATCTATCTCATTATCTAGATAAAGGTTTCCTGTCACTATTCAACATGTGGAACCGTACAAACCTATACAAAGTTACAACTATGGATAACCTAGCATACTGTATACGCGATGAGCAAGGTCTGCATACCATGCCTGTCACGTTTTTTCAGCAGTATACCCCCTATGTTATCACATACCGTGCACATCAAGCCATCGTGTTCCTTACATTGGAAGCCACTCTAAGTCTTCTGCTAGAAGACGTTTTCTCTCTATATAACAGCGTCCCATACCAATCCCTAATTCACTTTTCCACAATTCATTTTCTATTCAAAATCCACTCTCGACAGCCGTTTCTTCACCAAGAAAAGCAAAAATCGAATATTCAACAAATTATAATAAATTGAAAAACAAAAGAAGCCATTCGATTCCTGATCATTTAGCCTTGTTTCCATGAGGGCTTCAAATGGACATCATCGATATTGGTTGCGACTCGTTTTCGGGAAGCTCGATTTCAGCTTAGTAAACCTAGGGTTGTTATTTGAAGGAGGAGGAAGCCTTGATTGGTAAATCGAGTATCGTTTTCAAGTTTATAGTGTAGATTTACAACTTTGTGTAAAGTTTGGACCAATTCAGTGTAAATAAAAGTCGATGTCACTGTACAATGTCGAGAAAAGCTGGGCGATGGAAATTGGCACAGGGAGATCGAGTTGTGCCTGGTTGGTATAGCGTGAGGGATTTCAACAAGACAAACTCGTTGATAATGGTTTCAGGCCAATCGGTTATGCATCGAAGGAGGGGTTCGAATCGGTGAGGAATTAAGGAAGGGATGGGTTTTGCTGTAACCAAGGGAACATGATTTGTTTTATCTTGCAACAAGAAAAAGACAAGTGAACGTTGGGTGTTGTATGAGTTTTCACAGTAAATTCAGGATGAATGGGAGGAGCTAGGTGGGAAAAACGGTGCTATAGGGTTATGAAGTTCATATTGATTTCAGTGGATGGAGGATGAAAAGTCGTCAAGAAGGATCAGCTAGGTTTTTGTGCAGGAAACAAATCATGTATTGGTTTATCTAGGGAGAAGGATTTATGTCTAAGTAAGCAAGGAGATTAAGAAATTAATTTATCTGTAATAACCCGGAAATTCTGGGCCAATTTCAAATTTTTATTTTGGCAATTTTAGCGAATTTTGATTATTTAAAATAGATTATTTTAAAAAATAACGATGAGAAATTTAATTTGAATAGAATAGAGCAGCGTTAGAATATAAATAATTATTTTTAATTATAAAAGGAATCGAAAATGGCGCTGTAGTTCGATAATTCGATTTCTAATTTCAAATAGATGTACAGGATTCAAAATAAACCGTATTTTAGCGAAACCAAAAGTATTTAAATCTATTTGAGAATATCTTCCCAACGAATCTGAAAAATTGAAATTTCATAGCGGGAATCAAAAGTTACGTCCAGTAGAAAATTCAGAATAGTCGCTATGGAATTTTGAGCCCTTAAAATGGGAATTTTGCAAATGACCTCGGTTTTCGATGAAACCACTTTTGTTGGATCCGTGATGTCAAGTTATTGCTAGGTTCCAAAATACGTAATTATTCAAATCAATATGTGAGCATGGCGAAGGAAAACGCATTTGACTAGTTTTAGTTGATTTTAATCGACTGCAAAATGGCCATTTTTCAAACGATCTCAGAATTTGACGAAATTAGTTATGTTAGGACCGTATCATCAATACGAAGTTAGAAAATATTTTTTCGGGAATTTTTAGAGATTGTATGTGGGCCCGGTAAATTGAAATGCGCGTTCAAATTTAATATATAGAGTTATATTTTGATTTTGACAAAAACTAGTCGAAGCAGTCGAATTAGCGTATGATACATATCCCATTGTGTTCGGAATGGGGGTAATTAGCTATGGACGACAGTCGGTGGGTTCGATTTCGAGTTCGAAATTAAAAGTTGCTTTTTAAAATTAAATAATTAAATATATATATATATATATTAATATATTCTCTAATCCCTCCTCCCCCTTTCATTCTCTCAGAAGAAATCGACAGAAATATTAAAAAAATGAAAAGGAAGAACGGGGAGGAGCCGCGCTCCCCCCAGCAGCGCGCCGCCGCACCTCTGGCGCGCCGCCGCCAGAGCAAGGCCCCCCTCCTTCTCCTCATTCCCTTCTCCCCTTTGCCCGCCTCCTCCCTCCTCCATCTCCTGCTCCTCCATGAACCGCATCCCCGCCCACCACCCTGGGACCCGCCGATGATCCCCTCTTCCACGTCAGCTCCGACGAGGAAGCGCTCCCCCCTTACCTGCACGCAAACCCCCTCCCCCTTCAAAGTCAATGTAAGTTTTTAATTTCAAGTTTTATTTATTTTCTTTGATTTAAAAACTTATTTTTATTAAGCGTAGAGAAGAAAGGATAGATTTTTGTTACTAGAAAGGATAGATTTTTGTTAATAGAAAGGTTAGATTTTTGAACATGATAAAGGTATGATTTTTAATTTGATAAAGATTCGATTTTTTGTTATTTAGTAAAGATATGATTTTTCGTTATATAAAAATATTATTTTTTATATAAGTAGAGAATTAAAAATATGATTTTTAATTTGAAAAGTTCGATTTTTTTTTAAAACAAGAAAAGAATTGAATCTTTATAGTATAGAAATCGAATTTTTATATTTGAAAAGTCTGAATCTTTATATAGTTGAAATGGTGAAGTAAAAATGAGATTTTTATATATGAAGACATAGAGAATAAAAATATAATTTTTATATGATGTAGAGAATAAAAATATGATTTTTATATCATATGAAGAATAAAACTATGATCTTTATTTATGTAGAGTATAAAAATAGAATTTTTATCTATATAGTAGCAGTATAAAAATAGAATTTTTATCTATATAGTAGTAGTATAAAAATAGAATTTTTATCTATATAGTAGCAATATAAAAATAGAATTTTTATCTATATAGTAACAGTATAAAAATAGGATTTTTATCTATATAGTAGCAGTATAAAGATGTGATTTTTATATACATAGTAACAACATAAAATGTGATTTTATATATGTAGTGGCTACGGACAATGAAAATGACAAAAGGCGAGCACGGCGAAGATTTCTACATATGAAGAGTCGCGGTGTATTGTTTAGCTAGTCGGTGAGGACTTCTCACTTTAAATCTTGTTTTCTAGTTAAAATATATACTGGGATGCAGACGGTGCTTAGCAGCACCCGACACCCGTTGTCCACAGACCATGGACGACTGGTATGCTTTTTGATGTGCTGTGAAGTTAGTTTGTGATGTTGATGTGAAATGGAAAAAAATATTCATGTGTTGAATAGGAAATATATTCATGTGTTGAATAGGAAAAAAATTCATGTGTTGAAATAAATTGTTTATCGTTTGAAATATAATTTTTAACGTATATGAGAATAAATAAATATTCATTTACAAATCGGACGGTTCGTTTATGTACACCTATTTGAAGGACATTGATTGGGACGATAAATTTTACACGTCGCCCAACTGCACAAATAATATTCAGTGTTTGTGGATTGAAACCCCACACGGGTGTTGGGATGATATTTGGCGTACACTAATCCCAATTGTTTAGTTGTATGTCAGTCGATAGGTTGACGTTAATTATTTGTATTTAATGCTTTTGCAGTTTTGTGGTGCACTTTGGATGATGGTTGATTATTTATCGTTGCTATTATATGCATGTGTTGTATGGAATCCATATAATTAACAATATATGGTAATTGATTAGGCCTCATTCCAATTGCGGAAATAAAGAATATTATAAAATATATATTCATGTGTTGAATAAAAAAAATATTCATGTGTTGAATAGGGAAAATATTCATGTGTTGAATAGGAAATATTTTCATGTGTTGAATAGGGAAAATATTCATGTGTTGAGTAAAATATTTTAAACAATAAAATTTACATCTTTATCATAATTTTACAAAATATATTAAATAAAAAAATAGTCATGTGTTGACGATACTCATGTGTTGAAAGAAATATAGATTCATGTGTTGAATAGAATAAATATTCATTTGTTGAATAGAATAATGAAGTTATTGAAATATATAAAGCCGTGTTGAGTAGAGATGCGCCATTTTGACGCGAACGATATTTATATCGATTATATTAGTTTTTATAATGAATATAGAAAAGGAAGTGATTTCAAAATATAACGTTTTGAAAATATTATCGTTTGTATATCGATGATGTGGAATATTCAATTTTAATTCGAAATTGAATATGAAGTTGAAATTGTTTTGAAAACGAATTTAAAACGAATTATAAAATATGTTTTGAATTGAAATCGACGATATATATAATATATATATATATTATATATTAAATGTCCTGAATAGAACGCGCCGCGCCGCGGTAGTTGTAACACCCCACCTCCGCCAGGGTGGCTCTCGCAAGCAACTCCGACTTTGGTGGGGCGTTTTAATTACAAGGTAAACATGCATAATGATATAGCAAGGCAGGACATGACATTTATATATATAAATAAACAGAGTAAGTAGATAAAACAGCGGAAGATTTTAAACCATTTCAAAACACAAGTCTGGTACATCAAAATGTCATTTTCCCAAAATTACAAGTCTAGATAAAACAACATCATCTGAAAACAGAAATACATAAGTAACTATCCCCAAAGCTGGAAAAACCATAGCGAGCTCAAGTCCAAAGCATACATGAGCTATCCAAGAAAGCAGGCAGGATCCAAGCTAAGCTCCTGTATTCCCTCCCTGAGAACCTGGGGGGGGAAACGGAAGAAAAGAGGCGAAAGGAAACAGGTCAGTCAAAAAGACTGAGTAAGCCCTGCTACGTTCAGTCTATAAACTAATAAAGTTAACAGCATGGTGGAAACTGAGATGATCATAGATAACAACATACTGGCATGATAAATTAACCACAAGATAGATAAAGGTGTCATCGCATAAAACAAGGTTAAGTTTTGCACCACGGTGTACTAGCAAACCAACATAACAGGTATTGATCCCTCAGCCCAAAACTTTGGCCCAATAACATGAAGTGACCTTAATATAAGGTCCAGCCCAACGGTCTAGTCGATCGGCTCCCTATAAACCTAACACGTCAAGTGTTGGTGTCCATACGGCCCACATATGGATGTAGTCTAACTGTGCTGGGTCCACCTTTGGGTGTATCAAGCCCTCGGGTGTCCCCCAGACACTTAAGAAATAATGCACAGTCTAAACCTACTGGTACCCGTGCCTCGAGTTTGTCCAACACCGGACTACGTGCACATCCGTAGCCCGCCTGGACCCGCACCGCTGTACCACTCAGTCGTTCCTTTGGTCGCTTACATCAGTCCAGTAATCGTGCCCCGCCCTAGCCTAGCCTCTAGGGTTGTGAATGATACCAAACTGGGATTACTGTTAGAACAGACCACGTTGCTAGGGTTTTCTAAGAGGGTTAAGTGTGGTTTAACCCCTCACTAACCATGGATTAAATTAGTTAAGTGTACCCAACGGTTCACCACTTAACCCCATCTAATCCCTCCTATCCCCAAATGGATTGAATTGGTTAAGTGTAACTTAACCCCATTTCCATCCCTTGAATCCCCAAATTGGTTAAGTATTAGTGGACCTTGACTTAACCCTAATCACGAGGCATTAATTAATTTAATGCACCTTAACCTCTCACATTAGACTTTGTTGCGGTCACTAGTTAGGCCGGTCGGTTCCGGGTAGCTTTACACCACAACTAGGTCTAACCTCGGGTCTTGGCACCACATGACCAACTTCTCACATTGGGTCCTATTGTTTGTAGCCACTAGTTAAGCCGGTAGGTTCCGGGTAGAATTACGCTACAAACTCAACCCAACCTCGAGTGGGCCACACTTATGTTTTCTAAGTGTCATGTCCACTTTATTTCAAACATAATTACAAGTCAACAAATACTTGGGTAGACCTAACTTAATAGGTAAATTCCCAAGGGGTAGACCTAACTTAATAGGTAAATTCCCAATCTTATATTTTCATGTATTTTAAGTTTACCCAAACCCTCCCAACGTCATTCTATCGCTTACGTATTCGTAGTAACGCATAAAGGATAGGAAGAGGGAACTTGGCACAACATACATGATAGACTTGCATATCACAACAAACACACATAACATGTTAGACTTGCACAACTTAGCATCGTGAACTTGCATATTACCATAAACGTGCATAACATGTTAAACTTGCATAACTTAGCATAGTGAACTTGCATATTGCCATAAACATGCATAACATGTTAAACTTGCCTAACATGGCATAGGGAACTTGCATAAACATGCATAACTTGTCAAACGTGCACAACTTGTCATTTTAAACTTGCATAAGCATGCATAACTTATTAAACATGCATAACATGGCATAGTGAACTTGCATAAACATGCATAACTTGTCAAACATGCACAACTTGTCATTTTAAACTTGCATAAGCATGCATAACTTATTAAACATGCATAATATGGCATAGTGAACTTGCATAAACATGCATAACTTGTCAAACATGCACAACTTGTCAAACATGCACAACTTGTCAAACATGCACAACTTGTCATTTTAAACTTGCATAAATATGCATAACTTGTTAAACTTGCAAATCATGGCTTAGTAAACTTGCATAAACATGCATAACTTGTTAAACTTGCAAATCATGGCTTAGTATACATGCATAACTCAATTAACTTGCAAATCATGACTTAGTACACTTGCATAAACATGCATAACTTGTTAAACTTGCAAATCATGGCTTATTACACTTGCATAAACATGCATAACTCAATAAACATACAAATCATGGTTTAGCAAACTTGCATAAACATGCATGACTTATCAAACATGCATAAACCCCAACTTTCATCACACATTAACTTTAGAGTTTCTAAAATGAAGGTAAGAGGGCTTACAACTATTATGAAGACACAAATCTACAAACAAAGATTGAGAAGCCCTTTATGCAAGCATAAAAACCCAAAAACTCTAGCTTAGCCAACAAAGTTTGCAACTTGATGATGTATGCAAGCTAAAGAGGATCATACAAGCCTAAATATACTTGTATGCATGGAAAATCACTTAGGAATTAATTTAGGATTTGTATGAAGAGAGTGGAGGCCATGAGAGGTTTGATTTTGGCATAGTTTAGTTGCTAGAATGAATAATGGGGTTTTAGGGTAGGTTTAGGGTCATATTTATAGAAGATTAGAGTGTTTTTAGCCCTAGGATTAACCCTAGGATAGTTTTGGCCCGTCAGATTTAGGAACTCTCTAGAACCAGACCACACAACTAAGCCCAAACCAAAGTGGTGCGCCAGGCTAAACTGCCTGGCTACCCCCTGTCGACAGGGCTGTCGACAGGGCAGTCGACATGCTAAGACCCCTGTCGACAGGCCTGTCGACATGGGGTCCTGGCGGGAATTTTTCCCGCCTGCGCCATTATGCCCTAACCCTAGTTTATTAATTTCGAATTTAAATCTGTTTTTACTTAGGAAATTTCTGAAAACTTCCATGGGCCTTAACTGGGTCATACGAACTCCGATTTTCGAAAACTCGGACTCTATTTCGCGTATTTTTCCGAGACGAACGCAATGGCATAGCCCGTTTCCCTTGATTCACATTTTAGAAATAAATTCTGCCTCGATTTATGTTATAACAGATTATTGAAAATACGGGTTGTTACATTCTCCCCTCCTTAAAGGATTTCGTCCCCGAAATCTTCAAGTTAGGAAGAACATATCCTACCATCCAACATCCATCTACTCAAAACATCATCCACGAGCAATCATTGTCCTTAAAGGATTCTAAATGTGGTATGAACATATGCAAAGGTGTGTGTATATGTACTTACCTAATGCAAAAATCAGGCGGTTACTGATACAGTAAACCTCCTTAATGCATATGTATGTCAGTGGAATGAATCCATATGTATGCAAATTCCTAAATTCATAGTATCTATATGAGTGCACATAACATTCATCCATATGCAACATCCATGTGGTGGCACAACAAGTTCCAATCATGAATAAGCATAAACACTCATGCACATGCAATATGAAGAGTGTGTGAGCCGATCTAGTGCCTAATGTGTATAATGCATCCACGAGTAACCACTTGCAAACACTTGCAACCACTTGCAAACATCAAGCATAACATGTTTCAAACACATGTTTCATCCAAAGGGTTTCTACCTAAGGTTCTCATGACACGATAAACATGATAAACTAGATAAACTAGATAAACATGGACAGAGAGATAAGCAAGATAAACTCCTTTTTGGATTACAAGAAATCCATTCAAACTCTGACATATAGTACCAACCGATGAGTCTTAACCCCCTTATGGAGTTTACAACAGAAATAAGATCGAGAATGGGACCGAGAGGATATATACAAAAGATAACTTGCAAGCAAGCTCCACAGGAAAACAAGGATCAAGGATGCACTCTTTAAAAAGAGATATGGTGCGCGTATCCAGTCGTCACTCTTCTTAGTCACGTTTCCTTGAGCTTTAACTCCACTGTGCTTTGACCGTCTTTTACTTCATGATTTCTTGGCTTCCTAACTCCTATTTCCCAAATTCGAGTTGGAACTCATTTCATTATGGCCTCTCATCTTCCCTTTTCCACTCATTCTTCTTATAACTGTAACCTTATGATTTCATGCAAGCTCTCCAAAACTCACTAGTGAATCCTGGATCTCGTCTACTTACTATAAAGTATTCCACGCAGCAGAACTTTTCTTGAAGATACCAATCCATGTTGCCAATTGCCCTTATAAACGTGATCTTCTATAACTCATGCTTAACCAAAATGAACTATCCGCCTATGAGTGATAGGCCATACCTAGATTCAGTTGCCTACCCATGGCTTCCTGTAGGCTATTTCGAAACTGGCCAACTTCTTGAGGGTAAACCGTTGCTAACCATGATGCAGTCCTCTCGCTCTTCACCGGACTGAAATGAGCACTCTTCGTGAGTCTACCTATTATGACCCTCATACCCGTATTCCCTTTTCTTTGATCTAGGTAGTCCATCCACATAATTTATCGAGCTGTTTTCACATTTCCCTTGCGGAACCTCCAATGGAGGTAATGGCCCGCCGGGCTTCTATGACTTGGCCTTAACCTGGTGGCACAACATGCATCCTGAGACCAACTCGGCCACCTCCTCGAGTGATGCGCATCTTCTTTATCAAGTCTTCCACTCGAGGAACACATAATCTCTCATCGCGCCTTAGTCATCCCTTGTCACCTATAATATATATAGCGAGGTGACTTAACATCTCGCCTCGAATCAACTGGTCCATGTTCTTGACTAACTGCGGGTCTTCTTCCTGTGAAACCCCCCCCCCCTCTTGATCCAGAAGAGTAAGTCTGAGCTCAGGGAATGCTAACTAACTAGCCAAACGGAGAAAGCTTTTTACTTCAATTGCCCTTCTCAGAGTTTTCCGGTCTTAAACCGCAACCACTTTAGCGGAATCCACCGCTAAGCCTTACTTAGGAACTATGTGCCCAAGAAATCCAACTTCTTTCCTCCAAAGTGACATTTGGAGAACTTGACCTTCAACTGGTTGCTCTAAGCGTATCCATCACCTCCTTGAGGTGTCTAGCATGCTCTTTCTCGTTCTTTTGAGGAGATCAAAATATCGTCTACGACGACCACGACAAACTTGTTCAAGGACTCCTTAAACACCCTACCCATCCAGTTCACATAATATGCGGGTGCATTAGTCAAACCAAATAGCATGACTGGCCATCCTAAAAATCCATCTAGAGTCCTAAACGCAGTCTTGTCAATTCCATCCTCAGCCATCCTAAGCTGATGGAATTGGGTAGCTAGATCTAAAGAAAACAGATGCTCCTACAAGCTGATCAAATAAATCATCGATCCTTGGTAACGGTTGTCTATTCTTCTCATGATAACGAACACATAAGCGAAGCAAACTGTCCACATCAGTAACGAATACTACGGGAGCACCCTACTCGAAAATGCTTCGTCTCAGGAAGTTCTTCTCAAGCAACTCCTTGACTTGCTTTCTTAACTCTCACCTCGTGAGGTCATGTGCCTAACCGGCCACGAAACTGGCTTGGTATTACCAACCAGATAATACGGAAATCTATCCCCAGATATCAGGATATTCTCGGACCACCCTCACAGATTGCAAACTATCGATAGACGAGTTGAGGGATTCAAGATAACATAACATGACGGGACCCATAGGGTTACTAGAAATTTCTAGGGTATTACCGAGGCGGATCATGAGCCTCACAACCCTATATACAAAAACCAAGAATGGCTCCAAAACGGGACAACCATTCCATGCCCAAAACCAACCCATATCCCCTGAAACCGAGAATATAAACATCCCACGAGAATTCTATACTCAAGATAGAAATTTTCAAATCCACTCAGACCACAGACAAACGGGCAGAACCCCCAATTGGATTTGAAACACATACGGGATCATCAACTAGACTAGTACTTAGGTGCAAACTTTCAACTAGATCAGATGAAATAAAACTATGCGATGTGCCAGAATTAAACAAAGTTTGAACAGGGAAAATCAGAAAATATAAGCAAGACTTCCAACAGAAATACTACCTCGACCGGGAACTGGAGCGGTAGCGAGAGCATGAACTTGCCCTCCTGAGGGCCCAGCACGCTGAGTCTGACCCTGGCCTTGCCTCTGTTTCTTCGGGCAATCCTTGCTGAAATGTCCAGTCTTCCCACATAAAAAGCATTCGCCCCGCTTTCTCTTCTCCTTCTTCCTACATTCCCTAGCTATATGTCCAACTTTACCACAGAAGTTGCATTTCCTATTCTCTCTTGGTTTGTCCTTGCGGTTGTTGTTATTCTTGCCTCGTTTCCCGGAATTTACTCTCTTGCCTTGAGACTCATTCGTCTTGACCTCTTTCTTGTCATTGTTATCTTCTTCTTGAAGTAGGGCCATATTCACCAAATTCTCGAAAGTCGCCCCCAAGGGTATATGAGACATGGCCAAACCATGTAATGGCTCGTTTAATCCTAGAGCAAAGTGTAGGGCCTTCTTCTGAGCTGTATTAACCAAGTCTAAATCGACCCGAGCCAGTTGATTAAACTTATCTATGTATTCCCTAATAGTCATGTCCCCTTGCTTAAGTGATAAGAACCTCAGTCCAAACCTTCCTCTAAAGTCATCCCAAGTCTCAATTGGCCTAGTAGCGGTGGTGACTACCCACCAACGTGCAGCTTCTTCCTTTAGCAACCATACTGCCAATAAAACCTTCCTGCGGTCACCTATATCAAAGGTGGCTAAAAGATCTTCGGTCGCTTTCAACCAATTCCTTGTCTCTACAAAAGTCTCTGTTCCATTAAAATTCTTGCCACCCATCATCTTAAAGTCCTTACAAGTTTCCGCAAAATCCACTTGTGGAGGCTGAGGGAGAAGAGGAATATCAGCTACGGAAGGAGGAGGAGGAACAGCGGCCATGACTGGAAAGACAACATTAGAGACACCCGGGACCGGTGCCGTGACTTCCAAGTATCGACGAAACCAATCGGGTATTGTTACCCCTTCGGTTAAGATGAGATTATCAGACATGCTGGAAACGAAAAGAAAAGAGTTCAAACGAGGGGTCAAAGGATAGTGCTAATGGCTTTTGGGGAATAGCCTTTAAAAATAACTAGACTTTTCTTTGGAAAATACTTTATACTTGGTTTTGAAAATAGTTTTTCAAAAGTTTTAAAAACCTTTTTATCCCTTCTCGTAAACCATATGCTCTGATACCAAATGTAACACCCCACCTCCGCCAGGGTGGCTCTTGCAAGCAACTCCGACTTTGGTGGGGCGTTTTAATTACAAGGTAAACATGCATAATGATATAGCAAGGTAGGACATGACATTTATATATATAAATAAACAGAGTAAGTAGATAAAACAGCGGAAGATTTTAAACCATTTCAAAACACAAGTCTGGTACATCAAAATGTCATTTTCCCAAAATTACAAGTCTAGATAAAACAACATCATCTGAAAACAGAAATACATAAGTAACTATCCCCAAAGCTGGAAAAACCATAGCGAGCTCAAGTCCAAAGCATACATGAGCTATCCAAGAAAGCAGGCAGGATCCAAGCTAAGCTCCTGTATTCCCTCCCTGAGAACCTGGGGGGGGGAAACGGAAGAAAAGAGGCGAAAGGAAACAGGTCAGTCAAAAAGACTGAGTAAGCCCTGCTACGTTCAGTCTATAAACTAATAAAGTTAACAGCATGGTGGAAACTGAGATGATCATAGATAACAACATACTGGCATGATAAATTAACCACAAGATAGATAAAGGTGTCATCGCATAAAACAAGGTTAAGTTTTGCACCACGGTGTACTAGCAAACCAACATAACAGGTATTGATCCCTCAGCCCAAAACTTTGGCCCAATAACATGAAGTGACCTTAATATAAGGTCCAGCCCAACGGTCTAGTCGATCGGCTCCCTATAAACCTAACACGTCAAGTGTTGGTGTCCATACGGCCCACATATGGATGTAGTCTAACTGTGCTGGGTCCACCTTTGGGTGTATCAAGCCCTCGGGTGTCCCCCAGACACTTAAGCAATAATGCACAGTCTAAACCTACTGGTACCCGTGCCTCGAGTTTGTCCAACACCGGACTACGTGCACGTCCGTAGCCCGCCTGGACCCGCACCGCTGTACCACTCAGCAGTTCCTTTGGTCGCTTACATCAGTCCAGTAATCGTGCCCCGCCCTAGCATAGCCTCTAGGGTTGTGAATGATACCAAACTGGGATTACTGTTAGAACAGACCACATTGCTAGGGTTTTCTAAGAGGGTTAAGTGTGGTTTAACCCCTCACTAACCATGGATTAAATTAGTTAAGTGTACCCAACGGTTCACTACTTAACCCCATCTAATCCCTCCTATCCCCAAATGGATTGAATTGGTTAAGTGTAACTTAACCCCATTTCCATCCCTTGAATCCCCAAATTGGTTAAGTATTAGTGGACCTTGACTTAACCCTAATCACGAGGCATTAATTAATTTAATGCACCTTAAACTCTCACATTAGACTTTGTTGCGGTCACTAGTTAGGCCGGTCGGTTCCGGGTAGCTTTACACCACAACTAGGTCTAACCTCGGGTCTTGGCACCACATGACCAACTTCTCACATTGGGTCCTATTGTTTGTAGCCACTAGTTAAGCCGGTAGGTTCCGGGTAGAATTACGCTACAAACTCAACCCAACCTCGAGTGGGCCACACTTATGTTTTCTAAGTGTCATGTCCACTTTATTTCAAACATAATTACAAGTCAACAAATACTTGGGTAGACCTAACTTAATAGGTAAATTCCCAAGGGGTAGACCTAACTTAATAGGTAAATTCCCAATCTTATATCTTCATGTATTTTAAGTTTACCCAAACCCTCCCAACGTCATTCTATCGCTTACGTATTCGTAGTAACGCATAAAGGATAGGAAGAGGGAACTTGGCACAACATACATGATAGACTTGCATATCACAACAAACACACATAACATGTTAGACTTGCACAACTTAGCATCGTGAACTTGCATATTACCATAAACGTGCATAACATGTTAAACTTGCATAACTTAGCATAGTGAACTTGCATATTGCCATAAACATGCATAACATGTTAAACTTGCCTAACATGGCATAGGGAACTTGCATAAACATGCATAACTTGTCAAACGTGCACAACTTGTCATTTTAAACTTGCATAAGCATGCATAACTTATTAAACATGCATAACATGGCATAGTGAACTTGCATAAACATGCATAACTTGTCAAACATGCACAACTTGTCATTTTAAACTTGCATAAGCATGCATAACTTATTAAACATGAATAATATGGCATAGTGAACTTGCATAAACATGCATAACTTGTCAAACATGCACAACTTGTCAAACATGCACAACTTGTCATTTTAAACTTGCATAAATATGCATAACTTGTTAAACTTGCAAATCATGGCTTAGTAAACTTGCATAAACATGCATAACTTGTTAAACTTGCAAATCATGGCTTAGTATACATGCATAACTCAATTAACTTGCAAATCATGACTTAGTACACTTGCATAAACATGCATAACTTGTTAAACTTGCAAATCATGGCTTAGTATACATGCATAACTCAATTAACTTGCAAATCATGGCTTATTACACTTGCATAAACATGCATAACTCAATAAACATACAAATCATGGTTTAGCAAACTTGCATAAACATGCATGACTTATCAAACATGCATAAACCCCAACTTTCATCACACATTAACTTTAGAGTTTCTAAAATGAAGGTAAGAGGGCTTACAACTATTATGAAGACACAAATCTACAAACAAAGATTGAGAAGCCCTTTATGCAAGCATAAAAACCCAAAAACTCTAGCTTAGCCAACAAAGTTTGCAACTTGATGATGTATGCAAGCTAAAGAGGATCATACAAGCCTAAATATACTTGTATGCATGGAAAATCACTTAGGAATTAATTTAGGATTTGTATGAAGAGAGTGGAGGCCATGAGAGGTTTGATTTTGGCATAGTTTAGTTGCTAGAATGAATAATGGGGTTTTAGGGTAGGTTTAGGGTCATATTTATAGAAGATTAGAGTGTTTTTAGCCCTAGGATTAACCCTAGGATAGTTTTGGCCCGACAGATTTAGGAACTCTCTAAAACCAGACCATACAACCAAGCCCAAACCAAAGTGGTGCGCCAGGCTAAACTGCCTGGCTACCCCCTGTCGACAGGGCTGTCGACAGGGCAGTCGACATGCTAAGACCCCTGTCGACAGGCCTGTCGACATGGGGTCCTGGCGGGAATTTTTCCCGCCTGCGCCATTATGCCCTAACCCTAGTTTATTAATTTCGAATTTAAATCTGTTTTTACTTAGGAAATTTCTGAAAACTTCCATGGGCCTTAACTGGGTCATACGAACTCCGATTTTCGAAAACTCGGACTCTATTTCGCGTATTTTTCCGAGACGAACGCAATGGCATAGCCCGTTTCCCTTGATTCACATTTTAGAAATAAATTCTGCCTCGATTTATGTTATAACAGATTATTGAAAATACGGGTTGTTACAGTAGTTCGCGAATTTCGACCATAGACTTCGAATTGACGTTGCGGGAGATCCGACTGTCGGATTCTCCTAAAACCGGAACCGTTGGGTTCGTATCGAAAAGAGCTTTGCAATAAATATTAGAAATTTGAAATCTAACGGTTGGATTTGGAATTATGTCCAAATCAAATTTGGAAAAGGACGCTGTAAGTGCAGTTCAGTGGTCGTTATTGAAAACCGACTCCACGTGCCTTGATAAAATTATTAAAAATATTAATAATTTGTGTAAAATCATAATATATGAATTGGAAAGAGCCAGGATGAAAAATTCCACATTTGTAAGGATAAAAATATATTTTTATCGAAACAAACTAGTTTTGAACTAGATTTGAAATGGTTTTGAAACTAATCAGAATTTCCAATATACGAATTGGAATGGAATTAAATCTAAATTATCTTCAGAATATTTCGATGTTGGATTTCGTGATCATACATATATGGTTGTGGAAATTTGAAAGATATATTTTATATCGTTATTTCCAATATGATATTTATTGATTTCAGAATTTGGTATTGAATATAAGCCGATATATTTTCTATTCAGAGCCTTGTATTTAATATCAAATGGGAATTTGGGTTCGTCGTGGATGGTGTCTTAAATAACGTTGTTTTTGAACCCTGTTTAGAAAAGAATAAATCTTTTAATTAAGATCTAGTGAAATTGTCCAGCTAATTTGGTATTTAATTGGAATTGAATTTAAATTCGTTTTTTTTGGGTTTATTTTGAGCGATGTTTTGAATAACACCTGTTCTTTAACCCGATTAATAATGGAAAGTGATTTTGGGTTTATCGTGAACCATGTTTTAGACGACATTAGTTCTTTAACCCAGTTAAAGGCAGGATATTGATTTTTGAGAAGATTAAAACTAAGTGGAGTTTTAATGAATCTTTAATTAGATTAATGTGATCGAGAATGGAGTATCACCAGTTTTTCTCCAAAGCGATAGTTAAATTTTTAATTAGGTTTGAACGTGAAATGGTAATTAATATTTACCGATAACACCATGGTGTTAGATACGGAGTACTACCAGTTTTGCTACGTGGGATGAATAGGTTGGGATTGGAAAATAAAATAAATGATTACTTCGGTGTGGTTCGCTAATCCCGACTAGTTTGGAAAACCTTAACATGGTTTGAAATGATATCCAAAGGAAGATTAACGAATAAATTTAGAAGAATTTATAATTGATAAAATTAATGGGAACGTTTCCCTAAGAATGTGAAAAATTGGAATAAAAGAATATTTTGAGTTGGAATGAGGCGTTTGTTGGGTTCGTGTAACATTTGTCTATTATATACATGGGTTATTCGGAAAGGCCGGGTTTATACCCATTCTAAATAACCGATTCGACGATAAGTCGAAGATGAAGACGGTGGTTGAAGACCGGAAGTCTTCACATCGTTTGGATGATTATTGATGATCTTGATTGGGCTGTACACCCAAGAGGAGGGAATTAGTTGGTGATCGTCCAGACGTACTTGGAGATCGATGGATATGCGAGGAAAGTGCCTCCGGTTTCGTTCAGACCCAGAACGAACTTGTAAATGGACTATGTGTCTGACATTGGATTTTATTCTGTGTTGATTGATCTCTATTAAATATACATCTGTTTGGTGGCGAAAAATTTATTCTCTTGCTTAACTCCCTTCTCTGAGATGTACGAGCTCAGAGGTTGTATATCAACGGACATCAGTCGCATGGAGTGAATTGCCTGTGTGGCATGCCTAAGTGGCAGATGATCAAGGCTTCTGTTGAAAAGAAAAGCCTTTTGGTTGATGATCAAAGCACGGCCTGTGTTGCATAGCTGTGTGTATAGCGTTAATTCGCGAGCCTCACACCTCGATATGAGTCAAAAACGGGATAAGGACCGTTGGGAGAACACGACGTTTCTTTCTAGCTATGAGTGATGTCAGTGACCTACCAGCCCTGACATTTATATACTCTTTACTTGTGTGGTTGTGGGAATGCGAGGCACCTCGAATATATGGTCGATAACTGGCACTATGTGAGCCGACGTACAGACCATTATATAGGTCCTATAGGACCGGGAAACGTGTGTTCAGAAATAACTAATCCTCAAAAGTAAGAGAGGACCAGCCCAACCGATTCCAAGGATCGCTGTGTGTGGTCCTGAGACATTTGCTAGAGTGTCTCGAATGGAGAGGAGCTTGCCCCTTGCCTCGATTCATGATGGAATCCAATTTCCAATACGTGATAATTCGGTTTTATTTGTAGAACCTAGTATGGCGACATAGTAGATGGTAGTTATGCCGTCTATGATTGATATTGTTTTGACACTATACACTTATAGTAATATCAAATTGATTTGTTTTAAACGTACCAAGCATGTTGGGCTATTATAAGGGAAAACCCTATCCTCCGGCTTGCGTTGCATTGTGTAATGGGACCTAGGTCTTATAATAGCTTCATTTTTCCAAAAAGAATTGCACTGTTTTGTTATATGCACTAGTGTTCTTCGGAGGAAACCTGTTCCGTGTTATACGGCGTGGTCCCTTGAATTACTCTCTTTTAAAATAAAGTTTTAAATAACTGTTTTAGTTCTCACACCAGTCACATGACTGACCTGGAGTTTATTGTTTAAACCTAAACTTTGGGCGCCCCTATTTTCCACACGGGTAGCTATTAGTTTTGGTTTTGCAGATTTATATTCACAGGATTCTGATTTACAACTGGAACGATGCTCAGAAAGCTCTGTATCCGTGTATTACTTTCAGTTGTGTTTTGTATTGTTTTTCCTCTATCATGTAATTTATTGTAATCTCTGATATTTATCAAACGTATAATATTTATTCATATTCTGTATATTCATGTATTCTGATGGAATTGTTGTAATAAACAATGAAATGTACTTCTGTTTGTGTTCCGATGTGCCTTGTTCTCAATTCAATCCGTGCTTTCCTTCACGGGAAAGTTTGGTTCGTCTCAGAGTGGTATCAGAGCTTTGGTTTACAGAGCTCGAGAACAAGACACATTAGAACGAAATGAAAGAATTCATCAGAGATTGGATTAGTAATATCCAATGAGAATGACTCGTTAGAGATGGGATCAGTAGTATCCTAGAACGAGCGTGAAGAGTATATTTTTCAAATAATAATTGAAAACAAATTTTGTTTTGAAAAATTAAAATCAATTATTCGTATTTGAATATACTATTGTATTAGATTTGGACGATTCAGTACATAGAGATTTTGTATATACGCGTCATGAACGTATATTCGAAGTTTTAATATACTGGATAGATATACAATCACACTCTAGTCGCCCGGAGATGGTATGATGATAGCACATGCATCCTCAGTATTTATATTCGAGTTTCGAAAGTGGGATGTCTATATATTTCCATTAGACTGGTGTGAGAACCAAAACTAGATAGGGCTTATTGTTGTGATTTGGCATCAAAAATATGATTTTCTGTATATATATATCAAATTATGAATTTGGAACGTTAATTCACTAATTGATTGCTGGTTGTGTTGTTTGATTATTGGTTTCATTTATTAAAATTTTGAACCATTTATTCCAAATTGAATCAAATATTGAACTGTATTGAAAATTGATTACAATTGCATGCATATACATGTATATCTATTGAACAGGTCATAGCAAGGAGGCTAGAGCAGAAGAATAAAATTGTTTGCCTGACAAATAGGTACATGTTTACAAATTTATTGGGATTTGATGATTTTATAAGCCGATTGTCTAGCCGCTTGGCTGTTTCTTTTTCTTTTTGGATTGATGAGGGCCATGGGAGGCTATTTGAAATATCCCGAAGTCCCCGGTGCAGGGGAGGTTGTTGCGAAATATTTCGAAAATTTAGGGTGTTAGCCAAATTTTTGAAAAATTTGAAAAGTTCTTAGAAACTGAAAAGTTGAAGAACTTAAGCCATAATGAAAATAATGGAAGTTGAGTTGATTAGTTAAACAACTTTCGGCTTCATTCCTTTTCGGGGACGAAAAGTTTTAAGTGGGGGAGATTGTAATAACCCGGAAATTCTGGGCCAATTTAAATTTTTTATTTTGGCAATTATAGCGAATTTTGATTATTTAAAATAGATTATTTTAAATAATAACGATGAGTAATTTAATTTGAATAGAATAAAGCGGCGTTAGAATATAAATAATTATTTTTAATTATAAAAGGAATTAAAAATGGCGCGGTAGTTCGATAATTCGATTTCTAATTTCAAATGGATGTACAGGATTCAAAATAAACCGGATTTTAGCAAAACCAAAAATATTTGAATCTAATTGAGAATATCTTTCCAACGAATCCGAAAAATTGAAATTTCATAGCGGGAATCAAAAGTTACGTCCAGTTGAAAATTCAGAATAGTCGCTATGGAATTTTGAGCCCTTAAAAATTGGAATTTTGCAAACGACCTCAATTTTCGCTGAAACCACTTTTGTTGGATCTGTGATGTCAAGTTATTGCGAGGTTCCAAAATTCGTAATTTTTCGAATCAATATGTGAGTGTGGCGAAGGAAAACGCGTTAGACCAGTTTCAGTTGATTTTAATCGACTGGAAAATTGCCATTTTTCAAACGGTCTCAGAATTTAACGAAATTAGTTTTGTTAGGACCGTATCATCAATACGAAGTTAGAAAATATTTTTTCAGGAATTTTTAGAGACTATGTGGGCCCGGTAAATTGAAATGCGCGTTCAAATTCAATACATAGAGTTATATTTTGATTTTGACGAAAACTAGTCGAAACAGTCGAATTATCCTACGATACATATCCCATTGTGTTCGGAATTGGGGTAATTAGCTATAGACGACAGTCGGTGGGTTCGATTTCGAGTTCAAAATTAAAAGTTGCTTTTTAAAATTAAATATATATATATATATATATATTAATATATTCTCTAATCCCTCCTTCCCCTTTCATTCTCTCAGAAGAAATCGACAGAAATAAAAAAATGAAAAGGAAGAACGGGGAGGAGCCGCGCTCCCCCCAACAGCGCGCCGCCGCCAGAGAAAGGCCCCCCTCCTTCTCCTCGTTCCCTTCTTCTCCCCTTTTCCCGCCTCCTACCTCCTCCATCTCCTGCTCCTCCATGAACCGCATCCCCTCCCGTCACCCTGGGAACCGCCGACGACCCCCTCTGCCACGTCAGCTCCGACGATGAAGCCCTCCCCCCTACCTGCGCGCAAAACACCCCTCCTCTCCTTCAAAGTCTATGTAAGTTTTTAATTTCAAGTTTTATTTATTTTCTTTGATTTAAAAACTGATGCAAACGGTGCTTAGCAGCACCCGACACCCGTCGTCCACAGACCATGGACGACCAGTATGCTTATTTGATGTGCTGTGAAGTTAGTTTGTGATGTTGATGTGAAATGAAAAAAATATTCATGTGTTGAATAAGAAATATATTCATGTGTTGAATTGGGAAAATATTCATGTGTTGAAATAAATTGTTTATCGTTAAAAATATAATTTTTAACTTATATGAGAATAAATAAATATTCATTTACAAACTGGACGGTTTGTTTATGTACACCTATTTGAAGGACATTGATTGGGACGATAAATTTTACACGTCGCCCAACTGCACAAATAATATTCAGTGTTTGTGGATTGAAACCCCACACGGGCGTTGGGATGATATTTGGCGTACACTAATCCCAATTGTTTAGTTGTATGTCAATCGATAGGTTGACAGACTGTGTAAGCGTTTATTATTTGTATTTAATGCTTATGCAGTTGTGTGGTGCACTTTGGATGATGGTTGATTATTTATCGTTGCTATTATATGCATGTGTTGTATGGAATCCATATAATTAACATTATATGGTAATTGATTGGGCCTCATTCCAATTGGGAAAATAAAGAATATCATAAATATATATTCATGTGTTGAATAAAAAAAATATTCATGTGTTGAATAGGAAATATATTCATGTGTTGAATAGGGAAAATATTCATGTGTTGAATAGGAAATATATTCATGTGTTGAATAGGGAAAATATTCATGTGTTGCGTAAAATATTTTAAACAATAAAATTTACATCTTTATCATAATTTTACAAAATATATTAAATAACAAAAATAGTCACGTGTTGATGATACTCATGGGTTGAAAATATTCATGTGTTGAAAGAAATATAGATTCATGTGTTGAATAGAATAAATATTCATTTGTTGAATAGAATAACGAAGTTATTGAAATATATAAAGTCGTGTTGATTAGAGATTCGCCATTTTGACGTGAATGATATTTATATCGATTATATTCGTTTTTATAATGAATATAAAAAAGGAAGTGATTTCAAAATATAACGTTCTGAAAATAATATCGTTTGTATATCGATGATGTGGAATATTCAATTTTAATTCGAAATTGAATATGAAGTTGAAATTGTTTTGAAAACGAATTTAAAACGAATTATAAAATACGTTTTGAATTGAAATCGATGATATATAAATATAATATATATATATATATTATATATTAAATGGCCTAAATAGAACGTTCCGCGCCGCGGCAGTTCGCGAATTTCGACCATTGACTTCAAATTGATGTTGCGGGAGATCCGACCGTCGGATTCTCCAGAAACTGGAACCGTTGGGTTCGTATCGAAAAGAGATTTCCAATGAATATTAGAAATTTGAAATCTAACGGATGGATTTGGAATTATGTCCAAATCAAATTTGGAAAAGGTCGTTGTAAGTGCAGTTCGGTGGCCGTTATTGAAAACCGACTGTACGAGCCTTGATAAAATTATTAAAAATATTAATAATTTGTGTAAAATCATAATATATGAATTGAAAAGAGCCGGGATGAAAAATTCCACATTTGTAAGGATAAAAATATATTTTTATTGAAATAACCTAGTTTTGAACTAGATTTAAAATGGTTTTGAAAATAATCAGAGTTTCCAATATACGAATTGGAATGGAATTGAATCGAAATTATCTTCGGAATATTTCGATGTTGGATTTCGTGATCATACATATAAGGTTGTGGAAATTTGAAAGATATATTTTATATCGTTATTTCCAATACGGTATTTGTTGGTTTCAGAATTTGATATTGAATATAAGCCGATATATTTTCTATTCAGAGCCTTGTATTTAATATCAAATGGGATTTTGGGTTCGTCATGGATGGTGTCTTAAATAACGCTGTTTTTGAACCCTGTTTAGAAAAGATTAAATCTTTTAATTAAGATTTAGTGAAATTGTCTAGCTAATTTGGTATTTAATTGGAATTGAATTAAATTGTTTTTTTTTGGGTTTATTGTGAGCAGTGTTTTGAATAACACCTGTTCTTTAACCCGATTAACAATGGAAAGTGATTTTTGGTTTATTGTGAACCGTGTTTTAGACGACATTAGTTCTTTAACATAGTTAAAGACAGGATATTGATTTTTGAGAAGATTAAAACTAAGTGGAGTTTTAATGAATCTTTAATTAGATTAAAGTGATCGAGAATGGAGTATCACCAGTTTTGCTCCAAAGCGATAGTTAAATCTTTAATTAGATTTGAACGTGAAATGGTAATTAGTATTTACAGATAACACCGTGGTGTTAGATATGGAGTACTACCAGTTTTTCTACGTGGGATGAATAGGTTGGGATTGGGAAAAAATAAATGATTACTTCGGTGTGGTTCGCTAATCCCGACTAGTTTGGAAAACCTTAACATGGTTTGAAATGATATCCAAAGGAAGTTTAACGAATAATTTTAGAAAATTTATCTTTGATAAAATTAATGGGAACATTTCCCTAAGAATGTGAAAAATTGGAATAAAATAATATTCTGAGTTGGAATGAGGCGTATGTTGGGTTTGTGTAACATTTGTTTATTATATACGCGGGTTATTCGGAAAGGCCGGGTTTATACCCATTCTGAATAACCGATTCAACGATAAGTCGAAGATGGAGATGGTGGTTGAAAACCGGAAGTCTTCACATCATTTTGATGATTATTGATGATCTTGATTGGGTTGTACACCCAAGAGGAGGGAATCAGTTGGTGATCGTCCATACCTACTTGGAGATCGATGGATATGCGAGGAAAGTGCCTCCGGTTTCGTTCAGACCCAGAACGAACTTGTAAATGGACCGTGTATCTGACATTGGATTTTATTCTATGTTGATTGATATATATTAAATATACATCTGTTTGGCGGCGGAGAATTTATTCTCTTGCTTAACGCCCTTCTCTGAGACGTACAAGCTTAGAGGTTGTATATCGATTGACATCAGTCGCATGGAGTGAATTGCCTGTGTGTCATGCCTAAGTGGCAGATGATCAAGGCTTCTGTTGAAAAGCAAAGTATTGTGGTTGATGATCAAAGCATGGCCTGTGTGGCATAGCTTTGTGTATAGCGTTAATTAGCGAGCCTCAAACCTCGGTATGAGTCAAAAACGGGATAAGGACCATTGGGAGAACATGATGTTTCTTTCTAGCTATGGGTGATGTCAGTGACCTACCAGCCCTGACATTTATATACTTTTTACCTATGTGGTTATCGGAATGCGAGGCGCCTCGAATATATGGTCGATAACTGGCACTATGTGAGCCGACGTACAGACCATTATATAGGTCCTATAGGACCGGGAAACGTGTGTTCAGGAATAACTAATCCTCAAAAGTAAGAGAGGAACGGCTCAACCGATTCCAAGGATCGTTGTGTGTGGTCCTGAGACATTTACTATAGTGTCTCGAATGGAGAGGATCTTTCCCCTTGCCTCGACTCAAGATGGAATCTAATTTACAATACGTGATAATTCGGTTTTTGTAGAACCTAGTATGGCGACATAGTAGATGGTAGTTATGCCGTCTACGATTGATATTTGTGATTGAAATTGTTTTAACACTATACACTTATAGTAATATCAAAATGATTTGTTTTAAACGTACCAAGCATGTTTGGCTATTATAAGGGAAAACCCTATCCTCCAGCTTGCGTTGCATTGTGTGGTGGGACCTGGGTCTTATAATAGCTTCATTTTTCCAAAAAGCATTGCGCTATTTTGTTATATGCACTAGTGTTCTTGGGAGGAAACCTATTCCGTGTTTAGGGGGAGTTTAAACTTGCGTATTCATGGTATGGTTGAGAAAGAGTCCGAGTTTGCGTGAATTGGACTTCGTATGAAGAAGTTATGGCCATCAGAAGTTTCAGAAAATCCAAACAGATTTCGAAAATTCAAAATTCAGAGTCAGATGGGTTAGGCGGGAAAATTCCCGAGAGGGCCAGGTCGACCAGAGGGTCGACCTAGCCCCCCACCCCCCTCCCTCCTCCCCCCCCGGGCAGATTTGAGTGATGACATATTCATGACTGTATGCTGACTCATTAGGGTTTTTGATCTGCTCTGATTGGATGGGATTAATTCTGGGTTGATCGGACGGCTTAAACTAATCCTAAACTCTATAAAAAGACATGTAGACTCAAACCCTAAAATCAAATCAAAATTAGATCAAGGGTCATCATATTGTCACTCCAAACCCTAGAGTAGCCGCCACCAACTAGAAGCAAATTAAAGACAACAATTCAATTCAAATCAAGCCTAAAACTACAACAAGGGAACACTAATTAATTACAGAATTCAGATCCCAGAACTCAAGACCCCTTTTTCGGTGAGTTCTTGTGACGGCCCGCCCCGCACCAGCCGGCATTTCCTCCGAAAGTGCGTTGTACACATGCCCGACTAGCACAGAACGGTCGCCAAAGAAAGGAAAGAAGAGAATGAACTAATCAAGAACCTGTAGAATGTCTCACAGCGCATGGAATAAAATATAATAATAACATACTTGACATAAAACAGGTGAGACAGTGCATAAGCTGATAACTAAAACCAACATCAACATCAGAGCAGTGGAAATCCAAATACAGCTTATTACAACTTTCCAAATTTACTGTCTCTAAAACAATAGAAAGCTAAAGTAGAAGATGCACTACTAATGCCCAAGCAGTGATCTTCAACAACACAGGGAGAATACTATATATATATCATACGTCGAAGCCTCCTGCTCGTCTCCGGATCATCTACCCGTGCATCACCAGCCAACCTGTCTCTAGTCTGCCCGTGTGAGCACCCAGAGTAATAAGAAGAGACCTAAAACTCTGGGTCAGACAAAAAGTCTGGTATGAGCGATAAGCATCGAAACAGAACAATAACAGGTATACTAAACCATACCTGAACCTGGACCTGCAACCAAAGAGTTAGCACTACATAACAATTCTCTAAGGTGCCATAACGAATAGTGCAAAGAATACGGGGGTGGGGTGTGCATGTCATAATGATGGCAAACAAATCAACCATAGCAACCATCCTCACATCTCTCACTCAGTGCGTAAAGCATACGATGTCCACCACTGTCAATCACTAGACCCATCGAAGTAGTGACGGAGTTCAACTTGTACAACTACTGCTACTACCAAGCTTACCACATGGAGTCATGACCAAATCTTTACAAATGACCCCACTTCATTGGCGTATAGCCCTTTAGTCGTACCTAGGCCACTGCGGCCCTGAATCCGTTCACGTGCCTCCCATACATAGTGATCCAAAGTCATAGACATCGATAGCCCCTTGGCACACGTCCCGCAGCAAAGCCCAATCATGAAGCTCACTCATTGGTTCCCAGCTGGATCCTGAGTCAAAGCTCCTCATTTGGACATCCTTTACATCTAGGGTTTTGATTGAATTGGATTTGGTCTTCAAAAGAGTCGTCGCGTAGAAGTGGTCCTGAATTCGATTCGGTTCGGATACATACGTATAACACGGTTCGGTTCGGTGCAATGCTTCATAGTGTACTCCTGGGTGCGGTTCGGTTCGGTGATTCTCCCCCTTCAGACATCGGTTCGGTTCGGATGCTCTGAAGTGGTTCGGTTCGGGTGTCACGCTCCATTCGGTTCGGTTCGTCCCTCCTGCTCCAGCTTGCCTGCTCCGATCCGATCCCCCTCGCTTGCCTACTCCGATCCGACCCTGCTCCCTAGCCTACTCCGATCTGATCCTGCTCCATAGCTCCGATTCGATCCTCTGTCCAACTCCAACTCTAAGCAGTGGCCTTCCTTCTTGCCAAACTTCTTTTGTGCCAGATTCCAGTTCAGGTCGGGTTCCTTGCCCAGCTCTCCTATCCGATCCGAGCCCATACCCGATCCGATCCGAAACCCTGCACAACTTTCTGCAACTTTTTCCAGCAACTTGTTTACGCCATTCAACGACGTTTTCAACCATCTAACTATTCTAATTAACCACAAACCATTCCAAACAGTTATAGCAACATAGCAAACTAACCACAAACACCAAAACAATGAATTTACATGTCAAAAATGGATCAAATATACCCAAAACCCCATATTTTCCCTTAAGCATGTTTAAGCAAAACTAATCATAGGGTTAACAAAACTTAACCAAATTAAACCAAATTTCTACCAGAGGCATAAAATATTATTTTCGAATTTATACATATTTTTCCAGAATTTATTAGTGTATAAATTCGCTAATCTTCACTAATTACCCTTAATTAACTGTAATTAGTGTCAAAACAATGCTAATCACTCACCTTGGCCACAAATAAAATTCTCAGAACTGAAACCTCGCTGATTTGGGTGAATACCGATGTCTAACAGCAGCTCTAATCTTGCTTTCGTGTTTTCTCTCCTTAATTTGATGTAGATTAAGCCAAAACTTGATTAGAAAGTGATTTGGGGATGTTTATAGATGTTGGCGGCCATTGTTAGGGTTCAAGAATGAAATTGGCGGATGGAAAATGAGGATAAGATCGTTCTCTAACTGATTTCAGCCTCCTCATAACCCTAATCCTGAAATCCCCCATTGGGCCTAGCTGTTAGTCACCCGGTTAAGCCCAATTAAGCTGTTTTTCACTATCTGAAACTTGTTTCAGCCATATCTCCCAAACGGGGAGTCCGTTTAGCAAATGTGACCACTCTACGGAATTGTAAACCATCATTCGGAGCCAGTGGAAGTGGTTTCAGGTAAAAATTCCTTTCCAGTCAAAAGTTATGGCCAAAACAGTACCAACTAGGGGTAAATGGTCATTTAAAAATCGAAAAAAATCATGAACATGGGAAATGACCCCAACAGTCGTCTCCCAAAGTTACATGACCATACGACTTCGTATGTAAAAGAAATAAATATTCTACGATCCTATGATGCGTAGAATACGGGTCGTTACACTCTCCCCCCCCCCCCTTAAGAAATTTCGTCCCCGGAATTCCTTACCCAAAACATACAAAGGATCCCGCATGCCTAACAACCACATACAACAATCAAACATGCAAACAAGCAGACAAGCCTATCCTAGCATGCGAAAAACTAAATCAAGTTAAAATCTTACTAGGCGAAGAGTCCTGGATACATCTTTCTAATACTCTCCTCTGTCTCCCAAGTACAGTCATTCTTGTTCTCGCCCCACTGAACCTTGACTAGCTTCACCGCCTTCCTTTGAAGTTTCTTCATATCGTGCTCTACAATACGGATCGGCTTGCGGTTCCCAACCGCCTCGGGTTCTACTTCGAAGTCCTCTAACTGATCAGGTGAAATAGTCATATCTGGGTCGTGAACGAACTTCCTCAGTTGGGAAACATGAAATACGTTGTGAACTCCTGCCATCTTCTCTGGTAAGTCAACTCTATAAGCCAAATTCCCGACTAGTTCAAGAACAGGGAATGGGCCAACAAATCTTGGTGCCAACCTGCCTCTCCTGCCAAATCGTATCACGCTCTTCAACGGAGAAATCTTGACAAACACTAAGTCACCAACGGAGAATTTTAAGTCTCTTCTCCTCTTATCAGCATAACTCTTCTGCCTATCTTAGGCAGCCTTCATTCATTGTTGAATGGTCTTAATCTTATCTGAAGTTTCCCTCACCACATCTGGTCCAAGCATAAACTTCTCGCCAGTCTTTATCCAACATGATGGTGAGTTGCACGGTCTTCCGTACAAAGCTTCATATGGAGCCATACCGATATTGGATTGGTAGCTATTATTAAATGCAAACTCTACTAGATGCAAATGGTCATCCCATGATCCACCAAAATCCAATATACATGCTCTCAAGAGATCTTCCAAAATACGATTCACCCTCTCCGTCTGACCGTCGGTCTGAGGATGATATGCGGTACTGAGATGTAATTCTGACCCTAGAGCCTCTTGTAAGCTCTTCCAAAACCCACTAGTGAACAACGGGTCTCGGTCACTCACAATGCTTTTAGGTACCCCATGAAATCTCACTATCCACTTCATATACAATTCTGATAACTTAGCTGCTGTCCTGGTCGATTTGACTGGTATAAATCTTGCACTCTTAGTCAATCGATCCACAATTACCCAAATGCTATCATATCCCGATCTAGTCCTTGGTAAACCATCGATGAAATCCATCGAGACTTGCTCCCACTTCCATTCGGGAATTTCTAATGGTTGCAACAACCCACTAGGCTTCTTTTGCTCGGCTTTAACTAGCTGGCAATTCATGCATTTGGATATAAACTTCCCAACGTCTCTTTTCATCCCTTCCCAGTAGTAAGTCTGTCTCATGTCTCGATACATCTTATTACCAGCGGGGTGTATAGTCAGTTTTGAGTGATGACATTCTCTAAGCACTTCATCTCTCAATTCATTGACATTGGGTACAACTAGTCTTCCATCCTTCCTAAGCCATCCATCTCGATCAAGCCCATATTTGTTCATCTCTCCGTCGATTCCCATCTCTAACTTTGAGATGATTTCCAATAGGTTAGGATCGTCCCTTTGACTAGAGCCGATCCGCTCAATCAAAGTGGGCCTGATCGTCAAACTTGCTAACATTTCTGGATCCAATTCGCACTTTGGTCTGAAATCATACCCAGCGATGTACTCCAGTTGCTTCCATTCTAGAAACATAGCCCCTAAACTGGCATGTCTTCTACTCAAGGCATCAGCCACCGCATTGCCCTTTCCCGGTGTATACGTGATGTCGAAATCACAGGAAGCTAAGAATTCTAACCACCTTTGCTGCCGGAGATTTAGATCCTTCTGAGAGAAAAGATACTTCAACGACTTATGATCTGTAAACAACTCAAATCTTTCTCCCAAGAGATAATGTCTCCACATCTTCAATGCAAACACGATCGCTGCCAACTCCAAATCATGGGTAGGGTATCTTCTCTCGTGCGGTTTTAATTGCCAACTTGCATAAGCTACAACCCTACCTCCTTGCATTAACACAGCGCCTAGTCTGGTACCACAAGCATCCGTGTATACCATCATCTCTTCATTCCCCTTAGGAATGATCAATACTTGCGCACGCGTCAACTTCTCTTTTAAACTCTTGAATGCATTCTCGCACCTTTCATCCCAGATAAAAGCTTGATTCTTCTTGGTCAACTGGGTCAACGGTGCAGCTATCTTGGAGAAGCCTTGGATAAGCTTACGATAATATCCAGCTAATCCCAAGAAACTTCTTATGTCCGTTGCATTCTTGGGCGTAGACCAATCTTGTACCGTAGCCACCTTCGCAAGATCCACGGCGATACCATTCTCTGAAACAACATGGCCCAAGAACCTCACTTCCCTCCTCCAGAAGTGACACTTAGAAAACTTTGCTTTCAATTGGTGTTTTCTCAACACCTCCATCACTATTCTTAAATGTTCCTTGTGTTCTTCCTCTGTCCTCGAATAGACCAAAATATCATCAATGAACACAAGGACAAACTTATTCAACTGATCTCTGAATACCCTGTTCATAAGATCCACAAAATATGCGGGGGCATTGGTCAGCCCGAATGGCATGACCAACCACTCATAAAATCCAGACGGCGTCCGAAATGCCGTTTTAGCTATACTCTCAGCTTCCACTCTAAGCTGATGAAAACCTATCGCGAGATCCAACTGAGAAAATACTCTCGCGCCACTCAACTGATCGAACAAATCATCTATCCGCGGTAGATGATACTTGTTCTTCCTCGTCACTTTATTCAACTCGCAGTAGTCTACACACAAACGAAGGGAACCATCCGCCTTGGTAGCAAACACAACTGGTGCTCCCCATTCAGAAACGCTCCTTCTGATAAATCCCTTCTTTAAAAGATTGCTGACTTGCACCCCGAGCTCTCACTGCTCCCTTGGTGCCATACGACGAAGTGGCATCACTATAGGTCTGGCATCTTTCACCAAATCAATACGAAACTCAATCTCTCGATGTGGTGGAAGCCCGGTCACTTCTTCGAAAACATCCGGATATTGGCCAACCACGAACAAACCAGACAACTCACTATGCGGAATGTCGAGGGAGTTTAGAAAACTAGCCAATACCCCCTCACTGGGTAGACCACCAAACACTATCCTCCGCCCATCATCCGCTCTAGCTATCACCAAAAACCCCTCACAGTCTACCACCACCCCGTATCTTTGGAGCCAATCTACTCCCAAAATAATGCCAAACCCAGTAAAGCCCAAAACAAAGCAATCACAAACAAACATGCATCCATGACTCGATAAGACCACATTACGAAAAATCATGTTAAGGCTAGTCGAACCACCAATCGGGTTCGTCACTACTAAAGGTCTATCGACAATCTCGGGCTCCAATCCCAACCTATCTACCAGGTCACTAGATATGAAAAAACTGGAAGGTCCGGTATCAAACAAAACTCTAACAGGAACATCATAAACAGAAAGCGTACCTTGAATGACGACATTCTTTCACTTCTCCGCCGCAGTTGGGGCATTTGACGAAGAAGGAATAACATTAAGGGCATATGCTTTCACCATTTGCTTTTCTTTAGGGGGTTGCGGACACTTGTCCTTGTGATGTCCCATTTGGCCACAATTGAAGCACTTCCTATCCGCTGGCTTGGCCCGACAATTACTAGCATAATGGCCCTTCTTACCACAACTGAAGCACTCAACATCTTGCTTATTCTTTTTCTTCTGACCATCCTTAGTCTGATTCGGCTTTCTCTTATTCTGGGAACCACCCTTGCCTCCACCACTTGCTTGCGGCTTTGGCTCCTCTGCAGATGCAACCTCAGTCTTCGGCTTAGGGTAGAGACTTTTTGATCTCAATGCTTTCCCCAAAATCAATTCAAACGTCTCATCGATGTGGTTAATAAGCCTTTCCCCCAAGTACTGATCCAAACCAGTTATGAATTTCTCATTCTTCTTCTCGGCGGTATCAATAAGAGATAACCCATACTTCGATAAAGTGTCCAATTCAGCAATATATTCCGAAACAGCTCTGCCACTCTGCTTGAGCTCGAAGAATTTCTTAAACAACACTGACTTCTGAGCAGCTGGAATGAACTTCTCGCTAAAGCGAACCTTAAACTACTCCCAAGTAATCTGATCCTCGGGAGTAGCTGCCTTTATAGCATTCCACCAATTCATTGCCCGCCCTTGCAGCTGACGGGACGCTAGCTTTCTCTTCATCGCATCCTCGTTACCCAAATCCTCGAAGATACGTTCGCAACTATCCAACCAATCCTGAACATCCGTAGCTGACTCTGTTCCATGGAACGGCTACCCACCAAGACTAGTATAATCCGTATTCAGCTCGGCGAAGTCGGCCCTCGGCGCCTGCACTATTGGACCACCACCATTACCACCATCGGGAGCTGCCCTCTGCACATCCCTAAGCATCTCTCTCATGAGGTCAGTAAACATCGCCCTCATGTCAGCAGCATTCCCATTATTGGCCCCACTACCGGTACCTCTAGCATATCGGCTCATCGTCAATCTATAAAAGGAAACGATTAACGACCACATAGTGGTGCTAGTGCAGTATGACTTCATCCTTATACTAGTAATAGTATATACATATATAGCTTTTAAAAACCAATGTAATCACAAATACGCTCTCTCGTAAACGTATACTATCTCTCCCTGATAACTTCCCTAGGTTAACTACGCAACCTAGAGCTCTGATTCCAAGTGTGACGGCCCGCCCCGCACCAACCGGCATTTCCTCCGGAAGTGCGCTGTACACATGCCCGACTAGCACGGAACGGTCGCCAAAGAAAGGAAAGAAGATAATGAACTAATCAAGAACATGTTGAATGTCTCACAGCGCATGGAATAAAATATAATAATAACATACTTGACATAAAACAGGTGAGACAGTGTATAAGCTGATAACTAAAACCAACATCAACATCAGAGCAGCGGAAATCCAAATACAGCTTATTACAACTTTCCAAATTTACTGTCTCTAAAACAAAAGAAAGCTAAAGTAGAAGATGCACTACTAATGCCCAAGCAGTGATCTTCAACAACGCAGGGAGAATACTATATATATATCATACGTCGAAGCCTCCTGCTCGTCTCCGGATCATCTACCCGTGCATCACCAGCCAACCTGTCTCTAGTCTGCCCGTGTAAGAACCCAGAGTAATAAGAAGAGACATAAAACTCTGGGTCAGACAAAAAGTCTGGTATGAGCGATAAGCATCTAAACAGAACAATAACAGGTATACTAAACCATACCTGAACCTGGACCTGCAACCAAAGAGTTAGCACTACATACCGTACAATACTCTAAGGTGCCATAACGAATAGTGCAAAGAATACGGGGGTGGGGTGTGCATGTCATAATGATGGCAAACAAATCAACCATAGCAACCATCCTCACATCTCTCACTCAGTGCGTAAAGCATATGATGTCCACCACTGTCAATCACTAGACCCATCGAAGTAGTGACGGAGTTCAACTTGTACAACTACTGCTACTACCAAGCTTACCACATGGAGTCATGACCAAATCTTTACAAATGACCCCACTTCATTGGCGTATAGCCCTTTAGTCGTACCTAGGCCACTGCGGCCCTGAATCCGTTCACGTGCCTCCCATACATAGTGATCCAAAGTCATAGACATCGATAGCCCCTGGGCACACGTCCCGCAGCAAAGCCCAATCACGAAGCTCACTCATTGGTTCCCAGCTGGATCCAAAGTCGAAGCTTCGCATTTGGACTTCCTTTGCATCTCAGGTTTTGATTGAATTGGAGTTGGTCTTCAAAAGAGTCGTCGCGTAGAAGTGGTCCTGAATTCGATTCGGTTCAGATACATACGTATAACACGGTTCGGTTCGGTGCAATGCTTCATAGTGTACTCCTGGGTGCGGTTCGGTTCGGTGATTCTCCCCCTTCAGACGTCGGTTCGGTTCGGATGCTCTGAAGTGGTTCGGTTCGGGTGTCATGCTCTATTCGGTTCGGTTCGTCCCTCCTGCTCCAGCTTGCCTGCTCCGATCCGATCCCCCTCGCTTGCCTACTCCGATCCGACCCTGCTCCCTAGCCTACTCCGATCTGATCCTGCTCCATAGCTCCGATTCGATCCTCTGTCCAACTCCAACTCTAAGCAGTAGCCTTCCTTCTTGCCAAGCTTCTTTTGTGCCAGATTCCAGTTCAGGTCGGGTTCCTTGCCCAGCTCTCCTATCCGATCCGAGCCCATACCCGATCCGATCCGAAACCCTGCACAACTTTCTGCAACTTTTTCCAGCAACTTGTTTACGCCATTCGACGACATTTTCAACCAATCTAACTATTCTAATTAACCACAAACCATTCCAAACAGTTATAGCAACATGGCAAACTAACCACAAACACCAAAACAATGAATTTACATGTCAAAAATGGATCAAATATACCCAAAATCCCATATTTTTCCTTAAGCATGTTTAAGCAAAACTAATCATAGGGTTAACAAAACTTAACCAAATTAAACAAATTCCAACCAGAGGCATAAAATATTATTTTCGAATTTATAGATATTTTTCCAGAATTTATTAGTGTATAAATTCGCTAATCTTCACTAATTACCCTTAATTAACTGTAATTAGTGTCAAAACAATGTTAATCACTCACCTTGGCCATAAATAAAATTCTCAGAACTGAAACCTCGCTGATTTGGGTGAATACTGATGTCTAACAGCAGCTCTAATCTTGCTTTCGTGTTTTCTCTCCTTAATTTGATGTAGATTAAGCCAAAACTTGATTAGAAAGTGATTTGGGGATGTTTCTAGATGTTGGCGGCCATTGTTAGGGTTCAAGAATGAAAGTGGCGGCTGGAAAATGAGGATAAGATCGTTCTCTAACAGATTTCAGCCTCCTCATAACCCTAATCCCGAAATCCCCCATTGGGCCTAGCTGTTAGTCACCCGGTTAAGCCCAATTAAGCTGTTTTTCACTATCTGAAACTTGTTTCAGCCATATCTCCCAAAAGGGGAGTCCGTTTGGCTAATGTGACCACTCTACGGAATTGTAAACCATCATCCGGAGCCAATGGATGTAGTTTCAGGTCAAAATTCCTTTCCAGTCAAAAGTTATGGCCAAAACAATATCAACTAGGGGTAAAATGGTCGTTTAAAAATCGACAAAAATCATGAACATGGGAATTGACCCCAGTAGTCGTCTCTCAAAGTTACATGACCATACGACTTCGTGTGTGAAAGAAATAAATATTCTACGATCCTATGAAGCGTAGAATACGGGTCGTTACAGTTCTAGTCACTTTTAGGTTTAAATAAATAAAAGTGAATCGTGGTAGACTATGATTTGGGCATATGTTGTTTGTAGTTATGCAAGTTTATTGTTGTTGTGGATCATGAAATTATGCAAGTTTATTGTTATTGTTGATCATGAAATTATGTAAGTTATTGTGTGATGAATTCATGAATCTATGCAAGTCGTTATTATGGATCTATGCAAGTTGTTATCATGAACCTATGCAAATTGTTATGAGATCATGCAAGTCACCTATACAAGTTATTATTCATGAACTTATGCAAGTTATTATTCATGAAACTATGCAAGTTGTTATGTTATGCAAGTTTTTAAACATGTTGTAAAACATGAATCTATGTGAGTTGTTAATTATGTTGTTAATTCATGAAACTATGCAAGTTGTTATGTTGCAAAATCATAAATCTATGCAAGTTGTTAATTATGTGGTGAATCATAATTATATGCGAAGTTATCATGTCATTTTCCCTAGTTGTCATGCTTATGCCAAAATTGTACTGAAACGATCACCTTGTCATTCCCTTTATTTTATTGTTATGGCGAAGCTACCTTGTAGCCTCGATGACACCAAAACGGTTACGCTAGTTAAGAAACGGGGAATAAGGGGAATTTGTAATAGGCATATTGATTATGTAAATTGGACACATGATTCTAGTAGGGAAACATATAAAAAATTACCTATTATGACATGGGTAAAATTGGGTAAAAATGGTATAATTTGAATATTACTATTTATGGATAGGAAATTCAAATTGTTAATAAGATAGGTATTGACACCTATAAAAAGGAAAGGATTAATTAATTAACTTAATTAATCAAAAGAGGAATGTTTAAGCAATTAAAGTCTGAAGATTTAATATTGAGAATTGGCATAAATGGCATAAAATAAATTTGTGATGAAATTGGTATGATTTTACATACCATAAATAGATGGACAAAATTGAGTCAATTATGGCCACAGTTAAATTTGGAATTGATCGATAATTTGAATAGGGATATTAATTCAAATTGGGGAATAATTAATCTTGTGTAATTAATCGTCTAAGACACGAGGTTAGGCTCTTTTGTGGTGTAAGACTGCCCGGACCCGCCCGGCAAATCTAGCTGCCACAAATGCCAGTCTAATGTGGGAGGTCTTAGGCATAAATTAAATGCGTGACAGTTGTAAAGACACGAGGTTAGGCTCTTTTGTGGTGTAAGACTGCCCGGGCCCGCCCGGCAAATCCAGCTCCACAAATGCTAGTCTAATGTGGGAGGTCTTTATAAGGTTACGGTCCTAATAAATTAAGAAACACTTAACTAGATAATCATGTAGTGGGACATGAGGGGTTAAGTGGGTGCCTTGGGTGGCATGTGAAATACGATTAGGTGTCTCAATAATTAATTAATGCTGATTAAAGACTACTTAACCTAACTTAATACATATGGACTGTATGATGATAGACATAAGTTAAGGTTAAGTAAAACGAATTGGATTATGGATGGGTTAAGTACAACCGACGGGTAGGTGGGTAATATTAATATATATATATATATTGGCCCACAAACTTAACCATTAAATAAATAGGATTAAATCAGTGGGAGGGTTAAGTACAACTGAAGGGGTAATATTAATACATATAGGCCCACAAACTTAACCGGATAAAAAGGGTTATGTAATTAAACACACCTAATGGTATACATAACCGGGGAAAAATAGTAAAGTTATGTATTAAAGACACCCTTAGGGGTACGCATAACTAATGTGAATAGATAGAGTTATGTATTAAAGACAATTATAGGTACACATAACCGATAGGTAGAATAGGGGTTATGTATTAAAGACACCTATAGGTACGCATAACTGATTGAGGGCTATGTAATTAAAGACACCTTAGGGTATACATAGTCAGTAGAAAACCTAGTGGGGATACAAGACATAGGGGAGAACTTGTATCATGTTGTGTGGGACCCATTTCAGTCAGTAACCTGGAGGCGTATCAAAGTAAAGAACTCCGTACTAGGCGGGGAAGGGGCACGCTTACTGATTGATTGTAGGAGATCCAAAACGAGACGGATAGTGTGGGCGATGCAAACCGACTTGGGACATATGCGTGCATAGGCCGGGCAGAGGGGGACAAGACGACCGGGACACCAGTAGGTATAACTGTGCACACCTTAGGTTGCCACTTTATGGAAGTGATACCCCCTAGTTGTGGGACCATCACAGGGTATCTACAGAGTAGGGAGCCGATCGATTAGGGTAGTGGTTAGGGTATACCCGGACGTATGCCCTAAGTCTACCAATTTATAGTAGGAGGGTAGTGGGTACAACTAGTTGAGATAGGAGCAGGCGGCACCTATGACAGCAGCTAGGAATACACGAAACTACCACCATCGTTATCATTAGCGGAAGGGATCATCCCATCTTGATTTGACTAGTAATAGTGCAGAGTAGTTAGTAGTGAAGCATGCATACATCTTACCTTATTTGTCCTGTCATACCTGTCATCTGTATCGTGAATCCTCTTATCCACTTTGTATGCCTGTCATGTTTACCTTTATTTATTTACTGGCTAAAAGCTACTGGACTCACCAGACGTATGTCTGACCTAGTTTGATTCGCCTCTTTTCTTCCGTCCCCCCCCCCCCCCACCCCAGGTTCTCAGGGAGGAAACACTAAGGTTTAGTCAGGATTTGGATATCAACTTCTAGGAGCTACTTCTGAAGTATGGCTCGAGTCTCTGTCTCTTATATGGCTTGCTCTTTAATATGGGGAATGATGTTTTTCTTTTAAATACCTATGTACTCTGATGATGTAAGACAGAAGTGTTTTCATGGTTTTATGACTCATGGTATTATGTAACAAAGTATTTTGGTGATTTAATAAAGTTGTTTATTTTCCGCTGCAAAATTTTTATATCTGTCTTGTGATATTCTGTGTCTGTTTACCAAAAATGCTCCACTGAAGTTAAGGCATTCCCTTTGTGAGTGACCTTAATGGAGCTGGGGTGTTACACTTGGTATCAGAGCTGAAAGTTACTAGATTAGATAAAAGTTTTGAAAATATTTTTCAAAAAGGTTTTAAAAGAAAGTATTTTCAAAAAGGAAAGCCTGTTTTGAAAAACATTCCCCGAAAATCCATATGTATTATCCTTCGGTCCTTTGTCTAAAATATCTTCCTTTGATAGGATAGGCGAATGCTCTCGCGGTGGATGGATAGGATAGGGATAGGAAAATTTATATAGAAGGTTTAATTTCCTTATCTGGTTATGAAGTTAAGACTCTTTTTGATTCTGTAATTGAGACTCTACACTTTAATACTAGTCATGTTTCTAAACCCGTAGTTGTTTCAAACCCCATTTGTGGTTCGGCTCAATTGTTAGTGATTTGTAAGGCGTTGAAATTATCTGTGTTAGGCGTCAAAAATTTGAATGTGACATTTGTGTGCTCAATTTTATGGGCTATGGGTTGGTTCTACATGGACCAGCTTTCTAAGTAGAGGGTCGTTCAAGATTTTGAGAGGAGGGTCGTTAAGTTTCTAACTTGTCATGGGGAGACCCCCAAAATTTCTTGTGACCCGCAAGGATCTGTTATGCTTAGCTTTCTGAGAATCATTCTGTAATCTGATCTGTACCATTAGTCTGTATGTATCTGAATATTTCTGAGGGATAGGAGTTTCTACTCGAAGCATGAAGTAGATCTCCAGTTTTGACATTGTTTAATGGGGGTAATTCTTTGGGTGTCAGTCTGATGTTGATTTCGGTCTTTGCGGCTGAGACTTAGGGAATTATTCTCTTAACCGATATCAAATGGGAATAGAGCTTTTATTTTAGTTATATCATTTGTTTATATCCCATCGACCGGATCTTCGACCTTCAGATAGGAAATCCATAGATGTAAACATGTGCTCGGGATATGTTACGTTTGATGGTTGCAAGTGGATGCAAGTGTTTGCTAGTGGTTGCTCGTGGATGCATTTACATACACCTTAGGCACTAGATCGGCACAAATCACTTTCATATTGCTTACAAATGTGTGTGTATATTTAGGTTAATGGATGAACAATGGTTGTGTTATCATATGGATGCTGCATTTTGATGAATGGTTGTGCACACATGTAGAAATAACATGTAACGTTAGGATTCCTTCGCATACATAATGGACGCATGACACTATCATGATTTGCATTAAGGAGGTCAACTAAATCAGTAGACCGCCCGATTTCGCATTATATCGAGAACATATACACACACTTCTTGCATATGTTCATACAGCATTAGGAATTTTATAAGGACAATGGATGTCTGTGTTTGATGGTTGAGTAGATGGTTGTTTGGATGTTAGGATATGAATTCTCCTTAACTTGGAGATTTTGGGGGCGAAATCCTTTAAGGAGGGGAGAATGTAACACCCCGTAAATTTCAATGTTAATGTTTACAAATTAAAGAATAACTAATCTAAGACGTGAGAACTAAGGAAAACGGGTTGCGCCATTGTGTTCGTCTCGGAATTCTGGTTGAGATTGAGTCCGAGTTTGCGTGAATTGGACTTTGTATGAAATAGTTATGGCCATCGAAAGTTTCAGAAAATTCAAAACAGATTTCGAAAATTCAAAATTCAAAGTCAGATGGTTTAGGCGGGAAAATTCCCGCCAGGGCCAGGTCAACCATAGGGTCGACCTGCCCACCCCCCCTCCCTCGGGCAGATTTGAGTGATGACCTGTTTATGACTGTATGCTGACTCATTAGGGTTTTTGATCTGCTCTAATTAGCTGGGATTAATTCTGGGTTGATCGAACGGCTTAAACTAATCCTAAACTCAATAAAAAAACATGTAGACTCAAACCCTAAAATCAAATCAAAATTAGATCAATGGCCGTCATGTTGTCACTCCAAACCCTAGAGTAGCCTCCACCAACAAGAAGCAAATTAAAGACAACAATTCAATTCAAATCAAGCCTAAAACTACAACACCGAAATTGTCTACAACAAGGGAACGCTAATCAATTACAGAATTCAGATCCCAGAACTCAAGACCCTTTTTTTGGTGAGTTCTAGTCACTTTTAGGTTTAAATAAATAAAAGTGAATCGTGGTAGACTATGATTTGGGCATATGTTGTTTGTAGTTATGCAAGTTTATTGTTGTTGTGGATCATGAAATTATGCAAGTTTACTGTTATTGTTGATCATGAAATTATGTAAGTTATTGTGTGATGAATTCATGAGTCTATGCAAGTCGTTATTATGAATCTATGCAAGTCGTTATTATGAATCTATGCAAGTTGTTATCATGAACCTATGCAAATTGTTATGAGATCATGCAAGTCACCTATACAAGTTATTATTCATGAACCTATGCAAGTTATTATTCATGAAACTATGCAAGTTGTTATGTTAAGCAAGTTGTTAAACATGTTGTAAAACATGAATCTATGTGAGTTGTTAATTATGTTGTTAATTCATGAACCTATGCAAGTAGTTATGTTGCAAAATCATGAATCTATGCAAGTTGTTAATTATGTGGTGAATCATAATTATATGCGAAGTTATCATGTCATTTTCCCTAGTTGTCATGCTTATGCCAAAATTGTACTGAAACGATCACCTTTTCATTCCCTTTATATTATTGTTATGGCGAGGCTACCTTGTAGCCTCGATGACGCCAAAACGCAAACGGTTACGCTAGTTAAGAAACGGGGAAAAAGGGGAATTTGTAATAGGCATAGTGATTATGTAAATTGGACACATGATTCTAGTAGGGAAACATATAAATAATTACCTATTATGACATGGGTAAAATTGGGTAAAAATGGTATAATTTGAATATGACCATTTATGGATAGGAAATTCAAATTGTTAATAAGATAGGTATTGACACCTATAAAAAGGAAAGGATTAATTAATTAACTTAATTAATCAAAAGAGGAATGTTTAAGCAATTGAAGTCTGAAGATTTAATATTGAGAATTGGCATAAATGCCTTAAATGGCATAAAATAAATTTATGATGAAATTGATATGATTTTACATACCATAAATAGATGGACATAATTGATTCAATTATGGCCATAGTTAAATTTGGAATTGATTGATAATTTGAAGAGGGAGATTAATTCAAATTGGGGAATAATTAATCTTGTGTAATTAATCGTCTAAGACATGAGGTTAGGCTCTTTTGTGGTGTAAGACTGCGCGGACCCGCCCGGCAAATCCTGCTGCCACAAATGTCAGTCTAATATGGGAGGTCTTAGGCAGAAATTAAATGCGTGACAGTTGTAAAGACACGAGGTTAGGCTCTTTTGTGGTGTAAGACTGCCCGGACCCGCCCGACAAATCTAGCTGCCACAAATGCCAGTCTAATGTGGGAGGTCTTTATAAGGTTACGGTCCTAATGAATTAAGAAACACTTAACCAGATAAACATGCAGTGGGACATGAGGGGTTAAGTGGGTGCCTTGGGTGGCATGTGAAATACGATTAGGTGTCTCAATAATTAATTAATGCTGATTAAAGACTACTTAACCTAACTTAATACATATGGACTGTATGATGATAGACATAAGTTAAGGTTAAGTAAAACGAATTGGATTATGGATGGGTTAAGTACAACCGACGGGTAGGTGGGTAATATTAATATATATAGGCCCACAAACTTAACCATTAAATAAATACGATTAAATCAGTGGGAGGGTTAAGTAAAACTAAAGGGTAGATGGGTAATATTAATACATATAGGCCCACAAACTTAACCGGATAAAAAGGGTTATGTAATTAAAGACACCTAATGATATACATAACCGGGGCAAAATAGTAAAGTTATGTATTAAAGACACCCTTAGGGGTGTGCATAACTAATGGGAATAGATAGAGTTATGTATTAAAGACACCTATAGGTACGCATAACCGATAGGTAGAATAGGGGTTATGTATTAAAGGCACCTATAGGTACGCATAACTGATTGAGGGCTATGTAATTAAAGGCACCTTAGAGTATACATAGTCAGTAGAAAACCTAGTAGGGATACAAGACATAGGGAGGACTTGTATCATGTTGTGTGGGACCCATTTCAGTCAGTAACCCGGAGGGGTATCAAAGTAAAGAACTCCGTACTAGGCGGGGAAGGGGCATGCTTACTAATTGATTGTAAGAGATCCAAAACGAGACGGATGGTGTCGGCGGCGCAAACCGACCGGGGATATGTGCGTGCATGAGCCGGGCAGAGGGGGACAAGACGACCGTGACACCAGTAGTTATAACTGTGCACACCTTAGGTTGCCACTTCAGGGAAGTGATACCCCCTAGTTGTGGGACCAGCACAGGGTATCTACAGAGTAGGGAGCCGATCGATTAGGGTAGTGGTAATGGTATACCCGGACGTATGCCCTAAGTCTACCAATTTATAGTAGGAGGGTAGTGGGTACGACTAGTTGAGATAGGAGCAGGCGGCACCTATGACAGCAGCTAAGAATACACGAAACTACCACCATTGTTATCATTAGTGGAAGGGATCATCCCATCTTGATTTGACTAGTAATAGTGCAGAGTAGTTAGTAGTGAAGCATGCATACACCTTACCTTATTTGTGCTATCATACCTGTCATCTGTACCGTGAATCCTCTTATCCACTTTGTATGCCTGTCATGTTTACCTTTATTTATTTACTGGCTAAAAGTTACTGGACTCACCAGACGTATGTCTGACCTAGTTTGTTTTGCCTCTTTTCTTCCGTTCCCTCCCCCCCCCACCCCCGGTTCTCAGGGAGGAAACACCCAGGTTTAGTCAGGATTTGGATATCATCTTCTTGAAGCTACTTCTGAAGTATGGCTCGAGTCTCCATCTTTTATATGGCTTGCTCTTTAATATAGGGAATGATGTTTTTCTTTTAAATACCTATGTACTCTGATGATGTAAGACAGAAGTGTTTTAATGGTTTTCTGACTCATGGTATTATGTAACAAAGTATTTTGGTGATTTAAAAAGTTGTTTATTTTCCGCTGCAAAATTTTTATATCTGTCTTGTGACATTCTGTGTCTGTTTACCAAAAACTCTCCACTGAAGTTAAGGCATTCCCTTTATGAGTGACCTTAATGGAGGTGGGGTGTTACACTTGGTATCAGAGATGAAGGTTACCAGATTAGATAAAAGTTTTGAAAATATTTTTCAAAAAGGTTTTAAAAGAAAGTATTTTCAAAAAGGAAAGCCTGTTTTGAAAAACATTCCCTGAAAAGCCATATGTAGTATCCTTCAGTCCTTTGTCTAAAATCTCTTCCTTTGATAGGATAGGCGAATGCTCTCGCGGCGGATGGATAGGATAGGGATAGGAAAATTTATGCAGAAGGTTTAATTTCCTTATCTGGTTATGAAGTTAAGACTCTTTTTGATTCTGTAATTGAGACTCTGCACTTTAATACTAGTCTTGTTTCTGATCTCGTACTTGTTTCAAACCCCATTTGTGGTTCGGCTCAATTGTTAGTGATTTGTAAGGGGTTGAAATTATCTGTGTTAGGCGTCAAAAATTTGAATGTGACATTTGTGTGCTCAAGTTTATGGGCTATGGGTTGGTTCTGAATGGACCAGTTTTCTAAGTAGAGGGTCGTTCAAGATTTTGAGAGGAGGGTCATTAAGTTTCTAACTTATCATGGGAAGACCTCCAAAATTTCTTGTGACCCGCAAGGGTCTGTTATGCTTAGCTTTATGAGAATCATTCTGTAATCTGATATGTACCAGTAATCTGTAAGTATGTGGATATTTCTGAGGGATAGGGGTTTCTACTCGAAGCATGAAGTAGATCTTCAGTTTTGACATTGTTTAATGGGGGTAATTCTTTGGGTGTCAGTCTGATGTCGATTTCGGTCTTCGGGGCTGAGACTTAGGGAATTATTCTCTTAACTGATGTCAAATGGGAACAGAGCTTTTGTTTTAGTTATATCATTTGTTTATATCCCATCGACCGGATCTTAGACCTTTAGATAGGAAATCCGTAGATGTAAACATGTGCTTGGGACATGTTATGTTTGATGGTTGCAAGTGGATGCAAGTGTTTGCTAGTGGTTGCTCGTGGATGCATTTACACAACATTAGGTACTAGATCGGCTCAAGTCACTTTCATATTGCTTATAAATGTGTGTGCATATTTAGGTTAATGGATGAACAATGGTTGTGTTATCATATGTATACTGCATTTATGAATGGTTGTGAACACATGTAGAAATAACATGTAACGTTAGGATTCCTTCGCATACATAATGGACGCATGACACTATCACGATTTGCATTAAGGAGGTCAGCTGAATCAGTAGACCGCCTGATTTTGCATTATATAGAGAACATATACACACACTTCTTGCATATGTTCATACAGCATTAGGAATTTTATAAGGACAATGGATGCCTGTGTTTGATGGTTGAGTAGATGGTTGTTTGGATGTTAGGATATGCATTCTCCTTAACTTGGAGATTTCGGGGGTGAAATCCTTTAAGGAGGGGAGAATGTAACACCCCATAAATTTCAATGTTAATGTTCACAAATTAAAAAATAAATAATCTCAGACGTGAGAATTAAGGGAAACGGGTTGCGCCATTGTGTTCGTCTCAGAATTCTGGTTGAGATAGAGTACGAGTTTGCGCGAATTGGTCTTCATATGAAGAAGTTATGGCCATCGGAAGTTTCAGAAAATTCAAAATAGGTTTCGAAAATTCAGAGTCAGATGGGCTAGGCGGGAAAATTCCTGCCAGGGCCAGGTCGACCTGGGGGTCGACCTGCCCCCCCCCCTCCCGGGCAGATTTGAGTGATGACTTGTTTATGACTGTATGATGACTCATTAGGGTTTCTGATCTGCTCTGATTGGCTGAGATTAATTCTGGGTTGATCGAACGGCTTAAACTAATCCTAAACTCTATAAAAAGACATGTAGACTCAAACCCTAAAATCAAATCAAAATTAGATCAATGGCCGTCATGTTGTCACTCCAAACCCTAGAGTAGCCTCCACCAACTAGAAGCAAATTAAAGACAATAATTCAATTCAAATCAAGCCTAAAACTACAACAACGAAATTGTCTACAACAAGGGAACGCTAATCAATTACAAAATTCAGATCCCAGAACTCAAGACCCCTTTTTCGTTGAGTTCTAGTCACTTTTAGGTTTAAATAAATAAAAGTGAATCGTGGTAGACTATGGTTTGGGCATATGTTATTTGTAGTTATGCAAGTTTATTGTTGTTGTGGATCATGAAATTATGCAAGTTTATTGTTATTGTTGATCATGAAATTATGTAAGTTATTGTGTGATGAATTCATGAATCTATGCAAGTCGTTATTATGAATCTATGCAAGTTGTTATCATGAACCTATGCAAATTGTTATGAGATCATGCAAGTCACCTATACAAGTTATTATTCATGAACCTATGCAAGTTATTATTCATGAAACTATGCAAGTTATTATGTTATGCAAGTTGTTAAACATGTTTTAAAACATGAATCTATGTGAGTTATTAATTATGTTGTTAATTCATGAACCTATGCAAGTTGTTATGTTGCAAAATCATGAATCTATGCAAGTTGTTAATTATGCGGTGAATCATAATTATATGTGAAGTTATCATGTCATTTTCCCTAGTTTTCATGCTTATGCCAAAATTGTACTGAAACGATCACCTTGTCATTCCCTTTATTTTATTGTTATGGCTAGGCTACCTTGTACCCTCGATGACGCCAAAAACGCAAATGGTTACGCTAGTTAAGAAACGGGGAAAAAGGGGAATTTGTAATAGGCATAGCAATTATGTAAACTGGGCACATGATTCTAGTAGGGAAACATATAAATAATTACCTATTATGACATGGGTAAAATTGGGTAAAAATCGTATAATTTGAATATGACCATTTATGGATAGGAAATTCAAATTGTTAATAAGATAGGTATTGACACCTATAAAAAGGAAAGGATTAATTAATTAACTTAATTAATCAAAAGAGGAATGTTTAAGCAATTGAAGTCTAAAGATTTAATATTGAGAATTGGCATAAATGCCTTAAATGGCATAAAATAATTTTGTGATGAAATTGGTATGATTTTACATACCATAAATAGATGGACATAATTGAGTCAATTATTGCCATAGTTAAATTTGGAATTGATTGATAATTTGAATAGGGAGATTAATTCAAATTGGGGAATAATTAATCTTGTGTAATTAATCGTCTAAGACACGAGGTTAGGCTATTTTGTGGTGTAAGACTGCCCGGACCCGCCCGGCAAATCCAGCTGCCACAAATGCCAGTCTAATGCGGGAGGTCTTAGGCATAAATTAAATGCGTGACAATTGTAAAGACACGAGGTTAGGCTCTTTTGTGGTGTAAGACTACCCGGACCCGCCCGACAAATCCAGCTGCGATAAATGCCAGTCTAATGTGGGAGGTCTTTATAAGATTACGGTCCTAATGAATTAAGATACACTTAACCAGATAAACATGTAGTGGGACATGAGGGGTTAAGTGGGTGCCTTGGGTGGCATGTGAAATACGATTAGGTGTCTCAATAATTAATTAATGTTGGTTAAAGACTACTTAACCTAACTTGGTACATGAACTGTATGATGATAGACATAAGTTAGGGTTAAGTAAAACAAATTGGATTGTGGGTGGGTTAAGTACAACTGATGGGTAGGTGGGTAATATTAATATATAAAGGCCCACAAACTTAACCATTAAATAAATAGGATTAAATCAGTGGGAGGTCTAAGTACAACTGAAGGGTAGGTGGGTAATATTAATACATATAGGCCAACAAACTTAGCCGGATAAAAAGGGTTATGTAATTAAATACACCCAATGGTATACATAACCGGGGCAAAATAGTAAAGTTATGTATTAAAGACACTCTTAGGGGTACGCATAACTAATGGGAATAGTTAGAGTTATGTATTAAAGAAGCCTATAGGTACGCATAACCGATAGGTAGAATAGGGGAAATGTATTAAAGACACCTATAGGTACACATAACTGATTGAGGGCTATGTAATTAAAGACACCTTAGGGTATACATAGTCAGTAGAAAACCTAGTGGGGATACAAGACATAGGGGGGAACCTGTATCATGTTGTGTGGGACCCATTTCAGTTAGTAACCCGGAGAGGTATCAAAGTAAAGAACACAGTACTAGGCGGGGAAGGGGCACAGCTTACTGATTGATTGTAAGAGATCCAAAACGAGACGGATGGTGTGGGCGGTGCAAACCGACCGGGGACATGTGCGTGCATGGGCCGGGAAGAGGGGGACAAGACAACCGTGACACCAGTAGGTATAACTGCGCATACCTTAGGTTGCCGCTTTAGGGAAGTGATACCCCCTAGTTGTGGGACCAGCACAGGGTATCTACAGAGTAGGGAGCAGGTCGATTAGGGTAGTGGTTAGGGTATACCCAGACGTATGCCCTAAGTCTACCAATTTATAGTAGGAGGGTAGTGGGTACGACTAGTTGAGATAGGAGCAGGCGGCACCTATGACAGCAGCTAGGAATACACGAAACTACCACCATCGTTATCATTAGCGGAAGGGATCATCCCATCTTGATTTGACTAGTAATAGTGCATAGTAGTTGGTAGTGAAGCATGCATACACCTTACCTTATTCGTCCTATCATACCTGTCATCTGTACCGTGAATCCTCTTATCCACTTTGTATGCCTGTCATGTTTACCTTTATTTATTTACTGGCTAAAAGTTACTGGACTCACCAAACGTATGTCTGACCTAGTTTGTTTCGCCTTTTTTCTTCCGTTCCCCCCCCCCCAGGTTCTCTGGGAGGAAACACCTAGGTTTAGTCAGGATTTGGATATCATCTTCTAGGAGCTACTTTTGAAGTATGGCTCGAGTCTTTGTCTCTTATATGGCTTGCTCTTTAATATGGGGAATGATGTTTTCTTTTTTAAATATCTATGTACTCTGTTGATGTAAGACAGAAGTGTTTTAATGGTTTTATGACTCATGGTATTATGTAACAAAGTATTTTGGTGATTTAATAAAGTTGTTTATTTTCCGCTACAAAATTTTTATATCTGTCTTGTGATATTCTGTGTCTGTTTACCAAAAACGCTCCACTGAAATTAAGGCATTCCCTTTGTGAGTGACCTTAATGGAGGTGGGGTGTTACAGTATGGTTGTGTAATAGTTTTAGGGTATGGTTGATCAGCGGAAGAGTTGAGGGAAACAGTAAGTTTTAACATGAACATATAGGGAGAAAAAAAAGAAATTATGAATGGTGGAATGAACGAGAGGGGGACTGCGAGGTTGAGAGACGTCCAAGTTGCATGAAGTTTAAGCAACAGTTTCATGAGTGGCTTTAATTGGCATATATGATGTATAAGGAGACGAAAGTGGCTTGAAGTAGAGGGCGTTGACAGTTCTTTGAAAGTGGAATAGTGCAGGGCGTATTAAAACCAGGTTGGAGAAAGGGTACTGAGTTTTGGAGATGGTATGTTAGGTCCCGATGATGAAAAGAACTGGAGCGGGGTTTGTACTGGTGAATAAGCTGGAGCACAGTTTCAGGTTGAAGTCGTGATTTTGTACGGTAGCAGGAGAGGAAATATTGGTCATGACTTACCAAAAATAAAGTAATTAAATTTAACTATGGAATTAATCATCTTAAATTAATTTGTATTGCTTATAATGTTTATAACTGGATGTATGTTAACAGAATCGGACGTAACCGGTCACATTGGAATCGTAGCAACGAAACCTACGTTATAGCACTGATGTGGCGGGAAACAGAGCTACTGGAATTTCGTGATAAAATCAGACGTTGTTTGATTTTAAATGAAGCAATAGCAGAATTTCCAACTGTAAACAAAGGTGAGTAAACTCACTAACTCTGGCTTGTTTATATTTTTTATATAAACGAGTTTCAAATTTATTTAAAGTAATTTTATACGGTGTGATGGTTGTTTGGATGAATGGTTGATAAAATTGGTTGAATGGTTGATATAGTTATATCATTGATCGACTATTAATTTTGTTTACTATGACATTTCATATTGGTGTGAAACTAATGTTATTGATGTTGATTAACCTCTGTGAATGCAGGGAAACAGGTTGGAGGGATCCAACTGGATTCCTCAACATTTATATTGTTGTATTGCATTGATTGTGACATATGATATATTAATTGTGATTGATCTTGTTGTGTTTAAATATCACTAGCCCTAGAATTCCGGTATTTAAATGCCATAAAATATTTTCAAGTAGAAAATGAAATTTGAGATTTAAAAAGGAAATATATTTTTCCAAAAATTGAAGTATAATTTCGGATGGAGTTGAAAAGTAGAAACTTGTTTTATTAAAACAAGTAGTTGATTTTAAACGAGTTTATAAATTAAGAGAATTATTTATCATTGGATAAATTGAAATATAAATTCAAATTTGAATTTATATGGAGAAGTGGAAATCGGTTTCAAAACCAATATTTGAAATGAGATTTGAATATAGTAAATTATAAAGGAAATTGTAAGCGAGATTTAAAATGATTTGAATAGGATTTGTATGGAAAATTCTGAATAGAAGTTATAAATAGAATTTGGTTTAAGATATTAATTATAAGTACGTAATCAAACTGATTTGATTACATATAAAAGAAATAGTCACGATTAAAGAAAAAACTGTTTAAAGCAAATATTTTGCAAATGAAATTTCTAGAAGGGAAATTTAGATTTGAAATATGAACACAAATCGGAAATTGAATAAAAAGGGAAATGGGTAATCGTTTTAAAAGAAAACGACGAGTTTTAATTCAAAATTCGGAATATAAAATAAAGTGTGATAACGTTTTGTAGACTAGAATGGTTATAAAGGAATTTGGTAATGATTTGGAAAGGATAAATTCAAAAGTGAATTTGGAATTCGAATTAACTTGAAATGGTAGATAAATTCTGAAGTTAGGAATATAAACCGAATACAGATTATTCGAGAGAGAGTTATTTATTAGAATTCGATTATATCGAATTTAGGGAAGTAGTTATTTTTACTTTCCGTTTTGAATCAAATATATTTATTTATTTATTTACTTATTAATTGAATTAATAAGTACAATTTATATTTTTTTATTTGGAAACAACAATTATAATGCTACCGTTATAACTCTAAACATCGATTATAATGCTACTGTAATCATAAATGTTTATAAATCTAAACAACGATTTTAGTGATGTTGTTATAATAAATGTTTTGTAAATTTAAACAGTGATTTTAACACTGCCATTATAATAAATAAATCAAATAGTTTGAAACAGCGATTATAACGCTACCGTTATAATCAATGTTTTTCTACAAAGGAAATGGATCCTTAGACTGAATCTGATAATCCAATAAGCGAGGTTTTGTTTGAAGTTGTGAGCTTTGATTATTTCAAAATTGAGAATGTTGTTCAATTAAGGTCTGAGAGATAATTATACCCCAACTTGATTGACTTCATGATTAATGGAAGAATGGTTAAGGTTCGATAGTGAAGATTGGTTTGTAATATCGTTAGTTAATAAATGATCAATGATTTAAGTTATAATAACGATGTTTTATAACATCACGTTAATTTAAAGAATTTTTGAAATGTTTTCCCCAAATAAAATGAGAGATATTTTCTACGCATAGAAAATGAAAAGAATTAGTCAACAAGGAATAAAGAAATGGAAGATGGAAATATTTTCCGATATTAATAAGGTATATTTTCTGAATATAGAAAATAATGAGTCGTGAATATTTAGAAATGTTTTCTAACTGGAATAAGAGATATTTTTTCTCGAATAAAGAAATTAGAATATTGGAAATGTTTTCCCAAGAATCGAGAAAAACAATTGAATTGAATTTTGAAAGAATCTAGAAGAGAGGAAGATAAGAAAATGGAAAATGATAATTTAATAAGAAATTAATTTAAAAAGGACCCAGTATTGTTTGATGGTTGATCGGTAGAATTTCCAATTAAAAATAGGACCGTTGATTGTGTGGATGTTTCTTTGATAGTTAAATCACCGAATATCAAAGTTTTGCTTTATGTTATACCTCTGTTGTCAATGCGTAGAGGCCAGGATCAGGTTTAATATCTGAAAACCACTACGTATTGGCATAAGCGTTACAAATCAACTTATGTTGAAGATAATTGAAGACGGAGTAAAATGCAAGGGCCGTTATGTAAATCTTAGGTAGAAATTGCCCAAGATGGAATAATAAAATGGTTACTCGGTTTGTTCAGTCCCAGGACAACGTATATGGACAAATGTCTGACGACATGATAATTAAAGTAAATGGTGGCGAGATGTTCTAAAAATATATCGTGACCTCAAGCCTCATTAACCGGGAAATGACAGAAATCAGGCTGGCAGCATGGCCATGTGGATCATTCCCATTAGGGGTATTATCACCTGATCTAGAGAAAATTCATTTGCTTCTTATTCTATTCGCTGCTGAATGCTTTCGGTAATGGTTGCTGATCACAACCGTTGGTGATAATATGCTCGACACACTCAAGTTAAATGAGTGGTCAGCCAAGTGTGGGCCGAGTTGCAAGACATTCTTGTTGAACCCAGTGTATTCCCCTCTAGAGATCCACTATCGGAAGGTGGTTCCATACCTTGTCATGCTGGAAATCCAGTCTCTAATAAGTGCCCTGCAGTATTCGATTTTATATTATGTATGGAGCGTGAGATGCAAGCGTTCTGCTAGATTTCTATTAATTTGATTTAGACACTATTGTAATATCATTGGATTTGATATCAAAAATACCTTTGGTCATCGTAAGATAAAAACCATCTGTGTTTATGTGTGGATCGGTCTTACGATTATCATTTCTTTCGAAAGGATTTTGAAAGTTAAACAAATGGTTGGAGTTTACTCACACTAGTCCCATGACTGACCCAGAGTTTATTTTGTTTGTTTTCCCTAAAATCTTGGGTGCCCAAATTTGTATGGGAAGTCAAGTAGTCGGGATTTTACAGATTCACTTGGAGGAGTTTGAAGCAGGAGGCTTCACCAATTAGCTATGGATTATCATAATTCTCCACTGTGTACTATGTTGTATCTGGAAACAGGTGGTTATAATTGTTCCAGGAATAAATGTTTTGATCTGATGATGGTATGTGTATGCAGTTACTGATTTGTATTTCAAAGGTTATGTTACATAATATATTTTATTCATTCCATTGTGTGACTTGTGTTCTTCGTTTTTTTCTGTTCTAATTTTTCTTTCTTTCTATTTCTCATCCTCTAACTTCTTTCTACTAATGATTCATATTTTTGTGCAATTTGGGGTTAGACTTGTGGTGTTATTTGTCGACCCAAAGGGTACGATAATTCGGGCCATTACATATATGAAAACAAACAATAATAAATTTTGAGGAATCCAGTTGCATTCCTCGAACCTGTTTTCCTACATCCACAAACTTTAGCCAACATAAATAATACCCATCTTGCTTCGGGAAGGATATCGCGGTATAAAAGGTCATCCACTATCATAGCTTAGAGCGTATAGGGTCATCCGCTAATGATATGCGGGCATCTGCTAATGGTACTGCGGGAACTAACCAACCACCAATATATATATATATATATATATAATAACCACAAACACCAATCCTAAATAACTAATATATATTTAATATAGCCACAATAAAATTCCAATGCAAGCAAACAACCAACGAACAATTATTTTGACGAATAAAATAATTCTAACTAAAAGTACGAGTGAGATTTACTCACCGTGATTTTTATTGCTGAATATCAATTTCAAATTCTATATCGATTCCAATTGATTCCAAAAATTTCGAAGCGGATCCTATTGCGAAGCTTAAGTCCATATAGATTTAACGAACTTGTCGATATTCAAATCTGTTATCATTTGAATTAGAGAGTCATTTTACAAACATCCAAACAATTTAAATGTACAAAAAATAATAATTATTAAATTAAGATAATTATTTATTTAAATTACCTTTAATTCACACTTTATCTTTTCCTTACTCAAACACAAAAAAATCTGAAATTCCCTTCTTCCAGTCCTCGACATGTCCTTTGACCCTCATTCGAACATTATTAGCTTCCCATTTTTCACGAGCCAACTCTGAAACTTGAACTGTAACACCCCGTATTTTCTGTGAACTTAAGAATTACAAATCTGAGTATAATTAAAATATAAAATCAGAATCAAGGGAAATGGCCTGTGCCATTGCGTTCGTCTCGGAAAAATACGCGAAATAGAGTCCGAAATTTCGTAAATCGGAGTCCATATGACCAAGTTATGGCCTTCCAAAGTTCAGGAAAAAAAATTAAACAGCACAGACCAGGTCGACTGGGGAGTCGACCCTAGAGTCGACCTGCCCCCAGGGGGCCGACCCTAGAGTCGACCCTAGTGTCGACCTGGGGGTCGACCTGCCTCCCGAATCTGCTTTTCTGCCTGGGTGCGTTCTGATGTATCTGGTCTCGTTTTCTGTCTAGATTCGTCTGCCTAAACCTATTTAAACAGCCCCAAACCCAGCCTTCTCTGCACACAATTCTATTCTGCTTCTACTCTGCCTCTGTTCTAAATTAAAAATAAAAATGGCGTTGCTACTCTGCTGGAATCAAAACTAGAAGACAAATCAACATCAACCTAAATTCAATTAGAGATTAGAGCTTCTACAACGGTTCTACAACAACTAGAGTTCTTTCTTTAATCCAATTAAGGCAAGTGCAGTTACTTTCCGATATAAACGTTAATTTTGATTGTGACATGAACTCTAAATCTGAATCTGAGGTTATATCTGTTCTGTTCTGATCTGATCTGTTTTATTCTGTACCTCTTTCCTCTTTCTGTTCTATAGCCAGGCTACCACGAGCCTGAGCCAATCTCATAAGAGATCAACATACGCTAAAATGTTTGGGACAATCAAATGAATGTGCATAAATTGGGCATGACCGATATGTGATTGATTTGAGGAAAGAACATAGGTTGGACTTGGAACTTAGAACATAAATCTAAGGCATAATTGGACTGATCTGTGACTGATTTGGGTATATAAACTAGATCTAGATCTGTGCATATATGACTGTTTGGGATTATCATATGATAATACATAACTTGCAAATCTGGAATATTAAGATCTGAACTAAAACACATATCATATGTTAGATCTAGATCCTTGGGCATATTTTATAACGGATTATAACTTAGGTGTGAAGATCCATATTAAGATTTGATAACTATCAAGTGTGAATAACACCTAAGTAGGAGATTTTTGAATATATGACATGCATTGAAATAGATGGCTATAGTTGGTATAATTTATATGTGAATCTTTTGTACTAGGCAAGTGGAACTAAGTTGGGACATGTAAATTATGACCATAATCTGTGACATGCAAATTCAATGCAAACGTAGGGTATATGATCCTAGTGTGAATCATGACCACTATTTTAGGCATGCAAATTTAGGCCAAATTTATTAGGCAAGATATGTGAAACTTTAAGGAATGATGAAAATCAGTTATAATTGCCTAATTTGCTAGTTCTGCTATATTTGCCTAATCTGATAGTTTTATTATATCGCCTAATCTGCTAGTTCTGTTATATTGCTTAATCTGCTAGTTCTGCTCTACTGCCTAGTTTACTAGATCTATTCATCTGCTGGATCTGTCATCCGCTAAGTCTGTTGAAAATGCCTAAATCTGTTAAATTTATTTGTTTAATTGCCTAACCTGTTATACGCCAAAATCTGCTAAGTTGCTAAATCTGTTAAATCCGTTAAATCTGTTAAGTCATATAATCTGGAAAATCTGTTATCTGCTAAAATCTGTTATCTGCTGTGTTGATATAATCATCCTGTTATTGATATAATCTGAATTGGCATATATATTGGGCGTGCGCATAAGCGGTAAATTATTAATTAATTGGCCGCAAAGATAAACGTAACTAACTCGAGGTTAGAATGAGTTTGCGGCGTAATTCTGCCCGGAACCGCCCGGCACATCCAGTGGCCGCAAACAATAGGTTCTAATGTGAGAAGTTAGTCATAACCTGCTTAAGACACGAGGTTAGGTCTGGCTTGTGGCAGAAGTCTGCCCGGAACCGCCCGGCCCATCCAGCGGCCACAAGCTAGCGACCTAATGTGAGAGGTCTGGGCATTAATAATTAATTAATGCAAATCTAAGATAAGAATGACGTCTAAAACGTATTGGGGGAAATAGGGTTAAACCAACTGGATTAATAGGTGTAGTAAACCCGTCCAGGAATCTGTAGGCCCAATACAAAGTTAGACAAATCTGAAAAATCTGTACATCTGATCTGTTAGTCTGAAAACTTGTTAACTTAATCTGTGAACTAGTAAATATGAATTTTGTATGTCTGAACTTGTAAACAAGTTAATCTGAAATCTGTTAGTCTGGGGACACAGGGTTAGGAGGGGAATTACTTGTGTCATCTGTTGTTTGGGACCCATATTAGTCAGTAACCCTTTCTGATATCAAAACTTTGACCCAACAGTAGGTAGGGTCCGGGCACGCTTACTGAACTAATTATAAGCGGTTCATTCTGATAATGGTGAGGGGTGTTGATGGTGCGTTCCAACTGGGTCGTGTGCGTGCATGGATCCCGGTCTGCCTCTGAGGATGTAAGACGCCGTGACATCTGTAAATAGGTCTGTGCCAATTGGTTGTCACTTTAGGGAGTGATACACCCTACTGTGGGGCCGACACAGGATATTTATGTATTAGGGAGCCGATCGCTTGGGGTAGGGTTTTAGGGTACACTTAGTTCTGTCTATTTCTGTTGGTACCGTCTGTTTCTGTTGGGTGGTAACACCTGACTGTTTCTGCGTGGTACCGTCTGTTCGGGTGGTAAAGGCCCATTACTAGTGTACACCTAATTCTACATTCTATTTCCGTAGGGATTAATCTGTTTCTGCTTCTGTCTGTTTCTGATCGGGTAGTAAAGGTCCATTATTAGCATTCTGTTAAATTATTCTGTACCCGTTCCTGTTTCAGTTTAGACATTAGGGTGACACCTAATTCTGTTATACTAGTATTAGTGCAGAGAAGTGTAAAGCAATAGTTTATGTCATTCTGTTCTTCTGTTATATCTGCTACACCTGTTACAGTTATCTCTCATCCAGTTTTATGTTCATGTCATATTATTATTATCTGTTCATATGCTGAAAGTCACTGGACTTGCCAGACTTTTTGTCTGACCCTTGTTGTTTCGCCTCCTTTCTTCCGTTTCCCCCCCCCCCAGGTTATCCAAGGAGGGAATACTTTAGCTTGATCCGGATTTCTCTTTGCTTGAAGTGCTTAAAGTATGGCTTGGCTCTGTATAGCTTCCGTTCCATGGGGATTATGATTTTAAACCATGCATTTTTGAAGGCTTTTGTAGAAGACTGATATTTTGTACTTGAATTCTGAGATTTGAAAGGATGTAACCATATTGATTTCTGTTTCCGCTGTAATAAAGTTAAAAATTTTCAAGTACTGTTTTATCTGTCTTGTAAGTTTCTGTTCTGTTTACTAAAATGCTCCACCAAAGTTAAGACATTCCCTTTGTGAGTCACCTTAACGGAGGTGGGGTGTTACACTTGGTATCAGAGCTGAAGGTTACCAGATTTTATAAAAAAAATTGAAAACTATTTTCAAAAAGGTTTTGAAAGGAAGTATTTTCAAAAATAAAGCTTATTTTGAAAAACATAATCCCCAAGAGCCATATATCTTTCTTTCAGTCCTTTTTGTATTGAACCTTTCCTTTTTCGTTTCAGCATGTCTGAAGCATCTGAGATACCAGAGGGTGATCATGTACCCGGTTGGTTTCGTCAATATCTTGAGGCTAGGACCGCCGCTACAGGTCCAGCAAATGATCCCCCTCCCCCACCCCATCCTCGTGCGATTGCTTTCTCAAAGATCTGTAGAGATTTTAGGGCCATGGGTGGGAAGGATTTCAAAGGAACTGAATCATTCGTAGAAGTGAGGAATTGGCTCAAAGAAACTGAGGATCTATTCGTTATCTTCGAGGTGGACGATAGGCAGAAGGTACAGTTGGCGGTATGGCTGCTCAAAGACGAAGCTTCCTACTGGTGGGAAGTCACTAACGCCGAGAGGCTGGTTGAGACATGGATGGATTTCAGAACAAGGTTTGAGACAAAATTTCTCTCGCAAGTTGAATGGAGTTTACAACTGGAAAAGTTCTTATCTCTTAAGCAAGGAAGTATGACGGTCAAGGAATACGTCAACCAGTTCAACCAACTAGCTAGGTTCGTATTGGATTTAGTCAACACTCAGCATAAAAAGGTTCTCCGCTTTGTTAAAGGATTGAACGAGCCACTGCACAGCCTAGCCATGACCCATGTACCCATGGGAGCGACTTACGAGAAATTGGTGGATATGGCACTACTGCACAAGGAAGACAAGGGCCCGAAAGAGACAAAGAAGGAAGAACCACAGAATAAGGAAGCGGGGCCCAAAAAGGAAACACAAAAGAAGGATGAAAAGACTGAAGATAAGAAGGGGAAAAAGTGCTTTACTTGTGGGAGCTCGACTCATCTGAACAAGGATTGCAGAAAAAGGAAAGGCACTTGCTTCAACTGTGGAGAGATGGGGCACTTCACTAGGGACTACCCGAAGAGACGAGGGCAGGCAAACACTCTCGAGACTAGTGGCTAGGATAGAAATAGGAAAATTTCTATAGTAGGTTTAATTTCTTTATCTGATTATGGAGTTAAGACTTTTTCTGATTCTGGTATTTTGATTTTGTAATCGATACTCTGCACTTTAATACTAGTACTATTTCTGAATTCCGCTGTAGACTCAGGCCCATAAGGGTTATGGCTCATCTGTTTGAGATTGGGGTTTGAGGGATATTTGTGTTAGACGTCAAGTATGACGCATACATTCTGAGTTTTTTGTGGGATATGATTTTTATCATGCTTAGCTTCCTAAGAATCATTAGGGAACCCGATCTGTACCAGTAGTCTGTAAATATTTGAATAATTCTGCTTTCCAGTTTTGACATTGGCTAAAGGAGGTGATCCTCTGGGTGTCAATCTGATGTTGATTTCGGTCTTCGGGGTTGATAATTAGGGGAATTATTTTCTCAACCAATGTCTAATGGGAACCAAGTCTTTGACTTATCTATACTCGCTTCCATCATTCGACTGTATCCTATCGATCGAATCTTCGAACTTTAGGTAGAAACTAATGGGTGTAAACATGTGTTTGAGACATGTTATGTTTGATGGTTGCAATTGGATGCAAGTGGTTGCTAGTGGTTGTCGTGGATGCATATACACACACTAGGCACTAGATCGGCTCGAAAACACTCTCATACTGCATATGGATTAGTGAGCATTTTTAAATTTTATGGATGCAAAATGGTTGAATCAGCACATGGATGTTGCATATGAGTGGATGGTTGTGCACTCATATAGAAATGATATGTATCAAATAGGAAAATTGCATACATATTGGACTCATGGCACTGACATAATTCGCATTACGGAGGTCAAATGAATCAGTAGACCGCCTGATCTTTGCATTAGATAAGGAACATATACACACACTTTTGCAAATGATCATACAGCACTAGAAATTTCTAAGGACAATGGATGCTTGTGGATGATGACTGAGTGGATGAGTGATTGGATGGTAGGACACATTCTTCTTAACTTGAAGATTTCGGGGACGAAATCCTTTAAGGAGGGGAGAATGTAACACCCCGTATTTTCTGTGAACTTAAGAATTACAAATCTGAGTATAATTAAAATATAAAATCAGAATCAAGGGAAACGGGCTGTGCCATTGCGTTCGTCTCGGAAAAATACGCGAAATAGAGTCCGAAATTTCGTAAATCGGAGTCCATATGACCAAGTTATGGCCTTCCAAAGTTCAGGAAAAAAAATTAAACAGCACAGACCAGGTCGACTGGGGAGTCGACCTGCCCCCAGGGGGTCGACCCTAGTGTCGACCTAGGGGTCGACCTGCCTCCCGAATCTGCTTTTCTGTCTGGGTGCGTTCTGATGTATCTGGTCTCGTTTTCTGTCTAGATTCGTCTGCCTAAACCTATTTAAACAGCCCCAAACCCAGCCTTCTCTGCACACAATTCTATTCTGCTTCTACTCTGCCTCTGTTCTAAATTAAAAATAAAAATGGTGTTGCTACTCTGCTGGAATCAAAACTAGAAGACAAATCAACATCAACCTAAATTCAGTTAGAGATTAGAGCTTCTGCAACGGTTCTACAACAACTAGAGTTCTTTCTTTAATCCAATTAAGGCAAGTGCAGTTACTTTCCGATATAAACGTTAATTTTGATTGTGACATGAACTCTAAATCTGAATCTGAGGTTATATCTGTTCTGTTCTGATCTGATCTGTTTTATTCTGTACCTCTTTCCTCTTTCTGTTCTATAGCCAGGCTACCACGAGCCTGAGCCAATCTCATAAGAGATCAACATACGCTAAAATGTTTGGGACAATCAAATGAATGTGCATAAATTGGGCATGACCGATATGTGATTGATTTGAGGAAAGAACATAGGTTGGACTTGGAACTTAGAACATAAATCTAAGGCATAATTGGACTGATCTGTGACTGATTTGGGTATATAAACTAGATCTAGATCTGTGCATATATGACTGTTTGGGATTATCATATGATAATACATAACTTGCAAATCTGGAATATTAAGATCTGAACTAAAACACATATCATATGTTAGATCTAGATCCTTGGGCATATTTTATAACGGATTATAACTTAGGTGTGAAGATCCATATTAAGATTTGATAACTATCAAGTGTGAATAACACATAAGTAGGAGATTTTTGAATATATGACATGCATTGAAATAGATGGCTATAGTTGGTATAATTTATATGTGAATCTTTTGTACTAGGCAAGTGGAACTAAATTGGGACATGTAAATTATGACCATAATCTGTGACATGCAAATTCAATGCAAACGTAGGGTATATGATCCTAGTGTGAATCATGACCACTATTTTAGGCATGCAAATTTAGGCCAAATTTATTAGGCAAGATATGTGAAACTTTAAGGAATGATGAAAATCAGTTATAATTGCCTAATTTGCTAGTTCTGCTATATTTGCCTAATCTGATAGTTTTATTATATCGCCTAATCTGCTAGTTCTGTTATATTGCTTAATCTGCTAGTTTTTCTCTACTGCCTAGTTTACTAGATCTATTCATCTGCTGGATCTGTCATCCGCTAAGTCTGTTGAAAATGCCTAAATCTGTTAAATTTATTTGTTTAATTGCCTAACCTGTTATACGCCAAAATCTGCTAAGTTGCTAAATCTGTTAAATCCGTTAAATCTGTTAAGTCATATAATCTGGAAAATCTGTTATCTGCTAAAATCTGTTATCTGCTGTGTTGATATAATCATCCTGTTATTGATATAATCTGAATTGGCATATATATTGGGCGTGCGCATAAGCGGTAAATTATTAATTAATTGGCCGCAAAGATAAACGTGACTAACTCGAGGTTAGAATGAGTTTGCGGCGTAATTCTGCCCGGAACCGCCCGGCACATCCAGTGGCCGCAAACAATAGGTTCTAATGTGAGAAGTTAGTCATAACCTGCTTAAGACACGAGGTTAGGTCTGGCTTGTGGCAGAAGTCTGCCCGGAACCGCCCGGCCCATCCAGCGGCCACAAGCTAGCGACCTAATGTGAGAGGTCTGGGCATTAATAATTAATTAATGCAAATCTAAGATAAGAATGACGTCTAAAACGTATTGGGGGAAATAGGGTTAAACCAACTGGATTAATAGGTGTAGTAAACCCGTCCAGGAATCTGTAGGCCCAATACAAAGTTAGACAAATCTGAAAAATCTGTACATCTGATCTGTTAGTCTGAAAACTTGTTAACTTAATCTGTGAACTAGTAAATATGAATTTTGTATGTCTGAACTTGTAAACAAGTTAATCTGAAATATGTTAGTCTGGGGACACAGGGTTAGGAGGGGAATTACTTGTGTCATCTGTTGTTTGGGACCCATATTAGTCAGTAACCCTTTCTGATATCAAAACTTTGACCCAACAGTAGGTAGGGTCCAGGCACGCTTACTGAACTAATTATAAGCGGTTCATTCTGATAATGGTGAGGGGTGTTGATGGTGCGTTCCAACTGGGTCGTGTGCGTGCATGGATCCCGGTCTGCCTCTGAGGATGTAAGACGCCGTGACATCTGTAAATAGGTCTGTGCCAATTGGTTGTCACTTTAGGGAGTGATACACCCTACTGTGGGGCCGACACAGGATATTTATGTATTAGGGAGCCGATCGCTTGGGGTAGGGTTTTAGGGTACACTTAGTTTTGGGGTAGGGTTGTCACTTTAGTTCTGTCTGTTTCTGTTGGGTGGTACCGTCTGTTTTTGTTAGATCCGTGATGTCAAATTATTGCCAGGTTTCAAAATTCGTAATTTTTCGAATCAATATGTGAGCGTGGCAAAGGAAAACGCGTTTGATCGATTTCAGCTGATTTTAATCGACTGGAAAATGGCCATTTTTCAAACGGTCTCAGAGTTTGACGAAATTAGTTTTGTTAGGACCGTATCGTCAATACGAAGCTAGAAAATATTTTTTGGGAATTTTTAGAGTCCGTATGTGGCCCTGGTAAATTGAAATGCGCATTCAAATTCAATATATAGAGTTGTATGTTGATTTTGACGGAAACTGATTGAAACGATCGAATCATCTTACGATACATATCCCATTGTGTTCGGAATTAGGGTAATTAGCTATGGGCGAAAGGCGGTGGGCCTCGTTTAGAGGTCGAATGAAAAAATCAACTTTTTGAAATTAAAAATAATAAAATAATATACATAATTATATAAATCTCTCCCTTCACAGTCAAACTCAGTCAATCGAAATTAAAAAAAGAGAAAATCGATAAGGTGGGGGGGCGATTCGCCGCCGCCACGGCCAGCGAGGCCGCCGCGCCTCAGGCGCCGCCTCCCAGGAGGACCACCGCCCTCCTCCACACCCGAACCCTGAATCCCCCCTGAACCCCGAAATCGATCCAATTGGAGCCGCCGCCCAAACCCTAGCCTTGCCACCAGTTCAGCCACCGCCCCGACCACCTGACCTCGACCCCGCGCACCCCCGCCCCTCCTCAACCTACAACTCCGCCGTGGAACCCCTCCCTTCACCAAAAATTGAATTTCTACATGAAAGGTTAGCTTTTAATTATATTTATATATGTAATGGCGGTTAGAAATTATAAAAATCAGTTTATTTTATGATAAATTTGTGATTTTTTTTAAACTATAAGAGTTAGGTTTTTAAATAGGAAAAGATAGGATTTTTATTATGGGAATAACACTACAAAGATTGGATTTTTTCATATGATGTTAGCAAACAAAGGTCGGATTTTTAAATATGATATTAGCGAAGGAAGGTTGGATTTTTAATGAAGTAGTGCATATAAAAAGATTCGATTTTTATTGTCGATATAGAAATGTTAAAAATATAATTTTTATATTATAGAAAGGTTAAAAATATAATTTTTATATTGGTAGAAGATTAAAAATATGATTTTTATATTATAGAAGTATTAAAAATTCGACTTTTATATATGAAGTAGAAATATAAAAATATAATCTTTATTGGAAGAGTAGAGATATAAAAATATAATTTTTATATAGAGGATAGCGTGGTAAAAATGTGATCTTTATTATATGAACACCGTTGTGAAAATAGAATTTTTATCTATATAGTAGCGGTGTAAAAATAGAATTTTTATCTATATAGTAGCGGTGTAAAAGTAGAATTTTTATCTATATAGTAGCAGTATAAAAATAGGATTTTTATATACATAGCAACAATATAAAATTGTGATTTTATATATGTAGTGGCTACGGGCGACGAATTTGACAAAAGGCGAGCACGACGAAGATTTCTACATAAGAGGAGTCTCGGCGTTTGGTTTAGCTAGTCGGTGAGAACTTCTCACTTTAAATTTCCTTCTCTAGTTTAAATTATACACTAGGATGCAGACGGTGCTTAGTAGCACCCGACACCCGTCGTCCACAGACCATGGATGGCTTGTATGTTTGATTGTTTGTTGTGGTGAAAATTGATTGTGTGATGTGAAATGAAATAAAATATTTATATAGTTAAAAATATTTTATCGTTAAAAATATAATTTTTAACGGGTATGTGAATAAATAAAAATCTGTGTTTGTTGATTTGAAACCCCACACGGGTATTGGGATAAAATACGGCATACACTAATCCCAATAATTAGTTGTTTGTCGATCGATTGATTGGCAGGCTGTTATAAGCGTTAGATATCTATATTTGATGCTTATACAGAGTAGTGCACTTTGGATGATGGTTGATTATTTGTCAGTGCCATTATATACATGTGTTTGGTGGAATCCATATAATTAACATTATATGGTAATTGATTGGGCCTCATTCCAATTGGGAAAATAAAGTATATTAGAATATAAAAATAGTCATGTGTTGACGATGCTCATGTGTTGAGAATATTCATGTGTTGAATAGAATAAATATTCATTTGTTGAATAGAATAACGAATTTATTGAGATATATAAAGCCGTGTTGATTAGAGTTGCGCTATTTTGACGTGAACGATATTTATATCGATTATATTCATTTTTATAATGAATATAGAAAAGGTAGTGATTTCAAAATATAACGTTTTGAAAATATTATCATTTATATGGTAATGATATGAAATATTCAATTTTGATTTGAAATTGAATATAGAGTTGAAATGGTATTGAAAACGAATTTAAAACGATTTATAAAATACGTTTTAAAAGGAAATCGATGAAATATAATATATATATATTATATTATATTATATAACGGCCTGAGTAGAACGCGCCGCGGTAGTTCGTGAATTTCGACCATTGACTTCGAATTGACGTTGCGGGAGATCCGACCGTCGGATTCTCCTAAAACTGGAACCGTTGGGTTCGTATCGAAAAGAGCTTTCCAATGAATAATAGAAATTTGAAATATAACGGTTGGATTTGGAATTATGTCCAAATCAAATTTGGAAAAGGTCGTTGTAAGTGCAGTTCGATGGCCGTTGATGGAAATCGACTGTACGGGCCTTGATAAAATTATTAAAAATATTAATAATTAGTGTAAAATCATAAGAAATGATTTGAAAAGAACTGGGATGAAAAAACTCCATATTTGAAAAGTTAAAAATAGATTTTTATCAAGATGAACTAGTTTTGAACTAGAATTAAAATCAATTTATTTTTGAAATAAATAAATCGAATTTGAATTGGTTTTGAAAATAACCAAAATTTCCAAAATATATAAAGTGGAAGTGGATTTGAATCGAAATTGTCTTTGGAATATTCCGATGTTGGATTCCGTGATTATACAGATATTGTTATGCGAATTTGAAAGATATATTTATATTGTTATTTCCAATACGATATTTGTTGGTTTCAGAATTTGATATTGAATATAAGCCGGTATATTTTCTATTAGAGCCTTGTATTTAATATCAAATGTGATTCGGGTTTGTCGTGAATCGTGTTTTAGGTGACATTGGTTCTTTAACCCAGTTAAAGACAGGATATTGATTTTTGAGAAGATTAAAATTAAGTGGAGTTCTAATGAATCTTTAATTAGATTGAAAGTGAATTGATAATTTAAATTATCAAATTTGAAAAGTGATCGAGAATGGATATCACCAGTTTTGCTCTAAGGTGATAGTTAAACCTTTAATTAGATTTGAACATGAAATGGTAATTAATTTTACCAATAACACCGTGGTGTTAGATATGGAGTATTACCAGTTTTGCTTCATGGGATGAATAGGTTGGGATTAGGAAATAAAATAAATAATTACTTCGGTGTGGTTTGCTAATCCCGACTAGTTTGGAAAACCATAATACGGTTTGAAATGATATCCAAAGGAAGATTAAAGAATAAATTTAGAAGAATTTATCTTTGATAAAATTAATGGGAATCTTTCCCTAAGAATGTGAATTTTTGAATAGAAGAATATTCTGAATTGGAATGAGGCGTATGTTGTGTTTGTGTAACCTTTGTTTATACGCGGGTTATTCGGAAAGGCCGGGTTTATACCCATTCAGAATAACCGATTCGACGGTATGTCGAAGATGAAGACGGTGGTTGAAGACCGGAAGTCTTCACATCGTTTGGGTGATTACTGATGATCTTGATTGGGCTGTACACCAAGATGAGGGAATCAGTTGGTGATCGTCCAGACGTACTTGGAGATCGATGGATATGCGAGGAAAGTGCCTCCGGTTTCGTTCAGACCCAGAACGAACTTGTAAATGGACTGTGTGTCTGACATTGGATTTTATTCTGTGTTGATTGATCTCTATTAAATATACATCTGTTTGGCGGCGGAGAATTTATTCTCTTGCTTAACGCCCTTCTCTGAGACGTACGATCTCAGATGTTGTATAACGATGGACATCGGTCGCATGACATGAATTGCCTGTGTGGCACGCCTAAGTGGAAAATGATCAAGTCTTCTGTTGAAAAGCAAAGTCTTGTGGTTGATGATCAAAGCACGACCTGTGTGGCGCAGCTTTTTGTATGGCGTGAATTCGCGAGCCTCACACCTCGGTACGAGTCAAAAGCGGGATAAGGACCCAAGGATTGCACGACGTTTCTTTCTAGCTAGTGGTGGTGTCAGTGCTTAAACTGGCTGACATTTATATATACTTTTCACATGTGTGGTTGTTGGAATGCGAGGCGCCTCAGATATAGGTCTGTTAGGACAGGGAAACGTGTGTTCAGGAATTGCCAATCCTCAAAAGTAAGAGAGCACCGGCCTTGGAGGTTCCAAAGGATCACAGTGGGGTCCTGAGACATTTGCTAGAGTGTCTCGAATCAGAGAGGAGCTTGCCCCTTGCCTCGACTCATGATGGAAATCCAATTTCCAATACGTGATATTGCGGTTTTATTTGTAGAATCTAGTATGGCGACATGATATATGGTACCCATGCCGTCTATGATTGATATTTATGATTGAAATTATTTTGAAACTATACACTTATAGTAATATCAAAATGATTTGTTTTAAACGTACCAAGCATGTTTAGCTATTATAAGGGAAAACCCTATCCTCCGGCTTGCGTTTCATTGTGTGATGGGACCTGGGTCTTATAATAGCTTCATTTTTTCAAAGAGCATTGCGCTGTTTTGTTATATGCACTAGTATTCTTGGGAGAAAACCCTTACGTGTTATACGGCGTGGTCCCTTGAATTACTCTCTTTTAAAGTAAAGTTTTAAATAACTGTTTTAGTTCTCACACCAGTCACATGACTGACCTGGAGTTTATTGTTTTAACCTAAACTCTGGGTGCCCCTATTTTCTACACGGGCAGCTAGTAGTTTTGATTTTGTAGATTTATATTCACAGGAACCTGGTTTACAGCTAGAATGATATCCGGAAAGCTCTGTATCCGTATATCTCTTTCAGTTGTGTTTTGTATTATTTTTCCGTTGCACTACTGTATTTAAATCTCTGATATTCTTTGTTGTATAATATTTATTCATACTCTGTATACTCTTGTATTCTGATGGAATAGTTGTAATAAACAATGAAATGTTCTTCTGTTTGCGTTCTATTTTGTCGTGTTCTCAAGATAATCTGGGCTTTCCTTACCGGGGAAGTTACGGGTCGTCTCACATAGCGACTATTCTAATTTTTAAACTGGCCATAACTTACAAATTATATTATGAAATCTGAATTTTTCACATTCATTAGAAAGATATTATTAAACAAATTCAAATATTTTTGGCTTTACTGAAATCTGATTTATACTGAATTCTATACACTCAATTGAAATTTAAAATCAAATTTTCAAACTACTGCGCCATTTCAAGCTCGTTTTAATTAAATTATAAATTTATATGTTCTAACTTTGATTTAAATAAATTTTAAATTGTTATTATTTAAAATAAATCATTTTAAATATTCAAAATCCATTTAAATAACTAAAACAAAAAATATAAATTGGCTAAGAAATTCCGGGTTGTTACAAAAAACTTTGTTGCATTCAACTTGGTAATGTTGTGTTATTTGAGCACTTCCTTGTTGCCTTTGCCACTTGTATAGTTTTGTTGCACTTGAACTCTGGGCTTGACCATGTATTGCACCACACTTAAAACTGCAGACCTTTTATATGCATGGCATTGAAAATTGCCTTGTGTATGTTGTACACATCATGATCTCTGGTTGTCCTGTCTGCCATTCAACTTATGTCACTTGATCTTGACTTCCCTTGTTGCACCAGAAAGTTGTTGTGTGTGTGTCTTTAACCTGAGTTGTGTGCATGTGCACTTTTGTGTTCTTGAACCATTTGCTTGTGTACATTACTTTCTTGGCTTGTCATGTAAACTTTAGTGTTGCACCATTGTGATTTGAAACGGCTCTTGCACTCTGTTTCATTCTGGCTTTGTCATGTATACTTGTATTTGCATGTCTCTGTCCTCTTTGTATGCTATGTTGCATGCCATGTGTACGCGTAGTTGCTGTGTATGGTTGCCTTATCCATCCTAGAAGCTATATGAGTTTATGTCGAAAATCCTGGCATGGCATTTGTGTAATTTTTGTCTTGACCATTTTAGGCATTTGTTTATGCTTGTTGCACTGCCATGTATACATACATGTGTGTGTGTATATATATATATATATATATATGCACATATGTGTTTGTATGTAAGTGTTGTTTCACACATGCTGCCTGAAATGTATGATTATGTGCCAACTTGAAGTGTATTTCACCAAATTGCCCATGTACACCTGAAAAATTGCCTTTATGCATATACATATATTTATTATTTACCAAACCAGTTATGGTTGTGTTGAGGCTGGTCAAGATCACCACACCACATATGTGAGTTGAGGATGATCTTGATCAGCAGTCCACAGTAACTGAGTTGTGGTTGGCTTGCGAGCATAAGAAAATCAGTCTACCTTATGGTATTTATAATGAATCGCTGTAAATATCACAAGCAGTGTAGACTTAAATACATATATGGACACATATATATTTAAAAATAGTAAATTAGTTGTGGATGGTTTGCGAGCATAAGAAAATCAGTCTGCCTTGTGGTATTTATAGTGAATCACAGTAAATATCACAAGCAGTATACACTTAAATATCACAGGCGATAATTTTGAAACTAAACCTAAACAATGTCAAGTGACACATCGTTTACTGTAAAACTCAACAGTTTTATTTAACAAATTTGCAAAATAAAGTTGCAATACTTCTTATGGAAATAGTAAACTATTTCCAATATTATTACCATTTCAAACTAATAACATCCCTAGGATAATAATGAAATCATTCAAGATGGGGTATTTTATTTATCTATCAGACCTTGACTCGACAACATTCTTATCTTAAGATAGATAAAAGTTTGTAACTCAAAAATGGATATTAACTATAAACCTTTTTATACAATTCGTTTATTACTTGGATTTATTACCAAAAATCCATTCATCAAATCTTTTACACAAAGTCATTAAAAATACTTTCCTTTGCATTTTTGGAATCCTTCTTTCAATTACAAACGTTGTAACGACCCAGTGGATTTTCGGCCCCGAAAATTGACATAAATACAATTACCGTATCTAGTGTCGACCTTTCAAGCACCGAAAACATAGGATGTTATTAGAAAGAATATAGAGGGTGAGAAAAGAAAGAAAGAAATATTAGAATAGAAGAAAGAAGAAGAACATCACATCACAATCTCACAGCGAAACAGATAAAATATAATAACAAATCTCTTTATATAAAAGAACTGTAAATACATACCAATCATCAGAGTACAACATATAACTATCAAAGCGGAAATACTTTATATAACTAGTGGTGAAGCCTCCTGCTTCCAGCTCCTGAAACTCCAAGGGAATCCTACCTGGAAATATACTCGATCTGACCCGAGCATATTTGAAGCAAAGCAAAATTTAACGAGTCAGTCTGGAAAACTTTCAGTGATAAATTCACAGCACAACAACTTGTTTAACTTTGGAAAATCCTTCTGAAATAAAAGGATAATAGTAAGATATGCCCGCACATAAACACAGACGGTTTTTACCTTACTATAACCCAAAACATTTTTGAAATCATACTTTGTTCTGATATTACAATAGTGTCTAAATACAAATAGATAACAATCTAGCGGAACGCTTGCATCTCACGCTTCACATATATAGTATACAATCAAAACCGCGGGCGCTTACTGGAGATTGGATTCCGACTTTGACAAGGTATGGGTCCACCTGCCGATAGTGTATCTCTAGAGGCGAATACACTGGGTTCAAAAAGAACGTCTTGCAACCCGGCCCACACATGACCGACCACTCATTTCGCTTTAGTGTATCGAATGTATATCACCGACGGTTGGGATCAGCAACCGTCTCCCGAAAAAGGGACAGCATTGAAATAGATTAAAGAAGCAAATGGAATTTCTCTAGATAGGTGATTATACACCCTAATGGGAGCGACCCACATAGCCATGCTGCCTGCCCGATTTTTGTCATTTCCCGGTTGATGAGGCTTGAGGCTAGAATTTTCCTTTTAGAACATTTGGTCATCATTCACTTTGAATGCCAAATTACCAAATCCGCCAGATGTCACTAATTGACGTCCACAAAAATACTCTAGTGGTAAGGCTAAGAGAACTGTCGTCCCCCACCACCAACTATGGTACGTTTGAAGAAATCAACGTACATTATCCTTCTGGAAATACTCTGTCAGACATCCGTCCATACAAGTCATCCAGGAACAGGATGAACCGAAGGCACCCTTCTACTGCATCCTTAAATAGGAATCACCCTAAGGATCAGCAGCGAGAAGTCCTTGAAATCCGTAGATTTCAACCACGACAGAATCACAAACCAAATAACACTAGTTACAAGCCAGAGAAATTCGACAAGTAGTCCTTCCGCTTACTAAGATCCACGGTCTTCAATTGTTCCATCTTCAATTACCATTTTCACGTATCTGTTGGTTCAGAATGGTTTTTTAATATAATTTCGATCCCGGTCTTCCCGTACCAACAATCCTATTGGTTAGGTTTGATAGTCGGTGATTTAACTATCAAATAACAATGGTGTCATTAAAATGATTTCACTGATTCAGTGTTTGGCATTACTTGGCCTATTTAAATATATTTAATAAATTGGTTAATCAACCTTCAAAAACATTATATTTATTCTTTAATTTACTATAACAAAATCCGTTTTATATGTTTTAGAGTATGGGTATATACCCAACTTTCCATTTCCATTTCTATTGGGAACGTCGATATATTTTCAAAAACCTTTTTCCCATATTCCCTTAAGTTTGGCATCTCAATATATATATACACATATATATATATTTTACTTAATGGTATTAACAAGTTACCAATTCTGATATGGCAAAGCAAATGTCGACTTATATAATTTAAACAAAATATATTTATTAACATTGCAGTTAATACTATAGTATTCTTTATATTACAAAATCTGTCATTTAGTGTCCAATATTCTTTGTATAGGATAAAACCAATTTCAAAACTTCCACTCGTCCCAAACTAATACCATTACTCAATAATAGTGAAGTCGTTCAAGTTGGGGTATTCTATTTACCTTTCAGACCTTGATGGACAACATTCTCATCTCAGAATTATAATAATTCGTCACTTAACCACTGATATTAAAATTCTCATTTACCACTTCGATATCAAGCCTGGTTTTATAAAACCGTTTCTTATATTTGAAATCCTCGTTCAAAAATATTTTACTTAATTCCTTTAATTAAGTAAGTATTCACTAAAAACACAACTTTTAACTTAAGACATTATTTCACTTATACTTTTGGGTTTTATATAAAAATCTCACATCAAACAATTTGTTCCCGTCTATTCGGTCATTCTTAAAATAAAATTTTTACCTTGGATTTTACAACTAAAATCCGCTTATCCCCTACTTTACAATAAAACCTTTTTAACTTGCGTCTAAATTCCAAAGTTCCCTTACCCATATTTCACACAAAACTATTGTATGTAATTTCCTTTGCGATGTTTCGCTTAATCCAATTCTTAAATATTTAAAGTCCTCATTTTGATCTAAAGACCATGTTTAAACCTCACTTGGATTTCCTCCTAAATACCTAAAATACCATCTACCATCCTTTCGCAACTTCTTAGATTTTATTTCAAAACCATTACTATATTTCAGTATATTTTTAATCTATTAACCATCTTCCCTAATAATTTCATTCAATTGAATTTACTTTACTTAATTTCGAAATTAAGTAAAACCTTATTTAAATCCCTAAATATACTTAACAATTCAATTTACCAATCTTGTTTGAAACTTGAATTATAACTCTCTTTATAACTCTTATCGCCCCTTTGATCAAACCATATCGCAACTTAATCACTTCTCAAATAAATTCCAATTAAAAGCTATCATTTTAATTATTATTATATAAAAATAATAATTAACTTATATTAATTCCATTTAAAATGGTTAACCTTGCTATTAACTAAAAATAGGATAATTATTATTAATTAAAATAATAATACACTTATACATTAACCATATTAAAAATGGTTAACTTTGATATTAATAAAAAATAGAATTTTTATCATTTTTAAAAGCTTATTACATAAAAATCAACTTCATTAACACTAAACAGTTCGATAATATCCTTAATTTATAGTTAATCGAAGATTAACTAATAATTTAACACTAAACAATTCAATGATTTCCTCAATTTATAGTTAATCGGATATTATCTAATATTTAACACTAAACAATCTCGATAATTACTATGGATTCTAGTTAATCGAAGATTAACTACCATTTAACACCCTTCGTTACATTTAACGAATATTCAGAAAATTTAAATCAAACTGATTCCATTATCAATTTCAATTAACAACGGTCGATTTTACTAATCGTACATATCAGTTAACTATTAAATGATTTTCATTTGTCATTTCCCCTTTTAAATTAATTAAATAATTTAATAAATTTAAAAACATCATTTTAATTGTTTTAGAAACAATTATTTCATTTTTCCAATCCGTATATAAATCCTTGGGTTTTGCTTTTAACTCATGTAAACCATTCCAATAATTTCTCTTATAAACTCGATTTAAAATATTTATTTATAAATTTCTAATTTAATTATATGTATAAAATAATTGAAGAATTTCGTTTCAGTTATAAAATAATTTATAACTTTAAAACTGCGTCCGTTCACCTGACGGTAGAACGATGTTTAAAACAATATATTTTAGGTCATTCACTGCCAATCACCCAATCAATACTGTCGATTGATTTCAATTACAACAACGATGAATATATATTCAACCATCCACATTCAAACAGTTTTTGGTGTCAGTCAGGGTATAAATTCATATATGAATAATATGCACCACAAAAAAATACAGTTTATTTGAGGAATCCGGTTGGATCCCCCCCCCCCAACCTGTCCTTCTCTGCATCACAAATATCACTTTGATAACAATATATGAATTAAATTTCAATAATCTATTATTTAAAACTGACGAGTATAAATAAAAACAATCAATCAAACAACCAATAGTATCCATAGCAGCCAATCAACCAATTTCTACTGTTAACGGTTAATTATATTTTTCTACGAATTTAACACATCACAGAATTCCATAGGGTGTAAGAATTAACTCACCGGTTTAATTCTGGTTGACGGTTGACGCGTTTGTTGCATTAAATTTGAAATGAACGCTCAAAATTATCTGAAATTCCAAATAGCTCCAATCGAATCCCAGTCTGCAACATTATCTAGGTCTCGTCCCTGCGATCCCAACGGATCTAGTTTCGCCTAATTCTGATTAAAAATGGACGAGTTACGCTAATTACAAGTTTATATATATTTATCGATTTTTAATTTGAACTAGTTATATATTAATTAAATAATTTTAAAAACTAATTACCCTTTAAATCTCAAATCCACGTCAGCTACCAGAAAAATGGTTACGCGGTTTCCCTTGTTTAGGTTTCTAAAACCCGATCCTTCCTCAATTTCTGAAATTCGTCCTCCTGCTATTCACCGAGCTCGACATCAGCAGAGCCTCCCCTCGCCGTCTCCAATCAACTAGAGCCTCCACCGTTCATCCTTCCAGGTGCGCTAGTCCCCGGAGGTCCACCTGCAACCACGCCATGACCCAACAGTGCCTCGTTCGCCCCGAACTCGACCAAACCTGTATTCCGTTTATCTCGAGATAACCGCCGCCATCGATCGAATCAGGCTGCCGCGCCACCACCAATGCCACCGCCGGCCTTCCCTCTACCACCCCCTTCAGACGCCTTCCACCCATTCGCCACCAGCCCGCCGGAAAACCCTGAAATCCCAACGCAGCTTTCAAAAATCAACCCCAAAACCCCATCTCCGTTCATCTCATCGCCATGGCTTCCACCGACCACCGGAGAACACCAGACTAGTACCAAATCATGAACTTCCCTCTTCATTCTCCAACAGGTCTGGCTTAAGAAATTGACCACATCTCCTCCAAACCGGCAAAGAACGAAATCAGCTTTTCACCTTTCCTCGCGATTTCCGGCCACCACACTCGACGAAACCTCCCCAAATTTTTATCGTAGCTAGCCATCGACCCAATCTATAACTTTGCTTCAGATTCCCATGGCCGATTCATCCTAGAATGGAAGATATAAATTAATTTGTAAAGAGGGGCTTTTCTACAAATTTACATGATGATTTTCTGGTTTGGGGGTTAAGGTTTAGGGTGATGGGTTTATATATGTGAGGGAAAATGTTATTATAATGTTGAGGTGATTAATGATATGGCTAACGATTTTTATTTGTGCTTATCGCAATTACTAAACGTTGTTTATTGGTTACTGTGCTCACATACAAACCCCGTTCGAGATAAAAATGGACGGCATGATACAGTTTGACGTTACGGACCTAATGAAACTTGTTTCGTCGAATTCCGAATCTGTTTGCTCAAACGGCTCTCATTCACGTCCAAATGGTCATTTTATTTGCATTTTATTTTGCCACGCTCACAGAATAGCTCCGATTTACGTGCAACTTGAAATCTAGCAATAATTTACTATTACGGTTCCAATAAAATTTGTTTTGTCGAAAACGGAGATCGTTTGAAAAATGACCCTTTTGAACTGCCCAATTCAAATTGAAATAAATCAATTTTAAAATACCTCAATATAATATAAATAAAATATTTTAATTGGCCATACACGAGCAGAATTTCATACACTACCAAAATAAAATATCTTGGATTGAATTCCAAGCCAAATCGATATTTTAACTATTTAAAAACCATTTATTTTATATAAATAAATCGCTATAATATATAACGGAATTCCATAGCGACTATTTTAAAATTTGATTTGGACATAAAACAAAATCTACGCTATGAAAACTGGATTTTTCTATTTCATTAGAAAAATATTATCAAATAGATTCATACGTTTCTTATTTCGAGAAAACCCGACTTATTTTGAATCCTGTACAGCCGTTTAAAGTTCAAAACGCCAAATTACGAACTACTGCGCCGCTGCAGCTCGTTTTATATTAAATTATAAATTAAATATTCAATCGTCGTTCTATAAACGAAATCGTCACTATAATTTCAATATAAACCACTTTAAATTCCACGATCCCAATATATTTCAAATTCTACATTTTCCCAAATATTTTGAAATTAAAATATTGTTATATAATTAATATAAAGAAATATTCAAAATAAAATAGTTAAATTCAACTATTTAAATTCAAACCAATATTTTAAATAAATAAAATAATTCAAATAAATTCAAATAATTAGGAAAAAAAATACAGGTCGTTACATTCCTTCCCCCTTAAAAGAATTTCGTCCCCGAAATTGCTAAGGCAGGAAGAACGTTGCAGACTATTATCTTTGCAAAAATATTTAATTTAAAACTCGATTTTATTTTTAAACTAACCTAATTCGTTTTAAACCCATTTATTTCAAATAACAGAATTTTCCAAAGATCTTCAAAAAAAAAAAAAAATCTAACACCTTAAATTTTGGAAAAAAAATGGCAGAGTCTACCCACTACAGAGGGACATCTGCAATATCGCAGGTTCAAGAAATATATATACATCGACCAACATGGTCGGAAAAATTCAAAATCCAAAGTCAAAACCCAAATAAAACCAAAATTTTATATTTTGCGTAGGCGTACCTTTTTGCGAGCGCTATTATGCGATAGGCGATATATTATACACGTGCTTGCTTAATTATTGTGCAGATCTATTCAAACTGGATTCGATTAACTCCAGAATTTCTCATGGATGGAATTTAAAAGTTGAATTGACACTTCTTTACCTGTTCTCACCACTGTTTCAAATCTCACAAATATCGCCCGAGTTCTCCTCCGAGATCTCATTTTGGGCTCCTTCCGAAACGAAACAGCAAATATCACTCTAAATCACCTTTCGAATATATCTCCCGAGAAATTGCAATATTGAACGATGTATCGACCGAGACGAAATACTGGAATATCGTCTGAGATCTTAGTTGTTTTGGTTAAAATTTAAATTTGCGCATGAACTAGAACTATAATTAAAAAAATCAAATCTAGCCATATCAATCTTTTGTTATTTTTCATTTTGCATGTCAAATGACTATATTGTATGTTCGTATATGTTTTACAATGCTTATGATTTTCATACTCGTCTTTTTACATACATGTTACTTATGAAATTATGACTATTTATGCTGAATTTTTTAATGTTTCGGATCCTTTTAATGTTTCATGTCTAACAATATTCCTATTTTAAGCATATTACGATTTAGAGTATGAATGATCTTTCGCAAAATAAAGAATAATAAAGTTATTTTGCATTTGAAGTTTAAGTTACTATGTTTTTGATAGCATTCAGAAAAATCATTTTGTTAAAATATCATTTTTAACATATCATGTACCCCGAGATTGTTCCGATATGAACTTTCAGACCCGAGATGAAATCCGAGACGAACTCCCGAGTTAGACTCATCTCGTCTGAGATCTCCCCCGATACGAGACCGAGTCTATAAAATCCCCGAGACGAAACGCGACCGATATCCGAGATTCAAAGCCTTGGTTCTCACTCAAATGAACTCATTAGTCATTAAAACAATGTTAATCAGGTTCAAAATATCCATACCATCCATTCTGACCAATTCTATACACAATTCAATCCACATGAGATTACAATTATAATTATAGCCTAGGTTTAGCAGTTCATTTATTACTTTAATTATCCACTCAATTTCATTAGACTTTGATTCATTGTTCCTCAATCAAGTTTCAAATCAAAATCCATGCATTCAACTGTACAATCCAAACAATTCATTGATTCCAAATACTCCGTTGACTTACTGTTTTCCTAACACAAGTCAGATTCTGAAATTTCCATCATGATTACACCTCTTACGGTTTACTTAGTAATAGCATTTCCATTTACACATCTCATATTTGAAATTTCCTTTAATTATCCACTTAGATTCACTATATTAGGATTGATTTATTCAGTTAATTCATTTCAGATTAGTTTTCAACCAAGTCTATCCATTTCAGATTTATATTCAAGCAATCAACAACACAATCCAAGCATATCATTCAAATCAATATTAACAAATCCAATTGATTTCCCATATGATAATTATTTGTGGAAATCCTTACATTTATTGTTTTATAAAATAAATTAGGAAAAAATAGTTTTTTTAAAAATAATTTTATATCAAATTACAAGTACGTGCTCTCATATATAAGTTCAAACTCAATCTAGGGTATTGCTAACCCCATCTCTATTGAGTTACACCACAGAGCCAAGGTTATCACTAAACCAATAGCTCTGATACCACTGTAACGACCCAGTGGATTTTCAGCCCCGAAAATCGACATAAATACAATTACCGTATCTAGTGTCGACCTTCCAAGCACCGAAAACACAGGACGTTATTAAAAAGAATTTAGAGGGTGAGAAAAGAAAGAAAGAAATATTAGAATAGAAGAAAGAAGAAGAATATCACATCAGAATCTCACAGCGGAACAGATAAAATATAATATCAAATCTCTTTATATAAAAGAACTGTAAATACATACCAATCAACAGAGTACAACATAAAACTATCACAGTGGAAATACTTTATATAACTAGCGGTGAAGCCTCCTGCTTCCAACTCCTGAAACTCCAAGCGAATCCTACCTGGAAATATACTCAGTCTGACCTGAGCACATTTGAAGCAAAGCAAAATTTACCGGGTCAGTCTGGAATACTTTCAGTGATAAATTCACAGCACAACAACTTGTTTAACTTTGGAAAATCCTTTTGAAATAAAAGGATAATAGTAAGACCATCCCACACATAAACACGGACGGTTTTTACCTTACTATAACCCAAAACATTTTTGAAATCATACTTTGTTCTGATATTACAATAGTGTCTAAATATAAATAGATAACAATCTAGCGGAACGCTTGCATCTCACGCTTCACATATATAGTATACAATCAAAACCGCGGGCGCTTACTGGAGATTGGATTCCGACTTTGACAAGGTATGGGTCCACCTGCCGATAGTGTATCTCTAGAGACGAATACACTGGGTTCAACAAGAACGTCTTACAACCCGGCCCACACATGACCGGCCACTCATTTCGCTTGAGTGTATCGAATGTATATCACCAACGTTGCGATCAGCAACCGTCTCCCGAAAAAGGGACAGTATTGAAATAGATTAAAGAAGCAAATGGAATTTCTCTAGATAGGTGATTATACATCCTAATGGGAGCGACCCACATAGCCATGCTGCCTGCCCGATTTTTGTCATTTCCCGGTTGATGAGGCTTGAGGCTAGAATTTTCCTTTTAGAACATCTGGTCAACATTCACTTTGAATTCCATATTGTCAGATCCGCCAGATATCACTAATTGACGTCCACAAAAATACTCTAGTGGTTAGGCTAAGAGAACCGTCGTCCCCCACCACCAACTATTGTACGTTTGAAGAAATCAACATACGTGATCCTTTTGGAAATACTCTGTCAGACATCCGTCCATACAAGTCATCCAGGAACAGGATGAACCGAAGGCACCCTCCTACTGCATCCTTATATAGGAATCACCCCAAGGATCAGTAGCGAGAAGTCCTTGCAATCCGTAGATTTCAACCACGACAGAATCACAAACCAAATAACTCTAGTTGCAAGCCATAGAAATTCGACAAGTAGTCCTTCCGCTTATGAAGATCCACGGTCTTCAATTGTTCCATCTTCAATTACCATCTTCACGTATCTGTTGGTTCAAAATGGTTTCCGAATATAATTTCGATCCCGGTTTTTCCGTACCAACAATCGTATTGGTCAGATTTGATAGTTGGTGACTTAACTAAATAACAATGGTGTCATTAAAATGATTTCACTGATTCAATATTTGGCATTATTTGGCCTATTTAAATATATTTAACAAATTGGTTAATCAACCATCAAAAACATTATATCTATTCTTTAATTTATTATAACAAAATCCGTTTTATATGTTTTAGAGTATGGGTATATGCCCAACTTTCCATTTCCATTTCTGTAACACCCCACCTCCGCCAATGCCACTCTTGCAAGGACATTAGCTTTGGAGGAGCGTTAAACAAGGTAAACATGCATGCAGATATCACAAGACAGAACATATAAGTAAAACAGAGTAAATAAAGCAGCGGATTAAACTAGCATTTCAAAACCATAGTCATATTACAACAAAGTACTTGATCGTTATTTTCCAACAAACAAAGTCTAGACAAAATCATAAACTAAAAAACTGAAATACATAAAGTACTATCCCCAAAGTGAAGTGATAAACCATAGCTAGCTCAATGTCCAAAAGCGTACATGAGCAAATCCAGTAAGCAAGCTATAAAGATCCAAGCTAATCTCCAATGTTCCCACCCTGAGGACCTGAGGGGGGGGGGAAACGGAAGACAAGAGGCGAAAGAAAACAGGTCAGTCAAAAAGACTGGTAAGCCCTACTACTATCTGTCTATGAACTAGTAAAGTTAACTGGCATGAGAAGCTGAGGTGAACATAAGGATAATAACATACTGGCATGATGATTAACTAACAAGGTAGATAAAGGTGTCATCGCATAATCAAGGTTAAGTTTTGCACCACGGGTGTACTAGCATTCTAACATGTCAAGTAAAAACAAAAATTGATCCCTTGGCCCAAGCTTGGCCCAACATCATGAGATGGCCTAAATCAAGGTCTAACCACTCGGTCTAGTCGATCGGCTCCCTATAAGCCTAACTCGTCAAGTGTCGGTGTCATGCGGCGTAATCATGTAATGTAGTTGACTGTGCAGGGTCCACCCTAGGGTGTATCAGGCCCTATGGTGTAACCCTCTGACACCATTCCATGATGCACAGTCCAAACCTACCGTAGCCCGTGTTCAACTCCGGACTTGATGTGCACGACCATGGTCCGCCTGAACATCCGGGGCATCATTCAGCCGTCTCTTTTGGTCTCTTACAATCAGCCCAGTAATCGTGCCCCACCCTAGCCTAGTCCTAGGGTCTTATGATACTACGAAGAAGGTTACTGCTGAAAAGGACCACGCAACTAGGGTTTCTTAACAGGTTAAATGTGGTTAACCCGATCCACACATGGATTAAATCGGTTAAGGGTACCCAAGGCTCCCGACTTAACCTCGATTAATCCATCAAGCCCAAATTGGTTAAGTATTAAGTGGACCATGACTTAACCCTAATCAGGAGGCATTAATTAACTTAATGCGCTTTAACCTCTCACATTAGACTTTGTTGTGGTTACTAGTTAAGCCGGGCGGGTCCGGGTAGCTTTACACCACAACTAGGTCTAACCTCGGGTTCGAGCACAACATGACCAACTTCTCACATTGGGTCCTATTGTTTGTAGCCACTAGTTAAGCCGGGCGGGTCCGGGTAGATTTATGCTACAAACTCAACCCAACCTCGAGTTGGCCACACTCATATTTTCTAAGTGTCATGTCCATTATGTTTCCAAAACATAATTACAAGTTAACATGTCACGTCATGTTATAAAAATCATGTTCATGTCATTATGTTACCCAACCCCAACGTAATCCCATCGTTTACATAATCGCAACAACGCATAAAGGATAAAATAGGGAACTTGGCATAACCATGACATAAAGGTGTTGAAGCCACAAGTTTAACATGGTGGCATATGAGATGTACATATGTTCATATACTTGCATGTTGCATCATTAGGCTTCAAAAGTATGCATAAAACCAAACTTAGCATATGAGTGATACATGGTGATAAATAACATGTAGAAGTTGCTAGAAGTTCGCATTTAGCCTCACATGCAAGTTATCATAAGGGATATGATAACTTTCATGTTGCCAAAATGCAACCTTTAACATAAAGCTTGAAGCTTTAAGGCCATAAACTCAAGTTTAACTTGCATAACATGATAACATGTGTCATACATAACTTGCATAATGATCAACCAAACTTGCATATAATGATCAACCAAACTTGCATATAATGATCAACCAAACTTGCATATAATGATCAACCAAACTTGCATCATTCATTTAACTTTAGAGTTCAAAGAAAGAAAGTAGAAAAGGGCTTACAATGCTATGAAGACACAAATAAATATTTATTATAAAGATTGAGACGAAGCCCTTATGCAAGCACCAAAAACCCAAATATGCAAGCTCCAAATGAAAACCCTTGAGCCAATTCAATAAAAACCCTTGCTTTGAAATAGAAATGTTGCAACTTGACTTGAATGCAAGCTAAGAACACTCATACAAGTTTGAAAACACTTGTATGAACTCAAAATCTCTCATAGAAATTAACTTAGAAATTTTAGCATGAGAGTGGAGGCCATGAGAGGAACAAATTTGGCATGGTTTAGTTGTAGGATTGAATAATGGTGATTTAGGCTAGGTTTAGGGGTCTTTTTATAGAGTTTTAGGATAGTATTAGCCATAGGATTAACCCTAGATTCAATCTAAGCCATCAAAGCATGTCTTGGGGAAGAAGTCAAGTGTAGGAACCATCTAGGGCCTTTAGATTAAAGCTGAACCATGAGAACCATTCAAATGCAAAATCTGCATTTGAGCGAATCGGCCCACGGGTTGACAGCCAAATACCCTGGATTAACCCCTAGTCGACCCAGCAAGCTCGGGTCGACCTCAAAAATCGGCCGGTTCGGTTATTCCCCTCTCCCAATTCGCTGTTTTGAACATTTTTGCATATTTATTTATTTAATTTTCAATTATATATATATATATATCAATATATATACATTTCTCTACCCAACCCATTTCACTTAATTAAGTATACTTTAATTTGTGAATTTTTCGTGAAACTTCGCGAGGCCATATCTTGGTCATACGGACTCCGATTTTCGAAAACTCAGACTCTATTTCACGTATTTTTCTGAGACGAACGCAATGGCACAGCCCGTTTCCCTTGATTCAGATTTTACAGTTTAATTCTGCCTCCATTTATGTTATAACATGTTATTCAAAAATATGGGTTGTTACATTCTCCCCTCCTTAAAGGATTTCGTCCCCGAAATCTCCAAGTTAGGAAGAACGTATCCTACCATCCATCATCCATCTACTCAAAACATCATCCACGAGCAATCATTGTCCTTAAAAGGTTCTAAATGTTGTATGATCATATGCAAAGGTGTGTGTATATGTACTTATCTAATGCGAAAATCAGGAGGTTACTGATTCAGTAAACCCCCTTAATGCAAAATATGTTAGTGAAATGAGTCCATATGTATGCAAATTCTTAACATAATTTATAATCTCTACATGAGTGCACATAACATTCATCCTTATGCAACATCCACGTGATAGCATAACAAGTTTCATCCATGAATAAGCATAAACACTCATGCATATGCAGTATGAAAGTGTGTGAGCCGATCCTAGTGCCTAACGTGTATTATGCATCCACGAGTATCCACTTGCAAACACTTGCAACCACTTGCAAACATCAAACATAACATGTTTCAAATACATGTTTCAACCAAGGGTTTCTACCTAAGGTTCTCATGACAAGATTTACGAAACAAGATAAACTAGATAAGCATGGATAGCAAAGGGAAGATATACCAATCTAGGAAAAGAGATTGAAAATGTATCCTCCAAGAGAAATGGATAAAGCACGTGCCTCTTCTCCTTGGTTTCCCAAGTTGCATCTCCCTCTGTTTCACTCCATTGCGCCTTAACAAGCTTAACTTCTTTGCTTCTTAGCTTCTTTGTCTTCATTTCCATGATACGAGTCGGAGCTCGTCTCAGGGTTGCTTCATCCTCTACCTCCATGTCTTCAAGAATACTTGGTTCAACCACTTTGGCGGGTCTGTGCAAACACTTCCGGAGATGCGAGATATGAAAGTCATTATGCACTCCGGCCAGCTTCTCGGCAATTCCACCTTATAAGTCATCTTCCCGACTCTTTCTATAGTAGGGAAGGGCCCTACGATCCTTGGTGTCAGCGAACCATATTTCGCAAAGGAGAAATCTTCACAAAGACCATATCTCCAATTTTAAATTCCAAGTCTGTCCTTCGCTTGTCTGCATAGGATTTCTGTCTGTCTTGGGCCGTTCTTATCCGTCTTCAATCAATTCAACCCTCTCGGATGTGTCCCTTATCATGTCGGGCTCAATTATAAGCTTATCCGTCGTCTTCCCACCAACATGTTGGTGGCTTGCACGGCCTCCCATACGAAGCTTCAAATGGTTCCATCCCTATGCTGGCTTGATAGTTATTATTATAAGCAAACTCTACAAGAGGAAGGTGGTCTTCCCAAGTACCACCGAAGTCGAGAACACAAAACCTCAAAAGATCTTCTAGCACTCTATTCACCCTTTCGGTTTGGCCATCCGTCTGGGGGTGATAGGCTGTACTCAGATTCAATCGCGTACCCATTGCTTCTTGCAAACTGTTCCAGAACTGGCTAGTGTAAATTGGGTCACGATCGCTAACTATGCTAAAAGGAACTCCATGCAGCCGCACTATCTTTTGAAGATAAACAGATGCTAGCCATGATACGGTCCTCTTGCTTTTCACCGGAATAAAATGGGCTTTCTTTGTAAATCTATCAATTATTACCCATATCCCATAAAGCCCAAATAGTTTGGTGGCGAACTTCTTCACCCCAACCATATACCACAAATAGGCTAGCCATACTCCTTAGGGGGTTTGTAACAGAACTAAGATTGAGGATAGGACTGAGAGGATATACTTAAAAGGTAGCATGCGAGTAAGCTCTACGGAACAATAGGGATCAAGGATATACTCTTAGAAAGAGATTAAATGCGCGTATCTAGACTTCAATCTTCTAAGCCGCATTTTCTTGTGCTTAATCCCATCGTGCCCTGACCGTCTTTTATCTTCGCAATTCCGTAGTTCTTAATTCTTGTTCCCGAAATATGAGTTAGAACTCATTTAACCGTTGCTTCTCGTTCCACTTCCACTTATTCTTTGCCTAAAATACTTGGCTTAAACATAACTGTGTGCTCATGGTTCATGCAAGCTTTCCAAGATTCGTTAGTGAATCTTGGATCTCATTTACATACTATATGGTATCCCACGCAGAAAACTATCTCTTGAAAACAGTGCCAATCCACGTTGCCAAACTGGAGCTGAGGTAAGGGCTCTCTTGAGCCTTTGAAAAGCAAGCTCACACTCCAAGTCCCATGCACAGACTAAGTTCTTCTTCGTCAACTTAGTAAGAGGGGCTGAAATCTTAGCGAAGTCCCTGATGAACTTCCTATAGTAGCCCGCCAAACCGAGAAAGCTTCTTACTTCGGTTGCACTCCTAGGAGTCTTCCACAACCACTTTCGCGGGATCCACCGCTATGCCTTGCTTAGAAACTATATGTCCAAGAAACCGAACTTCCCTTTTCTTCTTCCTACAATCTTTGGCTATGTGCCCAGTAATCTCACAGAAGTTGCACTTCCTCCTTTCTCTTGACTTGTTGTCCTTGCTATTGTTGTTCTTGCCTCCTTTTCCGGAATCTACCTTCTCGCCTTGAGACTCATTTGCCTTGACCTCCTTCTTGCCACTCTTATCTTCCTCTTGAAGCAGGGCCATATTCACCAAACTCTCGAAAGTCGCCCCCATGGGTATATGAGACATGGCCAAACCACGCAATGGCTCATTCAATCCTAGAGCAAAGTGTAGGGCCTTCTTCTGAGCTGTGTTTACCAATTCTAGGCCAAACTGAGCAAGTTGATTAAACATATCCACGTATTCCCTAACTGTCATGTCCCCTTGCTTTAGAGATAGGAAGCTCTCCATCTGAAGATTCTCTTCAGTCGATGATAGAAACTTTAGTCCAAACCTTCTCCTAAAGTCATCCCAAGTCTCAATGTGTCTAGTAGTGGTGGTGACTACCCACCAATAAGCAGCTTCCCCTTTTAATAGCCATACCGCCAGCAGAACTTTCCTACGATCTTCCACCTCAAATATAGCAAAGAGGTCTTCAGTTTCCTTTAACCAGTTTCTTGCCTCCACAGAAGTCTCTGTTCCGACAAAATTCTTGCAACCCATCGCCTTAAAGTCTTTGCAAAGCTTAGCGAAATCTACTTGCGGATTCTGAGGAGGAGGAGGAGAGATGTTAGCGACGGGGGAAGGAGGAGGAATGTTCGCGGGGCCGGCTTCATTCGCCCTTGCCTCCATAAATCTTCGGAACCAGACGGGTACTTGTACGCCTTCCGGGATGTTAAAGCGATCGGCCATACTAAAACGAAGAAAAAGATAGATTCAGAACGAAGAAACGAAGGATAGTGCTATGGCTTTTGGGGAATAGCCTTTTTAAAATAAACTAGACTTTTCTTGGAAAATACTTAATTGGTTTTGAAAATAGTTCTTCAAAAGGTAAGTTTTAAAAACACTTTTGCTCAAATCTTGTAAACCTTATGCTCTGATACCAAATGTAACACCCCACCTCCGCCAATGCCACTCTTGCAAGGACATTAGCTTTGGAGGGGCGTTAAACAAGGTAAACATGCAAGCAGATATCACAAGACAGAACATATAAGTAAAACAGAGTAAATAAAGCAGCGGATTAAACTAGCATTTCAAAACCATAGTCATATTACAACAAAGTACTTGATCATTATTTTCCAACAAACAAAGTCTAGACAAAAGCATAAACTGAAAAACTGAAATACATAAAGTACTATCCCCAAAGTGAAGTGATAAACCATAGCTAGCTCAATGTCCAAAAGCGTACATGAGCAAATCCAGTAAGCAAGCTATAAAGATCCAAGCTAAGCTCCAATGTTCCCACCCTGAGGACCTGAGGGGGGGGGAAACGGAAGACAAGAGGCGAAAGAAAACAGGTCAGTCAAAAAGACTGGTAAGCCCTACTACTATCTGTCTATGAACTAGTAAAGTTAACTGGCATGAGAAGCTGAGGTGAACATAAGGATAATAACATACTGGCATGATGATTAACTAACAAGGTAGATAAAGGTGTCATCGCATAATCAAGGTTAAGTTTTGCACCACGGGTGTACTAGCATTCTAACATGTCAAGTAAAAACAAAAATTGATCCCTTGGCCCAAGCTTGGCCCAACATCATGAGATGGCCTAAATCAAGGTCTAACCACTCGGTCTAGTCGATCGGCTCCCTATAAGCCTAACTCGTCAAGTGTCGGTGTCATGCGGCGTAATCATGTAATGTAGTTGACTGTGCAGGGTCCACCCTAGGGTGTATCAGGCCCTATGGTGTAACCCTCTGAAACCATTCCATGATGCACAGTCCAAACCTACCGTAGCCCGTGTTCAACTCCGGACTTGATGTGCACGACCATGGTCCGCCTGAACATCCGGGGCATCATTCAGCCGTCTCTTTTGGTCTCTTACAATCAGCCCAGTAATCGTGCCCCACCCTAGCCTAGTCCTAGGGTCTTATGATACTACGAAGAAGGTTACTGCTGAAAAGGACCACGCAACTAGGGTTTCTTAACGGGTTAAATGTGGTTAACCCGATCCACACGTGGATTAAATCGGTTAAGGGTACCCAAGGCTCCCGACTTAACCTCGATTAATCCATCAAGCCCAAATTGGTTAAGTATTAAGTGGGCCATGACTTAACCCTAATCAGGAGGCATTAATTAACTTAATGCGCTTTAACCTCTCACATTAGACTTTGTTGTGGTTACTAGTTAAGCCGGGCGGGTCCGGGTAGCTTTACACCACAACTAGGTCTAACCTCGGGTTCGAGCACAACATGACCAACTTCTCACATTGGGTCCTATTGTTTGTAGCCACTAGTTAAGCCGGGCGGGTCCGGGTAGATTTATGCTACAAACTCAACCCAACCTCGAGTTGGCCACACTCATATTTTCTAATTGTCATGTCCATTATGTTTCCAAAACATAATTACAAGTTAACATGTCACGTCATGTTATAAAAATCATGTTCATGTCATTATGTTACCCAACCCCAACGTAATCCCATCGTTTACATAATCGCAACAACGCATAAAGGATAAAATAAGGAACTTGGCATAACCATGACATAAAGGTGTTGAAGCCACAAGTTTAACATGGTGGCATATGAGATGTACATATGTTCATATACTTGCATGTGCATCATTAGGCTTCAAAAGTATGCATAAAACCAAACTTAGCATATGAGTGATACATGGTGATAAATAACATGTAGAAGTTGCTAGAAGTTCGCATTTAGCCTCACATGCAAGTTATCATAAGGGATATGATAACTTTCATGTTGCCAAAATGCAACCTTTAACATAAAGCTTGAAGCTTTAAGGCCATAAACTCAAGTTTAACTTGCATAACAAGATAACATGTGTCATACATAACTTGCATAATGATCAACCAAACTTGCATATAATGATCAACCAAACTTGCATATAATGATCAACCAAACTTGCATATAATGATCAACCAAACTTGCATCATTCATTTAACTTTAGAGTTCAAAGAAAGAAAGTAGAAAAGGGCTTACAATGCTATGAAGACACAAATAAATATTTATTATAAAGATTGAGACGAAGCCCTTATGCAAGCACCAAAAACCCAAATATGCAAGCTCCAAATGAAAACCCTTGAGCCAATTCAATAAAAACCCTTGCTTTGAAATAGAAATGTTGCAACTTGACTTGAATGCAAGCTAAGAACACTCATACAAGTTTGAAAACACTTGTATGAACTCAAAATCTCTCATAGAAATTAACTTAGAAATTTTAGCATGAGAGTGGAGGCCATGAGAGGAACAAATTTGGCATGGTTTAGTTGTAGGATTGAATAATGGTGATTTAGGCTAGGTTTAGGGGTCTTTTTATAGAGTTTTAGGATAGTATTAGCCATAGGATTAACCCTAGATTCAATCCAAGCCATCAAAGCATGTCTTGGGGAAGAAGTCAAGTGTAGGAACCATCTAGGGCCTTTAGATTAAAGCTGAACCATGAGAACCATTCAAATGCAAAATCTGCATTTGAGCGAATCGGCCCACGGGTTGACAGCCAAACACCCTGGATTAACCCCTAGTCGACCCAGCAGGCTCGGGTCGACCTCAAAAATCGGCCGGTTCGGTTATTCCCCTCTCCCAATTCGTTGTTTTGAACATTTTTGCATATTTATTTATTTAATTTTCAATTATATATATATATATATATATATATATCAATATATATATATTTCTCTACGCAACCCATTTCACTTAATTAAGTATAATTTAATTTGTGAATTTTTCGTGAAACTTCGTGAGGCCATATCTTGGTCATACGGACTCCGATTTTCGAAAACTCGGACTCTATTTCACGTATTTTTCCGAGATGAACGCAATGGCACAGCCCGTTTCCCTTGATTAAGATTTTACAGTTTAATTCTGCCTCCATTTATGTTATAACATGTTATTCAAAAATACGGGTTGTTACAATTTCTGTTGGGAATGTCGATATATTTTCAAAAACCTTTTTCCCATATTCCCTTAAGTTTGACATCTCAATATATATACATATATATTTTACTTAATGATATTAACAAGTTACCAATTCTGATATGGCAAAAGCAAATGTTGACTTATATAATTTGAACCAAATATATTTACTTACAATGCAGCTAATACTGTAGTATTCTTTATATTACAAAATCTGGCATTTAGTGTCCAATATGTTGGATCTAGAATAACCCTAGAGGGGGGTGAATAGGGTTTTTGACAGTTTTTAACTGAATTAAAAATCAAACGAGATAAATAAAAATAAACAGATCACAGAATATAGCAGAAACAGATATGCAGAAAATAAATCACACGCAGATATACCCAGCTTCGGCAAAACCCTGCCTACTGCTGCATTTCTAAGGTTTCTACTAGGTGATAGAACAGATCCCGCATACAAGACCCTGTACACTCGCAAACCCTGCTCCTATTCTAACCCTACGCTTAAAACCGTAGACTGATCGATGTCCCCTCGATCAGATTTCCCCGAATTACAACCCTGTAGTCCGTAACCCAGATTTTACAGACTCTGAAACTGACAGTCAATACACTGACTGAATCCCCCTAGATTTTACAGACCTAGAACTGTTCAGAACTGATTTTACAACACGATTTAAAAAACAACAAAATAAAAAAATGAAAACCCTAGTAAATAAAAAAGGTGAAGGAGTTAAAACATTAAAGGGTCATCCCCTTTTCTTTTGACAATGCGCCGGCCACATTTCAAAGTGGTGCACCCATATTTCATTTGTCCCGTCCTCTTCTCTTTTGCTCTGGAAATTAAAAATGGCCGCCTCCTGAAAAACTAGGGTTTTCAAAACCCTCTCCAAATCGATGCTTTGATTGATGAAACTGAAATCACTGATGCTCGTGTCTCTGCGGCTCTCTGGTTCTTCGATTGATTGCTGAAATCTGGTTCCTTGAAGATCGGTTATGATTCTGGAATTTGATCGAACCCCTTGAACGTATGTGAGTTTTCTGATTTTGCTTCTTTGATTGAAATTGTGGGTTGTGGTTTTCGATGATTTCCTCTCTGCCAATGATGAATCAGTGATAAATAGGATTATATAATCCGTAACTTGCTCTCTGATTTCAATTAAGTGATTCGATCTGAAATTGCGATGCTTTCCCTTTTTGTTTTCTTCGATTTTCTTGATTGCAATGGATTTGCTTGGCATAAATGGCTGGCGTGTATTCATGAATTCTGGAAAAAAGTTCTTGCCTTTTCTGAAATTGTCCCATTCGATTTTTGGCTTGATTGTTGAAATTTGAATTTACAGATGGTTGCCAAGATTGATTTTAATCTGCGCCATATATGATTTTCTGCACAATAAAATCTCTTGCCATATATATATCAGTGTGATTTCCTTGTTTGTCTTGAGTAATATATGCTCTGCCATAATTCTCTGATTGTTTCAAAACTGGAAACAATAGATTTGCCCAAACAAAAAAGTTGTGATTTCTGGAAAACTTAAACACTTGCCATGTATGATTTTCTGCAAATTAAACTCTTTCCAAAAATCATTTATGCCACTGTATACATGGAAAAATACTGAATGATTTATGTCCTAATATAATCCATTCTTGTATGATTTCTTGCACCACAATTCTCACTCAGTTGCACCATTATTCATATATAAGAAAACATGAATTTCTTAAAAAAAACTGCTTTATTGTTTGTTTGATGTGCATTTGAGATTTGGTGCACCCATGATGAGTAACTTGTTCTTTCCTGAACTATTTGAACTTGAATGATGTACTCGGACATGAATCATACTTGCACCATTATATATGCAAACTTGTACATATATACATGATCATATGCTAGCTGTAACATGAACTCCCTTCTTACCTGAGTTACCTATTGGCTGTACTTGCTGTCTTTGCACTGTCACTTGATTGCTGCACATTTCAGTTGTATTGCATGCTCGACTTCTTTGAATTCTGGTATGTTTGTTGGTCTGAATCTCATGTTCATTTACATTTGTTTCTCGACTATTGCTGTACTATACATGATGATCAATCCATGCTGTTTTGATATTACAGTTTGTACACATGCACATCCACCACATTTGTGTTGATTACTTTTTGAAAGAGATTTGAACTTCCTGCTACTTTGATTTAGCATAACTACATTGAGCTCGACCATGATTCACCTCATGTACACGACAGCTGCACCTTACACTTGCACCACTATGCTGCTTGAGATTGACTTGTGCCATGTTTCATTGTTGTGTATAAATGGTCCGAGCCTTGCCAATTGCTGTTGCTCCATCATAAACTTATTTGTTGTCTCGAGCATGCATGAAATATGCTCAAACCTTTTATGATTTGTGTACATACTTGCTGAACTGATTTCTCCCTTCATGCTGCCATTGTGATCCCTTGTTTTCTTTGCTGCATGTCCACATTAGTTTGTGCACCCCTTACGATCTTGACATGCATATACACCAAAGAGTTGCGTTGCTTGCCTTTTGCACATACACAAATAAAAGATGTACCATATGACTTGCATCATCACCTTGCTGAGTCATTTGTCTTTGACCATTTGAGAAGTGCTCCATGTATATGCCACAGCTGTTTTGCCATGCATTCTTGTATCACCACTGCATTGCTTGTGCATGTCCCACTGTATTGAGCATGTTTGAAAAAAAACTCCTTGCATTTGTGCTACCATGTTTGACCATTCTATGCTGTGTTGACATGCTTGGTTTCACTGTTTTGCACCTGAAATATGAGCATACCATCTCTTGTGCTCGACCATTTTGAATTTTAATGTTTGACATTTTGTTTTTAAGATATATCAGCAGACTAGTCACACTATGTTGAGGCTGATCAAAAATCAGCAAACTAGTGTGATTATGTCGAGGCTGATCAATTCAGATCGAGTCAGAAAAATGATGAGAAACACACCGAAATTCTGAGGCAAATAAAATTTTAAAAATAAAATTTATATTTGCATTTATTCTGTTTCATTTCTATTGCAGTGTACTGTGTGTGTGTGTTTCATGTGACAGGTATGAAGACTGGACTGACTGGACTGACAGAGAGCTGTGAAGACAGAAGACTGAAGATAAGAAGACAGTGTGTAGTGTCAGTGAATGTGTCAAAGTGTATGTATGTAAATTTGAGTGTTGAGACTGAATGTATGTACAAAAAAAGTGATTGAGTTAATCTGTAATGAGGAGCTGTATATATGAAATCTGATATGTTATGAAGTGTAAAACAGAGATGTACAAATAGTGAGGTATAAAAATTTGTACTGTTTGATATTGAAATAAAATATTCTATTCAAATAAAATACTGTGAATATTTAAATTTCTGTACAGTTGTATTTTATTTAAATATAAATATTATATTCCAGTCTGTGATGTATAATACCAGTACAATATCAAACACATTAAAATAATATTTATTTGGTTGTTATCATCAAACAAAAATCATATAATTGTGTATACAACACCGTTATATACAACAATCTCCCCCTTTTGATGATGACAAACAAATAAAAGATTTTGTATGCAACAGATGTGTTTGACAGTGAATATTGAACTCCCCCTATTTATCAGCTCCCCCTACAGCAGAGACTCCCCCTATAACTGTGCATGAGTGAAAGGAATGTTATGAAGACTCCCCCTATAACTGTGCATGAGTGAAAGGAATGTTATGAATAATAATAAATTTTCAAAATAAAAAATATTTATAAAATATTCACTCATAAATCAAAATCTAATCCATTCTCCCCCTTTTGTTATCATCAAAAGGATACAGAATTTAAAATACAGATGAAAAATGACTAAAATTTCAGCATAAGAGGAAGAACGATCATCATAAATATCAATTAGTCAAACAAAAATCATAATATTCTGAGAACAGGTGGCATATTTCACATTTTAGAGAATGATGGGTTTACAATGAATTTATAAAAAAGGAGAGAGAGTTTGAAAATATGAATATTTTCCAATTATTTTTCAAAAAGATTTTAAAAAATTGAGGCACAAAACAGTGATGGATATTGACTATAATTATAAATTCAACTTAAGTGACATAAACAGATAGTCTCAAATCCCAGTAGCTATCAATCAACAAATCATAATACTTCATAAGGTATTAACACATTTCACAGATTAGAACATGGATTGATAGGCTGGTTTTTATACACTGAGGAGAATTTCAAATTTATTTCTATTTTAGCACCCTTTTTTTTTATCTTTTATTTAAGAGCACACTGACCACGCATAACCAGAGCTTGGATTTTTAAATGAGGTCAGTCGCAGCTTAAATTATAAGTTGTCTCTTAACCATGCATGACCAGAGCTTGGATTTTTAAATGAGGCTAGAGACACACTTATATATTTATTAGATATGTTTATCATTTCAGCATTTTTGTTTTTAAAAAAAAGAGAAACTCCTCGGTATAAAACCAATATATGGATGATAGAAAAATGTGGTAGGTACAGAAATGGACTGTGAAATAAATTTCTAAATTAATTATATTATGAAATAAGACCAATTGTACCGGGATCATTGAAAATTCTCATTTATCACTAATTCTGAATAATAGTATAGCCACAATTCCATCATAAATATTTTCACTGTTTATTCACGATGAATTTAAAAAAAAATCAAACTCTCCACATTAATATAGAATTATCATGGATGACAGAAAGATGATAGATAATGAAGATGGTCGTGAAATAATTGCCAGTTCAAAGATATTATAATAAATGTTCAACAATCATGAAAATTAAAGAAAAATCTCCTCTTGTTGTGAAATATATTGCAGTCCCAATTCATCACAATTTCAAAATCTAAAAATAATTTTGATGAACTATAGATACAGTTCGATTTGGATATTGATTTCAATTTCTGAATGAATAATCAATAAATAATTTTTAAAATTGAAAAACAATTACAAGAGGGATAAGAAAGACCTCTACAAGGCACGAGAGAATTAAAAAAAATATACAGCAAGACAAAAAAACTGCACATCTGATACCAATTGTTCTCTCTTCTCGAGGATTAAAAATTGACACTTGAGACGAACAAGGATATCAAAGAGTTTCAAACACAGAGCCCACGCAGACAAGATTTACAAATTTGGTAAGCAACAGACAAATCAAAACAGGCAGTTATTTGAAAACAATATCAGAGCAGCACAAAAATAGTTTCAAAAACAAACTTGTTAGAATGATGGTCACATAAGATGATTCATGATCCAAGATTAAAAATACCATTTATTTTAAATCATTTGATGAATATGAAATACTCTAGATTCAATGAATCGATCACACCAAATTATTAATGTCAGATTCAAGATATGTGTGTGATTCAATAAATCAATAATTTCAAATGATTTTAAACAAATAAATATTTAAATCAATTAATCATGAAATATCAATGATTTTCAAAGACCATTTTCAAAAAAAAAAAATCAAAAATTTCTCAAAACTATTTCTTACAAGCCCAAGAGAAAAAATCAGATCATTTACATCAAATTTGAGAGGTATTCATGATACAAGAAATTAAAAAATAATTTATTTGAAATCACTTGAATCAATGTCAAGTTTGAGATATAATGAATCAGTCACACGAGGTTGATTATTTCAAATTTTAAGAGGTGTGTGATATTCAAAATATCAAGAATTTCAGATGATTTCAAACAAACTAATTTCAACCATAATAATCATGAATAAAGATGAATTCCAAGATGTATCACTGAGATTCAGGCCAATCCAAAAATGTACAAGTCAATCTGAAAATTAATGAAATCATCACAACTGATAAATAGCAGAGTGCTGCAATGAGTATAATATTTTGAGCTTTTCTAAAAATGAATTAGAATAAACTCAGAACAGCATAAGCGTGTGAAATTTCATTAATTATTCAGATCTTCACAAAATTTAGAATTCTAATTAACAGTGTTCAAGATATGATATGAATGCATCAACACTGTTATGAATTCAATAATCAGAAACTAAAATTCAAAACAATTGTAGATATTTACAAGTTTAAATACAAGATCTGGAAAAGATTAAAATATCAGAATTATATTCAACTAAGGCAAATTTCCAGAAAATATGAATTCTACAATTGGAAGTTAATGAAGCCCAGAAGAAGTTACAGTGATGTGACAGTGAAACATTAAAACAGAAGAGATAAAGTAAATACACAGAGGGGGTAGAAGGAGAAATAAACAAAAATGAAAAAAAATATTTACAAAGATGAGTTTAGAGATCATACCAGAATCCAATGTAAATCAGAATCTCTAACTCAACAGATCTTGGCCTAAGGAACTATAAATGACACAGAATTATAGACAATCTTGATTTCAATTTTCTTTTCAGCACAGCAATTCCTCAGCCACCTTCGATACCTAACAGTTTATAGAATCGAGTGGTCTAACAAAGTTTGTAAAACTACTCACAGTTGTATTCATAGCTTTAGGTACCCAAACCTGCTTATATAACAATCCGTTAGAATCAACTAGAGTGCCCTTTGTAACCCAAATTTGTTTAGTTTTTCCAAAAATCATTTTATTTCTTTTCGGGATCCAAAATGAATTGTTATCAAACCAATTCTTATCTCGATTGTGATTCAAAAAACTTTTGGAATTTTTAAAATTCAAATTTTCAGAATGACTCTTCTTGAAGCAGTTTAAAGAGTTTTTGAAATCACAAGAGTTCAAACTTTCAAAATCATTTCTTTTCCCAAAACCAAGACCATTTTTATGACCAGAAGAAAATTGATTTCTCAACAACATATTCAAAGATTTTTCACCAATTGAAAAGCGTTTCAAACTCAATTCAAGATTGTTGATTTTGGATTTAAGATCAGAATTCTCTTTCATTAGATTCGAACAACGATTAATGCTGATCTTTCTCTTTTCAGTATCATTCTGTTTCAAAATCAAATTTTCGTTTTCAAGCATTTTAACTTTGGTCTTGGATTCAAAGATCTCTGATTCAAATTCAATTTGTTTTTCAGATCCAAGTTTCTTGAGATTTTCAATCTCTTTTTCAAGCTCACTCAAAATCAGATCTGTTTTCAACAAACTATCACTTTCAGCAATTTCAAGTTTGGAATTTTCGATAGTCTTAAAATTGTTAAATTCCTTTTGAAAAAAATTGTTTGCATTTTTCAACTCAATCTCGGTATCTTTTAAAACTAGAATTTCTTCTTCAAGCCTTTGAATGTTATTGTTGAGATGAATGAGATCTGTTTTTAATTTCAAACAATTTTCACAATTAGAATTTTCAAATTTCACAACATTTTCAAGTTTTAATTCCAAACAATGAATTTTGCTGGTCAACTCATGATTTTCAGTTTTCAAAGATTTGTTTTTAGATTGGAGTTTATCAACAGATTTCATTAAATCAAGACACATGTAAACCAAATCTTCATATGAGAGATTTTCTGTTTCAGCATTTGTTGATTCTCCATCATCTGATTCATCTGAAGTTTCATCTACATGACTTGTTAAGCATAGATCTGAATCAAAGTTGACATTATGGGGTTTTAAGCTGTTGTCAGATTTTCCATACAACTTGTTGAGAGTTCTCCAAACTTCCTGTGCAGATAAACAATGACAGATAAGATTAAACTGTTCAGTGCTAAGATAGTCAAATATAATTTTCATAGCACGAGCATTGAAATTAATATCTACACTATCAAACCCATTGATAATAACATCCCAACATTTAATATTAACAGATTTTAAATAAAATTCCATTTTGGATTTCCAGTTTAAAAAATCTGTTCCATTGAAAATAGTTGGAGATGAGCTGGACTGACTCTCTATCGACTGACAACTAGGAATCACCATTACTCTAGAGTTAACAGAATACCTGGCTCTGATACCACTGTTGGATCTAGAATAACCCTAGAGGGGGGGTGAATAGGGTTTTTGACAGTTTTTAACTGAATTAAAAATCAAACGAGATAAATAAAAATAAACAGATCACAGAATATAGCAGAAACAGAAATGCAGAAAATAAATCACACGCAGATATACCCAGCTTCGGCAAAACCCTGCCTACTGCTGCATTTCTAAGGTTTCTACTAGGTGATAGAACAGATCCCGCATACAAGACCATGTACACTCGCAAACCCTGCTCCTATTCTAACCCTACGCTTAAAACCGTAGACTGATCGATGTCCCCTCGATCAGATTTCCCCGAATTACAACCCTGTAGTCCGTAACCCAGATTTTACAGACTCTGAAACTGACAGTCAATACACTGACTGAATCCCCCTAGATTTTACAGACCTAGAACTGTTCAGAACTGATTTTACAACACGATTTAAAAAACAACAAAATAAAAAAATGAAAACCCTAGTAAATAAAAAAGGTGAAGGAGTTAAAACATTAAAGGGTCATCCCCTTTTCTTTTGACAATGCGCCGGCCACATTTCAAAGTGGTGCACCCATATTTCATTTGTCCCGTCCTCTTCTCTTTTGCTCTGGAAATTAAAAATGGCCGCCTCCTGAAAAACTAGGGTTTTCAAAACCCTCTCCAAATCGATGCTTTGATTGATGAAACTGAAATCACTGATGCTCGTGTCTCTGCGGCTCTCTGGTTCTTCGATTGATTGCTGAAATCTGGTTCCTTGAAGATCGGTTATGATTCTGGAATTTGATCGAACCCCTTGAACGTATGTGAGTTTTCTGATTTTGCTTCTTTGATTGAAATTGTGGGTTGTGGTTTTCGATGATTTCCTCTCTGCCAATGATGAATCAGTGATAAATAGGATTATATAATCCGTAACTTGCTCTCTGATTTCAATTAAGTGATTCGATCTGAAATTGCGATGCTTTCCCTTTTTGTTTTCTTCGATTTTCTTGATTGCAATGGATTTGCTTGGCTTAAATGGCTGGCGTGTATTCATGAATTCTGGAAAAAAGTTCTTGCCTTTTCTGAAATTGTCCCATTCGATTTTTGCCTTGATTGTTGAAATTTGAATTTACAGATGGTTGCCAAGATTGATTTTAATCTGCGCCATATATGATTTTCTGCACAATAAAATCTCTTGCCATATATATATCAGTGTGATTTCCTTGTTTGTCTTGAGTAATATATGCTCTGCCATAATTCTCTGATTGTTTCAAAACTGGAAACAATAGATTTGCCCAAACAAAAAAGTTGTGATTTCTGGAAAACTTAAACACTTGCCATGTATGATTTTCTGCAAATTAAACTCTTTCCAAAAATCATTTATGCCACTGTATACATGGAAAAATACTGAATGATTTATGTCCTGATATAATCCATTCTTGTATGATTTCTTGCACCACAATTCTCACTCAGTTGCACCATTATTCATATATAAGAAAACATGAATTTCTTAAAAAAAACTGCTTTATTGTTTGTTTGATGTGCACTTGAGATTTGGTGCACCCATGATGAGTAACTTGTTCTTTCCTGAACTATTTGAACTTGAATGATGTACTCGGACATGAATCATACTTGCACCATTATATATGCAAACTTGTACATATATACATGATCATATGCTAGCTGTAACATGAACTCCCTTCTTACCTGAGTTACCTATTGGCTGTACTTGCTGTCTTTGCACTGTCACTTGATTGCTGCACATTTCAGTTGTCTTGCATGCTCGACTTCTTTGAATTCTGGTATGTTTGTTGGTCTGAATCTCATGTTCATTTACATTTGTTTCTCGACTATTGCTGTACTATACATGATGATCAATCCATGCTGCTTTGATATTACAGTTTGTACACATGCACATCCACCACATTTGTGTTGATTACTTTTTGAAAGAGATTTGAACTTCCTGCTACTTTGATTTAGCATAACTACATTGAGCTCGACCATGATTCACCTCATGTACACGACGGCTGCACCTTACACTTGCACCACTATGCTGCTTGAGATTGACTTGTGCCATGTTTCATTGTTGTGTATAAATGGTCCGAGCCTTGCCAATTGTTGTTGCTCCATCATAAACTTATTTGTTGTCTCGAGCATGCATGAAATATGCTCAAACCTTTTATGATTTGTGTACATACTTGCTGAACTGATTTCTCCCTTCATGCTGCCATTGTGATCCCTTGTTTTCTTTGCTGCATGTCCACATTAGTTTGTGCACCCCTTACGATCTTGACATGCATATACACCAAAGAGTTGTGTTGCTTGCCTTTTGCACATACACAAATAAAAGCTGCACCATATGACTTGCATCATCACCTTGCTGAGTCATTTGTCTTTGACCATTTGAGAAGTGCTCCATGTATATGCCACAGCTGTTTTGCCATGCATTCTTGTATCACCACTGCATTGCTTGTGCATGTCCCACTGTATTGAGCATGTTTGAAAAAAAAACTCCTTGCATTTGTGCTACCATGTTTGACCATTCTATGCTGTGTTGACATGCTTGGTTTCACTGTTTTGCACCTGAAATATGAGCATACCATCTCTTGTGCTCGACCATTTTGAATTTTAATGTTTGACATTTTGTTTTTAAGATATATCAGCAGACTAGTCACACTATGTTGAGGCTGATCAAAAATCAGCAAACTAGTGTGATTATGTCGAGGCTGATCAATTCAGATCGAGTCAGAAAAATGATGAGAAACACACCGAAATTCTGAGGCAAATAAAATTTTAAAAATAAAATTTATATTTGCATTTATTCTGTTTCATTTCTATTGCAGTGTACTGTGTGTGTGTGTGTGTTTCATGTGACAGGTATGAAGACTGGACTGACTGGACTGACAGAGAGCTGTGAAGACAGAAGACTGAAGATAAGAAGACAGTGTGTAGTGTCAGTGAATGTGTCAAAGTGTATGTATGTAAATTTGAGTGTTGAGACTGAATGTATGTACAAAAAAAGTGATTGAGTTAATCTGTAATGAGGAGCTGTATATATGAAATCTGATATGTTATGAAGTGTAAAACAGAGATGTACAAATAGTGAGGTATAAAAATTTGTACTGTTTGATATTGAAATAAAATATTCTATTCAAATAAAATACTGTGAATATTTAAATTTCTGTACAGTTGTATTTTATTTAAATATAAATATTATATTCCAGTCTGTGATGTATAATACCAGTACAATATCAAACACATTAAAATAATATTTATTTGGTTGTTATCATCAAACAAAAATCATATAATTGTGTATACAACACCGTTATATACAACACAATATTCTTTGTATAGGATAAAACCAATTTCAACACTTCCACTCGTCCCAAACTAATACCATTACTCAATAATAGCGAAGCCGTTCAAGTTGGGGTATTCTATTTACCTCTCAGACCTTGATCGACAACATTCTCATCTCAGAATAATAATAGTTCGTCACTCAACCACTGATATTAAAATTCTCATTTACCCCTTTGATTTCAAGCCTGGTTTTATAAAACCGTTTCTTATATTTGAAATCCTCGTTCAAATATCTTTTGCTTAATTCCTTTAATTAAGTAAGTATTCACTAAAAACACGACTTTTAACTTAAGACATTATTTCACTTATACTTTTGGGTTTTATATAAAAATCTCACGTCAAACAATCTGTTTCCCGTCTATTCGATCATACTTAAAATAAAACTTTTACCTTGGATTTTACAACTAAAATTCGCTTATCCCCTACTTTACAATAATACCTTTTTAACTTGGATTTAAATTCCAAAGTTCCCTTACCCATATTTCACACAAAACTATTGTATGTAATTTCCTTTGCGATGTTTCGCTTAATCCAATTCTTAAACATTTAAAGTCCTCATTTTGATTTAAAGACCCTTTTTAAACCTCACTTGGATTTCTTCCTAAATACATAAAATACCATTTACCATCCTTTCGCAACTTCTTAGATTTTATTTTAAAACCATTACTATATTTCAGTATATTTTTAATCTATTAACCATCTTCCCTAATAATTTCATTCGATTGAATTTACTTTACTTAATTTAGAAATTATGTAAAACCTTATTTAAATCCCTAAATATACTTAACAATTCAATTTACCAGTCTCGTTTGAAACTTGAATTATAACTCTCTTTATAACTCTTATCGCCCCTTTGATCAAACCATATCGCTACTTAATCACTTCTCAACTAAATTCCAATTAAAAGCCATCGTTTGAATTATTTTTATTTAAAATAATAATTAACTTATATTAATTCCATTTAAAATGGATAACCTTGCTATTAACTAAAAATAGGATAATTATTATTAATAAAAATGATAATTAACTAATACATTAACCATATTAAAAATGGTTAACTTTGATATTAATTAAAAATAGAAATTTTATCATTTTTAAAAGCTTATTAAATAAAAATGAACTCCATTAACACTAAACAATTCGGTAATTTCCTTAATTTATAGTTAATCGAAGATTAACTAATAATTTAACACTAAACAATTCAATGATTTCCTCAATTTATAGTTAATCGGATATTAACTAATATTTAACACTAAACCTTCTCGGTAATTACTATGGATTCTAGTTAATCGAAGATTAACCACCATTTAACACCCTTTGTTACATTTAATGAATATTCAGAAAATTTAAATCAAATTGATTCCATTATCAATTTCAATTAACAATGGTCGATTTTACTAACCGTACATATCAGTTAACTATTAACTGATTTTCATTTGTCATTTCCCCTTTTAAATTAATTAAATAATTTAATTAATTTAAAAACATCATTTAATTGTTTTAGAAACAATTATTTCATTTTACCAATCCATATATAAATCCTTGGGTTTTGCTTTTAACTGGTGTAAACCATTCCAATAATTTCTCTTATAAACTCGATTAAAAATATTTATTTATAAATTTCTAATTTAATTATATGTATAAAATAATTGAAGAATTTCAGTTCAGTTATAAAATAATTTATAACTTTAAAACTGCTTCCGTTCACCTGACGGTAGAACGATGTTTAAAACAATATATTTTAGGCCATTCACTGCCAATTACCCAATCAATACTGTCGATTGATTTCAATTACAGCAACGATGAATATATATTCAATCATCCACATTCAAACAGGTTTTAGTGTGAGTTAGGGTGTAAATTCATATATGAATAATATGCACCACAAAAAAATACAGTTTATTTGAGGAATCCGGTTAGATCCCTCCAACCTGTCCTTCTCTGCATCACAGATATCACTTTGATAACAATATATGAATTAAATTTCACTAATCTATTATTTAAAACTGACGAGTATAAATAACAACAATCAATCAAACAACCAATAGCATCCATAGCAGCCAATCAACCAATTTCTACTGTTAACGGTCAATTATATTTTTCTACGAATTTAGGCACATCATAGAATTCAAGAGGGTGTGAGAATTAACTCACCGGTTTAATTCTAGTTGACGGTTGACGCGTTTCTTGCATTAAATTTGAAACGAACGTTCAAAATTATCTGAAATTCCAAATAGCTCCAATCGAATCCCAGTCAAGACCATTGTCTAGGTCTCGTCCCTGAGATCCCAACGGATCAAGTTTCGCCTAATTATGATTAAAAATGGACGAGTTACGCTAATTACAAGTTTATATATATATATCGATTTTTATTTTGAACTAGTTATATATAAATTAAATAATTTTAAAAACTAATTACCCTTTAAATCGGAAATCCACGTCAGCTACCAGAAAAATGGTCACGCGGTTTCCCTTGTTTGGGTTTCTAAAACCCGATCCTTCCTCAATTTCTGAAATCCGTCCTCCTGCTATTCACCAAGCTCGACATCAATAGAGCCTCCCCTCGCCGTCTCTGATCAACTGGAGCCTCCACCGTTCATCCTCCTAGGTGCGCCAGTCCTTGGTGGTAGGGGTGAGCATTATTCGGTTAAACCAAATAAACCAACCGAACCAATTAATTTTGGTCGGTTTGGTTCGGTTTTGAAATTAAATCGGTTTGTAATCGGCCCGAAAAAATATTAAGTTTGGTTATCGGTTTAACCAAATTAACCGAATTTTACTATATTTTCAAAATTATCGGTATTATAATAAATATTTTAGGTTAGTTTAGTTATTTAAGTATATATTAATCATCACCTATGTGTCAAAATTAATATTAAAAAGCACAAAAATAAAAATTAATAATATTGTAATCATATATTTATATTTTGTTTCAAATTATAGTTAATATTTCAAACACAAAGTGTAAAAAAAAATTAGTTTGGTTTAATCGGATAACCAACCGAACCAAACAAACTTAATTTGGTTGGTTTGGTTTTCATTTTTATTGGTTTTAGTTTGGTTTGAAAAATTTATCATCGGATAAACCAAACCAACCAAACGCTCACCCCTACTTGGTGGTCCACCTCCAACCGCGTCGTGACCCAACAGTGCCTCGTTCGCCCAGAAGTCGACCAAACCTGTATTCCGTTTATCTCGAGATAACCGCCGCCACCGATCGAACCAGGCTGTCGCACCACCACCAATGCCACCGCCGGCCTTCCCTCTACCACCCCCTTCAGACGCCTTCCACCCATTCGCCACCAGCCCGCCGGAAAACCTTAAAATCCCAACGCAACTTTCAAAAATCAACCCCAAAACCCCATCTCCGTTCATCTCATCGCCACGGCTTCCACTGACCACCGGAGAACACCAGACCAGTGCCAAATCGAAGCTTGAACTTCCCTCTTCATTCTCCAACAGGTCTGGGCTTCTGAAATTGACCACATCTCCTCCAAATCAGCAAAGAACGAAACCAGTTTTTCACCTTTCCTCGCGATTTCCGGCCACCACACTCGACGAAACCTCCCCAAATTTTTATCGTAGCTAGCCATCGACCCGATCTATAACTTTGCTTTAGATTCTCATGGCTGATTCATCCCAGAATGGAAGATATAAATTAATTTGTAAAGAGGGGCTTTTCTACAAATTTACATGACGATTTTCTGATTTGGAGGTTTATCTTCGGGCGGATGGGTTTATATAGGCGAGGGAAAATGTTATTTTAATGTTGAGGTAACTAATGATATGACTAACGATTTTTATTCGTGCTTATCGCAATTATTGAATGTTGTTTATTGGTTATTGTGCTCACATACAAACCTCATTCGAGATAAAATGGACGGCATGATACAATTTGACGTTACGGATCTAATGGAACTTGTTTCGTCGAATTTCGAGTCCGTTTGCTCAAACGGCGCTCGTTCACGTCCAAATGGTCATTTTATTTGCATTTTATTTTACCACGCTCACAAAATAGCTCTGATTTACGTGCAACTTGAAATCTAGCAATAATTTACTGTTACGGTTCCAATAAAATTTGTTTCGTCGAAAATGGAGGTCGTTCGAATTATGACCCTTTTGAACTGCCCAATTCAAATTGAAATAAACCAATTTTAAAATACCTCAAAATAATATAAATAAAATATTGTAATTGGCCATACACGAGTAGAATTTCATACACTACCAAAATAAAATATCTCGGGTTGAATTCCAAGCCAAATCGATATTTTAACTATTTAAAAACCATGTATTTTATATAAATAAATCGCTATAATATATAAAGGAATTCCATAGCGAATATTTTGAAATTTGAATTGGACATAAAACAAAATCTACGCTATGAAAACTGGATTTTTATCTTCCATTAGAAAAATATTATCAAATAGATTCATCCGTTTCTTGTTGATAAAATACGACTTATTTTGAATCTTGTACAGCCGTTTAAAGTTCAAAACACCAAACTACGAACTGCCGCGCCGCTGCAGCTCGTTTTATATTTAAATTATAAATTAAATATTCAATTGTCGTTCTATAAACGAAATCGTCACTATAATTTCAATATAAACCACTTTAGATTCCACGATCCCAATATATTTCAAATTCTGCATTTTTCCAAATATTTTGGAATTAAAATATTATTATATAATTAATATAAATAAATATTCAAAATAAAATAGTTAAATTCAACTATTTAAATTCAAACCAATATTTTAAATAAATAAAATAATTCAAATAATTTCAAATAATTAGGCAGAAAAATACGGGTCATTACAAACTTTTTACTTAATTCAATTCCTAAGTAAATGCTTATTTTAAAATCATCGCCTTAGTTTTAAATCTCTTTTATAATCCTTGTTTATAAAACTTGGATTTAATAAGAAATCCCTTCATGAAGCCCTTTTAAAAAAATCAATCAATCTCATTAAAACTTGATTACTTTCTATAATGAATTCCAATTAAAAAGTAGTCACTTTAATGATTATTAGTTAAAATAATAATTAACTTCATAATTAACTAAAATAGAAGTAGTTAACTTCTTTATTAACTAAAAATAAAATAGTTAATTCTTTTTAAAAAAACTTATTAGAATAATAACTGACTTCATTAATGATCATCGACTCGATAATTATTTTTAACTCCATTAATTAAAAGATTAATTAACTTTTAAGAAATCATATTAAGTTTAAAAATCTTTTTCATTAAAACTATATCCATTAAATTAATTGAAACAAATTATTCTAATAACTAGTTCCAATTAAAAACAGTTGACTTAATCAACCTGGAAACACAGTTAACTTGTTAACCGATTTCCACTAATCCTTCCTCTTAAATTAATTAATAACTTAATTAATTTAATAATATCACTTAATTATTTCATAAAACAATTATTCCAAATTATTAACCATTAAGTTAATTTCTGACTTACTTGCTAATAAAACTTATTTAAAACATAGAAAATTTACTACATAAATCAATTTATAATTACTTTACAAAAAAATCCAATTATAAATATGGATTTATTTATGAAACTTTTATTTAACATGACTTCTATAAAATAAAATTGAAAACCTTGCTTCAGTTATAAAAATAAACTTTATAACTTCAAACTAGTCGATTCACCTAACGGCGAATCAACGTCTTAAAAAGGTGGATTTTCAGTCTACCAATCACTTAATCAATATATTTTATTGATAAATAACACATCAATGTTGAATTTCAATTCAACAATCCACATCCAAACCAGTTTTAATGTTACTTAAGTTAAACAGTTCATATATAAATAATACAAAAACAATTAACATACAAAATATTTGAGGAACCCTGTTGGAGCTCTTCAACTTGTTTTTCGTGCATCACAACTCATAATATCATTATATATGCATATGAAATTGAAATTCTAATCTAATTCGCTTAAGGTGACGGAAATATAAATATCGACAAACATCAACGAACAATAATCATCCAAAGCATCCAAAGACCCAAGTTATACTAACGATAAATATTTTTATATGGATTTTATCACATCATAGTATTTCAGAAAGCGTGAGAGTTAACTCACATTTTGTTTTGATCGACAAATTTCAGGTCGATTTGTATAGTTTCTAACAAATGTTTGAAATTATATAAAAATCCAGTTGGCTCCAAATCATTCCAATCCAGTTCCTACACGTAGTATTTGCCGATATGATCCCAACACACTTTGTTTCGCTCGAATTTGTTATCGTATGAACAAGATACGCGTGTTATAGTATTTTATACGAATTAAAATAATTTAATTAACTAATAATAGTCATTAGCTTAACCTTAATTAGGGTCATTAGCCACCCTAACTCTCCTTCTTATTCACAACCCTCCTACTATCGAACCCATAACAACTTCCCTCCAAACTTCACCGTCGTCGCAGCTAAGAGTCACCGGAGCCGACCTTGACCCCACTGTCGTGATCCCCACTCTCAGGCACTCCTTCACCATAAGCCTCATTTTCCAATTGCCATCGTTCATCACAGATCTCGAGATGATCGAGATCTGTTCATCTGGCTATAACTCCGACCACACGACGCCGTCATCGACCGCACCAACTCCATAAGCTCGGCCTCGACTTCCTCTACAACTTCCCTTCACAGACCATCGACCAACTCCCCCTTTACCGCCACAAAATCACTAAAATACAAAAATGACCATCACCACGTTCATCACCAATTTTCGGCTACACCAGTGCACTAGTGCCACCAAACTCCACCAGTATGTCGAGCTCATAATCCCCAACAACTTTCCAGTTGATGACTTCCTCAAATTCAGCCTCTAAATCGATGAAAAAAATCGATTATTAAACGTGAAGAAAGTTTGAGGTGGCAGCTGTGAATTTAGGGTTATGGGAGTTTGAGATGAATTTACAGTGGAGATATTTGAGTAGATACTTTATTATTTTATTTACGCTCAATGTTTAAACTCGCTTAAACAAAATATTGTCTACTTGAAACGAGATTCGAAACCCTACTATAACTTAATATTCCGAACATGATGAAACTGGTTTCATTGAATTCTGAGACTATTTGAAATACGCCTATTTTAATTTCAAATCGTAAATTGACACGCGTTTATATTGTGCATGATCACATAATAACTCCAACTGAACTGAAATTTGAAACCTTACTATAATTAACCATTACGGATTTTATAAAATTGGTTACGTTAAAATTCGAGGTCGTACGAAAAATGACTATTTTCATATGTTAAATTAAATGGATTTAAAAAAAATCAAATCCATTGATAATAAATTATTATCATCGTTCTAATTCAAATAGAATTTATATAAATTATTAGAATCATTTTTGATTCATTTTTAACTTAAAATTCAGTTATTTCTCATTTTCGTATTTCAATAATTCAATATATTCAAAATTAAATCGTATTCCGCTTATTAGATCGATAAACTCCATATAAAAATTCATTTATATTTCCAAATCAACATTTGAAATAGGAATTCAAATGTTCAAAGTCAAACGACTAGAAACCCGGGTCGTTACAATTACAAAAATGTGAATATTTAAACTACGAAAATAAGCAGGAAAAAATTCAAATAAAAGAATCGATACTTTACACGCCATTCATAACCACTTTCTTCATGAAATCCTTTGTCACATCAAAGAGAAACATCAAAAATGGAATAGAATGCAAAATATTCAAATTATAATAACTACATAAATTCCACTGTATTACTATATATTCACATATATATATATATATATATATATATATATATATATATATATATATCATAATTGAAACTCCAATAAGGATTGACATTTCGCTTTGGAGAGAATATTAAGGGGATAGATTCGAAGTTTTCATGAATTGAATTTCCTATATGCATAAAACATATCCAACTCTACTACTCAAATGCTAAAAATAAGAAATCCAAGGTTTCTTTTATAAATGATTCTCAGCTTCTACTTGGATTTGATTTCGACCACTTATATTTTCCTTTTAGACTTTCACTTTTGAAATATATGGCAACTGGACTTATATGAATTAGATTCATAACTTCAGGCATCAAAAAATAATAAAATCAAAATTATATTTAAAACCCATTGCCTAAAAATCGTAAATAATCTATTAAATAATAGTAAATCAGAATCTTTTAAAGCTCTCTCCTTAACTTTATATATTATCTTTGTTCAGCTTGAAACTCCCAAAATATTTTTTCACTGAATTTAAAATTTAACACCATATTTTAGGAAAAAGACTAATCTTTGTCTTTCTCCATAGTTATATACCATTAAGGTCACCTTTTTTGCTGTTAATGTGAACTATCTATCAATAAATATTAACAAATTCCAATATCCCTTAAAAATAAAATCTAACAGTTAAACTTCTTTACAATTTCATAATATCACTTCATGTTTAAAAATAGGATCCAATGGTTAAACTTCTTTGCAAATTTGAAATATGTCTCAATTCGTAAAAAATAGAATCTAACAAATAATATCATTTACAAATTCGTTGTCTATTAATTAATTGTATAAATAAAAATTCAAACTTACAAAAAATTAGATATTGTGACTTGGTAATAAAAAAAAAATTAAGTACACATGATTTCAACATAAAAATATTGTTAAATATTTGTGCAAATTATGCTCTTGAAAGTGTTAGTCGTATATAATTTATAGAAAAACAATTCACGCATGAAGCATACATCATCATCACGCACAAAGCGTGTGTCGTAAGGCTCGTAATAATAAGTGACTATTTACCCAATCGTCAATTCAATATTCAAAAGCAAAAGAAATTTATGTTCTCATATTAACTGTAAATGTTGTTCGTTCGCTCCTTGATTGTCTCTAGTTATTTTACATAAAATCTTCAATATTTATTCGTTGTTTTAATTATAACAATATTTATTTTGGTTACCTCTTTTATTGTTTTACATTTAAATATCGATAGTTATCAAGTGGTCTTAAATTTAAATATTTTAATAAATTTAATTAACAAATATTTAGTTTTGACTTATAAAACATAAAAATGACAATTCACTATGTGTACACATTCGTATGGACAAAAATGGTTAAATCAATTTTTCATTCACGTCCACATAATTAAATTAGATTAAAAGTACTCTTTAATTATCTTATACCGTTTTACGTTCAAGTGCATAAATTTTCTTTCTTAAATTTATGATTTAATACAAATAATTTTTTCATTTTAAAGTTCGAATTTCTTTACATTCAAATGTATATACAATTTGCTTTCTAAAATGGTACATCACTAAAAAAAAAAATGATTTTTCTTTTTAAAATTGGTACGTAAAGTGGGTTCTTTGTCATTAACAAAGTTTATTCTAAATAAATGATAAGAGTTTGTATTTAATAATATTGGAAAATAAATAAATAAATTTAGTTATTATGTTCTTGTAGAAGAGTGAAAGTTCAATTATTTATATTCGTAATTTTTGTTATCCAATGGGCAAAAATTATACTATATTTTGATTGAAAATGTTTTTCTTTATATTTCATTGTCTGGTTAAGGCAAATGTTACAGATGTTTAAAATGTTCTATTAAAATTACCAAGTTATGGAAAAATAGATTAAAATTTATTTTTCTTACATAACTAAAATAACACTGTGATTCATACTCTTTCATGTCTTATTTCATAAAATACTTTTTAGTTATTAAACAAATATTTTATTTATCACTTTGATAATATCATATAATCATTTTTGAAATACGTACTGTAAAAAATTATTGCACAAAAATATATCGATTCATTAATACTACACTCCAATATTTAGGTATTTTCGTTGTTATCTCAAGCAACATTTAAATTCAATCTATACATGCTTTTACTTTAGTAAAATATACTAAATGCTAAATGTCAGCTTCAAATTGATATACATGAATATTTATCTATAATTTTGTAATAATACTGATTTCAAATTAATTAAAAATACCAACATTCATTTGTTTTCTTAAAAGATATCGAATCCTAAAAACTAATAAATTAATATTTAACCACTTTTATCGAAAATCTTGAAAAATAATTAATCAATATAAAACTCATTTTTAAGAAACAATAATATGGTTTTTATTCAGATGTAGAAATACACTGTATAAAAATGATAATTCATATTTTATTCAAATATAAAAATTACTTAGAAACATTATAAATTTAATTTATCGCATTCATTCTAAAAATTTCACCATAAATTACATAATAAATTATATTCTAAATATATTTAGCACATTTGTACGGTATACCGTGTGCAACGCATAGGTTACACACTAGTTATGGATCATATAGAAGAACAGACATAGCTCTATGTTCGCTCCAAAAAACTTGCAAATAAAAGTGAGGGGCCAGCCCCTATTTATAGTGGTTGGAATGCACCAAAATCGTCGAATTTAAGGCGATTTAAAATAATAAAATCAATGTCACTCGTGCCTCACAAACCCTAACCACAACTCATCTATCAACCCCTCTTACCTAGGTAGTCAACTAGCGATCTACCGATCCGAGGAAGGCAGTTAACAACTCCTAGTATATTTGAAATGATATTGATTGTTACGTTAGAGTATTATTTATTTCTTTAATTAATTTTTTAACGTTAATGTTTATATTTTAGCGTTTCCTTAAACCTCATTTTTTAACCAATATTAGGATATTTATGAATATTTCAATTACAAATGCTGACATTAATGTAATTTTTGAATTTGAATTAAGTACGTCAAATGTAAATTACTTTTCTATTTAAGCACTAATTCACTTTATATATGAAATTGATCAGAAAACCGCAACGAACACAATGGTGTACCTTGCATAACCAAAATTTCCATTTACAAAATTTTCATTCTTAGACCTTATATTAACTAATTAATTTCTTATTAATTTTTATGGGGTCGTTACATAATCTCCTCCACCAAGAACCTTTTTAAGAGACAAAGTGTCATTCACATTCTACAATCATGTTATACAACCAAGTTATTTACACAATCATATGCTCAGTTAAAAATGTAATGGGATTGCATATGCATCATACTATCTATCAGCTCAACCCTAGCATGACTGACTACAAGATCATGACATTCAGACATGCATTAGATAATTCACATATTGTTCTATGAGACTGAAAAATAATAATAATAAGTGTGATAATCATTTCATACCGTTGAATGTAGCAACCATGATGCAACCGAAAAATAAATTTTAGAGAAGAAAAGTTGAACAGATGAAAAATCTTGAAGGGAATCCCTCGTTCTCTATTCAGTTTCCCATATGATTTCCCCTTGATTATCTCCTTCTTGTACCCAAACCAACCTGGTTTTTTTGCTACGAAATTTCCTATTTTGTGCTCCATTGTGTGTGCAGCGGCATATTGTTCTATGGTGGCGTTACTATAAAGGCATTTACTCAAGCGCAAAACATTAAACGTCATGGACTCACACCAACTTATCCGGTAACCCCACTTGTTATACTAGTCCCTATGCCCTTTCTAAGACCAAAAGGGCCTAACAAATCTTTATGTAACTTATCCAACTTACTAAACCGCATATTTTTTTTAATAAATGAAACTTCAATGAACACAATTAGGGATGGAAATGGGGCGGATAATATGCGGAGAATACATCCTTCGCTTCCAGCTCCACTACTCATTTATGTCCTCCGTACCCACCACATCCCCGCTTAATATCCAATGGATTCGGGTAGGGGAATACCCAATAGTTATGGAGGACCCGTCGGGTAACCAATAACCATTAACTCAAGTGTATAACAATACACTTAAATGCTAAAGAAATGGTTTAGATAATGTTACTGTCACGTCAGCAATCTAAAAAAAAAGGTAAAATGATGTATATTTATGTCATGCATGCATGTATGTTTATCTAAGTGTGTGTTATAAAAAAATAGAAAGCAGAAAAAGTAGTGTTTTATTACTTTTGTTACTGTGTACGTTTCCAGGCATGTATAATTATGTCATGCATGCATGTATATTTATCCTTATTCTTGTGTTTATTAAAAAAAAGAAAAAAAAAGAAAAAGTATAGTGTTTTGCTACATGTGTATGTTTCCAAGCACGTATATTTATGCTTGCATATTTGAAATGAATGTGTATGTTTACAAGGAACAACAATCTATGTTTCTGCTTAATGTATATATGTCTAATGTTCATTCTTTAATAGGAAATATATATCGAATTGGATATGGGACGAATAGTATTACCACCATACCCGCCATTTACCCGCTTCGGGTATTGAAACCATCTTCCATTTCCGCTCCATTACCCGCTAAGTCGGGAAATCCCCACCCGATTAGGCGTGGGTCTCCACAGGTACCCATCCCGCGGAGTAAATTTCCATCTTTAAACACAGTGTCCCTTACTTCAATCTCCAATTCCTTCATTCGCTTATTCGTATAGGATTTATAACGAACCTATGCAGCCTTCATTCGCTATCTACATATTTATCCTTTTCAAGGTTTCACAAATCAAATCTGGTTCAGATAAAATTTTAAATTATTTCACTCCTGTATTGCATTGGAAACATCTCAAGCATAAAGTTATCGTAGCACAAAGGAAGAAGGTTGGAAACAATTTTACTACTGTTGAAATTTTGTTAAAGGCAATAATCAAAACGTAATTTTTCTAGGAAATCGTGTAGTGTTCTGAAAGCCAATACTGATGGGATACATAAAGCATGTACAAGTTCAATCCATTCACGATGAAAACAAACAATGATCCAAAAGAAACAAAAAAGATTCACGTGAAGATTGCATGTTAGGTAATTCAATAACTTCAGAAAGCCCGAGAATCTTGCCAGGGAAAGACCTGAATTCATCTCAGCCACTGAATAATAAAACCTCCCCCTAAATTCAGGTTTTAGATCTTAGTATTTATCACCCGTACATGCTTATTTTCGGACTTTGTAGCAACATTCTAGTCAATTCCATTATTGTGCTTATGCACTAATTCTACGTACGGATAAAAGCAATGCCCGGAGAAGGAAAAAAAAAAAATCACCCGGTAGAAAAAATACATCAATTTGCTTATAAGTTAACTGATAATCATTAACTCGGCTCTACCGAAAGCTGAAATAAAGATACAAAGAATACTGCTTATCAACTTTCTGTGTTCTTCCCTGGAAGTATAGTAATGATTTGTTTAACCTATGCATTAATGTTCATTCCATAATTAATGATTAACTGAGGCTAAATTTTCATTGACATATGCTAAATGGTCATCTAGCATCGAGTAACATTCTAACTTACACCGAATCGTTTTTCGTACTTTGCAAAAAGTTTAACGAGCATTACAAAATGAATTTGACTACTATAGCTTAATTCATCATGAAGAAGCATAGTATGTAACAATATCACACGCAACATTCACTTAATTCATTGTTCCTCTCAAATCATGTTTCCCTCCACCGAATGTCACTTTAGTCTGCTTCCCATGACACACTCCTCGCAAAACTCTAATTTATTGAAACTTTCTCCATCAATCATCTCCCTCTTTTGAAGAATCTCCTAATTCTTCTCCGAGACATGACGTAACCTCAAATGCCACAACCGTGTCGCATCCAAGCCACGAGAATTTATCAACTCCTATGCAAGTTTCACCTTCGATGGTCGCTCCTTGAACCAAATATATTCCATTAGCCCTTGCACCTTTTATGACCACAAGCACCCTCTTCGAAACCCACAAGTTATCGCTCTCAATAGTGATTTTACATGCAAGAGAATCAAGTTGCCCCCAAAGAGATAAGCAGCTTTCTAAGCTCAGAACATAGCGTACATTGGTGAGAGTGCGAACAACTCTGTCAAACATCCTAATTTGCACGGAACCAATGCCTTCTGTTTTGCATATAACACCATTACCTATAACAAATACATTTCCACCCTTTTGAGCATTGGTAGAGAAGTAATATTCCTATTTGGCGTCATACGATAGGACGCCCCTGAATCAAGCATGCAATCATTGCTTGAAGCCTCAGATGCTACCGCCGTCAAAACATCATCTCCCTCACCACTCTTCACCGCTATCGATGAAGAAGCTACTTCCTTATTTCCTTTCTCCTTGTCCGGACACTCATTCTTCCAATGACCGGATTTCTTACATATATGGCATTTGCCCTTCTTTTCCCTCGACTTTCCTCTCCAATCGGAATTCCTAGATTTTGAATGCCTCCGGTTCTCCTTTTTCACATACTTCTCATTTTCCACAAACAACCCTTAACCATTACTCGTACTACTACTTCTCATATTCAACTCCTTCAATTGATCCATCAACTCTTCACTAAGAAGACCAAACTTAACATCCTCCAACGTCAATGTATCCCGGCTATAGATCAAGCTATTTGAGAACCTGTATAACGGTCCGGCAACGAACACAGCAATATCATCGCCTTTTGCTCTTCCTCAACCTTCAAATCTACTGCCTTTATTTTCATTAGCAAGCCGTTAAACACATCCAAATGTGCTTTAAGCGACGTTCCCTCTTTCATCTTGTACGTGAAAAACGTTCGCAACAAGATCAAACGGTTTGTGATTGACTTCTTCATATAAAGCTCTTCCAACTTGTCTCATGTACCTTTAGCTGTTGTGTCACCTCTAATTTCGAAAATTACATTTTCTCCCATGGCAAGTTGAAATATAGTAAATGTGCACTCTTCAATTTCCTCTTTCTCTACACCTGAGATGTCTGCCGACAACAAATGAGTATCAAACACCACCTGATGAACCTGATTCCTCATTAGAATGGTCTTCATCTTCCATTGCCATTTTTCAAAATCATTATCATCGTTCCACTTGTCAATAACCAAATGTGATCTCTATGTCGCATACGATCCACGTACATATGGCGCTCCTCTGTTTGATCTAATGTTTGAAAGACTATTTGAATTCGACTCCGACATTTCTACAACCACTAGCACACCAAAAAGCTATGATACCAATTATTGGGAAAATACCCTGATCAAGACCACTCAACCTTTTCCCTATGCAATGCGAAAATGAGTTAGATCGTGATAGATAGTGTACAAACAACTTGATTATTATCAAAACCAATCTCAAACACACACGAACTGATCACAACACCAAAACAAGCAATAATAATAGAACAAATAATGATAAATGAATCACATCAAGATTTATAGTGGTTCCACTAACAATTTGTTAGTGTATGTCCGCTTGAAAGAGAGAGAGAGTCTTTTTACTAACACCAAAAGAACAACACAAGAGATTAATTACAATGGTCACCCAACTCACTCAAGAATTTAATTTGTGAAGATAAGAATTGAAAGAAAAAAAAAACAGATTTAGGTTAGTGATCATAAAACCTGATTGAGAGATAATTGGATGTTTTTCACTCTCTTCTAAACGACTTTTATAAGATCAATTATTTTATACTCAAGTTTACTTTACCCCAAGTCAAGTAAACTTGACATCAATTTTTTTACATATATGGTAAAAGATCTTATTAAATATGCCACCGAAAAAGGGAAATAAATATATAATCAAATCTCATTAATTAGAGAAAGCTAGATTCTCTTTTTCCCCTTTAAAAAAATTTCCTTCCTTTTTAATGTGATTTGGTTTCATCAAATTTAACACGGTGCACACAAAATGCATGATGTAATGAACGTGAGTTTTTTAATTTTATCACTATGTTATAAAATTTAGTTTCTATAAACAAAATCACGCTCCAAATTTTTTTTAGAAAAGGTATTTATTGTATGCTTGCGTTTAATTTTTTCTGAAGTTTTTCTTCCTAACTTCTCCTTACTTCAGAGGAAAAATGCCTTTTGTTATTAATACGGAAAAATTAGTTCATTGTGTAATATTTTCAAATCAAGGTGCAATACAACATGGACCATGTACACAAAAACTAATATCGATGTTTTGAATGTACTGTGTATGTATGGTTGTCAGTATATGTCAGAAAGTAAACGATGATAAAACTTTAATAAAAATAATAAATGCTACATAAACTAATTATATCAGAATAACACAAAATAAAATAAATATATCGAAACAGCACATAAAAGCCAAAGATCCCTAGCTCAAGTAGCATGTGCCATGTGGTATGACACTTTAGACTGAGATTCTAGAAACCATATGTTCAGATCATCGAGACATCAAAGTGAGCGTTTTGTTTGTATAGATTACCGCACTTACTAAAAAAATAAGGTTTGAAGACTTCAACCGAAACACCAAAATTATGGTCCTTCCGCCTAGGTTTCAGTAGAAAACAAAACAAAACCTAGTCGAAATTTTGCTTCACTTAAAAAAAATGAACTTCAAACTTTATATAAGAAACTTGAAAAAATAATTAATTTGAGTTTGGAATACATGAATATTGAAAATTTGAAATTGTAACATGTGAAACATACAAATTTAAAAAATATACAAATGATGTCACTAAAATGATTTGAAAATGCGACAATGAATAAACTTTTATAGTTATAAATATTTATAATCGATCATTATTGATCAGTTATATTTTATTTTTCTATTAAATATAAATTATACGCTATGTTTCAATAAATGAAACATACATATACATACATACGTACGTATGTATGTGTGTGTGTGTGTATATATATATATATATATATATATATATATACATATATATATATACACACACACACACATACAAGTATGTATGTATATTATAAGGGGTGGGGCATTAGACACAAATGCTCGAACGTTTGATTATTTTGTTTTTATATAGATGGTAGAAATCAAGATGCAATCCACCGATGTAGATTCATTGTGTCATTAATTGCGTCTATTTTTGTGTCTAAATAGACTTTCGCATAATTATATACAAGTAAATAACAAGATCCGAAACTAAAATCACAATTTTGAAAATTTACAATCATCAACAACAACAACAAAGCCATATATCCCAAACAAAATTTACAATCATCAGATTTCCTAAAATTCTAAAAGAACGAAACCAAAACCAAAACCAAGATCTAGAAATTTGATAAAAAAAACCACCATAAATAAAAACATAACGAAATATAATATTTTTTTTTCATTTTCTCTCACTTAAGAGATACAAAATGAGCTATGAGTTTATACCTAAAAATTAATTGCTACACAATAATTATAAGCTTTAACTCGAAACTTCCAAGTACATGATTAAACATTAAATGATGTAATATAATTAAATGATACTTTATTTAATGATTTTTTGTGAAATGATTTTATGTTAAGTAATTACTTTGATAAAAAAAATTACAAAAAGAACTTAAATAGAACATTATTAGAAAATCATGAGTGAATGCAGCCCTATGGAATGACGAGATTTGAAATATTAGCTGTGATTAGCATAGAATAGGAGTAATGAATGTTAAAAAGGGTAATGCTGGTGTTTCAAAGAGGACGCTGCTGAATCATATGAAATCTGTTTCCTTTATCAGTAGTAAAGATTATCATCGTTAGTAGTAGTAGTTTTTATTTTTTACACTGGATGGTATTATATGTTCTGCGAGACATTCTACAACTACATTTTAAAAAAAATTGGACCTGGTGGTGGTATATAGTTACATTACAATGCTTAGATACCATTCAACATATATCAAGTCTAGTGATTCAAATCACGCTACGCAGGATTCAAACCAATGACCTTACGGATCAAAGCTGGAGCACAAAATCACTGATACTTAGGTGGTATTAAACCACCTAGCTGCAAAAAATGTTATGAACAATATAAGGTACGGTTTATTGTAGGTTATGTCCCTAGTAATATAAGTAAAAACTGATAACTCATGACATTATGAACTCATCTTTTATGAAGTATAGAAGCTAACCATTGATGATACAACACTGAATTGGAGATTTATGCACCCTTTAATGTTTAATAGCAGAGGTAAAGGCCAGCCTAGACTTAAGCACAAGTAGTGAAAACTTACTGCTTTAGGTAAAGAGGCATGCACTCATGTACACAGTAGCAATTTCAGCTGTATGGTATCTCCAAATTCTGTTAAGTATAAAAAATAGACAGTTCCACTGATGAAGACCATGGTGGATGTTGTTACCATACCTTAGCTTAAGTGATAGGCTATCAATGTTACTGCTCAATGAAAAAAAGGCAGAAATGAGTCAAGAAATATATAAAATTAATCTGAGAAGCAAAAGAGAGCAAAATTTTGGATTTACCGTGCATGCACATCTGATTCTCTTAGCAAGAAGATCCATGGTATGTTCTATTGTTTTGGCATCAACTCAATAAATTCAAAAGGGTCTTTAAAGGATGCCCATAAGAAAAAGATTATAACTTCAAAATGAAACAAGTGACCCAAAGAGTCTGAGGCTGCATTTGTAAACAATTAACTACAAGTCTGAAGCTGCTTTTGTATTGCAATTAGAAGTCTGATTGTTGAATGTTTATTATTAGTAAAAGAATATTTATTTACAATCTGAATTTTATGCTAAGTGGTGATTTAATACCTACTTAATAAGCATTAAGAAGTTGGAAGTCCAATAAGCACCACAAGATTGTTTCATGCTTAACGGTCCAAATAAACTTAAAACGATTGTGTGTGCTTGTCTGTGAGGTGGTGCGGTGGTGGAAGGTGGGGGTGGATATTTTTGTTTAAGGTATAAAAATACAACTTAAAAAAAGTCCAAAGGTCACTTATTGATACATAATTTAACCATTTATAAATGTTACTATTTGAGTTGATCTGCAAGCAAATATATTTTTTGATTTCTAATTCTGCAAGGAGAATTAGCAAATTCTAATTTAATTTTTCAACTATAAATGTTTTGCAAACTGACTTTCATCATTTTGACTTTTTAAAAGCATAGAGAAATTTGCTTTTAATTATCAAGGGGGCTTTTATTCCAATAAAAGTACATATTTATTGCCAAAAAAAAACAGAATATTTTATTTGTGAAAGCGAAAATTCTAACAAAACAAGAATTCTAAATGCAAAGACTAAATGAACAAATTCTCTTTTATCATGAGATAGTGATATATTCCAGAACAGCCTACTAATTTACAGTCTGTTTTAAGTTGGTAAGGGGGCGTGATGAGGGACAAAACATAAACCATATACATGTGTCCACCGTGCCTTTACAGCAATGTTGATATTATACATTTTCTTTACTAGACAAACAAAGCCTTAGCTGACCTTTTCATCCAGCAATAGTTTGAAGTCAGCATCGTACAACAGTTTCCTGTGGTCAGTGAGATGTTAGGCCTCTTCAATTCAGAAACGCATACACAATGTTTGAGCTGATAGGACTAAAACATTACCATCTATCTTATTTTTTATATCTCTGCTTGTAGTTTTGAAGCATTTCCTCTCTCTCTAAAGGTGAAGCACGTAATATCCACTTGCTAAATTCTAGCACATCCATACCCATAAATTGAGCAATCTTTTCATACTCCTGCTGTTTCAAGTATGTCCGGCATTTTCTATTACCATGTGTAACATCGTGGGGCTTGTTAATAGTTTGTGCGGAATGATTAGAATTATCACTTTCATTTGTACTTGTTATATTTTGTTTCTGAAGTCCAGGCCCCATATTGACTACGGATTCATTACGGTGAGAATACATTATACCTGTGAATGAATATTATATTGGTTTGGTTAGTATGGAATTAATGACCACTCAACAACACACTCTAGTTATGCACCATAGGAATGTAGCCAAACAATACAGATGATTATGTTGAGAAGCAATGCAAGCTATGATGAACATGATGTTAACATATCATCAGATGATGAAGATGTTATATTAACAAAGTTAACAAACAGTGGCAGAAGAAACCCAAAATATGTGTGTGCACGCACGTGCATGTGTGCACTGTGCACACACATACATGTATACATGTGTGAATCGAAATTTTTGGTTTGTGTGAAGCTTAGCAGGTTTCAAATTGAGTCACATCAACCAAGCTTATAATAGTGAGTCGCATAAACCAAGCTTATGGTTGTTATGGTAATGGCTATCGTTACCATTTCACAAATAACTTTATCGTATCATTTTTACCAGTAAGCCAAAATTTCTTATCATTGTCATTACCAATAGAATGGTATACCGAAGACTATTATAATTTGACAACTATTACACTGGTAATGGTAAATTACTGTTTGTATAAAAAAAAGTTAGTTACATGATCTGTAAGGTAAGTTACTTGACGTGTATTCAAGTCATAACGCTACTTTATTATACAATTTATAGTGTTACTTAATAAAAGATTATAAAAAAGTGAAGTGTAATTAACATTATTTCATATGATTATTGAACTAAATTTAATAATTTACTTTGTTTTAAATACATGTGATAAAGCATGCTACACGAATACACATGTATTATATAATGACCGCTAAAATTACTGTTACCACTGCTACTGAAGAAATGTACCAATGATTTTTTCTAAAAAGTTTTGTAAATTTACCGTTATCATGCCGATTAAATTGACATATCGATTTCATTCAAAAATGGTAATTTATTGACTGATAATGGGCAATGGTAAGTTCACCGTTATCATAACAACCCTGCTTATAATAGTATTTAGGTCTTAGGGTGTGTTTGGCGTAAGCGGAAGCGGAGAATTTACACGGCGATTTTGAGCGGATCTTAAGCAGAGATTTGTGGTTAGCGGAGAATACGTTTGGCGCGTTAAGCGAAGAATTTGAGCGGAGCATTTAAGCGGATCATTTTATTTTTATTTTGTAATTTAATTAATTAATGGTTAATTAATTTATTATTTGTTTTTAATAAATAATACGTATCAATAATTTACACAAATAAATAAATAAAAATTAAAAAATTATAAGTTGCTCCGATTCAGCTCAAATCAACTCCATTACGTAAAGCATTTCGATACGATCACAACGCAAAAACCGCATCTCAAACGGATCATTTTTGCACAAGTTATTAATTTATAAAAAGTTAAATTTATTAAATAAATAAATATATTTATATACCCAACGGCTCAAAATTGGGCTGTTGGACCCGATGTGTCGGACCCGTCGGGCCCAACAGCTTGATTTTGAGCCGTTGGGCAACCGGTCCATAATGGACCGTTATCAAACGGATGCGTCGGACACATCCGTTTGATAACTGGTCCGTTATGGACCAAAGAACGGGCCCTTAGGTGCAGCCTAACCTAGACCCACCTGATGAGTCTCAGGTCTTATTTAATTGTATTTTGTTGCGTTCAAACTCTGCATTTAACTTCTCAACCTGACCCAACATGGCGTTCAAATCAGGTTGGTTGGAGCTATTGCCTGAACTAGGTTTTTATGTTCAGTTCTCTAGGTTTGGTCTTTCGGGTTTTGACCGGATCTTTTTGGCATTTTATATCATTCATACCCAACCCGAATCCGTCTGTTACTAATCAAATACTTCGGGCCTGTTTTGGCTTGAAAATGATTTTTTGTATTTTTGTGTTTTTCAATATGTAATTGAAAGGCAAGGGAAAGGAGAAGAGGGAATCCTAGTCATCACGACAAAAGGGGAAGAGTAAGGAACAAAATAGCATTTGACATTTTCCCAAAAAAAGGGAAAACGAAAAAATGTTTTCAATTCTGTATGTTAAAAACATTTTCTTAATTGATCATTCTCCATTCCTCTCCATTTTCCTGTCTTTTTAAAATCATGTTCAAAACGCAAAACATAACTTGAAGTTCAAACTAAAAGGGATCCTTAAGAGTGTGTGTGTGAGTTAATTTTTTTCCCTCAAAGAAATGTTGGATCCTTCAGGTCAGGTCATTCAGCTTGGGGCTTTTATGTTATTCTGCGTCATCCATATCAAACCTGAGACCCATAATGTCTAAATCCTGTCAATTTCCTACAGATTACGAGTCTGGATTCTAAATGACGGCTTCTCTCATGTAGTACATCATAAGAATAAAATTGTTTGCAATGGTTGCATAATTGGAAGCTTGAATTTAGTACATGTAAAAAAAAGGAGCCAGTTGGAATCTTAACTTACCCGAGTCATTCAGTGATGTCCCGTCGCTTGTGACAATTACATTTCCAGGATGAGATTTTTCTGAAGTGATAAGCGTGGCTTGATTAACATTACTATCCACGGTGTGTTTTGCTGAATCAATGATTTCTCTAGTAAAAAGTTTATCAGATAAGTCACGAAATAAATTGCATATTCCAAAAAGCTCGCCTTGAAATTGCTTGCAGTCCTGCAGAAAAGGTCAAGGATGAACCAAACCATGAAGAGCATGAATGTTAAGATTCATGTTCTCTTAAATTCTTCAAATGAAGACGCATATAGTATTAATCTTTCTGCAACATGATGTTTCTAGCTTTAGATTATTATTTGTCTTTCGGCATTTGAAACGGATTAGATAAAAAGTTGATCGCAAACTTGATGTTTGAACGTGATCTGATTGGTTTACTTTCAAAGTCAACTTTCTATTCATGTGTATGAAACAAAAGAATCAGTTATCCGAAAAACACAATTGTTTGAATTATTTATCTTTATAATTATTGTGAGGACTGCACTGAGCAGGGATACAATTATTTCGATGCTCTTGGATACAAACTTTTTTGTATTTCTGTCTCTAGATGACATTTGTGTAGACTGTGAGCCAAATATAAACTGGACTTACACTGGCTTGTCAAGTTAAAAAATTTTAGATTGAATCTTCTAAACATCATTTAAATAATTTCCAAAATAATAAATAGTGTACTCAGACTAATAATGCAACAACCCTTGCTTCGTGTAATCGCTTTATTTTGGCATGTGTACTCATTTTGACGTTTGGAGGTTTGAACCTATACCTCTAGAACCTATGAATAGAGCGCTATACCAATAACAACTGAGCCAACGATCCTTGACAAGTATACTATCTCATTGTGGAAATTCATGCTCCAATCTTATTTTTATTGTTTCACATTTATAATGACTATGGCATTTGGAAAACCCTTTCACTTTTTTTGATGATAAGGGGATTATAGAAGTGAATTTTTCTTCGGTTAATCAAAGAGTCGCTTTACATTTTAAGGGCCAGGTTTGTAGTATGAACCATGGTTCGAAATTCCGGCCGGCACGCCGGAATTCCGACCATTCCGGTCCGGTTCCGGCGATGACCGGACCGGAATTCGAACAAAAATCCGTTTCCAGTTCTTACACTAAAAAGAAAAAAAAATAAACAGAGGAGAGGAAGAGAGATGGAATTGAGCTGAAATAGGAAGGCATAATTGAGCTGAAAGTGGGAGAGGAAAAGAGGCACAGTAGAGAGAGGGGGGAAGAGACGAGGGGAACGTGAAATTGGGAAAGGGAAAAAAGAAAAGCTGACTGTTGAGGAAGAAAAAGCACCGTAAGTTTATTAGGTTAATAGCAGCCATATTGTATTTGGATCACTTGTTCATTACTGGACCTTGTTCGTTGGACTTTCGCGTGTGTACCTTTGAACGACTATTTAATTAGTGTGAATTAAATAGTTTAGATTATTTCTTTACGATGCTCTTTAACTTATTTTAAATTAATTATTTTTAATGAAAATTCCAAGGCAACTTGAGCCAACTTAAGAAGAAAAAGTGCATGAATCTAAACGGACTTCCGAGATTTTAGAAAAGTAGCCGAAATATCAAATTTTCTCAATGACCAAAGCAAAAGCAGAAATCGAAATTCTTAAACTTGATTAGAATTGCATGTCTATTTGCGTATTTACTAAAAAAAACCACCGGAATTGTGAAACCGGAATTTCCGAAACGGGACCGGAATTTTAAATTTTCTATGTAACCGGAACGGAACCGGAAACCGGAATTTCGAACCATGGTATGAACTAGTCAGCTCGTTTGGGCATATCCAAATTTAATATCCGGAACTCAATAGAAATATCCTCCTTTCATTCATAATTCATATCATTGTTCAAATGACAATATATGATTATTTACCCAAGTTGTTAAATTACCTGAACGCCCTCAAAATAACGCCTTTCCATTTTACCCGACACAGCAATATTTGAAAGCTGTTGTTTATAAACTTGCCGAGAATAAATAAGTTCTTCCAGAGAACCAGCAGCAAGAAGACGAAAGACTGTTACATGCCTCCTCTGCCCATAACGGAATGATCTGTCTTGTGCCTGCAAATCTTGGGCCGGGTTCCAATTTGGGTCAAAAATGACAACGCGGTTTGCACTGACCAGATTAAGACCCAGACCACCAGCACGTGTTGATATAAGGAAAACCTATGAGACATATCAGTTATAAGTCAACAGTGAGTGCATATGTATTCAAAGCGAATACCAGTCATGTTATGTCAACCTCTGATAAATATCAGGGTGGGAGTGGTTTTTGTTTGTGGTTTCTGTGTTTATGTTGGAAAAGGGGGGGGGGCGCTGAGATATAGTGACAACGCGGTTTACACTGACCAAATTAAGACCTAGACCACCGGCATGTGTTGATAATTGATATAAGGAAAACCAATGAGGCATATCAGTTATATGTAAACAGTGAGTACATGTATATTCAAAGTGAATATCAATCATGTTATGTCAACTTACGAGGCATGGAAACCTATGAGAAATATATTAGGAGTGGGGTATCAACAGTGATATACGTATTGAATGTTGAACATCAGTTATAAAGCAATAGTGAATATCAGTTATATGTCAACCTTTGAGACCAGATTAAGACCTAGACAGCCAGCACGTATTCAATATGAAGAAAATTTACAAGAGATATCACTTATGACAACAGTGACATAAGGAAAATGGGTGAGAAATGCCAGTTATATGTCAACAGTGAATACGTTCTCATGATTCATGACACGGTCTGTAACGACCCGCATTCTACGCATCATAGGATCGTAGAATATTTATTTCTTTCACATATGAAGTTGTATGGTCATGTAACTTTGGGAGACGACTATTGGGGTCATTTCCCATGTTCATGATTTTTCCCGATTTTTAAACGACCATTTTACCCCTAATTGGTACTGTTTTGGCCATAACTTTTGACTGGAAAGGCATTTTGATCTGAAACCACTTTCATTGGCTCCGGATGATGGTTTACAATTCCGTAGAGTGGTCACATTAGCCAAACGGACTCACCGTTTGGGAGATATGGCTGAAACAAGTTTCAGATAGTGAAAAACAGCTTAATTGGGCTTAACCGGGTGATTAACAGCTAGGCCCAATGGGGGATTTCGGGATTAGGGTTATGAGGAGGCTGAAATCAGTTAGAGAACGATCTTATCCTCATTTTCCAGCCGTCACACGGTCAAAGTTATTTTTAGTAGGTATTTAATGGTTATTAACATTTTTATTCGTATATTCCACGGCTTTAAGGATATATGTATAATATATGCTAATGTGACTACTTCAGGAATGGTGAAGCGCATGAGATAACCAACTTATTCGACAATCAAACCACAAGGTAGTTTACCTGTTTGCTTGGGCTTTTGTTAAAATCATCGACAAGAGTTTGACGCAAGCTCATTTGAGTTGAACCATCCAGCCTACAGAAACAGTAACCCTTCCGAATGAGAAACTTCTCCAAAATATCCAACATCCTGTATGAATAAGATTATAATATATCAATGACTGAAGAAAAAAAAAATGATAAATACATATTAAAGCATGATATCCCAAATTCATATTTGTTTGTGTATTGGGAAGATGTTATAAGACAGGTTCGAAACATAGTTCACGAAAACACAAAGAATCTATGTGTTCAGCATTGTTTATATCCTGAGAAAAATGAGTCCATATCCATGGTAAAGACTCTCAGCAGCACAACAGGTGGAATTTCAAGGGGTTTTGTGTAAATTACATATAAAAAACCCTGATTTCACCCATAGTGTAGCTGAGACCTTGCAGCATGGGTGTAGTCTTGTATATATGTTGTATATTATGGTAGTGATGCCAGCACAAAGTCAACTGATTCAGTGATTTCTAGCGTGATCATCGAATACATCTATATTTCAATCATGCAAAAAGAGACACTAGATCTTTGCATCGCATGTATTTTTGTACACGTACACAAGTTTCAAAACATGTAGACCATTATCGCTAAATAAAGTAGTCAAAACCAAGGGAGCAGATGAGAAGTGTAAACAATCACCTGACAGAGTAACTAAATAGAAGAATTTTGTCACCGTGAGAAGTCCATGTATGCAATAGACTTTCTAAAGCTCGCATTTTTCCGCAGTGCTCTGCATCACTGAGGCCCATAAAACTTTCACTTTGGCAACTACCTCCAACTAAGTTGATATCTGAACCAAATATAGAAGATGCCAACTCAGCATCCTTCTTCTGTTTCTCAAGATCATCCTTTGGATTTGGTTTAATCAGTTCCAGATGATTGCTAATCTGTTACAAAGACAACCAAATATTTACAGTATATCAATGTGAAGGGTAACTAGTTAGGGGGATTTAGATGTTTAGTTAAGCTAATTCACTTTCTTTTTCCTGTTTAGAAATAAAAGTCAGAAGGCCAATTTGGACAGGTAAAAATTTTACCTGATGTCTGCTAAAAGTTAGTTCTCGGACTTAATTTAGAAAGGGAAGAAAAAAAATCAAAATTTTGACATGTAAAATTAGATATGATTGATGTTATTTCAATATTTTAACTTACAAACGTTTAGCCAAATTTGTTTTTCTACTTTTTAACAGCAGAAGCCTGGCAAAGCAATTTTTGTTTTAGTAAGCAAAGAGGGTAGAACTTTCTGAATGCGCAACTACATTTAAATTCACATCCCGATTCACAAATCCTTTTTATCTCATATCCCATCTTTTTAGTATATAAGCATTTGAAACGTATGTAGTAGTTATAAAAAGATGAGATCATACCAACAAAAGCCTACCGTCAATTTCAGAACAATGGTTATGATAAGAGTTTTCAACAGTTTATGACTTTGAATGGATAGAAAACCCAAATTATAATAATTTTTGTGAGAATTCTTCATAGGATCACATATGACATACCTAGTAATAAGCCCATTTCTATTTAGATGCAAAAGAAAAATTGATGAACAATGTGTGGGATTCGTAAAGGGATGCGAATTCCTTTTGTCAAGTTTTGGCAAATGCCAGGTGATATGATACCCTTATCATTTTATTAGATGCCCTTGTTTTATTATCTAGTTCTGCAAAGGAATTCCTGTCATTTTATTAGATAACCTTGTTTTATCCTCTTCTCCTATTATCAAAGTCCCTTATTATTATTTTCAAATTTAACTATACTTTTTTTGATTAATACTCACAATAAATCAGCATAGAATTGTACTTGTGATAGACTAACAGTCAAAAGTTTGGAAGGTTTTACAAACCACCAAAATTGACGAGTACTTTAGAAGCAATAAAGAAACATAAACATATATATTATGTATGTAATAATATTTTGGGAACAGTTACTGGGACAAAATTTGACACAAAATCAAATGCACGGATTCTAAACCATTGGATTTGTTTGTTTTTATGGAAGGTGGAATTCAAAGGGGGATCTAATGGTTGACGTAGCTTGTATAAATTTGTGTCACCATTTTAAGTCTATATAAACTTTTCCTAATATGTTACATATAAAATTTAATATTCATTGTCACCCTATGCCCAACTTTACCGAAGGCCGACACCAGCCTCTGAATATCATCACAGTTTAAGAGAGTTCAGAAGAGTCGCGATTTTTATTGTGGTAAGCCTTAAATTTACATATCGAAGATGGGTTGAAAACAATGTAAATAATATAATGCACAAATAAAAACTAAGTACCTGCTGAAGCTTGATAAGACAAGGCAGTACGATACAAAAAGGACAAGAATCACAGCCATTTGGATTCTCCCGATGAAGATAGGACCAGATAATACCATCAGGAACCATTGTTTTGCAGCATTCAACTTGAGTTAAGGGACTTCCACAGCTACAAGGCGTATCTTTATTAACAAGGCATTGAACATCTGGTGATTCCAGCATTCTCTTGTAAACACGCTTTTGCACCTCGCTCATTGCACAGAAAACAACATTATCTTCTTTACCCAACATAAGATGCCCTATAGTTTCCTCTTTGGTTCTTCTTAAAAGATATTTGCGTAAAACCTATTGAATTATCAACACTAACCAAGTTCAAGGCAAACCTCAAAAATTTAAATAAAGTAAAATAAAATACTTTTGAAATGGAATAACATAGATAAATGAAGTGATCCAAAGCTATTAGCTTCATGGCAAAGAAGAATCAAGCTTAGCTAGCGTAACGAAGGAAAAGAAATAAGTATTAGGAAGCAATAAGCCTAAAAAGAAACAATTAACAGAAATATCTAGATCTGCATTGAAAGTTATTACTGAGAACACTGTAGAACAATCTTTAGGAGGCAAATCTTGTCTGTAAGTACAAAATCATCATCAAGAACAAAATAAATTAGTATTTCAAGTTGGTTAGAGCGAGTGTTCTTCGAAGCTTAACACTACGCTTCATTGTGTGTCTCATTTTGTGTTGTTATATTTGATTAGTATAGTACAGCTCATTTCGTGTTGTTATATTTAATTAGTATAGTATAGCTAATTCGTATACTTGTTTAACATTCTACACTAGGAATTTAAAGTACTCTAATATGTTCAACAGTACCTTAACCAAATGCTCCTTTCTTTCATCAGCAACACGAATAAATCTTTCAGGAGCACTCAATCGTTGACCATGCTTCAGAGGCTCATCATAAAAAGCTCGAAAATGTTCCCTGGTTCCTAATGAACCAGGAGAAACCCAATCAAAGAGATTATACAATTCTAAGATCTTGTTTTGCAATATTGTGCCAGTAAGACCAATGCGTATTCTTGTCTTAATTTCTAAACATGATTTATATAACTGTGATTTTTCATTCTTGAGCCGGTGTGCTTCATCAACGATGACAATACTCCAGGGAATCTCGGATAAAACTTTATCTTGAATCCTGAATGTATCAAAACTGGTAATTAGGATTTCTACCCCAGAAGCTCCAAGCTTCTCCAATATTGTGTCGCGATTTGGACCATGATATAAAGCAACACTAAAGTTCCCCCATTCTGAGAACTCATTTTCCCAGTTTCTAATAACTGAAGTAGGGCACAGAATTAATACTGGGCCCTTATTTGTAGTGGAGTGCTTTTCTATTTGATTATCTTCATCTTCGATATCTTTTCCCATAACAGCAGCAAGAAAGGCTATAGTTTGAATGGTTTTCCCCAATCCCCTAGTTCAAAGCAATACATCAGGGGTAAAAATCTAAATAAGTCAAATAAAAAGAAGGCAATATATTATAATTTGTGTAATTTAGGTAAAAATATAAAGTACAGACTTGGTAAAAATACAACACAAGAGCCACTACTAGGTCAAAATATCATTGAATGCTATAAGAAAGGCAGCTATAACCATGGCAGTTTTGCTTCATCAAATAGGTACAAGCTGGATCCGCGTGCATGCGCTTAAACACAGAAGCTTACTAGTTTATATCTCAAAATAAACAGTTTCTTTTTAAAAATCAACATTCAAGCCCTTGGTGTTTATCCATACCACCCATTTGTCTGCCTATTATATATTGGGATTTCTAATAAGTAACAAGGGATATACGTTCATTTTACTCTTCAAACAAAACAAAAAGGATGAAAAAAAGAAGAAGAAGCTAATAGACTATAAGGTAGGATTATCAAATGGCTGAGGGTTAAAAAATATCACATGTGTGTGTGTGTGCGCGTGCGTGTGTGTTTGTATGTATGTATGTGTATATATATATATATGTATATATATATATGTATATATATATGTATATATATATAGAGAGAGAGAAAGAGAGAGAGGAGGGTTCCGCTACACCTCTTATATTGCACGTGAACTCTCCCCCTTAATCTCCACCACTCATTCTCTCTCTTCCCATTTCAATATTATTTCTAAGTGGGAAGAGAGAAAATGAGTGAGGGAATGGATGGTGGAGATTAAGGGGGAGAGTTCACGTGCAATATAAGAGGTGTAGCGGAACCCTCCTCATATATATATATATATATATATATATATATATATGTGTGTGTGTGTATGGGAAAGTCTATATAGACATAAAATTTTGACACAATTGATTTGCACAGTTGGATCATCCCGTGAATTCCACTCCTTCATATAAAAACAAAAAGATCCAACGGACGAGGCTTTATGTCTTTCTTTTTGTGTTAAATTTTGTGCCCAAATAGCCGCCCCTTAGACATAAAATTTTGACACAAATGGTGACACAATCGATTTGCACCGCCGGATCACCCCATGAATTCCACCTCCCAATATAAAGGCAAAAGGATCCAACGGTTGAGGCTTTGTGTCTATCTGATTATGTCTAATTTTGTATCAAACTTACCTTTATAAGCAAACAAAATGTCAATAAGTTCAAAATTCAAATCCCACTGAGAACCGTACTCATATATTTTCAACTAGAAATCTTGAAATGCAAATAAGGTTATAAGTTCGAAACTCTGGTTCAAGAAAAAAATTACAATTTATTATATTTATATTTTCCAAATAATTTTTATCAAAACTACATAGAAATTCAAAATTTACAAGAATTTTCAAAATGCATGTGCCATTAAAACTCGTATATGTAGTTAAAATAGAAACACAATCGTTTAATCCGACCGTGAATTTCTAGAAACATCATTATATGCACACCAAAAAAAAAAAAAAGAGCCTGGGAGTTCGAATCCCACAAATTCACATCTGTTTTCAAGTGGAAATCATGAAATGTAAATAAGGTTATAAGTTCACAACTATGTTCCAAAAGAAATACGATTCCATTTTATCCACAAAAAAAAGATGAAATTTTAATTTTTAAAATTATATGCACATTTGTTGCACGTGCCATAAAATCTCATACGCATAATTAAGAGTTTCTTCTTTTAGAACTAAGTTGCACTAAATGTTGCTGCTTGGACAATGTGAAAAGGACATATAATTTACAGCAAAAATTTATGGTTATAATTCCAATTAATAAAACGCACAGCGCTCAACATACCTAAAGGTATTCTTAAAGAAATGTTCAACTTTTTGTTTTGTTTTCAGGCAATCATCTGACAATTATTGTTCTCTTCTTGGATAAACTATTCATAAATAAAGATAAAAGCAGTAGAAGAGCAATAGTGTATGTTCGATCAATATTTACATATATGGGACTAACACATACATGTCATCTCCAAGCACACCTCCATGGTTGTTCTTGTATAAGCTATAAAGAAACCTTACACCAACTCTTTGATGTTCAAGCAACCTACAATTGATTGATGCTGGAACCTGCAATAGTTAAATGTCTTACAGAGAATAACCTGGTGGTTTCTTAAAATGAACTCAAACCTATATTCATAAACTAAGAATCATAATAGTGAATTAAGAGTGTGAGTACACATATAGAGAGTGCATGTGTATATGTGTGCGCGCGTACACGTAACAATAAATTGAATGTTTGTTAGCAACATCCTCCCATTGAATAATCTGTTATCATTTCCTTAAAATGTGAAAACGAGAAATATTTAAACATGCATGAATTAAACCAAAACACTAATTCTATGTCCAATCCTCAAGCATCGGTATTCCATCATAATACTTCTAATGAGTAGATCACTAGAAATCTAACTTAAATGCTAACGTCAATCTGCTGACACAAAAAAGAGAGAGAGAGAGAAAACCCAGCATGTCTGAACCAGTGTTCAAATTTATTTTATGCATTGTGCAGCATAATTTTGCCATATGCTGACGTGTCATGACAAGTCTTTTGAAAATCTGGTGCTAATGTTAATTAAATATTCACAACGTAACTTCGATCTTTTTAACAATCTACTACTTTTGAGAGAAGTTAAAACATATTTTCAAATTCGTAGATAAATTATTGCTTCAGTTTATTCTTTTGCTTAAAAAAAACTAAATTATACTGAAATTGTGCGCTTTTTGAACAAACTAAAAGAGTTACTGCTTAGATTGGTGCCAGTGAAAGCATTCCAAGTTGGCTATATTTGTAATATTTTTATCACATGACTAAACTGGAAAGAAATTTAAAGAGAAGACCAAAATATAAAAAATCCCATCCCTTCCCATTTGCACTGGCATGGTATGAAAACGGCTACACAAATTCATTTTGGAATAAAATGCATAGAAGTACATTTTTGTTAAACATGTTACTTCATCCAACACAAGATAAACTCGCCTGTATACTCATTATACGAAATCCAAGCTCCAGGAAACATACATTCATTTAAGTAATGTTATTGAAAGTTTGGTTTATTCATTGCAACATAGGGTGTTAATATACGCACAAAAAACACATGATATACAAAAGTCAACAAACTGAAACATTGATATTTCAAAATACGAAATCATGCCCCCCCCCCCCCCCCCCAAAAAAAAAATTTGGAAAAAGGAAAAAGGAAAAAAAAAAATCACCTGTACAACTGGATATTCTCCAGGTAAAGAGAGGATTAACGGCTCAAACGGTCCCATCGGATTGAAATTGAAGGGTTGAGGAGCAGTGGCCACCTCTCGTCTGCTGACTCCAGTAGATTTTGAAATTTTTCCTTTTTCTCCTTCATCATCAAATACCTCGTCTTTTCCTGTGAGAACTGGAAGTAGGGTTTGCTTGTTGGGCATTTGATCAAAATTGTAGGGGTCCAGGCGCTTGAGTTGTTGCGAGATTGAGGATTTGGGAGGTTTTCGTGAAATATTGACATTTGGGTTTTCGAAATGGGGGACGGAGGAAGAAGAGGACTGGGAGCAGGATTTCAGAGTTTCCTTCAGCCGGTTCAGCGACATTTTTTAAACTCAATTTGGAGTTTTGCCGCTGAGACAAAAAATCCCAAATTTCTTCTGATACCATGAGCGTTATAAGAATGTGTAAAACAAGCTAATTTTAAAATCACACGGTGGTTCAGTGCTAGAAGCACCTTGTTTTATACTTTCAATACCAATCATGGTATTAAAAAAAAATTGGTGTTTTAGCAACACACAACAGTGTTAATCGTGAGAAATCTAAACACGTTAAAAAGGGCTAGTTAAAATTAACTATTTAATAGTTAATTAATGAAGTTAAAATAGTTGTTAGTGAATAACCGTATAAATTTAATCGATGTTTAATGCGGAGTAGTACGAAAAAAATATGATTTTAATCTATCGTTGGTGAGAAAATGAAATGCACAGAAAAGAATATATGAAATTAACAGTTAACCGCTAATTGTTAGTAGTTAATAATAAAAATATACTACGATGTTATACGATAAGTATTGATTCATAATAATAATTTATTATGATGTTAGTTAATAATTAGCAAGATAAAAATATTATTTTTAATTGATATATGCGTAAGCGTTTGTGTGAAATTAAAATTCGCATAGAAGAGGGAATGAATTTTAATTGACTGTTAATTGTTGATTACAAAAATTTAATAATGTTTATCACTGATTATTCCGATGATTATATATTGAGTAATTAGATAAAAATGTCATTTTATCAATTATATGTGATATCACTTGAGTTCAACACTTGAACCATAAATCAAGTTTATTGAGAATTGATTGCGCCTTAAATGGCATTAGTTGCGCAATTTAATTATTATTATTGATTGTGTATGAGTTGGATGCGCTGTGATGGTTGCTTGTGTGAGCTTAAACATACACCATTTGAAACACCCCACCTCCGTTAAGGTCACTCACAAAGGGAATGTCTTAACTTTGGTGGAGGTTTATAAGTAAAAGTCACATATAAACACAAGACAGATATAAATACACATATTTTAAACAGCGGAAACCAAACAGACTTTTATTTCATCAATACGTGTTCAAACAAAACATTTTCATAATTGTCTCAAAATACTTCCAACATTACAACCTCATTACTGTCTTGATTATTAAAGAAGCATAAAACATAAATAAAGTAACAAAAATCCCCATAGTGATATCCAAAGCCATAATCCGGGCAAAAGAGATCCAAACCATACGTCTACGGTCTTAAAGCTTGCAAAAAAGTCCTAAGCTGGGTTATTTCCTACCTGTGGACCTGAGGGGGAAAACGAAAGAAGAGAAGACGAAAAGAAAATAGAGTCAGACATAAAGCCGGAGTAAATCTAGTGATGCTTCAGTATGTGAATAAGAAAAAGGGCATGATAGATATAAACTGAAAATAGTAAAGTATCACAAGCTAAGGAAGTGTAGTTTAGAATCGAATGTATTATCGCACCCACACTATATCTCTGCACCTACTTGAGCTTATTCTAACAGGCACCCCATGCTGAGGGTGCTCCTACTCGCGTAAACATGTGTCATACGGCCCCCAAGAATTGTAGATACCTATGCTGGTCCCACCATGGAGTGTATCAAGACCCATGGTGACGGCCCCGACACAATTCTAGAATACATAGGTTATACTACTGGTGCCCCAGTGCCCTGTTTGTCTGCTCCGGAGTGTGTGCACGCCCGCACCCCGTTAGAACCTACACTGTGCACCCACCGCCGTCGTTTTGACCGCTTACAATCAGCCCAGTAATCATGCCCCACCCTGCCTAGTTTCAGGGTATCATGATACCTAACTTGGGTTACTGCTGAAACGGGTCCCTCGTTACTAGGGTTTTCTAGTCAAACATGTTAAGTGGTTAAATGACTGTATTTACCTAACCTCACTCATCAATTCTTGTTAACATGTTGAATTTGGTTAAGTGTTTTTAGTTGACTTAACCCTATCATCTGTCCTTAGCCTCTTAAAGCACCTGACCACTCACATTAGACAGATATTGTTATGGTTACTGGATGTGTCGGTCGGTTCCGGGCAGGTTTACACCGTAGCTCGGTCTAACCTCGGGTCCTTATTGGGCTCAATACTTAACCACCCACATTGGATAGGTATTGTTGTAACTACTGGACAGCCGGGCGGGTCCGGGCAGGTTTACGTCACAACTCAATCCAATCTCGTTGACCGATTATCTCGGGCCAGCGTGGAAGATTTCTACAGAGCCAGTCCACTTAATATCCCGACTTCTAAGGAGATAAAGGCGGTCAACCATATGCGGGCAAAGCTCTGCTTTTGATATACCTCTCCACGGATGCCACGACGGCCACAACTTTTGAGGATACTATTTATGAGTAGTGGAATCAGTCTTCCAGTCGCAATTCGAACCAATGGATGGATTCCACGTATTTGGACCTTCCCGAAATGGCCGGACCATTTTGCAACAGCCCAAGCAGCATTTTCCACCTATAAATACCTCCAAGCTTAAAGAGAAAAAGGAGGACTCCTCTTGGCCAGACGGCTTTCTTAAAACTTCTCATCTCTACTCTCTTCCAAAATCTTAATCTCTCAAAAGGAAGAAAGGAAAATAGTCATTTTCTTTCTTTTCTCCAAGCAGAAAAAGCATTGTATTTGTAATAAAAAAAGAGAGAAATAATATATAAAGTGGATGTAGGCATTGTCTTTGCCGAACCACTATAAAAATTCTGTGTGTGCTCCCCGTTCTTTTACTTTCTATTGCATATTTTATCTTTATTCGTGTGTAGATCACGCGATTGGGGGTTGATCGTCACTAGTGACCAACTTTTGACGTCAACACTTTGGCGCGCCAGGAAGGTGAAGTGCACCAACGCCGCCATCGAGCTCCTGCTTATCCCAGGCCATGGCGAACAAACGAAAGAAAGATGCAACATCCTCTCGTCCCGCAAACGCCGATGCAGCTGATGCTGACGCTGCAGAAGCAAGCCACGAAGTTTCCTCTCATGACAACATGTCCCGATTCCTTACCCAGGACGACATGGATAAAATCATGGTCGAACTCAGAGACCATATGACATCTCATGGTAAAGTCCTCGAACGACAACACTAGTTGATGGATCACCTTCTCGGTCGACTGGAAACAGGGTTGAACGCTTCAACATCAATTCCTCCATCGACCGAAGCTGGGGCAATAACCGATCTTCGGTCTGCACGAAATCAGGCCACTGATCGGGCTACACCTTTATTTCATCCTGGTTTGGTTCCACCAACCGATCGATCCCAGCCGAGAATATGGCTTCCAACAACCAGCACGGCTGCAACAACAGAACCTCAGGAGGCACGCGACCAAGATCTAGGTCGTCTGGCAAATATGCCTCCACTCTTTGGAATATCTCGACCTATCGAATCAGTCGAGCTACCCCCGGGTCCCTCAGAATCAATGCCATTCCCATTACAACCCGGGATCTTGCCGCAGACCAGTCTAACTACTCTTCCTCTTCAACGAAGAATTGGAGTACCCTTCCCTTCGAACGAGGGAAGCCATCCGACCATGTCGGTCTTCACCATAGCGGAAGAAAACGCTACCGTAGACCCTCCTAACCTCGCTTCAAACGGGGGCAACCCCGGCCCCCGAACATCACATGCTATGCTGGATCAGCCTAGACCTTTAGCTACAATTATGGCTCGATCCACAACTCATCAGGTTCCAGAGGGGTCATTCTGCCCAGAACCACCCGCCAGATCTCACCTTCCCTCACACCTTCACTCAACTCTCGGAGGTCGAGCCCAGCCAACGACCACCCTTCCGAACATGCTTTTGCCGGATCCTCGTGCAGAACCCCCTCAGGATGCAGAGTTAAGTTCATGGCAACGACTCCTCGGAGATGAGAGCCAGCTTGCAAGCATCATCCGACGTTTCACTCGGGGCAATTCTTTGCAGCAAGATATAGACAATGTCAATCGCAGCCCCTTCACTAGAGAAATCAGAAATTCTCGAAACCCTCCGGACTTCAGGTTCCCCGCCATCGAACCATACAATGGTCGCACTGACCCGACCATTCATCTTATGCGATACATGCGACATATGGAAGTACTTGGTGCATCGACCAGCTTCACGGCTGAGTGCTTTCCACTCTTTCTCACAGATATAGCCGGTATGTGGTTTCGGCAGCTAACAACGGAGTCGATCAGTAGTTGGAATACTCTGGTCACCCGCTTCATCGAGCAGTTTCGAGTGCATATCTCTCTCAACCGAAAAGTGTCATGTTTCTATCTACCATCAAACAGCGATCCGGAGAGACGCTAAGATCCTTCCTCGAAAGGTTCAACGCAGCCGTAGCATCTGTCGATCAGCCCGAGCCATCGATGGTGTTGATGGCAGCTATCGCGGGAGTCCAGAAGAGATCAGAATTCTCGAACTCCCTAACTAGGGATCCTCCCAAAGATATAGATGATTTCTATTCCGAGGTCGAAAGATTTCTCCGACAAGAGGACGCCAGCCTTGAGATGGAGAGCCTTGATGTTTTAGTAGCCAAACAACAAGGTCCACTCAACGGCAATGGCCAGAATAAAGGAAGAGGAACGACCCCAGAAAAGGATAAACGCAATGTACCACCTCGAAATGAAAACAAATATAATCGGTACACCGAGCTCAATTCCTCTTTGCTCGATATCTATCTCGATTTGCGCGAATCCTTCCTTACTCCAAGGCCACCTCAGCGAGAACCTACCCAGATGGAACTTGACTCTGGCAAGCATTGTATATTCCACAACGTAGCTGGACATAATACAAATGATTGCCGACATATGTGCGGTCTCATTGAAGGACGAGTCAGAAAAGGGGAACTCGCTGAGTATGTCAAAAATCGCGCCCCGGCCATGCCGCCGCGACCTTCTGCCCAAGCTCCTCAGGCTGGTCCGCAAGCTCCGAGAAATGGAAAGGACCCTGAGACTAGCACTCGCGGCATTATCATTAATTAGATTTTTTTATCTTTTCTTTCGATGTATTTATTTCAATAATAGGGACGCCTTGATGCTATGTAATCAATCATTGTCCCCGTAGATTTTCTTTGTAATAGTTGCTTAGCAGTTAAGAACTTTACTTTTTGCAAAAGTAGATCGATTGTTATAAAATTTCTAAGCCGAACCAGATTAGTGTTCGCCATTAAGCCAAGCATGGTTAATGCTCGCCCACCTGTTCTGTGTGGTTAAAGCGAAAGCCCACCACTACTTCAAACACCTACTCTTTCAGGTGAGAGAGGTCACTTTTTCTTAAACACGAGTGTGGACTACACTCTCTTTCTTTACATCACGAGCGTGCATAGCTCGTTAAACTAACTAACCCAACATGAGTTGAGCATGAGAAACACTTGCACTAAGCCGAGTATGGTTAATACTCGCCCTCTCTAAGCCGAGCATGGTTTATGCTCGGCCCTAAGCCGAGTATGGTTAATACTCGCTCTCTCTAAGCCGAGTATGGTTAATACTCGCTCTCTCTAAGCCGAGTATGGTTTATGCTCGCCACTAAGCCGAGCATGGTTTATGCTCGCCACTAAGTCGAGCATGGTTTATTCTCGCCCCTAAGCCGAGCATGGTTTATGCTCGCCACCCTCTAAAGCCAAGTGGAATAAAATGCTCGACTCATGCTTTGTTTTGTATTTGCAGGAACCAATTCTTATGGCGATCATAATCTTGGCCTTAATACGGTCTCCATAGTTGTTGGTTTTCTGGCCTTAATACGACCTGGCATGGTCGTCGGATTTCTGGTCTTAATACAACATCGGACCGTCGGTTTTCTGGCCTTAATATGGTCCGGCGCGACCATAGCAGCTCGAGCGTTTGTGCTTCAGTTCAGATTTTAGAATACACCTCCCTCTATCGATGAAGATATATTTTGAGGGGCAAAGTGTTAGCCCTCTTTTTGGCACTAATCTCATCGGGTCAAAACCAAAGCCCAAACGCACAACCAAATACAAGTTGCGCTCCAAGAGGCCCATCAGGGGCGCTACATCAAGCAATGGTATATCGGCCCAAATCCAACTCAGTTAGAATGACTGCGCATGTAACGCCCCACACCCGCTACGGTCACTCACTAAGGGAATGCCATAACATCGGTGGAGTATTTTAAGTGAATATAGAACAGAAAAATTACAACAAGACAGATATAAGTAATACTTGAGAATTTAAAACATCATTTCATTGCAGCGGAAAGTAAAACATGTTTGGTTACACCAAAACCATAAACAAGAGTCAAGTACATAATATCCATCCTGATAAAACAAAAGTACATAATCCCACTACATAACTTAATAGCCATAATAGAAAAGATAAACTGAGCTTTACATCCACGGTCCAAGCTCCAAAAGATAGATAAAGCAGTCTGATCAAAGCCCACTAGCACTAGGCCCACTCTGATAACCTGAGGGTTGGGAAAAAAAAAGATAAAAACAACGGGGTCAGACATAAGTCTGAGCGAGTCCTATAACTTTAACAATCCAATCATTAAAGTAACCAGAGTAAGACATAAGCTTGATATACGGTAACGACTGGGGATAAATGGCTACACTAAGCAGCCAACTAGACTTAGGATGAACTAAGATAACCGTAAAGACGCGCCTATCCACCCAAGGATAATTACTATATTGCACCACCCCAGATCTACCCACCCAGGGGTAATTCCTACACTGCACCACACCAGTTCTACCCACCAAGGGTAATTCCTACTTAAAGGTTGATCCCACTAAGTGTACTTAGTAATTTTACCCAGTAGTTTCTTGTACCCCTAGCTGACTACATAGGTGCCGTCTGCCCCTATCTCTACTAGGTGTACCCACTACTTCCCACGCGATCGGCTCCCTAACGTAGATACCCGTGCTGGCCCCACAGTGGGGTGTATCACTCCCCAAAGTGGCAACCCGATAATCAATGGTGCACGGCTTATACCTACACGATGCAACAACGTCTTACTTACCAGCCCGGGTCCACACACGCATATGAAACCCGTTGGACTTGCGTTGCCACCGCTAACCCGTTTTGGCCTCTTACAGTCAAGCCCAATATGCGTGTCCCGTCCTCGACTTGGGTCGAGCCCACAAAGATACGTTTGGGATATTGGTTGAAATGGGCCCCCACAAGCTACCCACCTAAGCTTGTCATTTCTAGTGAATCCCACTTAACCCTTTAACCATGTCCACTTACATGTTATAAATTTTGGTTAAGTCTTTTAATCATATTTTAATTGCCACTCAAGGCACCCACTAGATTTCCACATGCCACCCAAGGCACTTACTTGATTCCCACATGCCACCCAAGGCACTTACTTAACCCTTTAATCATGTTTAATTACATGTTCCACTTTGGTTAAGTATTCTAATCGTATTTTCTATTGCCACCCAAGGCAACCCACTAGTTTCCTCATGCCACCCAAGGCACCCCCACTAGTTACTACATGCCACCCAAGGCACCCACTTAACCCCTCATGCCCCACTACATGCTAATTTGGTTAAGTGTTTCTTAATTAATTAAGATCGTAACCTTTGTAAAGACCTCTCACATTAGACTGTCTTTTATGGCAGCTGGATATGCCGGTTGGTTCCGGGCAGCCTTACACCATAACAGAGTCTAACCTCGTGTCTTTACACTTGTCACGTATTTAGTTTATGACTAAGACCTCTCACATTGGGCCAATCATTTGTAGCCGCTGGATTTGCCGGTCGGTTCCGGGCAGTCTTATGCTACAAAAGGGTCCAACCTCGTGTCTTAGTCGATTAATTACACCTAATTAATCACCCCCATAATTTGTATTAATTATCCCTAATTAATTACAAATATTTAAAAATATGGGTAGACCTAACTCAATAGGTAAATTCCCAATTCCATAATACGGGTAGACCTAACTTAATAGGTAAATTCCCAATTATGTCCATCCACTTTATGGTATGTTTAATCATACCAACTTCACACAATTTTATGTGTTCATTAATTTTTACCCCATCGTCCCCACGTAAATACGTTAACATGACATACTTTAAAAGAGGAGATTCATCATACACACAATGGGTTCAACTTAGCATATCATTAGCATTATCATGGGTTTAAAAGGTGTCAACTTGCATATATGACCATAAACCCAACTTGCATAAATAACCAACCCAAACTTGCATGAATCACATATGTCATAAAGATGGTAACTTGCATAAATGTTCATGTCATAGACCTATCATAAAGGTGTCAACTTGCATACATGTCATAGGTCTAAAAGGGATGAACTTGCACATGTACTTATGTCATACAAAGGTGTAAACTTGCACATGTTACTTGCATATAATCAACCACCAAACTTGCATAACATGTCATATATAGACTTGCATATAATCAAACACCAAACTTGCATAACATGTTACATATGAACTTGCATATAATCAACCACCAAACTTGCATAACATGTTACATATGAACTTGCATATAATCAACCACCAAACTTGCATAACATGTTACATATGAACTTGCATATGTATGTATGACATACAAAGGTAAACTCGCATATGTTATGCATATCACTAATCCAAACAACTTGTATAGATTATGCATATTATAGATCCAAACTCATAGGTTAAACTTGCATGTCATGTCACTTATTTCACACATGATTCTAGCATAAAACTAAGCATTTAACTTGCATAAAACCAAACACTTAGCATGCATAAAACCAAATACTTAGCATGCATAAAACTCACCACTTAACATGCATAAACCCAAACACTTAACTTGCATAAACATAGTGTCATCATGAATAAGTGTTAAACATAGTGATTAGCAAACTAGCATCATAACATATGACCTAAAACCCATTGATCCGCAAGCAAAACCATATGATCTCATCACATCTCATCTACTTAGTTTAGCAATTGGTTATTAAAGTGATAGAAACTCACAAACTCCAAGATTAGCTCCTTAGATAGTTGCTAGAGTTGAAGTAGAGGTGGATTAGTAGTTGATTAGCTTGCAATCCTCTTCTCTAATTAGTGGAGGCTCCTTCTAAGTTGCATTTTGGCGGCATGATGGCATAGATTCTATTTTTAGTATGGATTAGGGTAGTCTTAGGGTGTATTTATAGGATTAGGTTGTGTTTTAGACCCTTAGATTAACCCTAGGTTAGTTTAGGTCCGTCAGATTTCGTCCCAAGCCCTCCAACCCAGCCCAAAACTCAACCAGGTGCACCCAGGCCAGAATCAGCCGACAGGGCAAGTCGACAGCCCTGTCGACTGCCAAGTCGACAGGCATGTCGACAGGCAAGTCGACAGCCCTGTCGACAGCCAAGTCGACTTGGCTGGGTGGGAGTTTTCCCGCCTAGCCCCCATTTCTACATGTTTCGAAATTCAAATTTCCCGAAAACTTCTTTGGGCCTTAACCGGGTCATACGGACTCCGATTTACAAAATTTAGGACTCGATTTCGCGTATTTTTCCGAGACGAACGCAATGGCACAACCCGTTTCCCCCAATTCTCACTTCTGAGATTATTTATTCTGTAATTAGTGAATATTAGTATTAACTGAAATTCGGGGTGTTACATTCTCCCCTCCTTAAAGGATTTCGTCCCCGAAATCTCTAAGCTAAGGAGAATGCATATCCTACTATCCAAACAACCATCTACTCAATCCATCAAACACGGGCATCCATTGTCCTTAAAACAATTTCTAATGATGTATGAGCATATGCAAAGAGTGTGTGTATATGTTCCCTATCTAATGTATGAACATATGCAAACCATGATAGTGCCATGCATCCAATATGTATGCGAGAGAACCCTATCGACACATACTGTATCTATATGAGTGCACAATCATTCACCAAAATGCATCATCCATATGATAACACAACCATTATACATCCATCAATATAGCTACCTACACAAAATTATATGCAATATGCAATATGAAGTGATTGAGCCGATCTAGTGTCTAGAGTGTCTGTATATGCATCCACGAGCAACCACTAGCAAACACTTGCATCCACATGCATCCATCAATCATAACACGTCTCAAACACATGTTTCAACCATAGGTTTACCCTATCTAAAGGTCAAAGGCACTAACAAGAGGACATACTAAAGATAAGATAAGTACTAGACAAACGATAAAGGAGAAGTTAAAAGACATACCCTCAAAAAGGAATGGGTATAATGAACGCATTTTCGCTTCCGTCTCCCAAGTAGCGTTGCTCTCATCTTCTCCCCATTGCACTTTGACTAGTTAAACCTCCCTGTTTCTCAACCTCTTCATCTCTGACCCAAGGATGCGTGTAGGAGCTCGTCGAATAGTCGCATCATGCTCTATCTCTACTTCTCTAAGCAAGCTCGGCTCTACCACCTCTGCGGTCTCATGTAGGCACTTCTCAAATGTGACACATGGAATACATCATGTACACCACTAAGTCTGTCGGGCAACTCCACTCTATAGGCCATCTGTCCAATCCTTTCCTTAATAGGAAACGGTCCAACAAACCCTGGTGCTAACTTCCCAACAGATCCAAAGCGAACCACATTCCGTAACGGATATACTTTGACAAAGACCATGTCCCCAACATCAAACTCAAGATCCGTCCTCCTCTTGTCCACATAAGATTTCTGTCTGTCTTACGCCGCTTTCATCCTTCTTCGAATCAAATCAATCTTTTTCGAAGTCTCTCTAACCATATCGGGCCCAAGTAAGATCTTATCCGTAGATTCCCACCAACATGTAGGTGATCGAAAAGGCCTTCCATAAAGAGCTTCGAAAGGAGCCATGCCAATACTAGACTGAAAGCTGTTATTATATGCAAACAACACCAATGGAAGATGCTCTTCCCATGTACCTCCAAAATCCAAGATACATAGCCTCAAAAGGTCTTCTAAAATACGATTCACCCTCTCGGTCTGGCCGTCCGTCTGAGGATGATATGCGGTACTCAAACACAACTGAGTCCCTACCGCCTCTTGCAAACTCTTCCAAAACTCTCTAGTGAAGATAGGATCTCGATCGCTCACTATACTGGAAGGTACACCATGCAATCTAATAATCTCTCGAATGTAAACTGAAGCTAGCCATGGAGCAGTTCTCTTACTCTTCACGGGTATAAAATGGGCGCTCTTAGTAAGTCTGTCTACCACAACCCAAATTCCCGTATTACCCTTCCTCGATCTCGGTAATCCATCTAGACAATATCCCACTTCCATAGCGGAACCTCCAATGGGTGAAGCAACCCACCGGGTTTCTTCTGCTCCGCTTTCACTTGCTAGCACACCAAGCATCTAGCGACATACTCGGCCACGTCTTTCTTCATACCGGCCCAAAAGAAAACTCGCTTCATGTCTTGGTACATCTTGTCCCCACCGGGATGAATGGTCATCTTTGAACGATGTGCATCATCCAAAATAGCCTTCCTCAAACCTTCGTCTTGCGGTACACAAAGTCTACCGTCTCTACGCAACCACCCCTTATCATCTAGGGTGTACCTACTCAAATGGCTGGACGACTCCCCCCTTATGAGCTTCTCTACTAACTCAACCAACTGTGGGTCGTCTCGCTGTGCCTCACCAATCCGTCCCAAAAGAGTAGGTCTAACTTCCAAGGAAGCTAGCAAACCGGGTACAAAGTCAACTGAAGGTCTGAAGTCAAACATAGAAATAAACTCCAAGCTTCGCCATTCCACGAACAATGGACTCAAAGACAGCCTTTTTCTGCTTAAGGCGTCTGCCACCACGTTACCCTTGCCAGGGGTATACGCTATCTCAAACTCATAGGATGCTAAGAATTCCATCCACCTTTGTTGTCTTAAGACAATGCGCTCAAAGAGTCTCCAACACTTCCCTAAGATGTAGGGCATGCTTTTCTCCACTTCTAGAGAAAATCAGGATATTCTCCCATGCAAAATCGTCACAACTATCCATCTCTCACGCAGACCACCCTAGTCGAACTCGACATCCCCCAAATGCAAGCCCCAAAGGCCTAAACCAATATCAGACAAACACCCAAGGGATACCTCCTTCGAATTCAGACGACCTACGTGAGATGATACTAGTAAAAACGGCTAAATAATTAAGCCCTTGTCCAACTCTGGATGTCCTCGCCAGTCTCGCTCCAAAACCACCGTTTATCCCATAACCGGCTTTGCTCAACCTATTGATCACATACGAAAACTTATTTCGCTCCTAGAAAAGACCAAGATGTCATTACAAAGACCATCACGAACTTATTAAGGTACTCCCTGAACACCCTACTCATCAGATCAACAAAGTATGCGGGGGCGTTCGTCAAACCAAATGGCATCACAAGCCACTCATAAAAACCATCCGGAGTCCTAAAGGCAGTCTTCTCTATACTATCCTCAGCCACTCTCAACTGACGAAACCCCGTGGCTAAGTCCAACTGCGAAAATACTGAGGCGCCAACTAACTGATCAAAGAGATCATCAATCCTCGGCAATGGGTGTCTATTCTTCTTTGTGAGTTTATTTAGTTCTCTTTAGCCTACACAAAGTCTGAGGGACCCATCCGCCTTCGTGGCAAAAACTACTGGAGCACCCCACTCCGATATACTTCGTCTTATGAACCCCTTCTCAAGCAAATCGCCTACTTGCTTATGGAGTTCCCTCCTCTCACGAGGAGTCATGTGGCACACTGGCCAAGATACTGGTTTGGCATTGTCTACTAGATATATTCGGAAGTCAATCTCCCGCTCCGGAGGTAAGCCCTTCACCTCCTCAAACACATCCGAGTATTCCCGGACCACTCTAACAGATCGCAAACTCTCGACCGACGTGTCAAGCGATTCAAGATAACTTAGCATAACAGATTCCATGGGATTACAAGAGATCTCGAGAGTGTTACCCAAGCGGGTCATAAGCCTAACAACTCTCCCTTCAAAATCAAGAACGGCACCCCTACTGGATAACCAGTCCATGCCCAAAACTAACCCATAGCCCGTGAAGCCCAAAAAGCATCACATCTAAACTCAACGCTAAGTATAGAAACTTTCAAACCCAAACACATCATGGAGCCCCAATTGGGTTTGAAACAACTAAGGGATCATCTACTAAACTGGTGTCTAAGTGCAGTGACTCAACTAACAATGATGAGATAAACGAACTCGATGCATCAGAATCAAATAAAGTTCGAACCGGATAATAAAGAAATCCAAATTCCAACCTAGACGGTCTTATCCCCATCTGGTACACTAGCCGTGAGGGAATACAAATACCCTCCAGAAGATTCCATACCTTGCCCTTGCCCCTTTGGACAACCCTAATAAGGTGTCCTATTCCTCCCAAAAGGATAACTACTCGCCTTCTTCTTCCCATTCTCCACTCGTAACCTCCCACCAATGAGGTTTCATCCCTCATTAACCAAACAACTATTTGAGCCTTCCTCCCATCGTCTATCCAATAGGTACCTACAAGTCCTCCTCCTTCTTGAACCAACTTCTAGTCCGACTAATGTCTAAGTCCCTTGAAGTGGTTTTCCATTCTTATCTATCTTAGAAAGATCATCTATACGCGGAGGGGAAACTCAAAACGAGAGAGGAAGAGATTCAAAACGGAGAATTTGAAAGATATAGATATGGCTATTGGGGATTATGCTTTTCTTTCAAAAACTTTTCTCTTAAAAGACATGTTTTTGAAAATACTCCTTTCAAAAATATTCTTAGAAAATAGTTTTTCTAAAAAAATTATCTGTTCTGGTAACCTTAAGCTCTGATACCACGTGTAACGCCCCACACCCGCTATGGTCACTCACTAAGGGAATGCCATAACATCGGTGGAGTATTTTAAGTGAATATAGAACAGAAAAATTACAACAAGACAGATATAAGTAATACTTGAGAATTTAAAACATCATTTCATTGCAGCGGAAAGTAAAACATGTTTGGTTACACCAAAACCATAAACAAGAGTCAAGTACATAATATCCATCCTGATAAAACAAAAGTACATAATCCCACTACATAACTTAATAGCCATAATAGAAAAGATAAACTGAGCTTTACATCCACGGTCCAAGCTCCAAAAGATAGATAAAGCAGTCTGATCAAAGCCCACTAGCACTAGGCCCACTCTGATAACCTGAGGGTTGGGAAAAAAAGATAAAAACAACGGGGTCAGACATAAGTCTGAGCGAGTCCTATAACTTTAACAATCCAATCATTAAAGTAACCAGAGTAAGACATAAGCTTGATATACGGTAACGACTGGGGATAAATGGCTACACTAAGCAGCCAACTAGACTTAGGATGAACTAAGATAACCGTAAAGACGCGCCTATCCACCCAAGGATAATTACTATATTGCCCCACCCCAGATCTACCCACCCAGGGGTAATTCCTACACTGCACCACACCAGTTCTACCCACCAAGGGTAATTCCTACTTAAAGGTTGATCCCACTAAGTGTACTTAGTAATTTTACCCAGTAGTTTCTTGTACCCCTAGCTGACTACATAGGTGTCGTCTGCCCCTATCTCTACTAGGTGTACCCACTACTTCCCACGCGATCGGCTCCCTAACGTAGATACCCGTGCTGGCCCCACAGTGGGGTGTATCACTCCCCAAAGTGGCAACCCGATAATCAATGGTGCACGGCTTATACCTACACGATGCAACAACGTCTTACTTACCAGCCCGGGTCCACACACGCATATGAAACCCGTTGGACTTGCGTTGCCACCGCTAACCCGTTTTGGCCTCTTACAGTCAAGCCCAATATGCGTGTCCCGTCCTCGACTTGGGTCGAGCCCACAAAGATACGTTTGGGATATTGGTTGAAATGGGCCCCCACAAGCTACCCACCTAAGCTTGTCATTTCTAGTGAATCCCACTTAACCCTTTAACCATGTCCACTTACATGTTATAAATTTTGGTTAAGTCTTTTAATCATATTTTAATTGCCACTCAAGGCACCCACTAGATTTCCACATGCCACCCAAGGCACTTACTTGATTCCCACATGCCACCCAAGGCACTTACTTAACCCTTTAATCATGTTTAATTACATGTTCCACTTTGGTTAAGTATTCTAATCGTATTTTCTATTGCCACCCAAGGCAACCCACTAGTTTCCTCATGCCACCCAAGGCACCCCCACTAGTTACTACATGCCACCCAAGGCACCCACTTAACCCCTCATGCCCCACTACATGCTAATTTGGTTAAGTGTTTCTTAATTAATTAAGATCGTAACCTTTGTAAAGACCTCTCACATTAGACTGTCTTTTATGGCAGCTAGATATGCCGGTTGGTTCCGGGCAGCCTTACACCATAACAGAGTCTAACCTCGTGTCTTTACACTTGTCACGTATTTAGTTTATGACTAAGACCTCTCACATTGGGCCAATCATTTGTAGCCGCTGGATTTGCCGGTCGGTTCCGGGCAGTCTTATGCTACAAAAGGGTCCAACCTCGTGTCTTAGTCGATTAATTACACCTAATTAATCACCCCCATAATTTGTATTAATTATCCCTAATTAATTACAAATATTTAAAAATATGGGTAGACCTAACTCAATAGGTAAATTCCCGATTCCATAATATGGGTAGACCTAACTTAATAGGTAAATTCCCAATTATGTCCATCCACTTTATGGTATGTTTAATCATACCAACTTCACACAATTTTATGTGTTCATTAATTTTTACCCCATCGTCCCCACGTAAATACGTTAACATGACATACTTTAAAAGAGGAGATTCATCATACACACAATGGGGTCAACTTAGCATATCATTAGCATTATCATGGGTTTAAAAGGTGTCAACTTGCATATATGACCATAAACCCAACTTGCATAAATAACCAACCCAAACTTGCATGAATCACATATGTCATAAAGATGGTAACTTGCATAAATGTTCATGTCATAGACCTATCATAAAGGTGTCAACTTGCATACATGTCATAGGTCTAAAAGGGATGAACTTGCACATGTACTTATGTCATACAAAGGTGTAAACTTGCACATGTTACTTGCATATAATCAACCACCAAACTTGCATAACATGTCATATTTATACTTGCGTATAATCAAACACCAAACTTGCATAACATGTTACATATGAACTTGCATATAATCAACCACCAAACTTGCATAACATGTTACATATGAACTTGCATATAATCAACCACCAAACTTGCATAACATGTTACATATGAACTTGCATATGTATGTATGACATACAAAGGTAAACTCGCATATGTTATGCATATCACTAATCCAAACAACTTGTATAGATTATGCATATTATAGATCCAAACTCATAGGTTAAACTTGCATGTCATGTCACTTATTTCACACATGATTCTAGCATAAAACCAAGCATTTAACTTGCATAAAACCAAACACTTAGCATGCATAAAACCAAATACTTAGCATGCATAAAACTCACCACTTAACATGCATAAACCCAAACACTTAACTTGCATAAACATAGTGTAATCATGAATAAGTGTTAAACATGGTGATTAGCAAACTAGCATCATAACATATGACCTAAAACCCATTGATCCGCAAGCAAAACCATATGATCTCATCACATCTCATCTACTTAGTTTAGCAATTGGTTATTAAAGTGATAGAAACTCACAAACTCCAAGATTAGCTCCTTAGATAGTTGCTAGAGTTGAAGTAGAGGTGGATTAGTAGTTGATTAGCTTGCAATCCTCTTCTCTAATTAGTGGAGGCTCCTTCTAAGTTGCATTTTGGCGGCATGATGGCATAGATTCTATTTTTAGTATGGATTAGGGTAGTCTTAGGGTGTATTTATAGGATTAGGTTGTGTTTTAGACCCTTAGATTAACCCTAGGTTAGTTTAGGTCCGTCAGATTTCGTCCCAAGCCCTCCAACCCAGCCCAAAACTCAACCAGGTGCACCCAGGCCAGAATCAGCCGACAGGGCAAGTCGACAGTCCTGTCGACTGCCAAGTCGACAGGCATGTCGACAGGCAAGTCGACAGCCCTGTCGACAGCCAAGTCGACTTGGCTGGGTGGGAGTTTTCCCGCCTAGCCCCCATTTCTGCATGTTTCGAAATTCAAATTTCCCGAAAACTTCTTTGGGCCTTAACCGGGTCATACGGACTCCGATTTACAAAATTTCGGACTCTATTTCGCGTATTTTTCCGAGACGAACGCAATGGCACAGCCCGTTTCCCCCAATTCTCACTTCTGAGATTATTTATTCTGTAATTAGTGAATATTAGTATTAACTGAAATTCGGGGTGTTACATTCTCCCCTCCTTAAAGGATTTCGTCCCCGAAATCTCTAAGCTAAGGAGAATGCATATCCTACCATCCAAACAACCATCTGCTCAATCCATCAAACACGGGCATCCATTGTCCTTAAAACAATTTCTAATGATGTATGAGCATATGCAAAGAGTGTGTGTATATGTTCCCTATCTAATGTATGAACATATGCAAACCATGATAGTGCCATGCATCCAATATGTATGCGAGAGAACCCTATCGACACATACTGTATCTATATGAGTGCACAATCATTCACCAAAATGCATCATCCATATGATAACACAACCATTATACATCCATCAATATAGCTACCTACACACAATTATATGCAATATGCAATATGAAGTGATTGAGCCGATCTAGTGTCTAGAGTGTGTGTATATGCATCCACGAGCAACCACTAGCAAACACTTGCATCCACATGCATCCATCAATCATAACATGTCTCAAACACATGTTTCAACCATAGGTTTACCCTATCTAAAGGTCAAAGGCACTAACAAGAGGACATACTAAAGATAAGATAAGTACTAGACAAACGATAAAGGAGAAGTTAAAAGACATACCCTCAAAAAGGAATGGGTATAATGAACGCATTTTCGCTTCCGTCTCCCAAGTAGCGTTGCTCTCATCTTCTCCCCATTGCACTTTGACTAGTTGAACCTCCCTGTTTCTCAACCTCTTCATCTCTGACCCAAGGATGCGTGTAGGAGCTCGTCGAATAGTCGCATCACGCTCTATCTCTACTTCTCTAAGCAAGCTCGGCTCTACCACCTCTGCGGTCTCATGTAGGCACTTCCTCAAATGTGACACATGGAATACATCATGTACACCACTAAGTCTGTCGGGCAACTCCACTCTATAGGCCATCTGTCCAATCCTTTCCTTAATAGGAAACGGTCCAACAAACCCTGGTGCTAACTTCCCAACAGATCCAAAGCGAACCACATTCCGTAACGGATATACTTTGACAAAGACCATGTCCCCAACATCAAACTCAAGATCCGTCCTCCTCTTGTCCACATAAGATTTCTGTCTGTCTTACGCCGCTTTCATCCTTCTTCGAATCAAATCAATCTTTTCCGAAGTCTCTCTAACCATATCGGGCTCAAGTAAGATCTTATCCGTAGATTCCCACCAACATGTAGGTGATCGAAAAGGCCTTCCATAAAGAGCTTCGAAAGGAGCCATGCCAATACTAGACTGAAAGCTGTTATTATATGCAAACAACACCAATGGAAGATGCTCTTCCCATGTACCTCCAAAATCCAAGATACATAGCCTCAAAAGGTCTTCTAAAATACGATTCACCCTCTCGGTCTGGCCATCCGTCTGAGGATGATATGCGGTACTCAAACACAACTGAGTCCCTACCGCCTCTTGCAAACTCTTCCAAAACTCTCTAGTGAAGATAGGATCTCGATCGCTCACTATACTGGAAGGTACACCATGCAATCTAATAATCTCTCGAATGTAAACTGAAGCTAGCCATGGAGCAGTTCTCTTACTCTTCACGGGTATAAAATGGGCGCTCTTAGTAAGTCTGTCTACCACAACCCAAATTCCCGTATTACCCTTCCTCGATCTCGGTAATCCATCGAGACACTATCCCACTTCCATAGCGGAACCTCCAATGGGTGAAGCAACCCACCGGGTTTCTTCTGCTCCGCTTTCACTTGCTAGCACACCAAGCATCTAGCGACATACTCGGCCACGTCTTTCTTCATACCGGCCCAAAAGAAAACTCGCTTCATGTCTTGGTACATCTTGTCCCCACCGGGATGAATGGTCATCTTTGAACGATGTGCATCATCCAAAATAGCCTTCCTCAAACCTTCGTCTTGCGGTACACAAAGTCTACCGTCTCTACGCAACCACCCCTTATCATCTAGGGTGTACCTACTCAAATGGCTGGACGACTCCCCCCTTATGAGCTTCTCTACTAACTCAACCAACTGTGGGTCGTCTCGCTGTGCCTCACCAATCCGTCCCAAAAGAGTAGGTCTAACTTCCAAGGAAGTTAGCAAACCGGGTACAAAGTCAACTGAAGGTCTGAAGTCAAACATAGAAATAAACTCCAAGCTTCGCTATTCCACGAACAATGGACTCAAAGACAGCCTTTTTCTGCTTAAGGCGTCTGCCACCACGTTACCCTTGCCAGGGGTATACGCTATCTCAAACTCATAGGATGCTAAGAATTCCATCCACCTTTGTTGTCTTAAGACAATGCGCTCAAAGAGTCTCCAACACTTCCCTAAGATGTAGGGCATGCTTTTCTCCACTTCTAGAGAAAATCAGGATATTCTCCCATGCAAAATCGTCACAACTATCCATCTCTCACGCAGACCACCCTAGTCGAACTCGACATCCCCCAAATGCAAGCCCCAAAGGCCTAAACCAATATCAGACAAACACCCAAGGGATACCTCCTTCGAATTCAGACGACCTACGTGAGATGATACTAGTAAAAACGGCTAAATAATTAAGCCCTTGTCCAACTCTGGATGTCCTCGCCAGTCTCGCTCCAAAACCACCGTTTATCCCATAACCGGCTTTGCTCAACCTATTGATCACATATGAAAACTTATTTCGCTCCTAGAAAAGACCAAGATGTCATTACAAAGACCATCACGAACTTATTAAGGTACTCCCTGAACACCCTACTCATCAGATCAACAAAGTATGCGGGGGCGTTCGTCAAACCAAATGGCATCACAAGCCACTCATAAAAACCATCCGGAGTCCTAAAGGCAGTCTTCTCTATACTATCCTCAGCCACTCTCAACTGACGAAACCCCGTGGCTAAGTCCAACTGCGAAAATACTGAGGCGCCAACTAACTGATCAAAGAGATCATCAATCCTCGGCAATGGGTGTCTATTCTTCTTTGTGAGTTTATTTAGTTCTCTTTAGCCTACACAAAGTCTGAGGGACCCATCCGCCTTCGTGGCAAAAACTACTGGAGCACCCCACTCCGATATACTTCGTCTTATGAACCCCTTCTCAAGCAAATCGCCTACTTGCTTATGGAGTTCCCTCCTCTCACGAGGAGTCATGTGGCACACTGGCCAAGATACTGGTTTGGCATTGTCTACCAGATATATTCGGAAGTCAATCTCCCGCTCCGGAGGTAAGCCCTTTACCTCCTCAAACACATCCGAGTATTCCCGGACCACTCTAACAGATCGCAAACTCTCGACCGACGTGTCAAGCGATTCAAGATAACTTAGCATAACAGATTCCATGGGATTACAAGAGATCTCGAGAGTGTTACCCAAGCGAGTCATAAGCCTAACAACTCTCCCTTCAAAATCAAGAACGACACCCCTACTGGATAACCAGTCCATGCCCAAAACTAACCCATAGCCCGTGAACCCCAAAAAGCATCACATCTAAACTCAACGCTAAGTATAGAAACTTTCAAACCCAAACACATCATGGAGCCCCAATTGGGTTTGAAACAACTAAGGGATCATCTACTAAACTGGTGTCTAAGTGCAGTGACTCAACTAACAATGATGAGATAAACGAACTCGATGCGTCAGAATCAAATAAAGTTCGAACCGGATAATAAAGAAATCCAAATTCCAACCTAGACGGTCTTATCCCCATCTGGTACACTAGCCGTGAGGGAATACAACTACCCTCCAGAAGATTCCATACCTTGCCCTTGCCCCTTTGGACAACCCTAATAAGGTGTCCTATTCCTCCCAAAAGGATAACTACTCGCCTTCTTCTTCCCATTCTCCACTCGTAACCTCCCACCAATGAGGTTTCATCCTTCATTAACCAAACAACTATTTGAGCCTTCCTCCCATCGTCTATCCAATACATACCTACAAGTCCTCCTCCTTCTTGAACCAACTTCTAGTCCGACTAATGTCTAAGTCCCTTGAAGTGGTTTTCCATTCTTATCTATCTTAGAAAGATCATCTATACGCGGAGGGGAAACTCAAAACGAGAGAGGAAGAGATTCAAAACGGAGAATTTGAAAGATATAGATATGGCTATTGGGGATTATGCTTTTCTTTCAAAAACTTTTCTCTTAAAAGACATGTTTTTGAAAATACTCCTTTCAAAAATATTCTTAGAAAATAGTTTTTCTAAAAATTTTATCTTTTCTGGTAACCTTAAGCTCTGATACCACGTGTAACGCCCCACACCCGCTACGGTCACTCACTAAGGGAATGCCATAACATCGGTGGAGTATTTTAAGTGAATATAGAACAGAAAAATTACAACAAGACAGATATAAGTAATACTTGAGAATTTAAAACATCATTTCATTGCAGCGGAAAGTAAAACATGTTTGGTTACACCAAAACCATAAACAAGAGTCAAGTACATAATATCCATCCTGATAAAACAAAAGTACATAATCCCACTACATAACTTAGTAGCCATAATAGAAAAGATAAACTGAGCTTTACATCCACGGTCCAAGCTCCAAAAGATAGATAAAGCAGTCTGATCAAAGCAAACTAGCACTAGGCCCACTCTGATAACCTGAGGGTTGAAAAAAAAAAGATAAAAACAACGGGGTCAGACATAAGTCTGAGCGAGTCCTATAACTTTAACAATCCAATCATTAAAGTAACCAGAGTAAGACATAAGCTTGATATACGGTAATGACTGGGGATAAATGGCTACACTAAGCAGCCAACTAGACTTAGGATGAACTAAGATAACCGTAAAGACGCGCCTATCCACCCAAGGATAATTACTATATTGCACCACCCCAGATCTACCCACCCAGGGGTAATTCCTACACTGCACCACACCAGTTCTACCCACCAAGGGTAATTCCTACTTAAAGGTTGATCCCACTAAGTGTACTTAGTAATTTTACCCAGTAGTTTCTTGTACCCCTAGCTGACTACATAGGTGTCGTCTGCCCCTATCTCTACTAGGTGTACCCACTACTTCCCACGCGATCGGCTCCCTAACGTAGATACCCGTGCTGGCCCCACAGTGGGGTGTATCACTCCCCAAAGTGGCAACCCGATAATCAATGGTGCACGGCTTATACCTACACGATGCAACAACGTCTTACTTACCAGCCCGGGTCCACACACGCATATGAAACCCGTTGGACTTGCGTTGCCACCGCTAACCCGTTTTGGCCTCTTACAGTCAAGCCCAATATGCGTGTCCTGTCCTCGACTTGGGTCGAGCCCACAAAGATACGTTTGGGATATTGGTTGAAATGGGCCCCCACAAGCTACCCACCTAAGCTTGTCATTTCTAGTGAATCCCACTTAACCCTTTAACCATGTCCACTTACATGTTATAAATTTTGGTTAAGTCTTCTAATCATATTTTAATTGCCACTCAAGGCACCCACTAGATTTCCACATGCCACCCAAGGCACTTACTTGATTCCCACATGCCACCCAAGGCACTTACTTAACCCTTTAATCATGTTTAATTACATGTTCCACTTTGATTAAGTATTCTAATCGTATTTTCTATTGCCACCCAAGGCAACCCACTAGTTTCCTCATGCCACCCAAGGCACCCCCACTAGTTACTACATGCCACCCAAGGCACCCACTTAACCCCTCATGCCCCACTACATGCTAATTTGGTTAAGTGTTTCTTAATTAATTAAGATCGTAACCTTTGTAAAGACCTCTCACATTAGACTGTCTTTTATGGCAGCTGGATATGCCGGTTGGTTCCGGGCAGCCTTACACCATAACAGAGTCTAACCTCGTGTCTTTACACTTGTCACGTATTTAGTTTATGACTAAGACCTCTCACATTGGGCCAATAATTTGTAGCCGCTGGATTTGCCGGTCGGTTCCGGGCAGTCTTATGCTACAAAAGGGTCCAACCTCGTGTCTTAGTCGATTAATTACACCTAATTAATCACCCCCATAATTTGTATTAATTATCCCTAATTAATTACAAATATTTAAAAATATGGGTAGACCTAACTCAATAGGTAAATTCCCAATTCCATAATATGGGTAGACCTAACTTAATAGGTAAATTCCCAATTATGTCCATCCACTTTATGGTATGTTTAATCATACCAACTTCACACAATTTTATGTGTTCATTAATTTTTACCCCATCATCCCCACGTAAATACGTTAACATGACATACTTTAAAAGAGGAGATTCATCATACGCACAATGGGTTCAACTTAGCATATCATTAGCATTATCATGGGTTTAAAAGGTGTCAACTTGCATATATGACCATAAACCCAACTTGCATAAATAACCAACCCAAACTTGCATGAATCACATATGTCATAAAGATGGTAACTTGCATAAATGTTCATGTCATAGACCTATCATAAAGGTGTCAACTTGCATACATGTCATAGGTCTAAAAGGGATGAACTTGCACATGTACTTATGTCATACAAAGGTGTAAACTTGCACATGTTACTTGCATATAATCAACCACCAAACTTGCATAACATGTCATATATAGACTTGCATATAATCAAACACCAAACTTGCATAACATGTTACATATGAACTTGCATATAATCAACCACCAAACTTGCATAACATGTTACATATGAACTTGCATATAATCAACCACCAAACTTGCATAACATGTTACATATGAACTTGCATATGTATGTATGACATACAAAGGTAAACTCGCATATGTTATGCATATCACTAATCCAAACAACTTGTATAAATTATGCATATTATAGATCCAAACTCATAGGTTAAACTTGCATGTCATGTCACTTATTTCACACATGATTCTAGCATAAAACCAAGCATTTAACTTGCATAAAACCAAACACTTAGCATGCATAAAACCAAATACTTAGCATGCATAAAAATCACCACTTAACATGCATAAACCCAAACACTTAACTTGCATAAACATAGTGTCATCATGAATAAGTGTTAAACATAGTGATTAGCAAACTAGCATCATAACATATGACCTAAAACCCATTGATCCGCAAGCAAAACCATATGATCTCATCACATCTCATCTACTTAGTTTAGCAATTGGTTATTAAAGTGATAGAAACTCACAAACTCCAAGATTAGCTCCTTAGATAGTTGCTAGAGTTGAAGTAGAGGTGGATTAGTAGTTGATTAGCTTGCAATCCTCTTCTCTAATTAGTGGAGGCTCCTTCTAAGTTGCATTTTGGCGGCATGATGGCATAGATTCTATTTTTAGTATGGATTAGGGTAGTCTTAGGGTGTATTTATAGGATTAGGTTGTGTTTTAGACCCTTAGATTAACCCTAGGTTAGTTTAGGTCCGTCAGATTTCGTCCCAAGCCCTCCAACCCAGCCCAAAACTCAACCAGGTGCACCCAGGCCAGAATCAGCCGACAGGGCAAGTCGACAGCCCTGTCGACTGCCAAGTCGACAGGCATGTCAACAGGCAAGTCGATAGCCCTGTCGGCAGCCAAGTCGACTTGGCTGGGCGGGAGTTTTCCCGCCTAGCCCCCATTTCTGCATGTTTCGAAATTCAAATTTCCCGAAAATTTCTTTGGGCCTTAACCGGGTCATACGGACTCCGATTTACAAAATTTCGGACTCTATTTCGCGTATTTTTCCGAGACGAACGCAATGGCACAACCCGTTTCCCCCAATTCTCAATTCTGAGATTATTTATTCTGTAATTAGTGAATATTAGTATTAACTGAAATTCGGGGTGTTACAGCGCATTACCTGAAGAATCGCTCACCAGGACGACCGAGTTTCTCGCTTCCAGAAAGAACTCGTCGACCGATTATCTCGGGCCAGCGTGGAAGATTTCTACAGAGCCAGTCCACTTAATATCCCGACTTCCAAGGAGATAAAGGCGGTCAACCATATGCGGGCAAAGCTCTGCTTTTGATATACCTCTCCACGGATGCCACAACGGCCACAACTTTCGAGGATACTATTTATGAGTAGTGGAATCAGTCTTCCAGCCGCAATTCGAACCAATGGATGGATTCCACGTATCTGGACCTTCCCGAAATGGCCGGACCATTTCGCAACAGCCCAAGCAGCATTTTCCACCTATAAATACCTCCAAGCTTAAAGAGAAAAAGGAGGACTCCTCTTGGCCAGACGGCTTTCTTAAAACTTCTCATCTCTACTCTCTTCCAGAATCTTAATCTCTCAAAAGGAAGAAAGGAAAATAGTCATTTTCTTTCTTTTCTCCAAGCAGAAAAAGCATTGTATTTGTAATAAAAAAAAAGAGAAATAATATATAAAGTGGACGTAGGCATTGTCTTTGCCGAACCACTATAAAAATTCTGTGTGTGCTCCCCGTTCTTTTACTTTCTATTGCGTATTTTATCTTTATTCGTGTGTAGATCACGCGATTGGGGGTTGATCGTCACTAGTGACCAACTTTTGACGTCAACACCAATATATATTTTTCATGTTTTACACCCAACGCTATTACCCCCGTTTGTACGTTCGCAACATTATATCAAGTGTTGTGCTCGACACAATTCAGCCCAACTTTATAAACGTGAGAAAAGGGGAAATCAAGAACATGTAACAATTTACAATACATAAAGGTGTGTGACGCGTGAACTTGCAATTTAGCGATTCAACTAACATAAATTATGGGTCATGTGAACTTGCATTCAAATCAGAGTATAACTAAGTAGGTGACATATGAAATGGCATAGTTTAGGCTTATACAAACTTGGGTTTAAACATGTTTAACTTGGCATAATGTCATCCACAAAACTAACATGTTGTATATTCACCAAAATGTCCAATTTTAACATCTAATCATATAGCCTATTTCAACATGAACTTGCATAGTTTATGTAACCCAAACGATACTTAACATAGATCCAATTATACTTGCAAATAAACATAAGAATGTGTTCATAGGTTTTGGGTCATGTAGGCATAAAAGGTCTCAAATCTAGAACATGTTTACATAAGCCTTAATTTAGACTTAAAGAATGTATATAGTCCATGCCATAGACATAAATATAAAGGGATCAAATTCTAGTTTTTGCCACAAACTTGCAAGTGCCATTATTTTCATATACAATTGTCCAATAGACTTGCATCAATCAATTTAGGCCACAAATAATAATACACAAGTCATGACAGAATCATTACAATACACAGAATTTATATCATTATCATACAATAACACAATTCTATTTTCATTTACATCGAATCACGTCACAATTTTATTCATATTCTGAAAGGTCACTATACTTTCAACGAATGTAGAATCTTGAATTATGGATTCTGAATTCTGAAATTGAGATGCGTTCCTTTGGGTAGATTAACGTTGCGTTGATTAATTTGATTAAGCTTTAGTCTTCTTCTTAATTTGATTCGTCTCTAAGCTCCTCTCTCTTGACGGCTACGCTCAATTCCTTCCTGGCAGCATGACGACTCCCATCTTATTTTTTGTGTGAATTTTAGTTGAGACTTAGGGTTTATATATAGATTTTTAAATTGTTTTGAGCCGTCAGATGAAGACAGGAGGAATCTAGACCATACAAAGTTCAAAGAGCCAATCAAGAGGTGACATGTCAGCCCTAATGACACACCGAGCCACAGAAATTCGAGCCAGACCCAGCCAGCCAAGTCGACCAGGTAGGTCGACTGGCAGGTCTACACCCAGGTCGACACTATGGTCGACCTGGGGTGACCAGGTCGACACCATGGTCGACCTGGTCCCTGGGCGGGAATTTTCCCGCCCAGCCCAGTTTGAACCTGTTTTTCGAATTTTGAACTTGAAACCGAGCTGTTTGAATTTTAAATTTTATTCTGAAACTTCCGAAGGTCATAACTCCTTCATACGGGGTCTGATTTATGCAAACTCGAACTCTATCTCAAGCAGAATTCCGAGACGAACGCAATGGCGTAACCCATTTCCCTTAATTCTTTCATTTAGAATTAATTACACTTTAATTTGTGAAGCTTGATGTTATAGAATTCACGGGGTGTTACATTCTCCCCCCTAAAAGGATTTCGTCCCCGAGATCTTCAAGTTAGGAAGAATGTATATCCTATCATCCAACCGTCCATCTACTCAACAAACAAACACAGGCGTCCACTGTCCTTAAAAGACTTCTAATGCTTCATGATCATATGCATAGTGTGTGTACATGTCCTTATCTAATGCAGAAATCAGGCGGTCTACTGATTTAGTTGACCTCCTTAATGCGAATCATGTAAGTGTCATGAATCCATCATGTATGCAAATTTTTCCTACTCATAATTCTACATGAGTGCACAACTATTCATATAAATGCGATAACCATATGACAGCATATCATGTTTCAACCATATACAAATGAGAATACATATATGCATATGCAATATGAAGTGACTGAGCCAATCTAAAACCTAGGGTGTGTGTATATGCATCCACGAGCAACCACTAGCAATCACTAGCAACCATTTGCAGCCATCATCCATAACATGTTTTCAAATACATGTTTGCATCCATTTGTTTTCTACCTAAGGAGTTAGGAAAAGGACCAAGGAGATATAACTAAAAAGATAGATAAAGCATAACTTAAGGAAAAAGAGAGATCAAAGATGTACCCTCAAAAAGAAAAGGGTAGGCAGCGTGTATTCTGTCCTCAGTTTCCCAAGTCGCGTCTTCCTCGGCGTCGCTCCACTGAACTTTAACGAGTTTGACTTCGCAGTTGCGTAGCTTTTTCACTTCGGTTTTTAAGATGCGGGTTAGAACTCTCCTCACAGTTGCTTCACATTCCACTTCGGCTTCTTCTAGAATGCTAGGTTCCACCACTTCCGCAGACTCATGCAAACACTTCCGGAGGTAAGAAACATGAAAGACGTTGTGAAGTCCGGCCAGTCTCTCGGGTAGCTCTAATCTATAGGCCATCTTCCCAACCTTTTCGATGATAGGAAATGGCCCTACAAATCTTGGTGCTAACTTTCCTATGGATCCAAAGCGAACGACGTTCCTTAAAGGAGATACCTTAAGGAAAACCCTGTCCCCAACCTCAAACTCAAGGTCGGTCCTTCTTTTGTCGGCGTAGGATTTTTGTCTGTCTTGGGCTGTCTTCATCCTTCTCCGTATCAAGTCCACTTTCTCTGAAGTCTCTCGAATCATGTCCGGCCCAAGTATAAGTTTATCTGTAGACTCCCACCAAAAAGTTAGTGATTTGCACGGTCTTCCATACAAGGCTTCGAAGGGTGCCATGCCTATGGTAGCTTGGTAGCTGTTGTTGTAGGCAAATTCCACTAAAGGAAGGTGATCCTCCCATGTCCCTCCAAAGTCAAGAACGCAAAGTCTTAAACGATCCTCTAAAACTCTATTAACCCTTTTCGTCTGGCCATCGGTTTGGGGGTGATAGGCCGTGCTCAAACATAACTGTGTGCCTACAGCTTCTTGCAGACTCCGCCAAAATTCGCTTGTGAAGATAGGGTCTCGGTCACTAACAATGCTGGAGGGTATCCCATGGAGTCGAACTATTTCCTTGAGATAAAGAGATGCTAAAGATGAGGCAGTCCTTCTACTTTTAACGGGTATAAAGTGGGCGCTTTTAGTAAGCCTATCCACTATTACCCAAATGCTAGTATTGCCTCTTCTCAACCTAGGCAGTCCATCAATGAAGTCCATTGAAATGTTATCCCACTTCCACTGTGGGACCTCTAAAGGATGAAGTAGTCCTCCAGGCTTCTTCTGTTCCGCCTTAACCTGTTGGCAGGTCATGCACTTAGAAACGAAATTTGCCATGTCCTGCTTCATGCCGCTCCAAAAGAAAGTTCTTTTTATATCCTTGTACATCTTATCACCGCCAGGGTGTATAGTCATCTTGGAATGATGCGCTTCCTCGAGAACCTTCTTTGTCAACTCCCTTGTTTGTGGGACGCATAATCTTCCATCTCGCTTCAGCCAACCCTTATCATCGATGGTGTATCTATTGAGGTGACTAGAAGTCTCACCCCTAATAAGTTTATCAATCACATCAACAAGCTGAGGGTCTTCTCGTTGTGCAGCCCCTATTGAGTCCAAGAGAGTAGGGCGTACTTCGAGAGATGCTAACAAACCCGGTACAAAATCAGAGGAGGGCCTAAAGTTAAAACTGGCTATATACTCCAAGCTTTACCTCTCTACAAAGAGCGGGCTTAAGGTCAGTTTCTTTCGGCTCAACGCGTTTGCTACTACGTTGCCTTTGCCGGGAGTATAGGAAATTTCAAAATCATACGAGGCAAGAAACTCCATCCACCTTTGCTGCCTCAAGTTAAGATCCTTCTGCGAGAAGAGATATTTCAATGATTTATGGTCAGTGTATAATTCGAACTTCTCACCTAGGAGATAATGGCGCCAAGACTTAAGTGCAAAGACGATGGCGGCCAACTCAAGATCGTGGGTTGGGTAGTTATTTTCATGAACTTTCAATTGTCTTCCACCATAAGCTACTACCCTTCCTTCTTACATTAGAACAGCGCCTAGTCCCGTTCCACATGTATCTATGTATACTGTGAACATTTTGCTTCCGTTAGGCAGAGTTAAAACTGGAGCTATTGTAAGAGCCCTTTTTAGGCGTTGGAAGACAATGTCATAGTCCAAATCCCAAGCAAATGCTAGATTCTTCTTTGTTAGCCTTGTAAGCGGAGCTGAGATTTTCGCGAAATCCCTAATGAATTTTCGGTAAAAACCTGCTAGCCCAAGAAAGCTTCGGGATTTCGGTTGCATTTCTTGGTGTCTTCCAATCTTGCGCTGCCACCACTTTCGCGGGGTCCACCGCCAACCCTTCTTTGGACACTATATGTCGAAGAAATCTTACTTCTTTTCTCCAGAAGTGGCACTTGGAGAATTTGGATTTTAGCTGATGAACTCGAAGAGTTTCCATGATTTCTTTCAGATGCTGAGCATGCTCTTCCTCATTCTTTGAGAAGATCAAAATATCGTCTACGAAGACAACCACAAATTTGTTGAGGAATTCTCTGAACACTCTGCTCATTAGGTCTACGAAATAAGCAGGTGCGTTTGTCAAGCCAAAGGCATGATACGCCACTCGAAAAAACCGTCTGGGGTTCTGAATGTCGTTTTATCAATGCTGTCTTCAGCTACTCTTAGCCGATGGAACCCAGTTGCCAGATCAAGTTGGGAGAAGACCGATGCACCTACAAGCTGATCAAACAAATCGTCGATTCGGGGAAGAGGGTGCCTATTTTTCTTGGTCAATTTGTTTAACTCCCTATAGTCGATGCAAAGGCGAAGCGAACCGTCTGCTTTGGTTGCGAACACCACTAGAGCACCCCATTCTGAAATGCTCCGTCTACTGAACCCTTTTTCGAGAAGTTCTTTAACCTGCTTACTGAGCTCCTTTCCCTCCTTTGGAGCCATGTGTCTGACAGGTAAAGCTACAGGCTTTGCATTATCCACAAGATATATGCGGAAGTCTATTTCCCGCCTCGGAGGTAAGCCTTTCACCTCCTCAAAGACATCCGGATATTCCCGGACTACTCTAACTGATTGCAAATTCTCATCAGAAGCATCAAGCGACTCTAGATAACTAAGCATAACAGCATTCAAGGGATTGCAAGAAATTTCTAGAGTGTTACCAAGCCGAGTCAAGAGTTTAACTACTCTTTTCTCACAATCAAGAATGGCACCATTACTGGATAACCAGTCCATGCCTAAGATCAAACCATATCCCGAGAAGCCCAAAACAAAGGCATTACAACTAAACTGAACGCTGAGGATAGAGATTTTCAAACCCAAACAAACCATTGACAAGTAAGCGGAGCCCCCAATTGGATTTGAAACTACTAAGGGATCCTCTACCATACTAGTGTCTAGATGCAGAGATTCTACTAAGGTAGATGAAATAAAGGAGTGTGATGCGCCAGAGTCAAAAAGTGTGCGAACTGGCTGATCATAAAGATAGACTACACTTTCTACAGAAATATTACTACCTCGTTCCTGTGGAGGTGCCACTAGCGCATGAACCTGACCCCCTGAAGTGGATCCGGCTTTCTGTCCCTGTCCTCTCTTCTTTGGGCAGTCCTTAGCTTGGTGTCCAGTCTCTCCACAATGGAAGCAACCACCTATCTTTGCCTTTCTCTTTCGGCAGTCTTTCGATATATGTCCAACAATGCCACAGAAATTGCACCTTCTCTTCTCATGGGGCTTATTGTTCTTCCCTCCTTTCTTGAAGTCTGTTTTCTTAGCTTGTAGACCCTCTTTCTTTTCTTCCACCTTAGTCTCTTTCTTGCCTTTTACTTCCTCGTGTAGCAACGCCATGTCCACCAAGCTTTCATAAGTCGCTCCCGTGGATACATGGGTCATAGCAAGGCTGTGTAGAGGCTCATTCAAACCTTTGACGAAGCGAAGTGCCTTCTTGTGTTGGGTGTTTACTAAGTCCAGCCCAAATCTGGCCAACTGATTAACGTACTCCCTGATTGTCATACTTCCATGTTTCAGAGTTAGAAACTTCTCCATTTGCAGGCTTCTTTCAGCTTGGGAGAGGAATTTCATCTCAAACCTTGTCCCGAAATCTTCCCATGTTTCCACTGCCCTCTGAGCATTGGTAATCTCCCACCAATAGGAAGCTTCATCATTAAGCAACCACACTGCTAGCTGTATCTTTTGCACGTCATCAACTCCGAAGATGACAAACAGATCCTCGGTCTCCTTTAGCCAGTTTCTTGCTCCTACAAAGGACTATGTCCCATAAAAGTCTTTTCCACCCATAGCCTTGAAGTCTCTACATGTTTTTGCGAAGGCATTTCCACGAGGAGGAGGAGGAGGAGGAACCGCGGCCACTGGAGGAGGGATGTTTGCTGGGCCCGCACCATTGACCCTTGCTTCTAAGTACCTCCTAAACCAGCCGGGTATCGGCACTCCTTCTGGAAGGTTAAGGTCTCCAGACATGCTGAAACAGAAAGGAAAGATTCAAAACGAAGGATAGAGAGAGATAGTGCACATGGCTTTAGGGGATTATGCCTCTTTAAAAATGTAACACTTTATCTTGAAAAATGCTTCTTTAAACTTTCTTTTGAAAACAATTTCAAAAACTTATATCTTATCTGGTAAACCTATGCTCTGATACCCAGTGAAACACCCCACCTCCTATAAGGTCACTCACAAAGGGAATGCCTTAATTTTGGTGGAGGTTTATAAGTAAAAGTCACAGATAAACACAAGACAGATATAAATACACATATTTTAAACAGCGGAAACCAAACAGACTTTTATTTCATCAATACGTGTTCAAACAAAACATTTCCATAATTGTCTCAAAATACTTCCAACATTACAACCTCATTACTGTCTTGATTATTAAAGAAGCATAAAACATAAATAAAGTAACAAAAATCCTCATACTTATATCCAAAGCCATAATCCGAGCAAAAGAGATCCAAACCATACGTCTACGGTCTTGAAGCTTGCAAAAGAGTCCTAAGCTGGGTTATTTCCTCCCTGTGGACCAGGAGGAGGGAACGAAAGAAGAGAAGACGAAAAGAAAATAGAGTCAGACATAAAGCCTGAGTAAATCTAGTGATGCTTCAGTATGTGAATAAGAAAAAGGGCATGATAGATATAAACTGAAAACATTAAAGTATCACAAGCTAAGGAAGTATAGTTTAGAATCGAATGTACTATCGCACCCACAATATATCTCTGCACCTACTTGAGCTTATTCTAACTGGCACCCAATGCTGAGGGTGAAGTGATCCCCATTTTCTAAAGATCGGCTCCTACTCGCGTAAACATGTGTCATACGGTCCCCAAGAATTGTAGATACCTATGCCGGTCCCACCATGGGGTGTATCAAGACCCATGGTGGCGGCCCCGACACAATTCTAGAATACATAGGTTATACTACTGGTGCCCCAGTGCCCTGTTTGTCTGCTCCGGAGTGTGTGCACGCCCACACCCCGTTAGAACCTACACTGTGCACCCACCGTCGTCGTTTTGACCGCTTACAATCAGCCCAGTAATCGTGCCCCACCCTGCCTAGTTTCAGGGTACCATGATACCTAACTTGGGTTACTGCTGAAACGGGTCCCTCGTTACTAGGGTTTTCTAGTCAAACATGTTAAGTGGTTAAGTGTTTGTATTTACCTAACCTCACTCATCAATTCTTGTTAACATGTTGAATTTGGTTAAGTGTTTTTAGTTGACTTAACCCTACCATCTGTCCTTAGCCTCTTAAAGCACCTGACCACTCACATTAGACAGATATTGCTATGGTTATTGGATGTGCCTGTCGGTTCCGGGCAGGTTTACACCGTAGCTCAGTCTAACCTCAGGTCCTTATTGGGCTCAATGCTTAACCATCCACATTGGATAAGTATTGTTGTGACTACTGGACAGCCGGGCGGGTCCGGGCAGGTTTACGTCACAACTCAATCCAACCTCGGGTTAAGCATACCGTATTTTCTAAATTTACATATTTTATCACTTCTCAATTTTATATGTAAATGTCATGTCCTTTGTTCTTGGGTATAACAATTCATACCGCTTAAATGTTATTGTCGTTGGCATGTGCCAAACATGCCAACATATATTTTTCATGTTTTACACCCAACGCTATTACCCCCGTTTGTACGTTCGCAACATTATATCAAGTGTTTGGCTCGACACAATTCAGCCCAACTTTATAAACGTGAGAAAAGGGGAAATCAAGAACATGTAACAATTTACAATACATAAAGGTGTGTGACGCGTGAACTTGCAATTTAGCGATTCAACTAACATAAATTATGGGTCATGTGAACTTGCATTCAAATCAGAGTATAACTAAGTAGGTGACATATGAAATGACATAGTTTAGGCTTATACAAACTTGGGTTTAAACATGTTTAACTTGGCATAATGTCAGCCACAAAACTAACATGTTGTATATTCACCAAAATGTCCAATTTTAACATCTAATCATATAGCCTATTTCAACATGAACACGCATAGTTTATGTAACCCAAACGATACTTAACATAGATCCAATTATACTTGCAAATAAACATAAGAATGTGTTCATAGGTTTTGGGTCTTGTAGGCATAAAAGGTCTCAAATCTAGAACATGTTTACATACGCCTTAATTTTGACTTAAAGAATATATATAGTCCATGCCATAGACATAAACATAAAGGGATCAAATTATAGTTTTTGCCACAAACTTTCAAGTGCCATTATTTTCATATACAATTGTCCAATAGGCTTGCATCAATCAATTTAGGTCACAAATAACAATACACAAGTCATGACAGAATCATTACAATACACAGAATTTATATCATTATTATACAATAACACAATTCTATTTTCATTTACATCGAATCACGTCACAATTTTATTCATATTCTGAAAGGTCACTATACTTACAACGAATGCAGAATCTTGAATTATGGATTCTGAATTCTGAAATTGAGATGCGTTCCTTTGGGTAGATTAACTTTGCATTGATTAATTTGATTAAGCTTTAGTCTTCTTCTTAATTTGATTCGTCTCTAAGCTCCTCTCTCTTGACGGCTACGCTCAATTCCTTCCTGGCAGCATGACGACTCCCATCTTATTTTTTTGTGTGAATTTTAGTTGAGACTTAGGGTGTATATATAGATTTTTAAATTGTTTTGAGCCGTCAGATGAAGACAGGAGGAATCTAGACCATACAAAGTTCAAAGAGCCAATCAAGAGGTGACATGTCAGCCCTAATGACACACCGAGCCACAGAAATTCGAGCCAGAGCCAGACCCAGCCAGCCAAGTCGACCAAGTAGGTCGACTGGCAGGTCGACACCCAGGTCGACACTATGGTCGACCTGGGGTGACCAGGTCGACACCATGGTCGACCCTATGGTCGACCTGGTCCCTGGGCAGGAAATTTCCCGCCCAGCCCAGTTTGAACCTGTTTTTTTAATTTTGAATTTTGAACTTGAAACCGAGCTGTTTGAATTTTAAATTTTATTCTGAAACTTCTGAAGGTCATAACTCCTTCATACGGGGTCCGATTTACGCAAACTCGGACTCTATCTCAAGCAGAATTCCGAGACGAACGCAATGGCGTAACCCATTTCCCTTAATTCTTTCATTTGGAATTAATTACACTTTAATTTGTGAAGCTTAATGTTATAGAATTCACGGGGTGTTACACCATTGGATAGTGAACGATAATTGTGGACCACACCGCATAGCATAGCATAACATACCCATATAAGCATGTAATTATTTGATGCTTATATGTTGTGAATCGTATAGCGTGTAATTATTTGATACTTATATGATGTGAACCGTATAACATGTAATTGTTTGATGCTTATACGATGAGAACTGAAGACAAAGAAGGAACGCATAGCAGGTAATTGTCTGATGATTATTCGAAGTGGACTGGACAATATAACCATATAAGCATGTAATTGTTTGATGCTTATATGATGTGGACTAAATAAACATATCACGATAAATCGTATGATTCAATAACAAACCCCACACGAGTTTTGAGATGACAGAAACATATACGTCTCTCTTGTGTGTATATAAGTCACATGGATCGTGATATAATCCCCACTCACGCGTCTTGGGATGATAAATTCTTACACATCTCCCTTGGGTGTAGAAAAGTAACAGTTGTTTGTGAACATGATGTAAACCCCACATGAGTGTCAGAATAATAAATTTTGTCACATCTCCCGATTGATTTTGGTTATGTGTGTGTGTGTATATATATATATGTATATGTATACATACACGTACACACATACACATACATATATATATATATATATATTGATTTATATGGGCCTAGGTAGTCGAGTTGTGATTTTTTCGAGCACTCCGTACAAAGGAGGTTATGGCGAAATTTCCGAGCACCTAGAAGTCAAAATGAAATTGAAAAACGCAAAAGAAATGGCGACCGCTTCTCAATTTTCTTCTAAATCCCTACCAAAGACAAAAAATTTGTCAATTCAGGTCAAAGATCGCAATTTTCTCCTGATTCTACATTGTCGCATCTACATGCAGATCGTTTAGAGTTATCATCTCAAGCTAAGCTTAGAAGTCCAGATTTAGACTTGAAGCTTGAATTTCCATATCTGGCTTCTAAGGATCAGGTGAGCAATTCCAAAATTAGTTTTTCTCCATCGAAATCCTAGATTGAAGCAGTTAAAGAGAATAATCTACATCCTAATGTTATTCAATTAAAGTATTATGAGTCGTTAGTCTAGGATAATCTTAGATTTGCGGTAATTAATGAAAATCTTGTTGTTAATGCAAGGGAAAAGTGGACAAACACCACGGTATTCTATGTCTACGGTAGTAAGTAGTCCTATAAATTCATGAAGGACTACATAGATAGAAATTGGGGACTTAAAGGTAACTATCACCCGTTTTCTAGAAATAATGAATTTTTCATTATCAAATGTGAATTAGTAGAAGATTGTGACAAATGACAAAATCCTATCTGTTGGGCCATATTATTGCAACAAGAAATTAGTGTTTATAAAGAAATGGCAACCCGGAATGAGATGAACTTGAGAATTTCTTAATACCATCCCCATTTGGATAAAATTACCCAATCTTGAATTAGATTTTTGGTCAGTAGAGGCTATTAGTAGGATAGCTTCTTTTTTGGGTTATCCTATAAGGTTAGGCAATATTACAAAGGATGCTAGTCGTATGTCATTTGCTAGGGTATTGGTTGAGGTGAGTATTGATTTTAAATTCCCTGAAATGATAGCCGTTAAGTACGAAAATGGTGAAGTAGTTTGGCAAAAAATACAATATGAATGGATCCCCTCTACTTGTTCAAATTGTAGGGTATTTGGTTATTCCTATACTTTATGTAAGTCATTGAAGATTTGGATTCCTAAACATAACTCTAATATAGATAGTGGAATGGAAATAGATGATACTCTGACTAGTCAAGACAGGTTTGTTAATGAAGCTGCGGGTTCTTATGATATTCCCCAGAGTAAATCTTCGGATAGGGTTCAGTCAGCAATTGAAGAATAGCAGTGAGTGTGGAGTAAATGACATGCAACTGGTTAGTAAATATGATTTAGTTAAAGAATGTAAGGGAAAAGAAACGGGGTGTATTTCTAGATATAATAGTGGAAGGACAAGGTTAGCTCGGCTGCTAATGTCATCATTTCAGTTTACTTGAAGGTCATGAAGAGGGTACCAGGATAAAGGAGATGAAGATGTACAGGAAATGTGTACAAAGGATAATATTTCTGTCAATTCTACTAGGTTATCTGCTTCTTTAAATGATAAATGATTCTATCTAAAGATGAGAGGAATAAAGAATTTAAGCATAAAGGTGATAGTCAGATGGAATTGAAAGTGGATGAAAGAAAGTTTATAGGAGATGTTGATCTGGGCCCTAGTGAGGATCCTACAGCTGAACAAAAACAAGGTAATATCAATAATTTAGATTGACAGTTTTATGGAAGAACCTGACTGCTCTTCTAATAGTAGTTTTAGAAGAAAAAGAAGAAGTATATTAAGGGGTAAAAAAAAATGAAAGGTAATTTTGTTATGAAAGGTGAGGACCCTTTGGTGGAAGTCAACCAAGAATGGCTTAATATGATGTCTCAAATCAAAAATAAGTCAAAAACAAAGAAAGCGGGAGAGGAAGGTGATAAAATAGGAGTGAAGAATGAAGGAATTTGTAAAAAAAAAATGATGAAGTTTGCATGGGTGTTAATTCAATGTTGTTGCTTGGAGTTTGCATGTTTGCTGCTTTGTTGGAGGGTTTTCAGTGATGATGTTGGTTTATTATGTTGGTATGTTGTTCATTTGGTGATGGTTTTTGAAGATGTTGTTTGTGTTCTGATCTTTTCCTCCAGGCTTGGGAATTTTGGATGTTGCAGCATATTTCTGGAGTCTCTACGGTTTTATTTTGGAGCTGTGCACGTTTGTTATTGCACGTTTGGTATATTTAGTGTTGTTTGTTAAATCTTTTGTTTCTGCCAGTTTGCAAGTTTATTTGGAGTTTGTTGTGGTGTCTAGTGTTTGCTGGTGTTAGTGTCTTTTGATCGAGCTGTTTTTCTAGTTTTAGTACAGTATTCGTTTTTAGTGTGGTGTTATATTTTGTAAACAGCTCGATCTTCTCTTTGTACCTATTATTTGTAATATAAGTACCATTTTCTGTTCAAATATATATACACACACATACATACACGTCGAATATAAATTAAAATAGAACGCATCACGCAGCGGTAGTTCGCGTTTTCGACCTGTAATTTTAAACGAGTATACCGGGAGATCCTACCGTCGAATTCTCCCGAGATTAGAACCATTAGAGTTCATTTCGAAAAGATCTTTCTAATGATAATTAGTATGTTAAGATCCAACGGTTAGATTTCAAGATAGGTCCAAATCAATATTTAAAACGGTCACTGCAAATGCAGTTTGCTGACCGGAATTGGAAATCAACTGTAGAGACCATATTAAACTTATTAAAATATGGAAATATTATGTTAAATCATAATAAATGATTAGAAAAGATTTTGGATGAAATAATCCAAGTTAGATTAGATAAAAGGTATTTTTATTTGAACGAGTTAGTTGACAACTTGAATAAAGAACCAAAAATAATATGCGATGATTCCTGAGAGTACAGTCCGGTACCACTCGTGAGATCTAATTGGAAATTATTCCATTAGGCGAGGGGTGGGAAGAACCGAAAGGACATTAGATATTCGTCTTAGATCATATGATGTTTTCTAAAGATTAGTAATCCAATGGTTTTAATTAATATATTAATTGTGAATGGTTTTAATATAGCCAATGTTTTCCAACGTATAAATTGGAAGTGATTTGAATGGAAATAATCTTTAGATATTTCAGTATTGGATTCCGTGATTGTACGGATGCTGTTGAGAGGAATTTGGAAGATATCGATATCGCTATCCCCGATACGGTATCCATTGATGGCAGAATTTGATGTTGAATATTAGTCAATATGATTTCTATTCAGAGCCTTGTATTTGATATCAAATGTAAGTGGTGTTTGAAGATTAAAATAAGTTTGGGTTTTAATTTTTTGATTAGATTTGGAATGGAAAGATGGTAATTAAATTTACCAAAACACGAGTGGTGTTAGAACCAAATATACTTGATTGCTGATATTCAGTGTTGTTGATTGATTGTTTAGATTGTGCTCGACCAGTTTATGAGCAGATATGCTTCTACATTTAGCATTGGGTTAGGTAGAAATAATCACGATTTGATGACGAGGTGTTTAGCAATGTTGTTTAGTTCATTTCAAATTTAATGAATGGTTTTTGAAATGATATTTTCTTAAGCAAAAAGAAATGTTGTTCCCGATTTTGGTCAGGGGATAGTATATAAAAATTATTTATAAAACAGAAAGGATTTCGAGGACTAAACCTGATGTTTTCGAAATAATTTGGAAATGGATTATGTGTTTAACATCGTAGTTTATCTTATAACAGATTAGTTGCTATTGATGATATATCTGTTGGTGGCGGAGAATTTATTCTCTTAGCTTAACACCTTCTTCGAGACGTTCAAGGTCAAAGGTTATATGATTAATAGTGACTGATCATACATGTGAATTGTAGATGTGAAGTACTATGGTTTGAAAGCACTTGTGATTATTATTATTATGAAATGATTTTCCCTACTTCTAGATATAAAATGATTTAGTATATGGCTAAAGATTCGGGTAACCCTGACGACTAAAAGTACGGGTGAGAGAAAGACCCTGGACCTTAAGAAGTGGTCAGTGGTTAGTGTAGTCTGCTCCGTTATTGATATATATATATATATATCGTGCGAATAAGGTGCGTGCCCTTTGCCTTATTTGATTGGAGAAACCTCCCGATATTTGGTTGCATACGTTTTGTCATGCATGTATTGTGATATTTTGGAATTCGTATTTCCAAATGATTTGGTTTGAGACCCCGAAGTGAAAACTACTTTTAAATGAAAGCTAGATATGTATTTAAAATGATTTGAAATAAAAATCGGGAATAAAGTCCAAAGAAATAACTTCTGTAAACTGAATTTGATTTTGAAATCTAAGTTTTGGGATTAAGCCTAAATGGGTAGACTGAAGAATCACATGTTTTTTGATGCATTGTAGGCTTCATAAGTCTATTTTGTGTTAGGTGTTTGTGCACTGGCATTTGAGTGGAGTAAACATGTTCCCTGTTATACGGTGTGGTCCCGTGACATGCCTTGTTTTTAAAATAAGTTAATATAACTGTTTTGTTTCTCATACCAGTCTCATGACTAACTCGTAGTTTGTTTTACGCTTGCAAACTCGAGTGTCCATTATTTCCACACGGGCAACCGGGTAGTTTGTTTTGCAGAAATTTTGAGCAGCATTCTGGATTGAAACTTAAAGCTGTGTCCAGAGCATTGATAGTCCTTCGCTGTGTTAGTTTATGTTTCCGTTGTGCAATGTATTGCATTTATTGTAATTTATCTTCCACTTTATTAATACTGATGTAACATTTATATGATGTTAATAAAAGTCTTTTGTGTTTGTTCTGATATTGTTGCGCCTCCAAAGTTAACAATCCGAGGACTTTCCGACTTTCGGATCGGACCTTACGGTTAATTCGAAGGGCGAGGGTTTTCGGGTCGTTAAATTTTGTATTCGAAAGTTTATCAATTTCCAACCCAAAAATTTCGACATAATATGCAAATTGTTTTACATTAATATGGTAGAATTAGATTCATTATTATTAGTTGCAATATGAATATGAATATTAATATTTTGTATTCTATTTGATTCTACCTCTCAAATTGAAATTTTCATGATAAGAAATTCCAAGACAAGGAAAATAGTAAAGTGTTCGCACATTAGCAAAAAAGGATTTTTTTCCCTCCCTTATCCATAGTTTTCATCTCCTATTTCAATAATTAAAACAAATATATTCCTTCGTAATTTTGATGATGTATGTTGAAAATATGAATGAAATATAAACGATTATATAGTTTCTTTTTTGGAAAGAATGGTCGTGAATCTACTAAACTAACATAAAATGAATTGTATGATTTTCATTCCATTTTGAACACATAGGAGGCTACTTATTATAACTAACTTGTGGATAATGTCAGCTATTATGAAATTTTGCTGTATTTGGCTTAAACATGTATTGAAATTATGATTGTTGACAGATTAAAATAATATGTCAATCGTAATAAGAACTGGACAAAATACTAGAAAATATACTAAACTAACTAGTCATAATTTAATATTAGATATGAACGTAACAATAACATCTTCTTATAAATTTAGGAACTAAGCAGTTATAATCACAAGTTTTTAATGTATATAACAAATAAGAAACTAAATAAACGAGCCGAAACTTTAAAAGGGGACTTTACAAATAACTGACAGTTATTAATCAAAAATTGACCTAATAAAATGGATTAAGAACAATTATGGAATTTAATCCATAAACAAGGGTGAAATAAGGAGTTCCCTTATTAGGCCTTTAATGTGTATTTATGGACGAGGGGTGTATTGTGTATGTGTACTAGCATAGTTCAACGTTGAATATTGAAAACTAAAAATATGGATTGGGATCAAGGTCAGTTGAAAGCACATCGGAGTCTATCTAGCTGATTTGATTGTCGGTGGTGTGACATTTGTAACTAATGGAGGATATCATTTAGAATAAGTATCTATAAGAAAGCAGGGTTGGTCTCAGTTTTGCATAGTGCATCTTAACGATTAATATAACTAGTAGCATGTATAAACCATTAGACGAATGTAAGACATCACAACCGGCTTACAGGCCAAACGAATGAAGAGATTCTAAGAGGAGTTTGTTTCAAAGTTGAGGTATTAAATGGTTTTTTTAAAGGACATATCCTCCCTTTAAGAAGTATTGAATGAAAGGAAAATTTTCATAAGTTACGCTAGGTAATCATAAGATGACCGAGCCTGCCTTAGCATCGAGGTACTAAATGGCTGTTGGGTCTGCCTTTTCCCTATTTAAGAAGTATTAAATGGTTAAAATCAAAGGATTGGCTTGCCTCAAGGTTGAGGTATAAATCGCTAATGGGTTCTGTTTCTTCCCAATTTAAGAAGTATTAAATGGAAAGCATTATCTTTTGATAAAACTTTGCCTACTTATAGCGAAAGTTATGGATGAATCTCTGATTTTTTAAACTCTATGGGGTCTTTATTAGATCCATAAAATATACTTTATTTAGATCATTTCTACATTTTATTTTTATTCTTTCATTTATTTTGACAAGTATGTTGTCTAAATTGGTTAAGGCATTTGGACATGTTATAAGAGGTCTCGGGTATGATTCCGGTCATATGGGAACTAATCCATTTGCCATATAATATGTTATATAGTACTTAAAAATTGTATATGAAAAACCCAATTTCAAAAAATCTTTTATTTATTTTAAAATTTTAAACTGATATGATTTTATTTATTTACGTAACAATATATACACATGTATCATATACGTACATATATGTGTGTGTTCGCATGTGTAGCATATAACCGTACAAGGTATAACATACGCGTGTATAAATGTCAGGATTTCACCGAAAATGACATATTATCTCATCAAACATACAAATATATTGTCCAAACGTATATATATAATCATTTATATTTACGTATATAATTTTTATAAGTATATGTGTGTGTGTATATATATATATATTGTTTTCACCAAAAGATGTCTCAAACACTAAAGGTACTAGAATTGTACTTCACCGATATGGTAAGAAAATAAATGGAGCCATACTTAATAACAATTGATAGTAAAAATGCAAATAAGGAAAAACAGAGACGAGATTTAGAGTGGTTCAGCCTTGTGCTCGGCCTACATCCACAATGAAGATTACTTACACTCTTAAATGGAGATTACAAAATACATCAACTCTCTTTTGTCATACATCTCTATATTCACTCAACATACTCTCATTCATACATATTAATCCTGAGATTTTAGGAGAAAATGGTAGAGTTGAGGAGGAGAAGGACGGATGGATGATTGAGAAGGAGGATGTCTTTGATTTTCTGATTACGAGGTTGAACTGGACGCCATGGCCAAATCGGTGATGAACTTCTGGATGGAGAAGATGACCCAAATCTTCAAGGAATGACTGAAGATAGAATTTAGCAGCACTCAATGGTTCAGAAGATCTGATCCCCTTTATGTTGGAAGCTATGACCTATTTATAGGTGTGCCTTCTCAGAAAAGTGAGGAGATGCTTGTATATGCAGGCAACAGGTCGTCTATCCCATTAATTACAAATATGCCATTCGCCTGACTGTAACCAGCTGTTGACAGCTATACTAGTTGTCATATGTGAGCAAAAAAGTGAGCGATTTGAATAAGCGGTCTGACAGTCTTGACTCTCTGACATGGCTTTGCCTGGATATAAGTGAGCGAGCTATCTTCTCTATAGTCTGGAGGCGACCGATCAAGGTTTGTGATTTGAGATGTAAGTGTGCGTATCCTAAGAGTGGGCATCCGACCGACTGATAGATGATGTCTGATCGAAGTATCTGCGTTTGATCAATAAAACATATGAGCGATCGGAGTTGCTATTCATGAGCGGTCATTGAATATGTGCGCGACCCTTGGCCTCTGTTATGTGCAGTTTCTTCTTTCCTTTTGTGAGTCGCTTAAGTGCCTTGGACAATCAATATGCATGAACGACCCTGATGGCGCCTATTCTGTAGGCTCCTGCTCAGATTTGATAGCTCAATGTCCATGTGGATTTTTAAGGGATTAACATTTGCCCCTCGAATTCTGCAATTTTTTTAACAAAGAATTATTGGCTTCGACATGACTGGTCGCAACATTGTTTGGTAGATTTAATCTAATTTACCGAAGGGTCGTTCGTGCAAAACTCAAGATCATTTCACTACGGTAGGTTGATGTCATTCCTTTTTTAGGGTGAGACATTTGAATTATGTTTTCATCGTCAACAACGGCCGAATCATAGGGAAATGATTGTGCCAGCTGGATTTTGATGGGACACTTATTTCTGCAATCGAGTACTGAGTTGACGTTGTGAGAATGCTCTTGATGTATGTCCTTTAATCTTCCCTCTTATTTACTTATTCCTTATTTTATCTCACTTTTATTTTTCTTTAACGAGGTTTCTCAACTAAAAAACTCCACGTTTCTTTTTTATTGCCACTTTGCATAGCACAGGTTTGTCGATTCTTACTTATGCTTGTTCTTCTTTTGGAATTTACGATTTATTGGAATCTCAGAGTAAATCCATCTTGCTTTGTTTATGATTTTGCTGAAGGGTTGTTCCTGGCTTATTTCTTTCCACTCCTTTCTTAGAGGAAGAAACTTGTTTGGTTATCCCTTTAAATACTTTGTTTATGTGATTTTTCACTGGTCCATCTGTAGGATGGCCTCATCCCCAGAACGACGTCGAATGGAAAGATACTTTTATTTAGATATTCCGATAGATGAGATTCAATCAACTGGTCAACCATCTATGAATTCCCCCTTATGTCCATCTTATACAGAGCTTCAAACTATCATTAATAGGCCGCATTATGTTCCTGGGCCATGCAATCCTAGGCTTGCTAAGCGATTCCAGGGGTGGAGCTTACAGGGAATACCTTCTAACGTAAATATATCCCCGTCTAATTCCCAGACCTTTTCTTGTGTTATGATTGCCGCGAAAGGTCAGATGTTAGCCCGTCTCGAAACTGCTATGCATCAATTTGGAAAGCAAATGGATCTGCTCAAAAATCACTCTGCAAAACAGATGAACGGTTGGCATACATTGGCTTGCGATCTCCAAAAGCTCCATAAAGACAATCTTGAGCGCATTTCTGTTTTAGAAGATGATAAGGCGAAGTTTATTCGTGCTCTTAGATCCAAAGATAGCACGGTTGCTTCTTTTGCTCCAGGAAATGTCGAGCTGGTGGTTTCTAAACGTGCTGATGAACTTCCATCTTGTTTTGCTTATGTTAAGAGGAAGGTAGGTAGGCTTAGGAAGGTCAGGGATCTATAACCTTCTTGTCCCGTTTTTGGTTGTCTCCTTTTGAACTTTTAGACCTGTTGTATAAGCGGGTGCCGACCCTCGCTCATGACATTATGTTGGTTTGTGACTCGTGTTGACCTTTGACATTTTGTGGGCTTGACGAATGGTTGTTTTGCTGACTTTATGATGCTCTTGTGCTTTGTCTGCTACACCATGTCCTATTACCCTGCTTAGCAAATTTTTTTTACGTTATAATATCCCTGACGATCGTACATTAGTATCGTAATTACGTCGCGTTACTTTTAGCGTTACTAATACGTCGTCATAATTGATTTATTACGGGTTTATTGAGCTGAAAGTGATCAGCTTTTCATATTTATCTTAATTGGTAAGATCCACGTCGCTCTTTAACTTTAGCAATTAAGTTATTTGGGTATTTTAAATTAGACGTATGTTTGTATATATGTTATTGTAGATTTAGGATGCATTCAACCCCTCGTCTTACTAACTCGGTGACCCTGGTCCTTCAGGGATGGGTTTTGAATGCGTTCCCCAATGGGAGGACTTGGGTTACAATGTTGTAATCTAATCTTGGCTTTGTTTGACTTTGTAACAACAAAGAACAAAATTGGATACCTCCTTTCGGCTAGGATTTCTGCTTTGTGCTGGTCCTTCCAGCATGTTTGATTCCGGAAAGCAGGCACTAATTCATCTCATCGAGTTTTGACTCGATTCAAAGAATTCGTGTCCTTCACCTAATAGGATGCTCCCCGTTTTTTTCTCTTTTGGACAATGTCGGTTTTTCTGATTTTATGCTTCGAGTTGTTTCTTGAGTCAAAGAACTCATGTCCTGCACCTAAGAAGGTACCCCTTTTATGGAGTTTAGCAATTTTTAACCGTAGGACATTTTGAGTTGCTTTCATCTCTGCATTGCTTCCTTAGTTTGATGCCAATCCTTTTGCTGGACGTGTGCCAAAAGATTTGGTGTTTCTTGATGAAAGACAGAACTCCTTGGCTTGGCGCCCACTGGTCACTTGTTTGCCTACATAAAAGAAGTCAACTTTTAGTAGGGATTTCGTAAATATGTGATTTATATATGCAAATGGAATTCCACATTCATACATTTTATGTACATAATTCGAATGCGAAATTTTTGCAAGTATTTATAGCCCTTTCCATATAGTCGAATAGTGTGTTACAAAAAATAATGACAAATGTGCTCGCTGTTCCATGCTCGTGGAATCTGAATTCCATCTGTGGTAGCCAATTTGAAAGTACCACCTTGGAGTTTTTGGTTTATAACATAGGGCCCTTCCCAGTTTGGTACAAACACTCCAGTACCCGTCATGATTTTCTTCAGCACAAGGTCTCTAATTTCGAAAGTCCTGTGTCTGACTTTTGAATTGAAATGCCTTGCCACCCTTCTTTGATGTGCAGCCACTCTGAGTTCTTCTTCCTTTCTTCTTTCCTCGAGTTGGTCGACGGCTTCGAGTTGTTATCTCTCATTTTCTTTGTGATCAAAGTATATCCTTCTGTGGGTGGGGACTTCCAGTTCCACTGGTATCATGGCTTCAGAGCCATAAAATAAAGAAAAGGGAGTATGCCCGGTCGCGGTTTTATGCGTGGTGCGATATGCCCATAATGCTAGTGGGAGTTCATCTGCCCAACCACCTTTCGACTTCAGTAACCACTTCTTAAGGGTCGTTTTGATGATTTTGTTTGTTGCTTCCACTTGCCCATTCTCTTGTGGATGGGCGACTACTGAAAAACTTTTCTGGATCTTTTACTTAGCATAGAAATTTTGAAATTCTTCACTTTCATATTAGGTAGCGTTGTCTGTGATTATTTTTTGTGGTACCCCGAACCTGCATATGATATTTTTTTCAAGATAAAATTAATGACTTTCTTTGAAGTTATGGTGGCCAATGATTCTGCTTCGACCCATTTTGTGAAGTAATCAACGACGACAATTGCATATTTAAAACCGGATTTTGCAGTGGGAAAGGCTCCTATAAGATAGATGCCCCAAATAGCAAATGGTCATGGGTCGACCATATGGGTTATAACTGTGGATGGAATCCTTGGAATCTTGGCAAATCTTTGGCATCTGTCACAATTTTTAGTGTAGGCCTTGGAGTCTTTATTGATATATGGCCAGAAGTAACCGTATCGCAAGATTTTCTTAGCCAAAGTTTGTCCACTGGTATGGCCTCCACATTCCCCTTCGTGTAATTCCGCCATGATTGCCTTTGATTTTTTTCTGTAATACAACGAAGTAAGGTTATAGAAAATCCACGTCTGTATAGACGACCGTCCTGAACGAGATAAAAAGAAGCTTTTCAGAAAATCTTCCTTCGCTGCTTGGCTTCCGCCAGGAGTGCTCCGGTTATGAGGTATTCTTCGATTAGTGACATCCATGAGTTTGGTTCATCGGTTACGTCCATGATCCAATCCATCTCGGTCTGCCCCATGCTTGGGCTAGAAGGACTTCCACCGGAACTAACCCCATTAGTTGTGCATCTCCTGTGCTTGCATATTTTGCCAATGAATCAGCTTCGGTGTTTTCTTCCCTGGGAATGTGAGATATGGTGTAGTGCTCGAACGCTTCCAATAGTTCCAAGGCTTTTGAAAGATAATCCGGCAAGCTACCCATTTTGGCTTGGAATTCTCCTAGAACTTGGCATACCACCAGCTGGCAATCACTGAAGGTTTGTATAGTTTTTAACTGTAATTCTTTTCCTAGCTTTACTCCCGCGATGAGAGCTTCATGCTCAGCTTCGTTGTTTGTCGATGGAAATTCTAGCCTTAGCGCATAGCACATAGATCTTCCTTCGGGGGTTTCCATGACTACCCTTGCCTCAGAACAGTAATCGTTCGAGGCTCCGTCAACAAATAATTTCCACTGGACGTTAGTTTCAATATCGTCTTCCTCTTTTGTCTCCCCCAATCGGTAAATTCTGCGATAAAATCAGCGAGCGCATGCCCGTTGATCGCTTTTCGAGGATGATATGTAATGTCGTATTGATTAAGCTCAATATTCCATTTTAATAACCTTCTGGAGGTCTCTGGTCGGAACAATACTTGCCTTAGGGGCTGATCAGTGAGAACTTTAATAGGATGGGCCTGAAAGTAGGGTTAAATTTTCTTCGATGCAATAAGCAAACAATAAGCGAGTTTTTCAAGCTTTGGATAATTCAATTCTGCCCCAGATAGTCTCTTACTGATGTAATAGACTGGCCTTTGTACCTTCGAAACTTCCTTAATCAATGCAGCACTCAAAGCATGGGCGGATACCGCCAAGTATAGAAACAGATCTTCTTCGTCTCTAGGTTTTGATAACATGGGAGGTGTTGCCATGTGTTGGATCAGTTCTTCGAAGGCTTTCGTACATTCAAGGGTCCACTGTATCTCTTTCTTCCCTTTCCAAAGGGCATCAAAAAATGGAAGACATATGTCCATTGCCCTGGATATGAAGCGATTTAAGGCCGCAATCCTCCCATTCAAACGTTGAAGTTCTTTCTTGGTTCCTGGGGGGCGCATTTCTCTCAAAGCTGATATTTTGGCTGGATTAGCTTCTATGCCCCTGGCATTGACCATAAATCCTAGGAACTTGCCCGAACCGCCCCCGAAACAACATTTCAAGGGATTCAGCTTCATGCCATATTGTCGTAGAATATCGAACATCTGGGCAAGATCTTCTAAATGGTCTTCTGCTCTTTTGGACTTTACTAACATATCATCGACATAGACTTCCATTGTCCTGCCAGCTTTTTGAACATAGCATTTACCAATCGTTGGTACGTTGCCTCCACATTTTTCAGGCCAAATGGCATCACCTTGTAGCAATATAAGCTAAGATCAGTAATGAAACTTGTGTCTTCCTGGTCCAGCCTGTACATCATGATTTGATTATAGCCGGAATATGCATCCTTGAAGACAATAATTCATGACCGGCCGCAGAATCCACTAGCTGATCGATTCTGGGGAGGGGAAAACTGTCTTTCGGACTAGCTTTATTGAGGTATGAGTAATCTACACAGACTCGCCATTTTCCATTTGCTTTCTTTACGAGCACAGGGTTAGAAACCCATTTTGGATAGGTGGATTCTCTGATAAAACCATTTTTCATTAACCTGTCGACTTCTTCCTTTAAAGCGCGCGACCTTTCCGACCCCTGGGTTCTCCTTTTCTGCTTAACAGACGGAACACACGGGTCAATGTTTAGCTTATGGACCGCGATATCTAGAGATATGTCACACATGTCGGAATGGTTCCATCTGAACACATCCAAATTAGCTCTTAAAAAGACAATCATTTGACTCTTTAGTTCGGGACTTAACCGAGATCCTATGTTCAACACACGGTTTGGTCTTTCGGAATTACAGCTATAGGAATTGTGACCTCGGCCGATGTCGCTCTTTCGTCCTCTGCATTGTCTTTTCTAAGGTCGATTTCTTTTCGCGCTCCACTGTGTTCACCAGTGCATGGACCCTTCCTTAATTGCTACAAAGGGAGTTTGTGAATGCGGGGGAGAGCCTCCGCATCCTTTCCTAAGTCTTTTTTCTTAGCCTGTTTTAACTCTGTCATGTAGCAGTCCCTTGCAGCGATCTGGTCGCCTTTAATCACACCAATCCCCTCACCATGAAGCCAATGCAACCTTAAAACCTGAAAGAGTTGGCCTCCCAAGGAAAGCATTATAGGATGAGAACTCATCTATCAGGACAAAAGTTTGTACCATAGAGACCTTTCGTTCTCCGTCTGCCAATTCCACGAGTAAATCTATTGTAGCGATGGGTTGTGTAGGTTGACCTGTGAAACTGTGGATCTTATTTGGATATGCGCATACTTCGTTCATAGGGAGATTCATTTTTTCGAATGTGCTTATAAATATCACATTAACAGATGCCCTTGTGTCAACCAGGACTCTTTAAACAACTGCAGGGCCAAAACCAATTGTGATCACCATGGCGTCAATAGTTGGTGTAACTAACCCATCTCCATCTTTGTCTTTGAATACCACATCATCGGTTGAAGTTTTGGGAATTTTCATTGGAATCTCGTTGCTCATTATCATACATCTTTCTTTTCTTGAGGCTTCCTTCAACTTAATAACATACATTTCCATATCTTCATAACTGTTTCCAGCCAGGTGAGGTCCCCCATAATGTTGATTACGGGTCTTGAATCGACTGATATTTGAGCTTCCTCACTTGAGTCGGGTTGGATGACCGTACTATTATGTCCTTGTACAACAGGAGTGTTTTGGGGATTTTTCATATACTGTTGGAGTTGATTCTTCTTGATGATTTCTTCGATTAAACTCTTCAGGTGCCGACATTCGTTGGTGCTATGTCTTGGTTGGTTGTGAAACCGACAGAATTTATCGGAATTTGCTTGTTGCTGAGTTATCTTCTGTGGCTTCATCTGAGGAAAGGTACCTAAATCCTTTGTGGCATAATAAATTCTTTCTGGAGTTTCGTTTAGGAGGGTTAATTCAGATAACTTATACAGTCACGTCTTCTTATAGGCTTTGTTATCCTTCTCGTCGCTCCCCTTCTTTTGCCCTGTGTCATTCTTCTGCTCAACTCGGAATTCATTACCTTTTCCTTCTCTGGCAGCGCTATTCTCTATAGCTTTATGGACATTTGGGGCTTCGTCTTATACACTCATATATTCTTTAGCTTTCTTATAGAACTTCTTTAAAGTATTTGGTTTCTTCATCTTGAGGCACTTCCCAAATTCTAACATCGATGGCTCCTTTCAGGGCTGCCAACAAGTACCAAGGCTTTGGCTCTATGACCTCTACTACTGCAGCATGGAAGTGTGTAAGGAAAGCTTTGATGGTTTCCCCAGGCATTTGTTCCATCTCGCTAAGTGACATCACGTCCCTTGCTTTGGTGGTTTGTAATCGGAATTGATCTTGAAACCTTCTTGCCAAATTGGCGAACTGGGTGATACATTTAGGTGGAAGTCTGGTGAACCATAGCGAGGCCTCACCTTCTAAGCACACAGGAAAGTATAAGCACTTTACTTCGTCGGTAGCCCTAGCCTCATTATGTGTTGGTCGTATTTGAATAGAAAGATGTTTGGATCTCCAACTCCGCCATAAGGTGCTATTGTTGGTGGCATGAATTTCTTAGGGAACTTTGCTTGATGGATCTTTTCTGTAAATGGATTTTTGCTGGGTGAAAATTCCCATTCTCTCTCTTCATCCTCTCGGGTCGCTTTCTCCTTCATTATTCGCTGGATCATGTCTGTGATGCATCTCTCGTCAGTCGCTTGTTCCACGGGATTGGCATCGATGTTCTTATCAGTGCGTTCATGGATTGAGCTTCGATGCCTTGCACCTCTTTTGGGAGGTGTCCTTTTGGTGGGACTTGCGATACTTTGAGTTGCATGTTTTTCTTTACGCTGCGGGGATCTGGCCTTAGAGTCCTTACTGTCAGCCTCTTCCTTGTCTTCCACTAAGAAGTAGGATCGATTAAGGTCTGAGGCTGGTGAGTCCTCTTCTTCATCAACATTATTTGGAGCATTTGGTGGCTGAATATTGGCTTGTGCATTAATCAGGACGTCAAACCTTTCCATCATCATCTTCGTCGTAGCGTCCACTTTCTCTTTCAGATCTCTTACAACCACATTCAACTCATCTCGTGTTACAGATAACCTAGGGGTTCCCCCAGCCCCTGGTTCAATGTTTGCGGTGTAGCTCCATTAAAATCATTATCCTCACTGGTCGCGGTAACTTTAGTAGATTTGCCGCTTTTCTTAGATCCGGCCATGGCTTCGAGGAAGAAAACGATTTAGGATTTTTTACTACTGAGACCGAAAAAAGGTATGAGGCAAGAAATTTCAAACACGGCCCCACGGTGGGCGCCAAATGTTTTCACCAAAAAATGGCTCAAACAGCAAAGGTACTAGAATTGTACTTCACCGATATGGTAAGAAAATAAATGGAGCCGTACTTAATAACAATTGACAGTAAAAATGCAAATAACGAAAATTGAGATGAGATTTATAGTGGTTCAGCCTTGTGCTTGGCTTACATCCACTATGAAGATTACTTGCACTCTTAAAATGGAGATTACAAAATACATCAACTCTCTTTTGTCATACATCTCTATATGCACTAAACATACTCTCATTCATACATATCAATCCTGGGATTTTATGAGAAAATGGTAGAGTTTGAGGAGGAGACGGAAAGATGAATGATTGAGAAGGAGGATGTCTTTGATTTTCTGATTACGAGGTTGAACTGGACGCCATAGCCAAATTGGTGATGAACTTCTGGATGGAGAAGATGACCCAAATCTTCAAGGAATGACTGAAGATAGAATTTAGCAACAAGTCTGTGGTTCATAAGATCTGATCCCCTTTATATTGGAAGCCATGGCCTATTTATAGGTGTTCCTTATCGGAAAAGTGAGCTGAGGCTTGTATATGCAGGCGACAGGTCGCCTATCCCATTAGTTACAAATATGCCATTCGCCTGACTGTAACCAGCTGTTGACAGTTGTACTTAGTTGTCATATGCGAGCATAAAAGTGAGCGATTTGAATAAGCGGTCGGATGGTCTTGACTCTCTGACGCGGCTTTGTCTGGATATGAGTGAGCGGGCGATCTTCTCTATAGTCTGGAGGCGACCAATCAAGGTTTGTGATTTGAGATGTAAGCGTGCGTATCCAAAGAGTGGGCATCCGACCGACTGATAGATGATGTCTGATCGAAGTATCGGCGTTTGATCAATAAAACATATGAGTGATCAGAGTTGCAATTCATGAGCGTTCGTTGAATATGTGCACGACCCTTGGCCTCTGTTATGTGCAGTTGCTTCCTTCCTTTTGTGAGTTGCTTAAGTGCCTTGGACAATCAATATGCATGAACGACCCTGATGGCGCATGTTCTGTAGACTCCTGTTCAGATTTGATAGCTCAATGTGCATGTGGATTTTTAAGGGATCAATATATATATATATATATATATATATTTATTTATAATAGTATGGAGGCATGTCCGATGGACGTATGCATAAATAAATGTGATCAAAACTGAAAATGTGTTAAAACATGGACTGTTCCTATCTTAATTTTTATATATTCATTCATAGGTTTGTAACGACAATGTATGTTAAAAAAAATAGTGTGCAATTGAGGCATGGTATGTAAACATGATGACCTACAACTCATAATGAATATGATTTATTTTACATTTCCATGTTTATTACCGTTTTGTAGAAAAGAGCAATTAAAAACCAATAGCACATCATGTCATACCATAAGCAACCATATAGAAATAGGTATATAATAATGGGAAAAGAAAGGACATATCTTTACTTTATATTAAAGATAAATATACATAGGCCGAAGCTCTAATGTGTTAAAAAGTTTATGTAAGTAAAAGCTTGAATGGGAATGTAAGAACATACAATATATTTTTTGAGCGTTAAACAAAACAGTAGAATGTTTTTATCACACAAAGTTGTTCATAGAACATAATCATATTTCTTTTTTATAAATATATGACAAAGGTATTAAAAAAACTTATGCATGAAATCAGAGCGAGAATATCAAGCGGAAAGCAATAGAGCACCAAGAGTCTGAGCCCCACATGTTAAATATAAGTATATCGTCGAAACCAATAATAGCAGCCAAACTATAATTGTGTTCCGTTGATAGCACAATTACCACTAAACTACTAATATATTCCTAGGTTTATATTTTATTTATGGAGGTGGAAATGAAATAATAGTTAATTAGCAATATATAAAAGCTTTAGTTAGGGGTATACATATATCTACCAAATTCATTGGCTTTAAAGGTGGAGTTGGAACCTTTTCTCACTGTAATGTTGCATACAACAGCATGCAGCAATATACGCAGCAGCCTATTGGTAAGCTGTTTTCTTTTTTTAGGTGCAGTGGTTGATTGTAACCAAACTTCACAAGTACAATATGTATGTATAGGAAACAAATACTAATAAGACAAATAGGGACTCATGGTGACACAGTGAATTCCGACACATAGGGACAGTAAAAAACGGGTAGGGGAAGTAGTAGTAATAAAATGGAAAAAGTAAGAGGTGAAATTATCACGAATAGTGAAGTAGAAGTATTAAAAAAATTGGGAGAAAGGTTCAGTAAAGAATGCACCTCGGGAAGGGAAAGGAATTTCGTTTGTAACAGTGGTGCATGCCTCAAAAGTGCAAATAAAAATAGGTAAGTTTTATTTTCATCCACACATTCCATAAGTTAATCCACAATTCTACTTTAATAAGTTGATCCACGACTATTTTGTAAGTTAATTCATAAGTGGATTAACTTAAAAGATTCTATGGTAATCCAACAAGAATGACATTATAACCTATGGCAGTGCCAACGAGAATGACATACGAGAAAATCCCACAAAACCGGACTTTAGTGGCCCCAAGATTGGACTGAACTGCATTCATGTATGTGTTATTTCTTTTACCATAGGCAGGGTCCATGCTTCTGTAATAGTCAGTTAACAAATTTGATGTGTAATGTGTCTATGGAAAATAGGAATAGAGCTACAGGTTCACTATTCATCCAAGTTGGGACGTCGACCGTGCTAACGATAGAACTCCTGAACCTATAACTACAGTTATTATGTAAGCATTCGCAATCCATACTATTCTTGGAAATCAAAAAGGAAAATTTGAGTGGAACCAAGAATATTGAACGATTCAAGTGAAGATGATCTGTATTAAGATGATCTGCATTATTTTAATGGAAATTGTTCAATTACCTCCTTCAGTTTCCATTGACAGGGTCTGGGTTTCTGTAGCATATTGAACAATTGCCTACTTTAGTTTGCAATTAACTGTCTTCATCCAATACGGGTTATCCCTTAAGCTAAAAAAATGATTGAATATCATCCTCTTCTTATTCTGGAAATATGGAGCAATCTAAAATAATTTAGTGTTGAAGTTTAAGGACAGGGAAGGCATGGACGAGTTTGCAAGAAGGAAGAAAGATATTTGACGTTTTTGGTGGATAAACTAATTAAAATTCAAATGTTGTTAAAAATCAAAGGTCCTATTTTTTAGGGTGGATTAGCTGATTAAAAATGTGTACTAGAATAAATTTTACCATAAAAATATTATATGCAATCATAGTACTTTCATTAATTGAAATATCAATGTTTAAACATACAAAAAAGAAACAAATTCTATTTATTATGGCATACACACACAAATTATGTCATTCATTCTAGTCTGCATGCAACAACTAATGATACCACTTTCGCAAATCTCTATCCCATGACATCTACAACATCACGTGATAACATGAAATAATTTGATTCACTGCAATATACGGTAATAACTTCAAGATACCTTTCAACAAGCTTAGCTTCCTTCTAATTAAATCAAGAGCGGTTTTTTCAATCAAAAAAAAGGCTTAAGTAAGGAAAGTATTTTCTTTATATTGGAATACATTATAGTGCATACAGGAAAAGTAAGCCAACACAAACTTGAATGAAAGAGTAAAGAAAATCGAAAAGTGATATTTGTTAAACGACCTTTTAGTTCGGTTTCCAAAATTACACAAGACACGCTTGACTCAACACATCGTGTGGAACTAAAGCCGAAAGGGACGCTTAGGAGCGAAGCAAACAGGATGAAGAGGGATCGCGTCGACAGAAACCTCATGGCACTTAAATTCCCATTCGTGCAGCCTTTGAGGTGCGGAACCTTGCACCCTCGAGGTGCGAAATCTCGCACCATCGAGGCGCGAAATCTCGCCCCTGCGAGGCGCGAAATTTCGCACCCACAAGGTGCAAAATTTCGCTTCCCTAGGCCCAAGTGCGAATTTCTCGTATATGCAGGCTCCAGGTGCGAATTTCTACATGTGGTCCCCTATTTCTACATACTCCTACCTAACCCCTACCTACTCCTTTCCTATAAATACCCCATGACTTCACACTTCAAAGGGGTTGGAATTCAAGACCTTGGGACCTCTCCAGAGCTCCATTAATGGAATCCTCCATTTGAGGAAGAAGAAGGGCAAAAGTGTCCATTTCTTAATATATTAAATATATGAAAATTATGACATCATATATGAGAATGATGACATTATCTAACATAAAGATGAATTTAACGAAATGTAATGAGATGTCATGAGAAGGTCGCACACTTATAACTCTGAGTGATTAATAATATTCCAACAACGCTTCAAAGTGGATGTAGGCCCCTCACGAGGCTGAACCACTATAAACCTCTTGTGTTATTTACTGCTCTCTTGCTCTTGTCTGTGCGACCAAAATAACTATTCCTAGTAATTGGAACCTTTGGTGTTTACGACATTTTTTGCCGTCAACATTTGGTGCTTTCACTGAGAAAACTCGAACCTAGCGCCTTTGTCACACATTGTCATCTCGACCACCGACGAGCTTGAGGTTCCTTGCTAAATCTGCTGTCGAGTCCGCTTACGATGGCAAAGCCACCAAAGAACGCAATGGTCGGCTCTTCAGCCGCAGCTGAGGCCGGTACGTCCCAACAACCTCAACCGACGGACGTCTCGGCCATTAATGAAACCGTCCCTCCTACTGTGGAGCCCGAAGCACCCGCAACCAAACTCAAATCCGTGCGCTTAGTGAGAAGTATGAGAACACAATGGTCGAGCTTTATCAAGCATTAAGGAATAACATCGACCTTATGTGACAACTTCAAGAAAGTCAGCGCATCGTCGCTTGACTTCAACTTACTTGGAACAATGCTCAACCCCGACCAACCATATCAGAAACTTCCTCTTCCGAGTCGAGGGGCCCGCACCAAAGGAGGAGGTTTAGACTCATCAACAACGTCATCACCCGTACTAATGCCATCGACAATGGTAATGGAAACGGCTGCGCCAACGGCAATGGAAACAGGAACGACGACCGAACAACCGTTACATATAGTGAGGGGGCACAATGCCGAGACCGCTCTCGCTTGATCATCAGTGACGGACCAGGTCCTACATACCAACCTCTTCCTCGACACAACCCAATGGGGGGGGTAGTCAAGATGATGGGCTCGCTATTCTAGAGACCCGCATTCCTCCAGAACAGGAACTGCAGCACCCTGCTCCACCTCACCGTCCACATCAAGACCCAATCATAGATGTCGAGGACATGGAGGAAGACGAACCCGATGACCATCATAGGAGACGCCCTTGCAACAGAACTCCGGGACCTCGTCGAAACCCATGGGTACCAATGGCAGATCCCCATCCAACATACCTACCCGACATGGTTCGAAGAACCATGAGGGAGACGCAAGGAAATGTGAACGATTCATGGGAAGCGCACATTAAGCGTAACCCCTTCACAAGAAGGGTAAACGAAGCTGAATGGTCGTGACGCTTCATCATGCCGTATATGTTGCTCAATGACGGCACCATTGACCCTTGTGCCTTCCTTAATCGATATGAATGGTCAATGGACTCGAGTAGGGCAACGATCCGGTCAAATGCAAATGTTTCCCAGTCATCTTATCCGGAATCGCTCTGTTGTGGTTCTCTCGCTTCCCACTCGATTCCATTAACAACTTCAGCCAGTTAGAGACATAGTTGGTCAAGCAATTCAGAATGCATATACTAACTCCAAAGAATGCCCTCACCCTTTCTAACTTATACCAAGGGCCCGCTGAGTCGCTCAAAAGCTACCTTCCAGGTTCAACATTGCCCTCGCCAAGGTCGAGGATCTGGATCCTCGCACCGTACTCTTTCAATTAGCCAAGGGTGTCCTCCCTACTTCTGAATTCGAGGCATGGATTGATCCAAAGCAGCCAAAAAGCCTCGATGCCTTCTATGAGAAGGCGGATCAGTACTTGTGCCAAGAGGAAGCAAGGCGCAACCGACTCTCAGCCACAAGTTGCCCTAATGGCCCTCAAGCACGCGCTGCAAATAACAACCTCGGAAGAAAACAAGTAGGAGAGCTCTTTGATCAGAACAAGGGGGTAGGTCCTAACAGGCAAAGACCGAACAATGGTAGGCAAGATGGACGAACAACGATCAGCCCCTGACCGAGCCAAGGAAGCCCGGCCCTTATCGAGCCTTCGAGACATACACACCGCTAAACGAAGACCTAGAAACAATTTACTTAGAGACATGCAAACTTTGCCATACAAGAAACCGCACACTAGAGAATCAACCGACCTTGATAAAAATACTAGGAGGTACTGCCGCTACCATGACGTGTACGACCACAATACCATTGAATGTCGCCAGCTCAGGGATGCAGCTGAGAAGCTTATCTGCGAAAAGCGACTTGAGCAATACGTCCAAGAACCTTTTCCCCTTGAAGCAAATCCATAGCCTCAGGCAGCCGCCAAAGCAGCTCCCGGTCCATCTAACCCAAGGCGTGGGATCGTAATCAACACCATATGTGGCGGACCTTACCCCACACACGACAGCTTCTGAAAAATGGAAGAGTATGCGAGTTCCATAAAACATGCTACTTAAGAAACTTGCTCCGCACCCCACGAATCCGTCCCAGCCAAGCTCTAAAAGTCCATGTGGGACAACATCATTTTCCGCGAAAGAGATTCTATTGGGGTGGATATCCCAACCATCGATCCACTAGTTATCACAGCCCATATCGGTGCCAATTCTGTCCGAAAAGTGTTAATCGATTCCGGAAGCTCAGTCAACATCATTTTCAAAGCTGCTTACAACTAGATGAGGTTAGAAACAAAAGACTTAAAGCCATGTCACGCCACAATCCACGGCTTCAGTGGGGCTTCTAGTTCCCCAGTGGGAATGATCGATCTACCTGTGGAGTTAGGCGAGGGGGATCGGAGCCGAGTCTGAATCCTCACTTTCATGGTTATAGACATCGATTCCCCCTACAACGTTTTCCTTGGACGCCCTTTTCTCACAGAGTTCCGAGTCTGCATGTCACCATGGTCTCTCCTAATGAAATTTCCGATAGAAAACGGGATTGGAACATTCAGAGGCAACCAAGCAAGAACCGGAGAGTGTTATGCAATAGAATGGAAGAATGCACACAACAAAGACAAGGGAAAAGCAATGCCTACGCCTTCTTGCACAAAGACTATTTTAGCATAGCAATCTGCGGTGTCTGAGCCTTGGCTCAGGCGCCACTGCCGTCTTTTCGAAGACCTTGACCCATGGAAGGACGAAGAGCCCGAGTACGAGAGGGCAACCCCGATCGAATCTACAGTGGATATTCCCGTTAATCCCAATGATCCATCAAGAGTGCTAAAGATAAAATCGCAACTCCATCCCGCAATCAAAGAAGATCTTTTGGATTTTCTGAAGGCTAACCTAGAAGTGTTTGCATGCACTCATTCTGATATGAAAGGCATCGACCCTGCGGTTGCTTGCCATTGTCTAAGTATCGATCCTACAACAATTCCATCAAGCAGAAGTGCCACTTCTTAGGACCCAAGAGGTCCAAAGCACTTGAGGAAGAGGTAGACCATCTACTCAACAACAATTTCATTCACGAAGCCGATTACCCTAAATGGGTCTCCAACCTAGTTTTGGTCAAGAAGGCCAACAGTAAATGGCGAACGTGCATCGACTTCTCTGACCTAAACAAGGCGTGTCCCAGAGACAACTTTCCTCTCCCGAAGATCGACCGACTTGTTGATTCAACCGCCGGATACCAGCTACTATCTTTCATAGACGCCTACTCAGGCTACAATCAAATTCCCATGAACCTTCGTGACCAGGATCACACTTCTTTCATAATAGACCTCGGACTTTACTGCTATCACGTCATGCCCTTCGGCCTCAAAAATGTTAGCGCTACTTATCAGCGAATGGTTAACCGACTCTTTAAAAACCAAATCGGAAAGTCCATGGAGGTGTACGTGGACGAAATGTTGCTAAAATCTAAAGTATCAAGCGACCACGTCCACGACCTCTCTGAAATGTTCGATATCCTCTTCCAATACGACATGAAACTCAACCCCTTGAAATGCTCCTTCGTAGTCGCCTTAGGAAAATTCTTGGGTTTCATCGTCAACTCCTAGGGAATCGAACTAATCCATAAAAATCCAAGCTATTCGGGACATCTGAATACCCAAGAACATCAAGGATGTCCAAAGTTTAAATGGAAAGGTCGCTGCTTTAAGTCGGTTCATATCCAAGGCCACTGGCAAGTGCATTCCTTTCTTCGATTTACTTCGAAAGGGGAAACACAATTTCGAGTGGACCACGGAATGCATTTCTGCACTTAAAGAACTTCTGGCTCACTTAGAGCGATCAACCACCTATCCTATCTAAGCACGTAGACCATGAGGACTTATACATTTATTTGGCTGTTTGTATGCAGGCAATCGGCTCGGCGTTATTCCGCCTCGAGGACCATATCCAACGACCCATTTACTACATATGCAAACGATTAATAGGGCCAGACGAATTACCCAAAGCTGGAAAAGTTGGCATTCTGCTTGCTCATTTCCTCTCGGAAACTCCGACCATACTTCCAATCTCATCCTATAAAGGTTTTCACCGATCAGCCACTATGACCGGTCCTGCAACGACCCGAAGCGTTAGGACGGCTATTGAAGTGGAGTATGGAGCTGAGCCAATGTGAGATAACATTCATTCCCCGCCAAGCCATCCTAGGCCAAGCTCTCGCTGACTTCATAGTAGAATTTACTGCGCCCGAGGAGACTCCGGTAGAAAACACAGAAACTCTCAGCACCCAATGGAAATTATTCGTGGACGGGTCCTCCAATAGCAAATGCTCTGGGGCCGGAGTCATGTTCATCACCCCCGAGGAACGCCCAATATGATACGCGCTAAAACTAAATTTCCCTTCTACCAACAATGATGCGGAATATGAAGCCTTGATCGCCGGACTTAGAATCGCGATCGAGCTCAATATAAAGACAATCCAAATCTTCTCTGACTCACAACTCATCGTGCGTTAAGTACAAGGGGAATATCAAGCTAAGGGGGAACGACTCACCCTCTACTTAACCAAGTTCAAGAATTACTCACTCACCTCGATCACTTCATCATCACTCACATACCCCGAGAACAGAATGAAAAAGCTGATTCTCTATCCAAACTAGCGAGCTCCAAGGATCCGCAACTTTGGGGATTCGCCCCTGTCGAAGTGCTTAACTCTCATAGTATCAAGCAGATGCAAACTGAGGCGGTCATGAATGTCGAACTCAAACCTGAATCTTGGATGACACCAATAAAAAATTACCTACAGCACGGGACCCTTCCGGGGAGCTACAAGGAAAGGCGAGCACTCACCCGCCAATTGGCTCGCTATCTTCTTATGAATGGGATTGTCTACCACAGAGGTTTCTCTGTCCCATTGCTCAGATGTGTAACCCATCATGACGCCATCAAAGTCTTAACTGACGTGCATAAATGGGAGTGCGGCGATCATACTGGAGGGCAAACCCTGGCCAAAAAAATAATTAGACATGGTTACTATTGGCCCACGCTCGACTAGGACGCCGCAGACTATACTCGCAAATGCGACAAGTGCCAGCGCTTCTCGAAGATCCCAAGAGCTCCGCCTTCAGAGTTAACATAAATGATCAGACCATGCTATTGTAACAACCCGAAAATCTGGGCCAGTTTGAAATTTTTATTTTGGCAATTTTATCGAATTTTGATTATTTAAAATGAATTATTTTAAATAATATCGACGAGAAATTTATTTTGAATATAATTCGAACGTATATATTTATACGCGTCGTCGTTAGAATATAAATAATTATATATAATTATAAAAGGAATTGAAAATGGCGCGGTAGTTCGAAAATTCGATTTCTAATTTCAAATGAATATACAGAATTCAATATAAGTCAGAATTGAACGAAACAAGAAATATTTGAATCTGTATAACTATATCTTTGTAACGAAGTTAACAAACTGAGATTTCATCTTAGAAATGATAAGATATGTCCAGTTTAAAATTAGAAATAGTCGCTGTGGAATTCAGGCCCTTAAAAAATGGACATTTTGCAAACGTCCTCGGATTTCGACGAAACCAGTTTTGTTGGGTCCGGGATGTGAAGTTATTGCTAGGTTTCAAATTTCATAATTTTTCGAATCAATATGTGAGCGTGGCAAAGGAAAACGCGTTTGACCAGTTTCAGTTGATTTTAATCGACTGGAAGTTGGCCATTTTCCCAACGGTCTCAAAATTCGACGAAACTAGTTTTGTTAGGACCGTATCGTCAATACGAAGCTAGAAAATATTTTTCGGGAATTTTTAGAGTTAGTATGTGACCCCGGTAATTTGAAATGTACGTTTAAAATTCAATATAGTGATTTAAATGTAAATTCAAAGGAAACCGATTATAACGATCAAATCAGCTTACGATACATATCCCATTGTGTTCGGAATGGGAGTAAAACGCTATGGGCGACAGGCGGTGGGCCTCGTTTCGAGGTCGTATGAAAAAGTCAACTTTAGGTTGAATTAAAAAAAAAAAAAGGAATCCCTTTCCCTTCCTCCTTTAACTCTGCCCCCCCTCTTTTCATAATCGAAACAGATAAGAAAAAAAAAGAAAAAAAAAAGAGAGAGAACGATGGCGGAATCGAACCCGCCACCGACCCTTGGCCCCACCGCACCGCGAGCTCCACCTTCTCCTCTTCGCAATTGAACTCGCTGCACCCTTCGACGTCCGCAACTCGAACTCGAGCCCGAGCTAAACCTTGGCCTCCGTCATCTGCTCCCACCAACAAGCCAAGCCCGGTTAGGCCACCGCCTCTGCCTCCCCCCGCCAGGCGCAACACCCCTCCGCCCTCATCCCTCTCCCCTCTGCTGCAAAACCGCGCCCTCCTCCCTCTTCGTACCGATAAGCGGTGAGCTCCCTTGTCTTCCCTCTTTTCCTTATTTAGCAAAGCACTGTAAAACTGATTTATTTTAATTAAGGGTTTAAATCTGATTTTATAAAACATTTTTTTTTTAAGGATTAAAAACTAAACTGATTTTGAAAAAGGATTAAAAACATTTTTTTTAAAGGATTAAAAACTGAACTGATTTGAAAAGGGAATAAAAAGTTCGATGATTTTTGAATGAATAAAAAGTTCGATTTTTTGAATGAATAAAAAGTTTGATTTTTTTGAATGAATAAAAAGTTTGATTTTTGAATGAATAAAAAGTTTGATTTTTTGAATGAATAAAAAGTTTGATTTTTGAATAAATAAAAGTTATGATTTTAAAATAGAATTTTTATATATTGAACTTCGATAGAAAAATAGAATTTTTATATATTGAACTTCGATAGAAAAATAGAATTTTTATATATTGAACTTCGATAGAAAAATAGAATTTTTATATATTGAACTTCGATAGAAAAATAGAATTTTTATATATTGAACTTCGATAGAAAAATAGAATTTTTATATATTGAACTTCGATAGAAAAATATGATTTTTATATATTGAACTTCGATAGAATTTTTATATATTGAACTTCGATAGAAAAATAGAATTTTTATATATTGAACTTCGATATAAAAATATGATTTTTATATATTGAACTTCGATAGAAAAATAGGATTTTTATATATTGAATAGCGAAGTAAAAATTCGATTTTTACATAGGTAGTGAAAGCGGGCAACGAAGACGACGAAGATGCGATAGCAATGAAGATTTCTATCAATGAAGAGCCGTGGAGCTAGGATAGCTATATGTGAGAATTCTCACCTTTCAATTTCTTTTCTAATTATATATATATACTAGGATGCAGACGGTGCTTAGTAGCACCCGACACAATCGTCCACAGACCATGGACTTGTTTGTTTGGTTGCACAGATTAGTTGAATTATTTGTTTGAATTGAATTGTTTGGTGAGATGAAATTGATTTGATTGATGTGTGAATGGCATGGGCCTTCACTAGACCGGGGACAAGGCTAGGCCTCGTCCCGTTTCTAGTATCGTGTCGTTATGCCGTCGAAATTTTCTAAAATAAGTTAGAAAAATAAAAATATCATTTTATTGAAGAAATGAATTGAATAGAAATTCATAGGTTGGAATAAAATGTTTTATCGTTAAAAATATAATTTTTAACGTGAAGTGAATAAAATAAAATCTTCATTTATAAACCGAACGGTTTGTTTGTGTACACCTATTTGAATGACATGGATTGGGACGATAAATTTTACACATCGCCCACCTACACAAATAAAATATGCGTGTGATTGTTTGAAACCCCACACGGGTGTTGGGATGAAATTTGAAGTTCACTCATCCTGATTGATTAAATATGTCGATCGATGGATTGACAGGCTGTTATAAGCGTTGAATATCTATATTTGATGCTTATACAGTGTAGTGCACTTTGGTTGATGGTTGATTATTTTCAATGCTATTATATACATGTGTTGTACGAAAACCCATATAATTAACTTTATATGGTAATTGATTGGGCCTCATTCCAATTTGAAAAACAAAGAATATTATAAAATAAAGGTTCATGTGTTGACAGTACTCATCCATTGAGATTGGTCATGTGTTGAACGAAATATTTTGATAATAACAACTATTTTGAAAATAGAAATTTATGAAGCCGTGTTGATTAGATTAACGCCATTTTGACGTGAACGATATTTATATCGATTTTAAAACGATTTCGAAAAGAATTGAATTGAAAACGATTTCGAAATGAATTGAATTGAAAACGATTTCGAAAAGAATTGAATTGAAAACGATTTCGAAAAGAATTGAATTGAAAACGATTTCGAAAAGAATTGAATTGAAAACGATTTCGAAATGAATTGAATTGAAAACGAATTCAAATTGAATTGAAAACGATTTCGAAATGAAATAAATTGAAAACAAATTCAAATTGAATTGAAAACGATTTCGAAATGAAATAAATTGAAAACGAATTCAAATTGAATTGAAAACGATTTCGAAATGAAATAAATTGAAAACGAATTCAAATTGAATTGAAAACGATTTCGAAATGAAATAAATTGAAAACGAATTCAAATTGAATTGAAAACGATTTCGAAATGAAATAAATTGAAAACGAATTCAAATTGAATTGAAAACGATTTCGAAATGAAATAAATTGAAAACGAATGAATTGAATTGAAAACGATTTCGAAATGAAATAAATTGAAAACAAATTCAAATTGAATTGAAAACGATTTCGAAATGAATTGAATTGAAAACGATTTCGAAACGAATTGAATTGAAAACGATTTCGAAATGAATTGAATTGAAAACGAATTCAAATTGAATTGAAAACGAATTCAAATTGAATTGAAATTTGAATTGAATAGAAATGAATTTTAAAACGAATTTATAAAGAAGAATTCAATTTTGATTTGAATTGAAAAGAAAGTTGAAATTGTTTTTGAAACGATTTTAAAACTATTCATATAATTCGTTTTAAAATAGGAATCGACGAAGTATATATTATATATATTATATATATAATATAATGGCCTGAATAGAACGCGCCGCGCCGCGGCAGTTCGTGAATTTCGACCATTTATTTCAAACGGACATTACGGGAGATCCGACCGTCGGATTCTCCTAAAACCGGAACCGTTGGGTTCGTATCGAAAAGAGCTTTCTAACGAATATTAGAAATTTGAAATCTAACGGTTGGATTTGGAATTATGTTCAAATCAAATTCGAAAAAGGTCGCTGTAAGTGCAGTTCGATGGCCATTGATGGAAATCGACTGTACGGGCCTTGATAAAATTATTAAAAATAGTAATAATTTGTGTAAAATCATAAGAAATGATTTAGAAAGATGTGGGATGAAAAACTCCCTATTTGAAAAGATAAAAATAGATTTTTATCGAAATGAACTAGTTTTGAACTAGAATTAGAATTCTATTTATTTTTAAATAAATAAATTGAATTAGAAAAAGGTTTTAAAAATAACCAGAATATCCAATGATTGCATTGGAGTGGATTTGAATCGAAATTATCTTCGGAATATTTCGATGTTGGAATTCGTGATTATACAGGTGTGGTTATGGAAATTTGAAAGATATATTTGTATCGTTATTTCCAATACGACATTTGTTAATCGTAGAATTTGATATTGAATATAAGCCGATATATTTTCTATTCAGAGCCTTATATTGAATATCAAATGTGATTTGGGTTTGTCGTGAATGGTGTCTTCACTAACACTGTTCTTGAACCCAGTTGAGAAATGATTAAATCTTTTTATTTAGATTTAATGAAGTGTACCAATTAAATAATATTTAATTGGAATTGAATTGATATTGATTTTTGGGCTTATCGTGAACAGTGTTTTAAATAACACTCGTTCTTTAACCCGATCATTAATGAAATGTGATTTTGGGTTGTCGTGAACGGTATCTTCAATAATACAGTTCTTAGACCTAAAGGAGTTAAGAAAATCAGAAACTAACTGGAGATTAGTTAAGTTGAATAGTTTCCGAGGTATTGATCTGATGTTGGTTTCGGCCTTCGGGATTAATACTTAGGGAATTGCTCACTTGCTAATTTACAATTAGGGACTGATTGAAATGTGATGTGATTTTGGGTTTATCGTGAACCGTGTTTTAAATGACACTGATTCTTTAACCCAGTCACAGATTAAAACTAAGTGGAGTTTTAATGAATCTTTAATTAGATTGAAATAATCGAAATGGAGTATCACCAGTTTTGCTCCAGGCGATAGTTAAATCTTTAATTAGATTTGAACGTGAAATGGTAATTGAATTTACCGATAACACTGTGGTGTTAGATATGAAGTATTACCAGTTTTACTTCATGGGATAAATAGGTTGGGATTGGGAAATTAAAACCAATGATTACTTCGGTAAGGATCGTTAATCTCGACTAGTTGAATCGAAATTCAAAAGAAGAATAAATTCAAGAAATTTATCTTGGATAAAATTAATGGGAACATTTCCCTATGAATGTGAAATTTAGAAACTAACTGTCGGTTAGCCAAGCAGAATGGTTTTTCTGGATATTGATCTGATGTTGGTTTCGGCCTTCGGGGTTAATATTTGGGGAATTATTCTCTTGATTAATTTACGGTTAGTGACTGATGAATTGGAATGAGGCGTATGTTGTGTTTGTGTAACACTTATTTAAATATACGTGAGTTATTCGGAAAGACCGGGTTTATCCCATTCTGAATAACTGATACGACGATAAGTCGAAGATGAAGACGATGGTCGAAGACCGGAGGTCTTCACGTCGTTTGGGTAATTACTGATGATCTTGATTGGGCTGTACACCCAAGAAGATGGAAACAGTTAGTGATCGTCCAGACGTACTTGGAGATCGATGGATATGCGAGGTACTAGGTGCCTCCGGTTTCGTTCAGACCCAGAACGGACTTGTAAATGGACTGTGTGTCTGACATTGGATTTTAGTCCGTGTGATTGATCTCTATTAAATATATATCTGTTTGGCGGCGGAGAATTTATTCTCTTGCTTAACGCCCTTCTCTGAGACGTACGAGCTCAGGGGTTATATATTGATGGATATCAAACGCATGGAGTGAATTGCCTGTGTGGCATGCCTAAGTGGCAATTGATCGAGGCTTCTGTTGAAAAGCAAAGTCTTGTGGTGATGATCAAAGCACGACCTTTGTGGCGTAGCTTTGTGTAACGTTGATTCGCGAGTATCACACCCGGTATGAATCAAAAACGGGAGACGGACATCAGGGAGGGCCTACGTTTCCTCCTAGCTAAAAGTGGCGTCAGTGGTTTTACACGCCCTGACGAGTTTGACTTATGTGGTTGTTGCTGTTGCGAGGCGCCTCGGATTGATCGGTCGTTCTCGAACCGATGGAGTCATATAGTTGGCTCGCTTACGCCCCAAAGGGCGGCGAAACGTAGTGCTCAGGTATTTTAATCCACTCCGTGTGGACCGGCCCTGACGATCCAAGGGTCACTCGAGCTCTGATCCTGAGACTCGGGCTAGGCAGTCTCGAATCATTGAGGATCTTGCCCCTAGCCTCGGTTCATACCATAAATGATAACCCAACTTCCAATACGACATTTGCGGTTTTGATTGTAAACTTATATATGGCGACATTGTGTTATGGGCCATTCATGCCGCCTATGATTGATACTTATGATTTGAAGTTGTTTTATACACTATGCACTTATAATAGTATCAAATGATTTGTTTTAAACGTATCAAGCATTCTTTGGCTGTTATAAGGGAAAACCCTATCCCCCGGCTTGCGTTGCATTGTGTGATAGGACCTGGGTCTTATAACAGCTTCATTTTTCTTTATTTAGCATTGCGCTGTTTGTTTTATGCACTGGTATTCTTGGGAGGAAACCCGTTCCGTGTTATACGGCGTGGTCCCTTGATTTACCTAATGATTTAAAATAAAGATTAATAACTGTTTTAGTTCTCACACCAGTCACATGACTGACCTGGAGTTTATTGTTTTAACCTAAACTCTGGGTGCCCTTATTTTCGACACGGGCAGCTAGTAGTTTTGGTTTTGCAGATTTATATTCACAGGATCCTGGTTTACAGCTGGAATGATATCCGGAAAGCTTTGTATCCGCATATCTCATCTAGTTGTGTATTGTATTATTTTCCGCTGCTATGTATTTAATGTAATTTAAATCTCTGATATTTCTGTGTAATATTCATTTATACTATGTATATTCTTGTAATCTGATGCATTGTTGTCATATACAATGAAATGTTCTTTTATATGCGTTCTGTTGTGGCTTGTTCTCGAACTATCCGACACTTTCCTTTACGGGGAAGTTACGGGTTTTCACAGCTATTCACCATGTGGGGAATCGACGTCATTGGGACTCTTCCAATGGCCAGAGGCGGGGAACGATACGCCGTGGTCGCAGTTGATTATTTACCAAATGGGCAGAGGCCGAAGCTCTCGCCACAATCACCACCAAGAAGACGATCAACTTCGTTGTACGTAACATCATTACTCGAAAAGAGATTCTCGGTAGTGACTCATCCTCAAGCCAATGGGCAGGTCGAAGCGGTCAACAAAGTTATTAAGTCTGTCATAAAGAAGTGCCTGGAAAAGGCTGGGGGCATGTAGGCAGACGAACTTCCGCTAGCTCTTTGGGCATACCGAACCACCCACAAGATAGCAACTAGTCATACTACATTCGCCCTCGCCTACGGATCAAATGCCATCATTCCTATTGAACTCAAGCTTCCATCTCACAGAATCACCTATTTCAATCCAAGGACAAACCAAGATTTACTTTTGGGATCACTTGACTTGCTGGAAGAGAAAAGGAACGAAGCTGATCTCCGAGCTGCTGCCCAACGACAATGAGTTGCCTGATACTTCAATTCCAGGGTCCATCATAAGGATCTCAACATCGGCGACCTCGTCTTAAAACGGGTCTTCCCTCTACCAACATGCCTCGCTCCTCACTGGGAAGGTTCGTACTCCATACAACAGAAGCTCAGCAATGGAACTTTCAAACTCGCAACCGTGGACGGAGCTGAACTCCCTAGGGCATGGAACAATGAACATCTCCGCGGCTACTTTACATAACTTAGTACACAGTTATTTACGCTTTCCAACAATGTTTTGTTTTCTAATAATTCAATGCGTTGTAAAGGCTACTACTGCCAAAGTTATTAATGGAAATGATGTTCAGCTTCCCATCTCTTCATGTTTATGTTTACTCCGCGCATGACACGTTTGACTAATCCAGACAATCAGCTTACATCCAAACAGTCGACTGTCGTGTCGGCCTCCGAGAACGGAGTCGGCACCGCCGTCCAGGTCTTGAGCTAACCTCGAGGCCAAAACACAATGGCTACAACTGGCACCCCAAGCACAGGAGCCAAAAATGCTACTCGAGTCACCGGCCTGTGGCGCGACCGAGTATAAATTCGGTAATTACATCATCCTTGGGGATACATGGCAAAAGAAACTTACCTCTGGTCAGGGACGGTGTAGGAATGTCAAGAGGGGTACTTGTGGTGGTTGGCAAAGTGAACCGGTCTCACTAGCTCCGGGTGCTCATGGTCATACTCGGTCGAAGCCCGAATTGAAGATGCGGGATCACTCACCATGCCTAATTCAGGGGCCAGTGGTCAATAGGAGCGTGCTTCTGCAAATGTCTCTGCTACAACAACACTCTCGGTCATGACAGACTTCCCCTTTTCGGCAGCGATCCTCACCAGCCTTTCTCTCTCTCGGTATCCTCAAGTAACAACCTCTTACCCTCCTCCAGCTTCTCGCACTCCTCAACCGTTAGGAGATCAATCGTGAGTTGGCGCTCATATGAAGTTACCACATCCACTTCGCGTAAGAAGGCCTCATACGGCACCAACCTCTCCCAAGTCCGAGCTAGTTCCCAGGGATAATCGTCAACCCACGAGAGTCCATGGAATCTCAAAACCTTAACGTACATGCTTTGGATGTCCTCCACCGCAGACGATTGCACTCGGAACTCTGTATCCTCCAACACCTCTCTCAATTGTTCCACCTCTCTCAGGTGTGCCTCTCTCAGTCCATCCATTGTGCCCATCACGTCCCGGTTGCTGGCCTCTGCGTCCTCCTTGGCTTCTCTCATTTCCTCAAGCTGCCTTTTCAAGCTGTCATTCTCCGCTCTCAAAGCATTGTTATCATTTTGGAGTTGAAAAACTCTGGCGTTCTCCCTTTCCAACTCAATGCATTTTTTATCCACCTCGGTCTTGTCCCTCTTAAGGGCCGTGTTTTCGGTGGTCAAATCAGCTACAGTTTCCGTGAAAGAAGAGCGGGAGTGATCAGTCTTTCGTTTGAGTTTCTCATACGCCCTCTTCATCTCCACTGTGATAATAGGGCCCACAAGTCATTATGTAAAGGCATGTGAATGAGAAACAGTGTGCGCAAAATACAAATAACAAACTCACCAATGTCTGTATTCAAATTGCTAGCGATAAACCATTCAACCTCTATGGCCAAACGCTGGTTAGTGAGCTCTAGGTTTTTCTTCCTGATTAACTTCGAGAGTTGGCGGGAGTAACTGAGAAGTTAGTCGACCTGATGGCATTCTTCCTTCATGCGCATCCAGACATCCCTGGATTCCCTAGCAGAGGATGGTTGAAGATCAGGAAGGAACTTTATTTCGTCAAAATAGTGGTGAGGAAAGTCTTGCTTTAGCAGCTCTTTCCTCTCACCAATGGGAAGCTCCGACCTCCGGGGCTCTGAGGGACTTTGCCTCCCCACTACCGTTGTTCCCGCCGGTCTCGAATGGCTAGATGATGACTCCCTACCCTTACAAGAAAAGAAGGAGCCAAGGGTGCGGTGTGTGAAGGATCTGTCGAAGATGGATGCCGAGAATCCCCTAAGTTAAGCCGAGGGTCTCCCTTGGGCACTCGAATCGGAGGAAGAAGAGGCGGAGTCAAAGATCGTCGAGATTGCTCACCACCTCGGTGCTCGCTACCGCGACGAGGTGGGGGTGAAGTGCCATACAAATTGGTCCCTCTTCTGAAGCCCTCAAGAAAAGGATTCCTAGGGCGTTGGCGGCCTCCATGACCATAGCCTCGTCCCCGTGTCCTCTTTCCATGTCACATGTCAAAGAAATGAAATGAAATCAGTTAAGTCTCATGCTCAGATAAGCCATTATGATATGTATTGCTAATGAGTGTATGCCCTAAGTGTTCTCTCAACGGACTAGATTGTAATCCGCTCGAAGGAGTTAACCCCTCCGCAGCAAGAGCTAATTCGTCCATGATAGCCGGAGTCGGTCGTAGGGATATGTCAAGGTCAAGTTTATTCAAGCCATCAAACTGGCGCTCGTCCTTGAGCAGGGTGGCAGCTCTGGGAGAAACTAACGAAGATGGCGGCCTAATCGAATCTCTCTCCCCCATCCCTCCTGTCGGGGGCAGAACGAGAACATTTAATGGGCCCTCATCTCCGGCTGCAGCCTCCTCACCATGAGCCCCGTCTCCACCAATGTCTCCTTGGAACTTAACAACCTTCTTCGGCCTGGGCCTAGCAGAGGGCATCATTCTCTTCTCACCAGGGGTCACAAGGCCTTTCGCCATGACCTTTTTCGGTACATCGCTTACCACTGCGGGCCTAATTACAGCCCGATGGATGCATTTGGATTCTCGGGAATCTCCCACAAGGCATCAAGACGCTGCCTATACTCTTCGCTGGTGGGTGCCTTTGGATTCCCTACCACAATCAAAAAAGGATAATAATAAGATAAGGGTCCCAGGAACTTTATAATTGGAAGCAAAGTTCAAAAGCACTTACTCCATTCAATCCACCTCCTTGCTAATCCAGGAGGGCAGCGCACAAAGAACAAGTCTTGTTTGAACACCGATGGCCTGGGCCATGTCCCGCTAAAGAATTTGGTGGCAGCTGTCGCTTCTTGGAACTATTGGGAAGGCGATCTGCTAGACATTCTCCTCAAGTTGAAAAAATGCCGAATATCCTCTCCGGTGGGTTCCATGTTCAAATACTCTCGGTACAGAACGTAAGTGCCTAAGAGCAACGAGTAAGCATTTGGATGCAGTTGCGAGGGTGCAAGGAGGAAATAGGACAGAATATCCTGAATAAAATCATTGGCAGAGGGCACGTACCCCACGAAACAAGCTTTGCTTATTTAAGGTAGTTAAACCCTCGGGCAGTGCGTGAGCTCTTCCACCTCCTCCCGGCGCATGAGCATCACCTACTTGTATGTTGAACCGCTGTGCCATTTTCACGACTGTCATAGCATCCAGGTACGAAGACACCGAGTCCGTTGGATTTTCCAAGACAACAACATCGGGTAACATATCTGGGGCTACTGGGCCCTATGGTGCATCTTCGTTCATAATGTCCACATTCTCAACCTCTTCACGTATGACTGGAGAGTGTAGCCTCTCAAGTTGTTCCTCGTGATCAGACACTTCGGGTGAACTGGCCGATTGAGAAGGAATAGATCCTTCGGTAGTCTCAAGCTCGCTGCCACCCGAGCTATCACTACTAGTAGAATCAGATGAATGTGACGACGACGGGGAAGCCTCAGCTTCCAGGATTTTTCTAGCCTTTGATCTTGTTTGCATGGCTAACTATACTTTAACACACTAGTATTAGAGATCACATTGGAATAACTTGTACTCCTCGTGTTGGCAAAAGCTAACATGTGTGTGTAGTGTCATGCAAGATCAAGATATATATAGGAAAGTCAAACAGTCCAACAACTCAGTCATAGTTCAGATATATGCGCTATCCTATGTGAAGAATTCATGTCCTTGTCCGCGCAACTGTCACCATATGCATTCGTGCAATTGCGCAAGCGAAAAGACAATATGTAAATCTGAGTGCAGGCAGTCAAGACATCGAAGTCCTATACAAGGTGTAACAACCCGTATTTTTTTATTAACCTGTAATAACATAAATTGAGGCAGAATTTAATTCTAAAATCTGAATCAAGGGAAACGGGCTCTGCCATTGCGTTCGTCTCGGAAAAATACGCGAAATAGAGTCCGAGTTTTCGAAAATCGGAGTCCGTATAACCCGATTAAGGTCCAACGAAGTTTTCAGAAAATTTCTAAGGAAAAACAGATTTCAAATTCAAACTTGAATTTGGAAAATTGGGCCAGTTGGGCCAGGCGGGAAAATTCCCGCCACAGTACCCAAGTCGACAGCCCTGTCGACTTGGGAGTCGACTTGGTCTGACCAGGTCGACAGCCCTGTCGACTTGGCTGTCGACTTGGCTCAGACGCCCAGTCCTGCCTGGTGCACCATTTTGAGAATGTGTTGAGCTTGGGGGCCAGATTCGGTTTAGAGGGCTGAGATTGGAACTAGGGTTTAATCATATGGTCTAAATCACTAGCCTAATCTATAAATAAGACCCTAACCTACCCTAAATCATTCATTATTCATTCTAGCAACTAAACTATGGCAAAAATTTACCTCTCATGGCCTCCACTCTCTTCATACAATTCCTAAATCAATTCCTAAGTGATTTTCCATGCATACAAGTGTTTTTAGACTTGTATGATCATCATTAGCTTGCATTCAAGTCTTGTTTCTCTATTGGCATCTTAAAGGAAGAGTTTTGATCAAGTTTGCTTGCATTTTTGGGGTTTAATTGGTTGCATAAGGGGTTTCTTACATTTGCTAAACTCATTTGAGTCCGCATAAGCATTGTAAGCCCTATTCCTTTCATACTTGAACTTTAAAGTTAAATGTATGATATGCAAGTTGTCATATGTTATGCAAGTTTTATTATGCAAGTATGATATGCAAGTTGTCATATGTTATGCAAGTTTTGTATGCAAGTTTGATATGCAAGTTGTCATATGTTATGCAAGTTTTGTATGCAAGTTTGATATGCAAGTTGTCATATGTTATGCAAGTTTTATTATGCAAGTATGATATGCAAGTTGTCATATGTTATGCAAGTTTTGTATGCAAGTTTGATATGCAAGTTGTCATATGTTATGCAAGTTTTGTATGCAAGTTTGATATGCAAGTTGTCATATGTTATGCAAGTTTTATTATGCAAGTATGATATGCAAGTTGTCATATGTTATGCAAGTTTAATATGCAAGTTGTCATATGTTATGCAAGTTTTGTATGCAAGTTGTCATATGTTATGCAAGTTTTGTATGCAAGTTTGATATGCAAGTTGTCATATGTTATGCAAGTTGATATGCAAGTTTATCATGTTGTAATATGCAAGTTGATATGAAAGTTTATCATGTTGCAATATGCAAGTTTATAGGCAAGTATGTCATGTTATGGTATGCAAGTATGTTATGCAAGTTTGGGTTGAACATTTTGTTCATGCTATCATGTTATGCATGCTTTTGAGGCCTAATGCAAGTATATGAACATATGTACATTTCATATGCCACCATGTTGAACTTGTGGCTTCAACACTTTTATGTCATGATTATGCCAAGTTCCCTCTTTCTATCCTTTATGCGCTATTGCGATATGTAAGCGATGGGATTGCGTTTGGGTTGGGTAAACTTAAAAGACATAAAAACATAAGCTTGGGAATTTACCTATTAAGTTAGGTCTACCCATTGGGAATTTACCTATTAAGTTAGGTCTACCCAATTGCTTGAAAAACTTGTAATGTGTTTTGGAAACATGGTGGACATGACACTTAGAAAAGATAAGTGTGACCAACTCGAGGTTGGGTTGAGTTTGTAGCGTAAACCTACCCGGAACCGACCGGCTTAACTAGTTGCTACAAACAATAGGACCCAATGTGAGAAGTTGGTCATGTTGTACCTTGAACCCGAGGTTAGACCAAGTTGTGGTGTAAAGCTACCCGGACCCGCCCGGCTTAACTAGTAACCACAACAAAGTCTAATGTGAGAGGTTAAGGCGCATTAATTAATTAATGCCTCGTGATTAGGGTTAAGTCATGGACCGCTGGAATACTTAACTAATGAAAACACGATGGGTTGGTAGGGTTAATTCATGGACCGCTTGAATACTTAACCAATTAAACACGATGGGTTGGTAGGGTTAAGTCATGAACCTTGGATACACTTAACCAACTTGGTACTTGGATGAGTTGGGTTAACCACATTTAACCCATCAAGGAAACCCTAGTTACGTGGTCCTTTGCACCAGTAACCCTCTTGGTTGTATTAGGATACCCTAGGGACTAGGCTAGGGTGGGGCACGATTACTGGGATGCCATGTAAGCGACCAAAACGACGGCTGGGTAGGTGCGTCGGTGTGGGTTCAGGCGGGCCATGATCGTGCACATGGTCCGGAGTTGAAAAAGCAGGCACGGGCACCAGTAGGTTTAAACTGTGCGTGCTTGGTTTGTGTCGGTGGTTGACACCCTAGGACTTGATACACCCTAGGGTGGACCTAGCACAGTTTAGCTACACTTCGTAGTTGGGCCGTATGACACAGACACTTGACGAGTTAGGCTTATAGGGAGCCGATCGACTAGACCGTGCTAGTTGGACCTTGGTTTGGGTCATTCATGATGTTGGGCCAAACTTGGGCCTGGGGATCACTTCTTGTTTACACTTTGGACCTCGTATTGGGGTCACTTCATGTTATTGGGCCAAAGCTTGGGTCAAGAGATCAATACTTGTTTATTCAAGTCATGTTAGTTTACTAGTACACCTGTGGTGCAAAACCTTAATCCTGATTATGCGATGACACCTTTATCTACCTTGATAATTAATCATCATGCTAGTATGTTGTTATCCTTATGTTCATCCCTTGCTGCCCATACCAGTTAACTTTATCAGTTTACATTGATTGTAGTAGGGCTTACTCAGTCTTTTTGACTGACCTGTTTTCTTTCGCCTCTTTTCTTCCGTTCCCCCCCCCAGGTTCTCAGGGAGGGAATACAGGAGCTTAGCTTGGATTTTGGATTACTTGCTTGTGGGATTTCAGTTCATGTACGCTTTCTACATGAAGCTAGCTATGGTTCTCACGTATTTTGGGGATAGCACTTATGTATTTCTGTTTTCAGATGATGTCGTTTTATCTAGACTTGTTTATTTGGGAAATTGATATTATGTTGTACCAGACTTGTTTTGAAATGGTTTAAATCTTCCGCTGTTTTATCTAGGTTATTTACTCTGTTTACATATATACATATGTTCTTGTTCTGCCTTGATATATCATTATGCATGTTTACCTGATTCAAACGCCCCTCCAAAGTCAGTGCCCTTGCAAGAGTGGTATTGGCGGAGGTGGGGTGTTACATTTGGTATCAGAGCATATGGTTTACGAGAAGGAACAAAAAAAAAAGGTTTTTTTTTTAGAAAACTTTTGGAAAACTATTTTCAAAACTAAGTATAAAGTATTTTCCAAAGAAAAGTCTAGTTTATTTTAAAGGCTATTCCCCAAAAAGCCATTAGCAAAATCCCTTCGTTTTTCTCCATTCTGAATCTATCCTTTTTCTTCGTTTTCAGTATGGCCAATAACTTTGCCATTCCGGAGGGAGTACGCGTACCTTTTTGGTATAGGAGACTTTTGGAGGCTAGGGCGACCGAAGCCGGCCCCGCTGATGTTCCCCCTCCTCCAGTAGTTAATGTTCCTCCTCCCCCTCAGCATCCACAAGAGGATTTCGCGGAGATTTGTAAGAACTTTAAGGCATTGGGTTGCAAGAATTTCATTGGAACCGAGACATATGTAGAGGCCAGAAATTGGTTGAAAGAAACCGAAGATCTTTTTACCTTCTTTAATATAGATGACCGTAGGAAGGTTTTATTAGCAGTGTGGTTGCTAAAGGAAGAAGCTGCACGTTGGTGGGTGGTCACCACCGTTACTAGGCCAATTGAGACTTGGGATGACTTTCGAGGAAAGTTTGGACTAAGGTTCCTATCACTGAAGCAAGGGGACATGACTATTAGGGAATACATAGATCAGTTTAATCAACTGGCTCAGGTCGGTTTAGACTTGGTTAACACAGCTCAGAAGAAGGCCCTATACTTTGCTCTAGGATTAAACGAGCCATTACATGGTTTAGCCATGACTCATATACCCTTGGGGGCAACTTTTGAGAGTTTGGTGAATATGGCCCTACTCAATGAAGAGAGCAGGAGTGACAAGGAGGAGATCAAGATGAATGATACTCAAGCCAAGTAGACTGATTCCCAGTGGAAAGGAAATCAAGGTAATCCAAGCGGTCAGAGCAGTCAAGGCAATAAGAACAAGGGCAAGAACAACAAGACGAAGTGCCATTATTGCGGTTCAGTTGGGCATCTTAGTAAGGATTGTCAGAAGAGAAAAAGGAATAATGGTGAATGCTTTTTCTGCGGTGAGACTGGACATTTCAGTAAGGATTGCCCGAAGAAGCAAGGGCAAGGCCAGGGTCAGACTCAGCGTGCTGGACCTTTGGGAGGGCAAGTTCATGCTCTCAATGCCGCTCCAGTTCCCGATCGAGGTAGTATTTCTGTTGAAAGCCTTGTGTACATTTCTGATTTTCCTGTTCGTACCTTGTTTGATTTTGGTGCATCGCATAGTTTATTTCATCTGATCTAGTTGAAAGTTTGCACCTGAGTACTAGTCTAGTTTATGATCCCGTGTGTGTTTCAAATCCAATTGGGGTTTTTGCCCATTTGTCTATTATCTACGTGGATTTGAAAATCTCTATCTCTAGTGTAGAGTTCTCGTGTGATGCTTGTATTCTCGGTTTCATGGGGTATGGGTTGATTTTGACCATGGATTGGTTGTCCAGTTTTGGAGCTATTCTTGATTTTTGAGCATAGGGTTGTGAGGCTCATGACTCGCCTCGGTAATACCCTAGGAATTTCTAGTAACCCTATGAGTCTCGTCATGTTGTGTTATCTTGAATCCCTCAACTCGTCTATCGATAGTTTGTAATCGGTGAGGGTGGTCCGAGAATATCCTGATATCTTGGGTGAAGTGAAGGGGGTTACCCCTAAACGAGAGATAGATTTCCGCATTTATCTGGTTGATAATGCCAAGCCAGTTATGTGGCCGGTAAGGCACATGGTCCCGTGAGACGGGAGCTAAGTAAGCAAGTGAAGGAGTTGCTTGAGAAGAACTCCATTCGATGAAGCATTTCCGAGGAAGGTGCTCTAGTAGTATTCACTACTAATGTGGACAGTTCGCTTCGCCCGTGTGTTGATTATCATGAGTTGAACAAGAAGAATAAACAACCATTACCAAGGATCGATGGTCCGTTTGATCAGCTTGTAGGAACATCTGTTCTCTCTTGATCTTGCTACTGGATTCCATCAGCTCAGAGTAGCTGAGGATAGTATAGACAAGACTGCGTTCAGAACTCCAGATGGATTCTTAGAATGGCTGGTCATGCCATTCAGTTTGGCTAATACACCCGCCTACTTCGTGGACTTGGTAAGTAGGGTGTCTAGGGAGTTCCTGAACAAGTTTGTGGTAGTCTTCGTAGATGATATTCTGATCTTCTCTAAGGGTGAGGAAGAGCACGCAAGGCGTCTCGTGGAGGTGATGGATATGCTTAGAACGCATCAGTTGGAGGCCAAGTTCTCCAAAGTGTCACTTTTGGAGAAGGGAAGTTAGATTTCTTGGGCACATAAGTTTCTAAGCAAAGCTTAGCGGTGGATCCCGCTAAAGTAGTCGCGGTTCAAAACCGAAAAGCTCCGACGAGGACAATTAAAGTAAGAAGTTCTCTCAGTTTAATTAGTTAGTTAGCGTCCCTTGAGCTTAGACCTACCCTTCTGGATCAAGTAGGGACTTCACATAAAGAAGACCCGCAGTTAGTCGAGATCATGGACAAGTTGATTCGAGGCGAGATGTTAAGTCACCCCGCTATAGATGACAAGGGATGGCTAAGACGCAATGAGAGAAAGAAGGCTCTTGAGGATGCACATCACTCGAGGAGGCAGCCGAGTTTGTCCCAAGGTGCATGTTGTGCCAACAGATTAAAGCCGAGTCATAAAAAGCCCGGTGGGCTAGTACATCCATTGGAGGTCCCCGCAATGGAAATAGTAAAGTGTCACGAAGGATTTCGTGGATGGACTGCCTAGATCAAGGAAAGGGAATACGAGCATATGGGTCATAGTAGGTAGACTCACGAAGAGTGCTCATTTCACTCCGGTAAAGAGCGAAAGGACTGCATCTTAGCTAGCGACAGTTTACTTCCAAGAAATAAAGCGATTACACGAGGTTCCCTAAAGTATAGTTAGTAACCATGACTCAATCTTCACTAGCCAGTTTTGAGATAGTCTACGGGAAGTCATGGGCAAACGGCTGAATCTAGGTACGGCCTATCATTCGCAGGCGGATGGTTCATTTCGTTCAAGCATGAGTTATAGAACACCACGTTAGTAAGAGCAATTGGGAACGTGGACTGGTATTTTCAAGAAAAGTGCTGCTGCATGGAATACTTTATAGTAAGTAAACGAGATCCAGGATTCACTAGTGAATTTTGGAGAGCTTGCATGAAACCATGAGGTCATGGTTATGTTTAAGCCAAGAATGTTAGAAGAGTAAGTGAAAAAGGGAAGACGAGAGGCGACAAGGAAATGGGCTCCAACTCATATTTGGAAATAAGAGTTAAGAAGCTAAGAAATCATGAAGTAAAAGACGGCCAAAGCACAGGGGAGTTAAGCTCAAGGAAATGTGACTTAGAAGACTGAAGGCTAGATACGCGCATCATATCTCTTTTTAAGAGCATATCCTTGATCCTTGTTTTCCTGTGGAACTTACTCGCATATTATCTTTTTATGTATATCCTCTCGGTCCCATTTTCGGTCCTATTTCTGTCGGGAGGTATGACTTATTGGCTAATAATACATGTCAGGGTTAGGAAGGGATTTCTTGTAATCCGAAAGGAGTATATCCTGCCTATCTTCCCGATCTCTTTGTAGCATATCTTTTGCTATCCATGTTTGTCTTGTTTATCTAGTTTATCGTGTTAATCTTGTCATGAGAATCTTAGGTAGAAACCCTTTGGTTGAAACATGTGTTTGAAACATGTTATGCTTGATGGTTGCAAGTGGTTGCAAGTGTTTGCAAGTGGTTACTCGTGGATGCATTATACACGATTAGGCACTAGATCGGCTCACACACTCCTCATATTGCATATGCATGAGTGTTTATGCTTATTCATGGATGAAAATTGTGTGTTATCACATGGATGTTGCATATGGGTGTATGTTATGTGCACACATATAGATGATATACATTATGTTAGGAATTGCATACATATGGATTCATTTCACTAACATAATTTGCATGGATGATATTCGCATTAGATAAGTACATATACACACACCTTTGCATATGTTCATCCAGCATTTAGGATCTTGTAAGGACAATGATTGCTCGTGGATGATGTTTTGAGTAGATGGATGTTGGATGGTAGGATACATTCTTCCTAACTTGAAGATTTCGGGGACGAAATCCTTTAAGGAGGGGAGAATGTAACAACCCGTATTTTTTTATTAACCTGTAATAACATAAATTGAGGCAGAATTTAATTCTAAAATCTGAATCAAGGGAAACGGACTATGCCATTGCGTTCGTCTCGGAAAAATACGCGAAATAGAGTCCGAGTTTTCGAAAATCGGAGTCCGTATGACCCGATTAAGGTCCAACGAAGTTTTCAGAAAATTTCTAAGGAAAAACAGATTTCAAATTCAAACTTGAATTTGGAAAATTGGGCCAGTTGGGCCAGGCGGGAAAATTCCCGCCACAGTACCCAAGTCGACAGCCCTGTCGACTTGGGAGTCGACTTGGTCTGACCAGGTCGACAGCCCTGTCGACTTGGCTGTCGACTTGGCTCAGACGCCCAGTCCTGCCTGGTGCACCATTTTGAGAATGTGTTGAGCTTGGGGGCCAGATTCGGTTTAGAGGGCTGAGATTGGAACTAGGGTTTAATCCTATGGTCTAAATCACTAGCCTAATCTATAAATAAGACCCTAACCTACCCTAAATCATTCATTATTCATTCTAGCAACTAAACTATGGCAAAATTTTACCTCTCATGGCCTCCACTCTCTTCATACAATTCCTAAATCAATTCCTAAGTGATTTTCCATGCATACAAGTGTTTTTAGACTTGTATGATCATCATTAGCTTGCATTCAAGTCTTGTTTCTCTATTGGCATCTTAAAGGAAGAGTTTTGATTAAGTTTGCTTGCATTTTTGGGGTTTAATTGGTTGCATAAGGGGTTTCTTACATTTGCTAAACTCATTTGAGTCCGCATAAGCATTGTAAGCCCTATTCCTTTCATACTTGAACTTTAAAGTTAAATGTATGATATGCAAGTTGTCATATGTTATGCAAGTTTTATTATGCAAGTATGATATGCAAGTTGTCATATGTTATGCAAGTTTTGTATGCAAGTTTGATATGCAAGTTGTCATATGTTATGCAAGTTTTGTATGCAAGTTTGATATGCAAGTTGTCATATGTTATGCAAGTTTTATTATGCAAGTATGATATGCAAGTTGTCATATGTTATGCAAGTTTTGTATGCAAGTTTGATATGCAAGTTGTCATATGTTATGCAAGTTTTGTATGCAAGTTTGATATGCAAGTTGTCATATGTTATGCAAGTTTTATTATGCAAGTATGATATGCAAGTTGTCATATGTTATGCAAGTTTGATATGCAAGTTGTCATATGTTATGCAAGTTTTGTATGCAAGTTTGATATGCAAGTTGTCATATGTTATGCAAGTTTTGTATGCAAGTTTGATATGCAAGTTGTCATATGTTATGCAAGTTGATATGCAAGTTTATCATGTTGTAATATGCAAGTTGATATGAAAGTTTATCATGTTGCAATATGCAAGTTTATAGGCAAGTATGTCATGTTATGGTATGCAAGTATGTTATGCAAGTTTGGGTTGAACATTTTGTTCATGCTATCATGTTATGCATGCTTTTGAGGCCTAATGCAAGTATATGAACATATGTTCATTTCATATGCCACCATGTTGAACTTGTGGCTTCAACACTTTTATGTCATGATTATGCCAAGTTCCCTCTTTCTATCCTTTATGCGCTATTGCGATATGTAAGCGATGGGATTGCGTTTGGGTTGGGTAAACTTAAAAGACGTAAAAACATAAGCTTGGGAATTTACCTATTAAGTTAGGTCTACCCATTGGGAATTTACCTATTAAGTTAGGTCTACCCAATTGCTTGAAAAACTTGTAATGTGTTTTGGAAACATGGTGGACATGACACTTAGAAAAGATAAGTGTGACCAACTCGAGGTTGGGTTGAGTTTGTAGCGTAAACCTACCCGGAACCGACCGGCTTAACTAGTTGCTACAAACAATAGGACCCAATGTGAGAAGTTGGTCATGTTGTACCTTGAACCCGAGGTTAGACCAAGTTGTGGTGTAAAGCTACCCGGACCCGCCCGGCTTAACTAGTAACCACAACAAAGTCTAATGTGAGAGGTTAAGGCGCATTAATTAATTAATGCCTCGTGATTAGGGTTAAGTCATGAACCGCTGGAATACTTAACCAATGAAAACACGATGGGTTGGTAGGATTAAGTCATGGACCGCTTGAATACTTAACCAATTAAACACGATGGGTTGGTAGGGTTAAGTCATGAACCTTGGATACACTTAACCAACTTGGTACTTGGATGAGTTGGGTTAACCACATTTAACCCATCAAGGAAACCCTAGTTACGTGGTCCTTTGCACCAGTAACCCTCTTGGTTGTATCAGGATACCCTAGGGACTAGGCTAGGGTGGGGCACGATTACTGGGATGCCATGTAAGCGACCAAAACGACGGCTGGGTAGGTGCGCCGGTGTGGGTTCAGGCGGGCCATGATCGTGCACATGGTCCGGAGTTGAAAAAGCAGGCACGGGCACCAGTAGGTTTAAACTGTGCGTGCTTGGTTTGTGTCGGTGGTTGACACCCTAGGACTTGATACACCCTAGGGTGGACCTAGCACAGTTTAGCTACACTTCGTAGTTGGGCCGTATGACACAGACACTTGACGAGTTAGGCTTATAGGGAGCCGATCGACTAGACCGTGCTAGTTGGACCTTGGTTTGGGTCATTCATGATGTTGGGCCAAACTTGGGCCTGGGGATCACTTCTTGTTTACACTTTGGACCTCGTATTGGGGTCACTTCATGTTATTGGGCCAAAGCTTGGGCCAAGAGATCAATACTTGTTTATTCAAGTCATGTTAGTTTACTAGTACACCTGTGGTGCAAAACCTTAATCCTGATTATGCGATGACACCTTTATCTACCTTGATAATTAATCATCATGCTAGTATGTTGTTATCCTTATGTTCATCCCTTGCTGCCCATACCAGTTAACTTTATCAGTTTACATTGATTGTAGTAGGGCTTACTCAGTCTTTTTGACTGACCTGTTTTCTTTCGCCTCTTTTCTTCCGTTTCCCCCCCCCAGGTTCTCAGGGAGGGAATACAGGTGCTTAGCTTGGATTTTGGATTACTTGCTTGTGGGATTTCAGTTCATGTACGCTTTCTACATGAAGCTAGCTATGGTTCTCACGTATTTTGGGGATAGCACTTATGTATTTCTGTTTTCAGATGATGTTGTTTTATCTAGACTTGTTTATTTGGGAAATTGATATTATGTTGTACCAGACTTGTTTTGAAATGGTTTAAATCTTCCGCTGTTTTATCTAGGTTATTTACTCTGTTTACATATATACATATGTTCTTGTTCTGCCTTGATATATCATTATGCATGTTTACCTGATTCAAACGCCCCTCCAAAGTCAGTGCCCTTGCAAGAGTGGTATTGGCGGAGGTGGGGTGTTACACAAGGGGAGAAATACCCCGCCAAAACGTAGCACCGAGCAGTTGGGCTAGCAACTAATCCGAACCCTGCGGTAGGCGAGAGAGGCTCCATCAAACTTTGAAGTTCAAGACTTGAACCTCGAGGTTCGAAAATTCGAACCCCACAGGGATCGAAAATTCGTGCCATGGAGGTTCGAAGATTCGAAGCCCTCCAGGCTCGAAGACTCGAACCCCACAAGGTTCAAAATTTTGAACCCTGGGAGTTCGAAAATCCGACCCCTGCAGGTCCAGTAGTTCGAACCTCTCAGGTTCGAGAATTCGAACCCCTGAGGTTCGGGAACACGAACCCATGAGGGTTCGAAAATTCGAGCCCACGAAGGGTCGAAATTTCAATCCCTATAGGGGTCAAACCCAGTTGGGACCTCCACCTCTCTCTCCCTCACTTCAAACAACTCCTCCGAGTCGTAGCCCTTCGACCTCTTCCTCCTCATTTTTTGGCCCTAACCATTACCTATGTCGGGTTCGAAATAATATGGAGCTTTCACAACAATGGCGGTCGAAGCAAGAAAGTAAATGGAAGGAAAAACGCGAAGGGGGCTATTTATAATAAAAGGAAATAGTCCCTTCGTATTCCCAAGAATTTCGAGCCTATGGATTCTAAATTTCAAACCCACGAATTCGAACTTTCGAACCTCCAGGATTCAAAATTCCGAACCCCTGGGGTCGAAATTTCAAACCTCTATGGTTCGAAATTTCGCACCCCAAAAAAGAATAAACAACCGAACCCTTGGATTCGAAACTACACGCCACACGCTCATGTATAAGTATTCCATGCGCACCTCGCGGACACATGGAGGCCGAGCACTGCAAAATACTTAGCGACGTGAGCACGATGCCATACCAGCAATGGCTCGCTCGCAATCATGTAGTGAACGAGCATGCCATCTAACATGTGTTTTCCTTTAACTTACAAGATAAACCAGTAACTCAATTACTACATCAACCAATCCAAAGCACATCGTGTCGACACAAGATGTACTTTGGGGGGCAAATGTTAACCGGCCTTTTGGTCCGGTTCCCAAAAGTACAGATGACACGCTCGACTCAACACATCGTATGGAACTAAACCCGAATTAGATGCTTAGGAGCGAAGGAAACAGGATGAAGAGGGATCGCGCTGACAGAGACCTCATGGCACCCCCAAACTCCCATTCGCATAGCCTTCGAGGTGCGGAACCTCGCACCCTCGAGGTGCTTGAGGTGCGAAATCTCGCACCCTCGAGGGGAGAAATCTCACGCCCTAGGGACGAAATCTCGCACCCTCGAGGCGCGAAATCTCACATCTGCGAGGTGCGAAATTTCACGCCCCTGGGCCCAGGTGCGAATTTCTCGTATACGTAGGCTCCAGGTGCGAATTTTTGCATGTGGTCCCCTATTTCTACCTACTCCTACCTAACCCCTACCTAGAATTTCTGCATGTGGTCCCCTATTTCTACCTACTCCTACCTAACCCCTACCTACTCCTTTACTATAAATACCCCATGACTTCACACTTCAAAGGGGTTGGAATTTGAGACCTTGGGACTTCTCTAGAGCTCCATTAGTGGCATCCTCCATTTGAGGAAGAAGAAGAGCAAAAGTGTCCATTTCTTAATATATTAAATATATGATAATTATGACATCATATATGAGAATGATGACATCATCTAGCATAAAGATGAATGTAATGAAATGTAATGAGATGTCATGAGAAGGTCTCACACTTATAACTTTTAGTGATTAATAATATTCCAACAAAGCTTTAAAGTGGACGTAGGTCCCTCACGAGGCCGAACCACTATAAATCTCTTGTGTTATTTACCGCTTTCCTGCTCTCGTCTGTGTGACCAAAATAACTATTCCGGTTAATTGGAATCTTTGGTGTTTACGACATTTTTTGCCGTCAATAATATTTAACCTATCCTAAAGTGAATTAAACATAAAACTGAAGTATTCATACAATTAGAAACTAATTTTCAGATCAGGATAACACTATGTTTTTTAACCTTTAAGTAACAACGTCACACAATTGTAAATTGATTATTGATGGAAGTAATTCTCTTATTTTATTTTTAAACAGGTTCAAACTAGACCGAACCAAAAACGGACCTTATTATAATAAATCTGAACTGAACCGTTTGGACGATTAGTATAATAGTTTGTATTTTTGATCAACCGTTTGATATGGTGTGAAAGCTGTTTGGACTCCAAACTGCACCAAACGGAACCATGCCCACCCCTAGATAGAAGCATCCCTGTGTAAGCGAATACCGTGGAATTTCAATAATGGACAATTTAGGTATCCTAAATGACAGCTTGACTTAAGGTTTTGCTTTATAATATAAGGAACAATCATATAACTAACATGTGAATATTGTATATGCATATTACATAATAGCCTTACTCAAGTATAAAGAAATTATTTACAAATGCTTAAAAAATCAATTGATCCTAAAGCAATACATATACACACACAAATATATTAATAATATTTACTTAACACTTATGTTTGTAAATATATGCATAATCAAATAATATATATGTTAATAAAATATATGTATATATACAATAGATTAGGTATAGCGATCAGCTCTATAATATATTTTTCTTTAATATTAATATATATTTTTATTTAAATATCCATGCGAAAAATGTTTGAAGATTAACTTCTAATACAATATCAAATTTTAATTTTCTAATAAACCTGAAAAGATGTATGATTTTTTAAAATGATTCCTACAAACTTTTAGCTTAATTTTTGTTTTTTTAATATTTTGGATTAATTCAAAATAAAAAATGATTATTTTTATTTCTATCAAGAGTTTATTTACTATAAGTTTAATTTTATAAAATATGAAATATAATTTTGATAATATATTTAAATTAATATTGTTTATTTATATAATATTTATAGAATATTAAGATATAAAAAACATATTTATCATTGTCGGAAATTAACATAGCCCTAATACTTTACATATAAAATTGCACGACCGCATCTGATCAAATAACGATGTTGTAATTAATTATTTAAATGTTATATATATTAATATAATGAACCATATTTATTATGCATAAATAATTACATTATGATCAGAGGTATACCATACTTTCTATGCCTTGAAATACACCTTAAAATGATGATATCCATCCTTGACCATGTCATATGACCATGTCATATAACACGGAACAGATTTTTCCCGATGAATACAAGTGCAAGAAACTCGCCATGCTTTTTAGAAAATGAAGCTAACATAAGGTCTTGTGGTACACACATAATGCAAATGCAGACTTGGGTGAGATTTCTCCTTATGATAACAAAAAATGCTTGATACACGGAAAATCCTCTGATTATTAGTGCATAATGTGAAAAGTCGTATTATGTTGACATATATGTATACAACTAAAACCACAAGGTAGCGGAGAATGGATTTCCAACAAATGACGAAGCTAAGGAGCTTCCTCATTCGATGGGTACACCTCTAGAGCGATGTCCCATGAACCAATTGGCTCTCTACTAACACAAGGTCGGGTTACCCCTTAACTAGGTAACTTAGAGCACGTCTGAGTATGTCATCTCCCGATCGTTACCAACCTTTAACTGGGAGCCCTCGACATCAACATCCACATAAGTAGAAGTTGCCACATAAGTGATACCTCGATTCCATACCATGGTACAATTTTTATCTAGAATTTTTGGCCATTTTCAGGGAATGAGGCTTGTCCAAGTCTCGTTACACAAAGATACGCTTAATTAAGCCATGCTTTGATCATTAGTAGCTCATCACTTGGGATGCCACATTGTCATTTTATAACATATAATTGATAATTACTAACCATATAACCTTTTAGCTAGTATGTCTCAAAAAAGGGTGTTAAGCTAAGAGAACATATTCTCCGCCACCAAGTAGAAATATATTTAGTAAGGAACAATTGAAACATTACAAAATACACTATCAGACATGCATTCATACAAGTTCGTTCTGAGTCTAAACGAAACAAAAGGTGTTTTGTTCCTCGTCCAATAAAGGAGAGAAGCCCATGCAAATTCGGAAAAATCTACAAGTACGATTGGACCACTTCTATAGTATAATCTCGTAGTGGGTGTACAACTGGAGACATCAGTAAGCAATCCATATGATGTGAAGATTCCCGGTCTTCAACCACCGTCTTCAATTAGATACGCTCTAGACATCACTAAGCACTCCATACGATGTGAAGATTCCCAGTCTTCAACCACCATCTTCAATTAGATGCGCTCCATTTCGCCGTATGATCATTCGAAATGGTTTTCGGATAGAAATCTGATCCTAGTCTTTTCAAATAAAAATCCAGTTTAAAATTAATTATGAATTATATTGGATCTTAATCAAGTCTCCCTTCTTGGTTAGTTAAAACCTTCTTTAAAACCATTTTTAGTTTTCTTACCCTTTTAAAATCTATATTTAATACTTATTAATCCAAACTGTATTGTTTACTCGAAAACTGAACCGAAGTTCCCTTTTTAAATCCTTCTTTCAAAAATTTATTTTGTAAATTTCCTTTTAAAAAACATACCTTTTTAAAAACCGAGGGTGATTAAGACTTGTAAGTCTTAATAACCTTTCCTCATAGCTACTTGCTTAAAACAAAAAAATTCAAAACCTCCACCGATTGATTTAGAATTTTAATTTAAACCGATTGATATTAAATACAAAATTCATATAGAAACTAGATCAACTTTTATTTATTACCAATTCTCATAGTCAACAGATACTATATGCGGAATACTGATATAAATATCTTTCAAATTCCTCCAGTAGTATATGTCTAACAATGGAATTCCGTATCAAATATCCGAAAATCATTCCAAACCAAACATATCCTATTTATAATTAAAAAACCTTTATCTAAATCAAAAGAATAAACTGAAACCGTTTGATATAAGAATTGGATAGAAATTTTATCAGCTCATGTTCAGTATCAGTTCCGGTATTCAACCGACACTACAAGCGGAATAACGGTAAATCTATCTTTAAATTCCCTAAATAGTATAAGTTTTATCTATGGGTTTAACATCAGCATTCACTTCCAACCATTCCTGATTTCATTAATAATTGGAAAACCTTTTTATTTTAAGATAAATTAGATTTTACTTAAAACCAATATTTTTAAGCGTTATAAACTTTCAAAAATATTTCATTAACCATTAAGAATAACAATTTAAGATTCAAATAAAAATTAGTAATTTCAAAACTTCAAAACATACTATTCTTGAAAAAACAGTGCAAAAGTTTTACGAAAGCGTTATAGAATATTTCAAATAAGCTAGTTTGATCGAAATAACCTTTATACTATCCAAACTTAATATTTACAATTCAAATTAAATTTAAATAATTGATTATGATTTATCAATTTTTTTCCATATTTTTAATAATTTTTATAAAGCCATTTTTATCGGTTTCCAATGGTCACCGCACTGGAAAACCGCAATTTTATTTGAAAATAGATTTGAACATTACTTGAAATCTATACATTGAAGTTCCAAAAATCTTTTTTGATTTGGAAAATAGTATTATTAGAATGCAAATATTTTTTATTTCATGACAATCCAATTTATATTGCATTAGTTATAACCGTTTAAAGTTTATAGTTGAAATTTGAGAACTACCGCAGCACAACTAGTCCTATTTAGACCGTATTATGACTAAAATAAAAAACTTTCCAGTTTACTTCAAATATGATTATTAACCTTTATAAATCTATATAAATTTATTTAAAACAATATTTTCTAGACTTTCACTTCAATTTCAAATCAAAATTGAATATTATAATATTAATAAAATAATATTATTTTTCAAAAATCAATCTGAAGAACTTCAAACTTAAGACTATTGGAATAATCCATTTGACTTCAAAGTATTGTTTATATGCCTAACTTAACGTCGATTTTGAAATTAATATTCAAAACCGATTTCAAAATTGAACATGCCATTTATGGTCAAATTTATTTTCAAATATGTTTCCATCTTTACAAAAGTTATTCATACATACTTTAATGTCATTCCCAAACCATTTCAGATATCAAATTCCGAACTTTATTTTTGGACCTCATTATCAATATTAAATTAATATAATAATCATCTATGTTTCCAATTAAAAAGGAGACTTAATCAATAAAATTTATAATTCCATAATTAAGTTGTGATAAGTGTGCAGTAACATACCAACAACAATTTCCAACATACGAACAATCATAACAACCATCAACAATATCATTAACACATGTCATTAACTACGTGCATGCATTATGGTAATCAACGCTTATCAGTGTATTTGTGTTACTAAATACCCAACCATTCATCCAACATTACACACATATAATTTTCAACTATAATTAGCTGTATATAAATAAAAATGTGAGGAGTTCCTCACTAGCATATTTTCTCCTTAAATCTTCACGATAGGTGATCAGTCTAGCTAACGGCGAATGATCCCAAACGGAGAGTATTTCCCTACACCGATTCTTTGACAAAATATATTATTATTATTATTATTATATATATATCTTATATGTATACAAAAGAAGAGAGAAGGGGTAGGTGGGGCCGACAAAGGAGTGGAGGAGGGAGAGGAGCATGACATGGAAGAGGAAGAGCGTTAGGCGTACGGATGGTGGAGGTATAGAGATAGTGGAGCTCGGCTAGGGTTGAGGGAAGGGGTAGCCATGGCTTGGGTCTTGGGTGGAGGGGAGGCCCGAGGAGGGTAGCAGCGGCTTGGTGAAGGTAGGACCGTAAGAGTGAAATGGTAGGCCGAGGTGGGGAGCAGAGAAAAGAGGGAAAGTGGATGGAAAGGAGGGGAAGAAAGAGAGGGAAGTAGGGAGAAAAAGGAAAGGGGAGAAAGGCTTTTAAGAAGCCACAGCGAGAAAGAGGATAAGATTAAGAATTGAGAAGGAGAAGAGGGAATGAGATGGAATGAAATGGAAGGGTTAGGTGCCTTTTTTAGCCTTAAGGGAGGGGTGTTAAGATAAAAATGTACTCATCAAAACCATGGACTAATCTCAAAACCATGGTCCCTAAGGACATGGTTTTTTCCTAATATTTTTGGTAGCATTTGATAGAAATAGTCTTTTACAACATTAAGGAAGTGCTACAACAAGTTTAGCTAATACATTTCGAACATATATTTTGACAAAAGCTGGTAAATTTTTCGATACATTTTACAGTTATATTCTATAGTTTTAAACAATTATTTTATTTTCTACATTCAAAAAATACATATATAGCTAGAAATAATCACAATAAAATAGTTTTATAAAAGGATCCATTTGGCACAAGTCCCTATTAAGTTTCAAAATTAGACTCATATCTGGTCCTAAACTTGTTATAAAATAGGTCCCTATTTTTCGAAAATAGGTCAAAAAAATAAAAAATAAAAAAAATCATGTAAATTTTTATTTAAATAAAACACGTAAATGTAAAAAAATCAGATAAAAAAACCATCGAAAAACACATCAAAAGCCAAAAATACAGAAAAACAACAAAACGGCAGTTAATTGCATACTAGTATGCACGTATTTTGAATGTCATGCATACATCTGTGCAAGTATTTCAATCATGCATCTGTGTTGGTTTTCTTGAATACAGGCATGCAAGTATTACATAAATCTTGCATACAAATATGCAAAAATTCACTTGTATGCAAATCAGTTCATATTTATTAGCATATATGCATGCATGTATTTCATAATACTTTCACACATGTGAGCAACAATACGTAGGCATATTTTTTAACGTGAAACCTTCATGTAATATCTGCATATATATGTGCAAATATTTTAAAATAATTGCACACATATATGCAAGAATTCCTGAAGATTTTCATCGTAAACTGCTTTGTGAATACTTGCATACATGTGTGCAACTATTGTGAATAGTTGCACACTGTATGTAAGTTTTTTTCCCGGTGGTCTTCTGGAAATATTTGCAAAATTTAGAAAAAAAATTACTTGGCAGCACCTTTTTTTTAACAGAACACGTAACATGAATTCTAGGGACCCGCTTTATATTATAAAGTTACTATGGATGTCATTTGTATTTTGAATTTTTTTTAGGGATGTGTCCCTTATTTTCACTTTATAAATACATACTTGGAAAATTTGTTATAAAAAATATGATGAATTCTTACTTAATATTTTTCCGTTATATTTTGATAAAATTAAATATCCATTTTATTTATTTGAGCTATATTTATTTTAACACTAATTAAAAATTCATGCTTAAACCAAATTAAATTTATTTTACATTCATAATCCTGATTTTAAATTGGTCAAAAATCCTGGATTGGTACAATCTTCCCCATTAAAAACTTTTCGTCCTCGAAAAGGAGAGATCAAATATTCATAAATCAACTTCATTTACCTAAATATCTTAGTTTAGATAACTCTTTATTCTAACCACCCTTTTAGTCAAATTGTGAAACTAATTCATAAGGTATTTGTACTTACGTATTTTATTTCCTAGTCGAATGCATCTCAGAATTCGTCGATTATTAAAAATTGTTGAGAATTCAGATTCTCAAACCAGATTCTTATAAGGCTTATTACTAACTTAAGTTCTTTGATTAATCTATCCTTGATTTACCTACTAATGAAAGTAAATTTTAAAAGTCAAGACTATTTGTAAATGTGAAGAGAGAGAGAGGGGGGAGGAAGTTTAATATATTTATTTATTTATTTAATTTATCTTTCAAAAAGTTGACTTTCCTTTTGAACCCCAAATGAGGCCCAATGACTGTCGTCTCTGGCGTATTACCCCCATTCCGAACATAATGGGATATGTATCGTAAGCCAATTCGATTGTTACGATCAGTTTTCCTTTAAATTAAAATATAGTCAATATATTCAATTTTAATCGTACATTTCAATCTACCGTGGCCACATACGGACTCTAAAAATTTCAGAAAAATAAATCTGGCTATGTTTTGATGATACGGTCCTAATAAAACTAATTTCGTCCAATTTGGAGACCGTTTGAAAAATGGCCATTTTCTGGTCGATCCAAATTGACTGAAACTATCAAAGCATGTTTTCCTTCACCACGCTCACATATTAATTTCAAAAATTAAGAATTCTGGAATCTAGCAATAACTTGACATCCCGGATCTAACAAAAGTGGTTTCGTCGAAAAAGGAGGTCGTTTGCAAAATTTTCATTTTTAAGGGCCAAAATTCCATAGCGACTATTCTGAATTTTCAACTGGGCATAACTTTTTATTCCCACTATGAAATTTAGATTTTTTGGATTCGTTGTAAAGATATTTTCAATAGATTCTAATGTTTTTGGTTTTGCTAAAATCTTGTTTATTTTGAATCCTGTACATTCATTTGAAATAGAATTTTCAAACTACCGCGCCATTTTCAATTCCTTTTATAATTAAAATAAATGTTTATATTCTAACGTCGATTAAAATAAATATATACGTTCTAATTCTATTCAAAATAAATTTCTTGTCGTTATTATTTAAAATAATTCATTATTATTTAAAATAATTCATGTTAAATATTCAAAATTCATTAAACTTGCCAAAACAAAACAAAAAATTGGCCCAGATTTTCCGGGTTGTTACACTATTCCCAAAAATTCGAGTGAAAATAAGTCTAATACTATATCCATATCCTATCGTTACTGTTCATATTCAAACTTCTTAATTTTAAATTTATTTATTTAGCAGGATTTATCGACTGTCCAAAATCATCAATAATTCCTATTTCAAATAAAACCCTTAACTTTTTTAACCTAACCTTTTCAAGTTCAATTTGCCTTAATCATCTTCCAAAATTTTCTTTTAACCAAGTTCTTAGCCTTATCAAATTAAAAAGCTTTTTATACCCGGACTATTGACTCTAGAGTATCCTTATTTATATTAAAAAAATTCATTCACTAGATATCCATATTCGATTTTAACGATCTTAACTAATTAACTTGGGAAAGATCACTAATATTTAATAGTTTTGGTCTTTTATTATTCAAGTTATACTTTTATAAATCAAAACAAATCCTTTTATATTCAAAATATTACTTTTTCAAAACCAAAACCATTTTTATATGAAAATGTGTTCTCTCGTTTATAGTAATCTTAAACTCATTCTAGGAAACTACTAATCCTATCTTTAATGAGTTACTCTTCATCTCTGATGAGTCCTTTCCTTCTGTTGTAATGACTCGTACTCCAAAGCTTTGTATAAACTAAATATCTGATATCAATTTTGTAATGCCTGCCTTTTTCCCCATTTCTTACCGGTAATTAAACTGACTCAAAACGCTTATGAAGACGGATTATTAGGGGTACTTGCACATTGGAATAGAACATAGTGAACTTTATATTATCATAATAATTTTAAATTAGAGTTACTCTAATCATCGGAGTACAACAGATACACAGCAGAAAAATTTAAACTCTCAACAGAAGAATAATGATCCAAATAATAGCTCCAGTCCTAATCCAGCACCTGCTCTAACTGACTCCAAGACTAAATCTATAAACCAAATTACTAGGCTGCCTGTGTGGAAAATTATTAGCACCCAGAGTTTAGGTGAAGGAATAATAAACTCCAGGTAAGTTATGGGACTGGTGTGAGAAACTAAAACAATTATATTTTGATTTATTTTAAAGTGAGGTAAATCGTAAGACCACGGAACACGGAATGGGGTTTTCCCTTATGAATACCAGTGCAAAAAATTCGCAATGCTTTTTGGAAAATGAAGCTTCCATTAGGTTTCACGGCACACATAATGACAACGTAGACTTGGGAGAGGTTTCTTCTTATGATAACCAAAAATGCTTGATTCGTGGAAAATCATGCGATATAATTATTATTAGTGCATAGTGTGAAAAGTCAGTTTGCAAGTAAATTATCAATCTTGGACAGCATAATACCCCATCCAATTATGTTGACGTATAAGTATACAACTAAAACCGTATGGGTTCGTAGTAGAGAATGGATTTCCAACAAATGACCAGGCTAAGGAACTTTCTTATCCGATAGGTACCTCTAGAGGGATGTACCGAGAACCAACTGGCTCTTTACTAACACAAGGTCGGGTTACCTCTTAATTGAGTAACTTAGAGCACACTTGAGTATGCTATATCCCGTTCGCTACCAACCTTTAACTGGCGCCCACTACTTCAACATCCACATAAATATAAGTTGCCACGTAAGTTATACTTTGGCTTCATACCATGGTACACTTTTTATCTAGAAGGAACGAAACACCCATGACCTTGCTGCATCTTTCCTGTTTTGGCCATTTTCGAGAGTGAGGCTTGCTGAAGTCTCGTTACACCATGTCATGCTTTGATCATCAATAGCTCATCACTTGGTATGCCACATTGTCATTTGTAACATATAATTGGTAATTACTAATATAACCTTTGAGCTTGTACATCTCAAAGAAGGATGTTAAGCTAAGAGAACATATTCTCCGCCACCAAACAGAAATATGTTTAGTAATGATCGAGTGATACATTATAAAATACACTGTTAAGTATACATTGATACAAGTCCAATTTGGGTTTGAACGAAACCGAAGGCGTTTTATTCCTCATCCAATAAAGGAGAGAAGTCCTTGCAAATTCAGAAAGATCTACTAGTACACCATTGCTATAGTATAATCTTGTAGTAGGTGTGCGGCCCGAGACATCAGCAAGCAGTTCACACGATGTGAAGATGTAACGGCCCGACGGATTTTCGACCCCGTAAATTGACACAATAACACATGTCGAACATTCAAGCATCGAAATCATAGGAATGTTATTAGAAAGAGATTAGAGGGTGAGATAAGAAAGAAAGAAATATTATAATAAAAGAAGAAGAAGAATCAAACACAACACAGAGTCTCACATCGCAGCGGAAAAAAATATAATATAGAAATAAATCTTTAGTGAGAGCTTTAAAATACTTACAATCATCAGAGTACATCACACATCTGGACAGTTATAATAACTTACCCTCATATACAACACACAGCGGAATAATATCTATATAATATCATACGTTTGAACTCTTCTATCTCGTCTCTTCATAGCATTTGATAACCTGAACCTGTACGACCCGGTCTAAACCGAGCATTACAAACGATGGGTCAGTCTGGTGAGTGAGAAAAACACACTAAGTTTATAGGTACCACACAAATTGATTTTAAAGTCAAAACCTTTTTGAAAGAAAAGGATAATCGTAAGATCAAATCCACACATAAACACGGACGGTTTTTACCTTACGATAACCCAAAACGTTTTTGAAATCAATATCTTTTCTGATATTATAATAGTGTCTAAATACAAATAAATATCAATCTAGCAGAACACTTGCATGTCACGCTCTACATATATAGTATACAATCAAAACCGCGGGCGCTTATTGGAGAATGGGTTTCCAACTATGGCAAGGTATGTGACCACCTTCCGACAATGTACCTCCGGAGATGAATACATTGGGGATTCAACAAGAACATCTTGCAACCCCGATTAGAAATGACCGGCCCTCCACTTCGCTTGAGAGTACTGAATATACCATTACCACAGACGGGGGCCAGTCAACCGAACCGATAGCATACAAATAAAATAAAGGGACAACCGAAGGCATTTAATTTCACAAGATCAGGTAATGATATACCCTTTTGATGGGTGCGACCCACATAGCCATGTGACCTACCCGATTTTATACCATTTCCCGATTGAAGAGGCTTGAGTTAAAATTAACTAATTAATTTCTCATTATAATATTATTGTTTAAATCTTCTAAACATCGGCCACCATTCACTTTGAATGCCACATCGTCAGATCCGCTAGATATCACTAATTGACATCCACAAAAATACCCTAGTTAAGCTAAGAGAATGGCTGTTCTCCGCCATCAACTTGGTATGTTTGAAGAAATCAACATACGTGACCACTTTGGAAATACTCTGTCAGACACTCGTCCATACAAGTCATCCTGGAACAGGATGAACCGAAGGCACCCTCCTACCACATCCTATATAGGTATCACCCCAAGGATCAGTAACGAGTAGTCCTTGCAACCCGAAGATTTCACTCACGACAGAATCACAAGTCAAAATATCTCCGACCACTAAACCAAAGAAATTCAACAAGTGGTTCTTCCGTTGATGAAGATCCACGGTCTTCAATGCTCCATCTTCAATTAACATTTCCATGTATTAGCTAGACGGAATGGTTTTCGAATATAATTCGATGGTCTTTCCGTACCAACAATCGTATTTGATCAGATTCGATAGTCGGTTATTTATCTATCAAATAATATCAGGTGAATGAAATGAGTTTACTGATTCAGTACTTGACATTACTTAGCCTTTTTAATAAACATCTATTAATTATATTCTTAAAAATCATTTCATTCGCTTATAAACTTTTTGAATACAGTTTTGAATATTATTTACGGAAATCATAACTTATGTTTCCCTCAATTTCTCTCGTTAATAAACTAATATCGTTCAGGGGTAATCGTGAAGTCGTTCAAGTTGGGGTATTTTATTTACCTCTCAGACCTTTATCAACAACATTCATATCTTCTGAATAGATAGAAGTTTATTAGCCACACGTTTTCTTTTGGAAACCTTATTTATATCTTAACACCGTTTACTTAATTAATTATTAAGTAAACTATTATTATACTTCTCGATTAATCTTTATTAATCCTTTTTAATATTATACCCGACTTTCGATTCTATTACAAACATTCTTTGACTTGTTTGCAACAACAATATCATATTGGTTTTTAAATCATATATAACTGTATTTAACAAATCTAATATATCTAAATAAATCTTATATAAATATTTTTGTAAATCTTACCTTTATATCCTTTACAACTCTTATATTGACATCTCATACGAATCCCTTTTATCAAAACACTTCATTAATCATCTGTAACAAACGTTACAGATTTCATTTCTAAACTCTTAACATTCATTTTATTATACCTTTTCAAATTATTACAACAACTTATGCGTTGTCTAAAATCACAAAGCGATCCTTTTTAAAGATCCTTAGTTTATAAATAAAATAGACCAATTTATTATTTGTAACAATTATTACAGAATCATTTTTTCAAATCTCTCGCTTCATTTACAAATCCCATTTGTAAATTATTATCGACAACAAATATTTCGATTACATTTCAACTCCTAACTTCCATTTACAAAATCGTTTGTAAATCATTTACGACAATTTATATTCATTGCCATTTCCAAAATCTTTTACTTCTTATACTCTCAACTCTGCTTAACATGCCAAACTTCAGAACATCACATTCCGAACCTTGGAATAAATCTCACTTCGTTATTACATACCATTTTCTCATTTTGTTAATTTCCTTTTTCTAACTTCAAATATTCAGTAAATATTTAATTTAAGCTATCACGTTAGCTTAGAATCCGTTTTATAACTTCGTTATAAAAACATGGGTTTTTAATATAAAACTCGTTCATAAGCTCCTTTTCACCATTCAATTCGATTAATTTCAACTTCGATCACTTTTTAAATGAATTCCAATTAAAAAGTAACCTCTTAAATTATTAATTGAAATAATAATTTAATTCATCATTAACTACTGTATAAGTGGTTAACTTCTTTATTGACTAAAATAAATAGTAATTTTTCTTTTTAAAAATCTTATTAAAATTTAAACAAATATTCATTAACTATTTCATTAGATAAATTCAAACAAATTGATTTAATAATAAATCAAGTTAACACAGTTCACTTTGTCAATTCAAAACACCGTTATTTCGTTAACTAGTTCCAGTTGGTCCCTTATTTAAATAATTAATGATATAATTAATTTAAATAATTTCATTTAATTGTTTATTACAAACAATAAATCTCAATTATAAATCATTATATTAATCCTTGCTCACTTGCTTATTCACCTTAGTAATATAAGAATTAGCTTTATAAATCATGTAATAAGTAAGACGAGGCACGTGCTTCGCACACGACTGATTTTTTGTACAAAAATGGTGAATGGTGGTTAAAACAATCAACATATATGTGTTTGGTTAATTTCCCTTTTATAAACTTCATTTTAAAAAAAATATACTTAAAAATCTACATTCAGTTATAAATAAATTTATAACTTCATTACGGTCGATTCATCCGACGGTAAATCCATATTTATACAATGATTGATTTATAGGTCATATACTGCCAATTACTCAACCAATATCACCCACTGGTTTAAAACAGAACAAATGTTGAATTTCAGGTCAGTGGTTAACAAATCAATCATTCAATCAGAACAGTTCATATAATGGTAATATGAAAATAAACAACACTAAATAAATTTGAGGAATCCCGTTGGATCCCTCCAATCTGTACTTCCCTGCATTCAAAATGGTTATCTCAATACAATATTATTCAATTCAATTTAACTGATATAACAGTAAATAACAGCCATTTAACAACAACCAATTTATTAAATGCAAATAATTCATTAAGTTTATCACGTTTATTTTATAAATGTGACCAACAAGGTAAGTTACCTTTATTGGGACCAATCGTTAAAATAACGATTTGGTTTTTCACTGAAATTCATTGGTTCAATCAATATATGAGTATATATTATTAATAGACAGTCAATCATTAGCAATCATTAGCAACTGTAGCACACAATTATAAAAACCCAACTTATATAAAATATAAGCGGGAAAATACTGAGTGAGTTTAACTCATTTTGATTGCGTTCGTCGTTAAAATGGTTTGCTTTAATTAAATTAAACATGCGTTTAATTTAATTAAAAACTCCAACTGCTTCCGGCTCCGTCCGTTCCCATTTCAGAATGTTGCGCTCCCTAATATGGTTCCAACGACTCCTGTTCTATTCTAGTCTGTTCACGTATACGAATTATAAGACATACGGTTTATATTTAAATAATTAATCTATAATTATTATTAATTTCTAAAAATATAATATTTTTTCCTAATTACTTTGTTTCTATTTCAACGGTCACCTTCCATTTGTTTATTTCAGAACGCAGCTTTCTTTTTCCACGTCGTCATCTTTATTTTCGGTTGCCATATTTGTTTCCATTCCCTGCGCTACTACTGGTTCGAATATCATTTCCCTTTTGTCTAAGAATAAAGCCCATCAAAGAAGATAACAACCCCCGCCTAAAAGCTTCCCTCCCCAACGCACCTTCATTTCGAAACATACAGGCACTGCACCGCTTCCTCATTTTCTCCTTCCCCATTGTTATTCGAAACTTCTCATTTTTTTTCCTTTTTCTCTTTTTTTTTTTTTAAATTTGGTCCAAAGCTGCTGTACAAACATTCCATGTCCTCACCTAAACCATTTTAAACGCAACCTCCCCATGCACTACTAACTACACCACACACCAAATTACCCCCCACTCACATTAATTCTTCCTTTCCAACTTCTTTTTTTTCCTTTTATGTGCATGGGCCATTCTCAGTACCCATGCAAGCGCATTGGCTCTCAACGAGCATCAGCACTCCAGGTTTACAAAAACAAAAAAGAAGGGTTGACTTAGTGATTTACAAACTTCGTTCACTCCAACCTCCCACCAAACGTCAGCCTGCCCCTACCCTTTCTTTCTACCGTGACCACACATCACGTCCATTTTCTTCTTTTACTTTTTTTTGTTGAAAGGCTGAAACTCATGCGCCATTTGAAAACGCCCACCGCCGTGTCTCCTGCCTCAACCGGGACACCATCGGATTCCACCACAAGCCGCACCGTACCATCATGGATCCACGCGCTCGAGTATTGACTCGCCCATCTTCACAAAATGCAGGAAAAATCGCCAAAACCGCCGCACTTTCGGTCGATGCTCCGGCCATCTCACGGCTCAACGACAGATCGTGGCTGTTCAGATGATAGACCATACATAGCTGAACGTTTTTCATGTTGGAAGTTTTTAGAATGGTTGAGAGGATTGAGAGATTGGAGAGGAAGAAAACTGGAAGATTACTGCCGTTCGTTTCTTTAAGTGGCGGCTACGAAATTAGTTGACCGTGTATGAAAAAATGGGAGGGTTTTGACCCCAGCGCATGTATATATAAGAAATGGGATAATTTATATTATTATTTTATTATGTCCAACTTACTAAACTTCCGCGGAGCTTTTCGCAAAATTAACACCTCAAATGATCCCAAATTCGAGATGAAACACTTAATTCCTAGCATAAAAAAATATTTCGGACCCAATGGGACAGGTTTCGTCGAATTCCGAGATCATTTGTGAAAAGTCAGTTATAAATATCGATGAAAAATCAAGTGTTAAAAATTCCTATAGTTGCAGAAAAAATCCAAAAAATATGAGACCTTGACATTTTACTAGACCTCTTCCTAACAGATCCAATGAATCTTGTTTCGTCAAATTTGGATTTCGTTTAGCCAGTCGTCTATTCGTTTAAAGTTACCCCTGTTTAAATTGTCTAAACAATTAAATGTAAACAAAGACATTTTTGGCCACCGAAGTCACATACGACAACCGTTTTCAACGAAATTTGATTTTCTTACAATAATTTAATGATACGGTTCCAATGAAACTAATTTCATCGAAAACTGAGACCGTTTGCAAAAATGGCTATTTTTAACGCTTATATAATATTAATTAAATGTTAATTAAATTTCCAAATAATCAAATAAAATTATAATAAATTATTTTTATCATATATATCCAAACAGAATATATATACAACTTCAAATATAAATTATACAACTGAATATCGTCTGTTTTGAGTTAATCGTTATTTAAGTTATATTAAAAACCAACATAATTTATTAAACAAACGTTATATTTTAATAACGATTTCCATAGCGGCTATTTTAAAATTTGAACTGGACATAACTAACAAACTATAACACGAAATCTAGTTTTTTCTCTTCCATATGAAAACTATAGTCAACAAGATTCCAACGTTTCTTGTTTTCACAGAAATCCGACTTATATCAGATCTTGTATATTCAATTAAAGTTCAAAACTCCATATTACAAACTGCCGTGCCATTTCGAGCTCGATTTATAATTATATATAAATTTAACGTTCAAACTTCGTTTTAACAACGAATTCAATATTCTATTAAATTCCAAATATAATATTTAAAATAATAAATTAAATATTATACTGCCAAAAATATGGGACATTACAGAATATTCCCGGTCTTCAACCACCGTCTTCAATTAAATATGCTCCATTTCACCGTATGATTATTCGAAATGGTTTTCGGATAGAAATTCGATCCTGGTCTTTTCGAATTGAAGCGCAATTTAAAAACAATTGCGAATTATATCGGATCTTAATGAAGTCTCACGTCTTGGGTAATCAAATCCTTCTTTAAAACCATTCTCAGTTTTCTTACTCTTTTAAAATTTATATTTAATATTTATTAATCCAAACTTCATTCTTTACTCGGAAACTTAACCAAGGTTCCCTTTTTAAATCCTTATTTAAATTAAATCCATCCTTCAAAAAATTATTTCGTAATTTTCCTTTAAATAAAACATTCCTTTTCAAAATCGAGGGCGTTTAAGAATTGTAAGTCTTTATAATCTTTCCTCATGGCTTTACTTGCTTAAAACCAATATTTTCAAAAACCTCCATCGATTGATTCAGAATTTTAATTCTAGCCAATTGATGTTAAATATAAGATTCATAGAGAAATTGAATCAACTTATATTTAATACCAATTCTCATAGTCAACAGATACAATATGCAGAATAACGATATAAATATCTTTCAAATTCCTCAAATAGTATATGTCTAACAACGAAATTCCATATTAAAAATCCAAAAATTATACCTATCCAAACCGATATTATTTAAACTTGAAAAACCTTTATCTTAATCAAAAGATTAAACTGAAACCATTTGATATAAGAATTGGATAGAAATTATATCAAAGCATGTTCAATATCAATTTCGGTATTCAACCGACATTATGAGTGCAATAACGGTAAATCTACTGTAATGACCCGCATTGGCAGAGGTATTATAATTAATTTATTTAATTATATAAATAGTGATATAGTGAATTAAATGGTCGTGAAATTAAATAATGGTGAATATTTAATTAAAATAATAAATTAAATAATATATTTAATTCTGAAATAATCAGAATTAGCTGAAATGACGATATGGTGTGAACCGGATCATCTGTGATATATAATTCAGTTTAGAATTGAATTTGAATAACGAATATATTCAGTCGACGTCAGTTTGAACGTATAATTATATTATAATTAAGAATCGAGCTTGAAATGGCGCTACAGTTCGTAATTTGGCGATTCGACCTTCAACTGAATATACAGGGTATGTTTTAAATCGGATTTCTGTGAAATAAGAAACGTGTGGAGCTGGTGGAGTATATCTTTCTAGTGGAAGAGAAAAATCGGGATTTCGTCGTGTAGATTTTGATTTACGTCCAAATCAAATTTCAGAAAAGTCGCTATGGAATCCCTTTATAATTTATAAAGGAGTTATTTATATTTTTGAAAAGGAATTTCATTTTAAATCGAATATCGATTAAATCAGGATTTGAAATATCGAGTTAGAAATTCATAGAGGAATATTCTAGAGCTGTATGATATTCTATTGTGAATATATACGATAATATAAATTTATTTATATTTAATTTAATTATATTTAATTTAATTATATTTAAATATATGTATATATTTAAAAGGGTCATTCAGAGCTTTAAAAAATAGCCAGTTTTGAAAATGAAGTCGGAATTCGACTAAACCAGTTTCGTTGGGACCGCAATGTCGAACTCTAGTGGCATGTCAATTTTCGTGATTTTAGGAGATCGTATATGGTTGCTAGGATTTTTAGAAGGCAGATACAAGGAGAAAATCGAGAAAATAAAATATAAAATCAATTCAAAAATATCTCCCCTCATTTCTCCGATCACAAACAGGCCACGCCTCACCCTGTTTCAACCACAATTCCTACCTACCACAAATCAGGCCTATAAATACCCGTATAATCTGAACACAGCAAGCAAAATCCCAATTCAAGAAAATCAATATCCAAATCAAACAAATCCTAAAAAAATCGAAATGTATGTATATTATTATTCGCATCAACCTAAGCTTCAAGCCGGTGTCTGTTTTGTGAGGCGCGGTCGCGATTCCGGAGGGTCCATTTTTACTCAGCGAGGCTAGGGCAAGAGCTCGCCGACGGTTGAAGACGTTCTGGGTTGAACGGTCACCAAGGAAATGCTTCTAGAAGCAAGGAGCCTCTGCTGGCGAAGTTGGGTAGGATAAGGCGTCAGAAAAGGTCGGCCACATCGCTGCATCGTGGGTTTGAAGATCGAGCTCGAGCTACACGATTTGGGTATGAGGATGAAGATGAAACGATGAGGAGCATCAGGGTGTTAATGGATTTTGATTTCGTCGATTTGTTGGAGGATCGGTGGCCGTCGATTTGGCCATGAATGAATACTGGAGCCGCGTTGAAAATTGGGGGAAGACGGGTTTTTAGTGGTAAATACGGGCGTGGGCTTATAAGGGTGAAGATGGGCCGGGTTTTAATTTAAAAAGGGGTGAGGCCAATTTATTAAGTCCAACGTTTTATTTAAATATTATATGAACTTGTATACATCATAACTTCATCATACGATATCGGTTTTCAGCAAAACAAGATCCGTTAGGATCGTATGGACGGACACTACCCAATGGAACTGACGGGGAGCGGAGTGGAGCTCGTTTGAATTTATGGCGAAATAAACTGTTTGATTCAAATCAAACAACAGTTTATCGTTCTTTAACGATGAACTGCCAAAGTGAGTAAAATCTCACTAACTCTGAACAGTTTATAATTTCATGTTGTATTTTTAGAACTGTAAAATATTGGCTGATTGACTGTGTGTTGATTGTTTGATTGAACTGCTAGACAGTTAGTTGAATTTCTTTATTTGATTCTGTTTAACAGAATATATCATATAGAGCTGAAAGTGATGTTATCTATATTGTTTAACATCTGTGATGTAGGGAAACAGGTTGGAGGAATCCAACTGGATTCCTCAACAGTTGTTTTATTGTTTTTCATATATTGTGATATATGATGTGATATATAATCTGTGTCGATTATATGTGTTTGGACGATATTGGTCATCGTGATTTGATATGTTGAATACCATAACATACCGGAATGGTGAAAAGGGAATTTTCAAAATGAATATTGAAAATAGATTATTTAAAAAATCAAAAGATTTTATAAAAGGGTTAATATTTAGTGAATATTAGGCTCACGTCCCTATTTTGAAACTTAATTAGGCTCACATCCGGTCATAAACTTAATATAAATTAGGTCCCTCTTTTCAAAACTTATAAACTAATAATATAAAAAAAATAAAAAAAATTCGTAAATTAGTAATAAAATAAATTATGCATTATACAAAAAAATCAGTTCAAAAAACAACAAAAATAATGTCAGAAAGAAGAAAACAGCAAAAAAAGAAAAAGAAAAAACTGCAGTTAAATGCATAATATTATGCACCTTTTTGATTTTATTGCATGCATATATGCAATTATTGCAGTTCTTCCAGCGGATAGATTTAACTTAATTTTTCAGTTCATTTTTATTTGCATCCAAATGTGCAAATTTCTCAAAAAAATGCACACATGTATGCAACATTTTTATAGGATAACACGCTGGTTAAAAGTAGGGACCTAATTTATATATATATATAAAAGATTTGAAAAATTTAAACCCGCCCCTTATTTTATTACTTCCGCCTTATTTTATTTTATTTTTTAAAAAAAGTGCGTTCCTTCATAAAAAAAAATTCTAAAATATGGAAATAATTTCAGGATTCTACGGAAATAAAAAAAAAATAGTTGCATACATTTTTGCAATTATTACTGATAATTGAATATATGTATGCAACTTTTCCGTAAGCTATGTTCGGTTTGAAAATTTGAAACTAAACCTGCACAAATGTGTGCAAATATTGGGTATATTTGCACACATGTAAGCATGTTTTTGTATGAATAAAAATCAACGAAGATGTATGTAGTGAAAAATATGCACGGATGTATGCAGGAAAATGATATATGTGCATACTATTATGCATTTAACTGGAAATTTCGTTTTTTTTTTGTTTTTTTTATTTTTGACGCCTTCTTTGATGGTTTTTTGTTCTGAATTTTTTAGTGTTTACATGTTTTATTTAAATACGAATTTACGTGATTTTTTTATATTTTTTTTATATTTTTTTGATGACTTTTCAGAAAATAGGGACCTAATTTACAATAAGTTTATGACCGGGTTTTTTTTATATTTTGAAACTTAATAGGGACCTCTAAAAAACGCACCCTAATATTTATAACAATCAAAGGAGATTTTATAAAAAGGAAATATTTATAAATTAAATAGAGTTAAAGTAAAGGAGTTAATCGAATAGAGTCAATCGAGTTAATCGAATATTAGTAATTCGAATAAAGTAAAGGAGTTATTGAATATTATTTATTCGAAGAAGAGTTAAATAAAAAGGAGTTAATCGAATATAGTTTATTCGAATAGAATTAAAGGAGTTAATCGAATATAGTTTATTCGAATAGTAAAAAGGGGTTAATCGAATATAGTTTATTCGAATATAAAGTAAAAGGAGTAAATCGAATATAGTTTATTCAAATAGAATAAAGAAGTTAATCGAATATATAGCTTATTCAAATAGAATTAAAAGATTTATCGAATATAGTTTATTCGATAGGAGTTAAGTGAATAGAGTTAAAGTTAAATCAAAAGAGTTAGTGAACAGAATAAATTGAATAGAGTTATCGAATATACCTTATCAAAGGAAAGAATTATCGAATAGAAAAGATTTGAAAGAGAGTTACGTAAGGAAGTTTGTTAAAGAATTAGAAGGGTGAACTTTGTCTATTTCAAGGTTAGAATTGTTCTTCAGTTAAGGTCTGAGAGGTAGTATTACCCCAACTTGATTGACTTCATTTTTAACTAAGGAATGATTAAGGTTCGATAGTAAAGGATGGTAAAGTGAATTTAGTAATTAAAGGAAATGGTTTGAGTTGGCATCGCGATGGTTTGTTTAAACATCTGTCTAAGTCCAATGAAGAAGCTTTGGAAATGTTTTCCAAATAAGAAACTAGAAATGTTTTCTAATTAAGAAAACAAGAAATGGAAATGTTTTCCATTGTTAATAACGTATATTTTCCAAATTTAGAAAATAAGAAATATTGAATATAGGGAAACAGGAGATAAGTAAATTAATGAAATAAAGAGATAAATGTTGAATGATGTTTGATCGATATAAATTTCCATTTGGAAATAATATCGTTGTTTGCACACCTGTTTTTCTTCGATAGTTAAATCACAGACTATCGAAGTTTTGACCATTTTAACGTTGTTAATATGGAGAGACCGGTTGGATTATTATCCAAAGAACCACTCTATATTGGCGTAAGCGTTGCGAATCATATATGCCAAAGGAAATTGAAGACGGAGTTATGCAAGGGCTATCCTGTTCATAGAATAGTGCCTTCGGTTCATCCTGTTCCCGGATGACTTGTATGGACGGATGTCTGACAGAGTATGTCCAGACGATCACGTATATTGATTTCTCCAACCGTACCAAGAGTGGAAGCGGAGAAGGAAACTTCTTTTAGCTAACACATAATGTATTGTTGTAGACGTCAATCGGTGATTTGATGGATTTGACGATGTGACATTCGAAGTGAATCTGGTGTGATGATAAAGCGTAGCTTCTAGCCTCACATCCGGTAAATGACAGAAATCGGGCAGGCAGCATGGCTAAGTCGGTCGCACCGAAGTAGGGTGTATAATCACCTGATCTAGAGTTTCATTTACTTCTAAAAAATCTATTGTTGATGCTGTCCCATTCGGGAAACGGTTGCTGATCCCAACTGTTGGTGATATACATTTGATACACTCAAGCGAAATGAGTGGTCGGTCATGTGTGGCCGGGTTGCAAGATATTCTTGTTGAACCCAATGTATTCCTCTCTAGAGGTACACGAGCGAAAGGTGGTTCCATACCTTGTCATAGTTGGAAACCCATTACCCAATACGTGCTTGTGGTTTTGATTGTATACTATATATGTAGAACGTGAGATGAAAGCGTTTCTGCTAGATGATTATTATATTGTGTTGATAGACATTATTATAATATCAAAAAGTTTTTTGATATAAAGATATTTTGGATTCTCATAAGGGAAAAACCCGTTCCGTTATACGGCGTGGTCTTATGAGATATCTTTTAACTGCTTGAATTGTTTTAAACTGTTTTACTCACACCAGTCCAATGACTTACCCGGAGTTTATTTTGTTGTTTTCCCTAAACTCTTGGGTGCCTAAATTTGTACGGGAAGTCAAGTAGTCGGGATTTACAGATGCAATTGAAGAGCTTGGAGCAGGAGGCTTCAGGATTATATAACTATAGTTATTTCCGCTGTGTTGTAAGTGTTGTACTTTGATAATGATATGTATATTCAAGTACAGATTTGTATTTCAAAGTTATGTTATGAAATATATTTATTCGTTCCGCTGTGAGATTCGTGTTACTCTGATATTGTGTTCTTCTTCTTCTTCTTCTATTCTAAGTTTCTATCTTATCTATTCTCACCCTCTAATTTCTTTCATTAATGACCAGTATTTTTCGATGTTTGGTTAGTCATCAGTGAGTTTATGTCGATAACCAAAGTCGTCAAAATCCCGGGTCATTACAGTTGGTATCAGAGCTTAAGTTAAGTGAATTACCTTGGCTCTGTGGCGTGACTCGGTAGAGATAGGGTTAGTAATACCCTAGATTGAGTTGAGTGTATATATACGAGTGAACGTATTTGTATTTGATATAAAAATTTGTTCTATATTGTGGAGATTTATTGGTTAAGTTGTTTATGGATTCTGGTCGATCAGTTTGATCCACTGTATCGGTAGGAGTTACTAAACACTTGAATACGATGAACCGACACGATATGTTTTGAAAGGAGGGTAAATTAAAATAAGTTTACCCAAGGTATATCTTGATATAGAAAAGATATATATATCAAAATTATAATATATTGGATATATTGGTTGTTATTATAATCGAGTAAGATTATAAAAGTAAAATGGTTATATATATATATATAACCAATCAAAATTCGTATAGGTGTTACGAAATGAATTTAATCTGAATTTGAACCAAAAATTGAATTAAAATTCTGGAAAATTGGATAAGTGTTTGTAAATGGATTTGGATTAAAAATAAGGAAAATTTAAGATCCTGGGAGATTTTAAATTGTTTTACAAGCAGTGTGAATTATATTTTGAAATGAATTTCAAAGTGGAAATGTTAGAAATGGTTTTATAGTATTGAACTCACTTCGATCGCTGGAAAATAGATTCTGATGATGACAGCTGCATCATTAGTATTCATTTTCGAGTTGTAAGTGGCAAATTACTACCAGAGATACTGTTTTGAATTTGTTTTGGGAAAGACAAGCCGTGTTGAATTTCAAAATGGGATTTATAATAATAGAATTTTATATATAGATTTGAATAATAGAAGTGATATAAAATTTGAATAGAAATTGAATAGAATTAACTAAGTCGAGGAGGAATTAGTTAATCGAGTTTTGAATTCGAAGTTGAACTTTGAAAGGTGAATTGGATTTGTAAATGGATATTCGAAATCGAATATAGAACTTAAATTTGAAATTTGGATTCAAATTAGTTAATAAGCAAGTTAAAATATATTTGAACATGTCATGTTCAAATATAAAAGTGAAATAGACTAAAAAGTTAATTAACAAATTAATTAACGAATTGAGTTAAAACGATCAAGTATAGTTAAAATAGATTGGGCAGGTACAAATATACATGAGATAGGTATGGATAAGGTATGAAGGTATATAAATAGAATGATCGACGAAAAGGTATGTATTTAATTCATATATGAGATTTTATGCACCGTATCGGCTAGCCGCTGGGCTTTTTCTTTTTCTTTTTATTGGTGAGGGCCATGGGAGGCTATTTGAAATATCCCGATGCTCCCGGTACAAAGAAGGTTATGGCAAATTTTCCGGGAATTTAAGGAGTTAGAATATTTTTAAGATAATTTGATAGTTAGAAATCAACGTATCGATATATATATATAAGTCGATAAGCAAACGAACTTAGAAATAGAATAGTAAAATCAAAAAGGAAGACTAAGAATAAAATCTAGTAAAAATAGAAAGAGGAAGCGTATACGTGTTTAAAAATGAATAAGTAGTTGTATGGTATTGATTATTCGAGTAAGTAGTCATATCTGTTTTGACGTTATAAATGTTATTCAGTCAAGGTCTGAGCGGTAGTTATACCCCAACTTGATTGATTTCATTATTAACAAATAAATAGTAAGATTTCAGGCTCAAATATCAATATTGAATAAGAGTTAGTTGAATATAGTATTTGGGTTGTTGTAACGATGTTTTACACAACATCCGTTTTAACCCAAATAAGTGTAAACTTGAAAATAGAATAATAAATATTTCCTAAGTATAGAAATAAACGAGATCGGAAAAGAGATAAGTAATTGGAGTATTTTCCAAATATAAATAGCATATATTTTCTAAAGTTTAGAAAATAAAGGAAGGCGATATTCGGAAATGTTTTCCAAATAACGTAAAAGGCCAATAAGGTTATTGAAAATATTTGGTTAACAAATATTGATAAAGAAATAGAGAAGTGATTTAACTAATGGAATATTAATTAAGGGCTCAGTGACATGTTCGAAAGGAAAATTTGATTTTTGAAAAGAGTAAACTGTTTTAAAAAAAACTCCCAGGGAAAGACTGTTTGAATTAAAAACAAATTTAATAGAAATTTGTGAAAACAAAATTGAATTGGAATCAGTTAAGTGGTAACTGAAATTGAATTAGAATGATATCAAGACAAATTGGATTGTGAGATTCAAATTTGAAGTGTAATGTGATAATCAAGTTAAGAGTTGGGAATCGAGAAGAAACTCGAGTTGAATGATATTTGGCTCGGATATAAGCGAATGGTTGTGTTGTGGATAAAAGCAGATTGGAATTTGATGGGGATGACCCTTGTATCCGCTGAATAGATAACAGGTGGAAAGGATATAATGATATGCCGACAAAAGGTACAAGTTTATATTTCCATTAGGTATGATATTTTGATGAGCCGAATTGGCAAGCCGCTTGGCTGTTTGATTTTCTTTTGGGATGGAGATGGCCCAAAGAGGCGAGTTGGAGTTTGACCTATTGACCAGTACAAAGAAGGCGCTGGCGAAATTTTTCAAAAAGTTAAGGTGTTAGAAAATTTTCAGGATTTTTGAAAATTTTCGTTGATAAGAATTAATTAAAATTAAATTGGTTCAGTTGAAACTGAAGTTAAGAAGTGAACAAATATGTTCTAACCAGTCGATAGGGTCGTCCTCTACCTTTTTGCAATTTCGAGGACGAAATTATTTTAAGTGGGAAAGATTGTAATGACCCGCATTGGCAGAGGTATTATAATTAATTTATTTAATTATATAAATAGTGATATAGTGAATTAAATGGTCGTGAAATTAAATAACGGTGAATATTTAATTAAAATAATAAATTAAATAATATATTTAATTCTGAAATAATCAGAATTAGCTGAAATGACGGTATGGTGTAAACCGGATCATCTGTGATATATAATTCAGTTTAGAATTGAATTTGAATAACGAATATATTCAGTCGACGTCAGTTTGAACGTATAATTATATTATAATTAAAAATCGAGCTTGAAATGGCGCTGCAGTTCGTAATTTGGCGATTCGACCTTCAACTGAATATATAGGGTCTGTTTTAAATCGGATTTCTGTGAAACAAGAAACGTGTGGAGCTGGTGGAGTATATCTTTCTAGTGGAAGAGAAAAATCGGGATTTCGTCATGTAGATTTTGATTTACATCCAAATCAAATTTCAGAAAAGTCGCTATGGAATCCCTTTATAATTTATAAAGGAATTATTTATATTTTTAAAAAGGAATTTCATTTTAAATCGAATATCGATTAAATAAGGATTTGAAATATCAAGTTAGAAATTCATAGAGGAATATTCTAGAGCTGTATGATATTCTATTGTGAATATATACGATAATATAAATTTATTTATATTTAATTTAATTATATTTAAATATATTTATATATTTAAAGGGTCATTCAGAGCTTTAAAAAATAGCCAGTTTTGCAAATGAAGTCGGAATTCGACGAAACCAGTTTTGTTGGAATCGCAATGTCGAACTCTAGTGGCATGTCAATTTTCGTGATTTTAGGAGATCATATATGGTTGCTAGGATTTTTAGAAGGCAGATACAAGGAGAAAATCGAGAAAATAAAATATAAAATCAATTCAAAAATACCTCCCCTCATTTCTCTGATCACAAACAGGCCACGCCTCACCCTGTTTCAACCACAATTCCTACCTACCACAAATCAGGCCTATAAATACCCGTATAATCTGAACACAGCAAGCAAAATCCCAATTCAAGAAAATCAATATCCAAATCAAATAAATCCTAAAAAAATCGAAATGTATGTATATTATTATTCGCATCAACCTAAGCTTCAAGCCGGTGTCTGTTTTGTGAGGCGCGGTCGCAATTCCGGAGAGTCCATTTTTACTCAGCGAGGCTAGGGCAAGAGCTCGCCGACGGTTGAAGACGTTCTGGGTTGAACGGTCACCAAGGAAATGCTTCTAGAAGCAAGGAGCCTCTGATGGCGAAGTTGGGTAGGATAAGGCGTCAGAAAAGGTCGGCCACATCGCTGCGTCGTGGGTTTGAAGATCGAGCTCGAGCTACACGATTTGGGTATGAGGATGAAGAGAAAACGATGAGGAGCATCAGGGTGTTAATGGATTTTGATTTCGTCGATTTATTGGAGGATCGGTGGCCGTCGATTTGGCCATGAATGAATACTGGAGCCGCGTTGAAAATTGGGGGAAGACGGGTTTTTAGTGGTAAATACGGGCGTGGGCTTATAAGGGTGAAGATGGGCCGGGTTTTAATTTAAAAAGGGGTGAGGCCCATTTATTAAGTCCAACGTTTTATTTAAATATTATATGAACTTGTATACATCATAACTTCATCATACGATATCGGTTTTCAGCAAAACAAGATCCGTTAGGATCGTATGGACGGACACTACCCAATGGAACTGACGGGGAGTGGAGTGGAGCTCGTTTGAATTTATGGCGAAATAAACTGTTTGATTCAAATCAAACAACAGTTTATCGTTCTTTAACGATGAACTGCCAAAGTGAGTAAAATCTCACTAACTCTGAACAGTTTATAATTTCATGTTGTATTTTTAGAACTGTAAAATATTGGCTGATTGACTGTGTGTTGATTGTTTGATTGAACTGCTAGACAGTTAGTTGAATTTCTATATTTGATTCTGTTTAACAGAATATATCATATGGAACTGAAAGTGATGTTATCTATATTGTTTAACATCTGTGATGCAGGGAAACAGATTGGAGGAATCCAACTGGATTCCTCAACAGTTATTTTATTGTTTTTCATATATTGTGATATATGATGTGATATATAATCTGTGTCGATTATATGTGTTTGGACGATATTGGTCATCGTGATTTGATATGTTGAAAACCATAACATACCGAAATGGTGAAAAGGGAATTTTCAAAATGAATATTGAAAATAGATTATTTATAAAATCAAAGGATTTTATAAAAGGGTTAATATTTATAACAATCAAAGGAGATTTTATAAAAAGGAAATATTTAGAAATTAAATAGAGTTAAAGTAAAGGAGTTAATCGAATATAGTTTATTCGAATAGAGTCAATCGAGTTAATCGAATATTAGTAATTCGAATAAAGTAAAGGAGTTATCGAATATTATTTATTCGAAGAAGAGTTAAATAAAAAGGAGTTAATCGAATATAGTTTATTCGAATAGAATTAAAGGAGTTAATCGAATATAGTTTATTCGAATAGTAAAAAGGGGTTAATCGAATATAGTTTATTCGAATATAAAGTAAAAGGAGTAAATCGAATATATTTTATTCAAATAGAATAAAGGAGTTAATCGAATATATAGCTTATTCAAATTGAATTAAAAGAGTTATCGAATATAGTTTATTTGATAGGAGTTAAGTGAATAGAGTTAAAGTTAAATCAAAAGAGTTAGTGAATAGAATAAATTGAATAGAGTTATCGAATATACCTTATCAAAGGAAAGAATTATCGAATAGAAAAGATTTGAAAGAGAGTTACGTAAGGAAGTTTGTTAAAGAATTAGAAGGGTGAACTTTGTCTATTTCAAGGTTAGAATTGTTGTTCAGTTAAGGTCTGAGAGGTAGTATTACCCCAACTTGATTGACTTCATTTTTAACTAAGGAATGGTTAAGGTTCGATAGTAAAGGATGGTAAAGTGAATTTAGTAATTAAAGGAAATGTTTTGAGTTGGCATCACGATGGTTTGTTTAAACATCTGTCTAAGTCCAATGAAGAAGCTTTGGAAATGTTTTCCAAATAGAAACCAGAAATGTTTTCTAATAAAGAAAACAAGAAATGGAAATGTTTTCCATTGTTAATAACGTATATTTTCCAAATTTAGAAAATAAGAAATATTGAATATAAGGAAACAGGAGATAAGTAAATTAATGAAATAAAGTGATAAATGTTGAATGATGTTTGATCGATATAAATTTCCATTTGGAAATAATATCGTTGTTTGCACACCTGTTTTTCTTCGATAGTTAAATCACAGACTATCGAAGTTTTGACCATTTTAATGTTGTTAATATGGAGAGACCGGTTGGATTATTATCCAAAGAACCACTCTATATTGGCATAAGCGTTGCGAATCATATATGCCAAAGGAAATTGAAGACGAAGTTATGCAAGGGCTATCCTGTTCACAGAATAGTGCCTTCGGTTCATCCTGTTCCTGGATGACTTGTATGGACGGATGTCTGACAGAGTATTTCCAAACGATAACGTATATTGATTTCTCCAACCGTACCAAGAGTGGAAGCGTAGAAGGAAACTTCTTTTAGCTAACACATAATGTATTGTTGTAGACGTCAATCGGTGATTTGATGGATTTGACGATGTGACATTCGAAGTGAATCTGGTGTGATGATAAAGCGTAGCTTCTAGCCTCACATCCGGTAAATGACAGAAATCGGGCAGGCGGCATAGCTAAGTCGGTCGCACCGAAGTAGGGTGTATAATCACCTGATCTAGAGTTTCATTTACTTCTAAAAAATCTATTGTTGATGCTGTCCCATTCGGGAAACGGTTGCTGATCCCAACTGTTGGTGATATACATTCGATACACTCAAGCGAAATGAGTGGTCGGTCATGTGTGGCCAGGTTGCAAGATATTCTTGTTGAACCCAGTGTATTCCTCTCTAGAGGTACACGAGCGAAAGGTGGTTCCATTCCTTGTCATAGTTGGAAACCTATTACCCAATACGTGCTTGCGGTTTTGATTGTATACTATATATGTAGAACGTGAGATGAAATCGTTTCTGCTAGATGATTATTATATTGTATTGATAGACATTATTATAATATCAAAAAGGTTTTTGATATAAAGATATTTTGGATTCTCATAAGGGAAAAACCCGTTCCGTTATACGGCGTGGTCTTATGAGATATCGTTTAATTGCTTGAACTGTTTTAAACTGTTTTACTCACACCAGTCCCATGACTGACCCGGAGTTTATTTTGTTGTTTTCCCTAAACTCTTGGGTGCCTAAATTTGTACGGCCAGTCAAGTAGTCGGGATTTACAGATGCAATTGAAGAGCTTGGAGTAGGAGGCTTCAGGATTATATAGCTATAGTTATTTCCGCTGTGTTGTAAGTGCTGTACTTTGATAATGATATGTATATTCAAGTACAGATTTGAATTTCAAAGTTATGTTATGAAATATATTTATTCGTTCCGCTGTGAGATTCGTGTTACTCTGATATTGTGTTCTTCTTCTTCTTCTATTCTAAGTTTCTATCTTATCTATTCTCACACTCTAATTTCTTTCATTAATGACCGGTATTTTTCGATGTTTGGTTAGTCATCAGTGAATTTATGTCGATAACCAAAGTCGTCAAAATCCCGGGTCATTACATCTTCCTTTTAAATTCCCCAACTAGTATATGTTTTATCTATGGAATTAACACCAACATTCGAAGATCACTTCCAACCATTCCCGATTTCATTAATAATTGGAAAACCATTTTATTTTAAGATAAATTAGATTTTACTTAAAACCAATATGTTTAAGCGTTATAAACTTCCAAAACTATTTCATTAACCATTTAAGAATGATTATTTAATATTCGAATAATAATTAGTAAGTTTAAAACTTCAAAACATACTATTTTCGAAAAAAATGTTGCAAAGGTGTTACGAAAGCATTACAAAAGTGTTTCAAATAAGCTAGTTTGATCAAAGTAACCTTTATATTATCCGAAACTTAATATTTTCAATTGAAATTACTTATAAATAATTATTTATGATTTATCAATTTGTTTTCCATATTTTTAAATCAGTTTTTATCGGTTTCTAATTATGGTCACTGAACTGCAAAACCGCGATTTTATTTAAAAATAGGTTGAACATAACTAGAAATTTATACATTGGAATTCAAAAATACTTTTTCGGTTTGAAAATTATTTTTATTAGAAAGAAAACGTTTTTTGTTTCATGACAATCCGATTTACACTGCATTAATTATAATTGTTTAACATTTATAGTCGAAATTCGTGAACTACCGCTACGCGACTAGTCCTACTCAGACCATATTACAACTTAAAATAAAAAATTATCCAATTTACTTTAAATATGATTATAAACCTTCATGAACCTATATAAATTTATTTAGAACAAATTTCTAAAATTTCACTTTAATTTCAAATCAAAATTAAATATTATAATGTTAATAAAATAAAATTATTTTTTGAAAATTAATCCGATGAACCTCAAACTTTGCGAAACCAAATTTAGTATTATATAAGACTATTCGAATAATCAGTTTCCAATCGGTTTGATATTAAACTATTATTTATATATCTAACTCAACTTCGGTTTTGAAATTCATGTTCAAAATCGATTTCAAAATTGAACATGCCATTTATGGTCAAATTTATTTTTCAAATACATTTCACCTTATAAAAGTTATTCGTACGTACTTTAAGTTCATTTCCAAACCATTTCAGATATCAAATTCCAAACTTTATTTTTGGACCTCATTCTCGATATTAAATTAATATAATAATCAACTATGTTTCCAATTGAAAAGGAGATTTAACCAATCACCTATATAATTTCATAATTAAAATGTGATAGGTGTGCAGTAACATACTAGCAGCAATTACCAACATACGAACATTCATAACAACCATAAACAATATCATCAATACATCTCATTAACTTTTTGCAAGCCTTACGGTAATCAACTCTTATCAGTGTATATGTGTTATTAACTGCACAAACATTTATTCAACATTACACATATATAATTATCAACCATAATTAAGCATATATAAATAAAAATGTGTAGAGTTTCTCATCGGCATATTTGCTCCATAAATCTTCATGACAGGAGATCCTAACTAACGGCGAATGACCCGATTTCCCCGCACTAATTCTTTGAAAAAATATTACATATATTTCTTTTATACACACACACATACACACACACACACTCTCTCACACACACACATATATATATATATGAAGAGAGGAGGGGCAGTGGGCTCGACAAGGGGTGGAGGAGTAGGAGGCGCAAGGCATGGAAGAGGGAGAGGGCTAGGCATGTGGATGGTGGAGATGTGGAAGTAGTGGAGTTCGGTTAGAGGATGAGGGAAAGGGTGGTCATGCTTGGAGCTTGGTGGAGGGGAGCTGGAGGAGGGTGGTGGCGGCTTGGTGGAGGTGGGGCCTGAGAGGGAATGGGTAGGCCGAAGCGGGGATGAAAGAAAAGAGGGAAAGTGGAGGAAAAGGAAGGGAAGAAAGAGAGGGGAGAGGGGAGAAAGGATTTAGGAAGACATGCCAAGAAAAAGGAGAAAGCTTAAGAATGAGAAGGAGAAGAAGGAATGGGATGGAATGAAATAGAGGGGTTAGGTGCTTTTTTATAGCCATAAAGGAGGGGTGTTTAAGTAAAAATGTACTCACCAAAACCATGGGCTAATCTCAAACCCACGGTCCTTGAGGACATGGTTTTCTCCTGATACTATTGCACTACTACAAAATATGTTAGTTGCATCGATTATTTATCCCCTTGCTGCATCAGTTCAACAACCGATACATATGCAGTCGATGCAATAAGATAAAAATATTGTATCGGTTTCAGAACCAATACAATAACTATAATTTTATAGTGGTTGTTAGTAATAACCAGTGCAAAAGGAAGGTTTTCGGCTTATAACTAGTAGCTATGGTGCAACGATTTCTAGTAATAACCGGTGCAATAAATATATTTTTTCACCGCTTATTGCTACCAACGGATGTAATATAAGGGACATTCCCTTTGACCCATCTTTATTTTGCATCGGTTGTTTCTAATCGTCGATGCAAATATCACTCCATTGCTTTAAATGTCAATCAGAAAACTCTTCACATAACAAACAATTATGTATGCAATATTATAATCATTTAAATCGAATTGATGGAAAATGCAGATTAAATAAGATAACACCAAAAAATTCAATTATAGTGTCCATAATCCATACAAAAAATGATTCATAAATTCATTTTAGTACAATAATTCAAATGTTTAATACATACAACCACTAAAAAGCAATATAGTCTAGACTATGAAGTACCCTAATACAACAATACTTTCGGCATGATTCTTCACTTCGATCCAAAACAAGAACCTGAGATAATAAATATAATGTTAATAGATAAAACATACCTTCCAAATAGAGAAATAACAACAAATAAGAGAAAACATTATCAACCCATGTTGCCATCCGCTATACTTCTTTCCAATTAATATTTCCTATGTTATATAACTGATCATCGCACTATCAACCTGATATTCATTGATGTCAAATACCTTACTTAAGTGTTTTGTTTTAATATCCGCTTCCTAAGAAGAGAAACTATGTCATGCTCTTGAAATTCAGAACTTTTAACCAACATAATGTCCCACTTATTTGTTTTTCCTTTAACCAGAAATATGTGCGCATGATTTTATAGTTTTGAAAACATGAGGAAGGACTATTATCTTAGAGCTAGAGATTCAAAAGCTTTATGGTCAAAATACACAAGTGATAATAAATGATGACTTACATATGTAATCATGACTACTAGCTACTTAAATGCATTCCACTATGACTACGTTCATGTCTCCTTCTGTTGATTCTGCTTATATATGATTCCTTTCTACATAAATTATATTTGATTAGCTAGAAAATATTCTGCAACGATCTATGCTATGTAATTTACCTGATAGTAAACAATTAAGTGATGCACAGATGTCATATTTAAATGCACATATGTCATATTTAAACACTTAAGAAAACAACATGGACAAAAGCCTGAATGGGTGGAGTAAAATAAACAATGCATTGAAAAGTAACCATACAGGCATGCCTTTACGTTAGATTTGGGCTAAATTTGTTTCTTTTATCTTTCCTAAAGAAAAATTACCTTTTCAGATGGGGCTATGGCCGTATGTCATGAACACTTGCCTTCGCCTTTACGTACTCCAACTTCTAGGTGTAAATTACTGCACCACACTGGTTGCTCCACTTCTGATCACATGCAAGAAACTCTCGGCCATTTAGAATTGAGGACGAATATTGATCAATTATTTCCACCTCGACAAGTGTACATGAATAACGAAAAAGGCAAAGAATGAGCTAAATAGCAATTCATTTTATAAAAAATGGAAGCAATCACGTCATGCAAACATTCCAAATCAGGAATCTATAGAAACGAAGCCTACTCATCCTTTATTTTTTCTTGAACCCAAGCACTTTGAATCCTCGTGAATGCATCACCCCTTGCTCCCTCTAACCCACTTTTTACTTCAATATCTTGTGTAAAGCATGAGTAAAAATCATAGAACTTTCAACCTCAATAAGTTTCATATGGAATTTTTTTCTAATTCTTGATGGTTGATTATTCATTGAATTACTAGTCGATATGAGCTTATTGATGTCGCATATCTATTCTCAGTTGATTTCATAGAATTAGTCTACTAAATTTTAAGTTTTATTTCTCAATGTTGGTAAGTATTATCCTAATGATATCGACTTATGATAAAAGTACACATTGAGCATTCAATGTCATTACTTAGACAACAAGCAAATTATTTATATAATTCTTTTTAACCTTCCTTAACATGTAGCAATCGTTCCATGTAATATGAGTGTTATTATTTCTCAAAATTTTGAATAGTATCACCTGATAGGCAAGTGAAAGGTTAGAAGCCAAGAAATGAAGCAGTAAAAAAGGTAGTTCGGTCTTTTAGAGTTTTCCTTATGCTAGTAAGTGACGAAAACATTTCTCAAAGAGGTCATGCATTACCACTCAAGTTGAAGTGGATTTTATCTTGAAGCAATTTGGAATTACTGGTATCGAAGCCATTCCTACCAGTCCATCAAAAAGGATTTATTCTCCACCATTTGGGTAATTGACCATCACTCCCATACATAATTAGAACTCGGTTACCTTCCTTTTCTAGGGTTCTTCAAAGGTATTTTGGAGTGCCTAGAAATAACATCATTTTAGTTCTTGCTCAATACTTACTTGGACTACACGGAAATCCTATCTCAAGAGACTGGACTTTCTTCTCTATACGCTAAGATTATCAATTTTATTACTTGACCCGTTAAGACTAATGAACAACAGGATTGTCCATTGTACCGAATCTGTCCACAACAAAAGTACGACTTTATTAGGAAAGAAGAAAATGGCAGACCGTGCTGTAGATAAAATAAAGAATGGAGCCAATGGCTTAACTGAAATGGAGAAGTGCGCAAATAATGATGTGGAAAAAGTTCTTAATAAAGAGAATGTTACAAAGAAGCAAATTTCAAACGAAGTCTAATCAAGTGAGTGATATTACAAATCCTGCAACTCATGCAGACAAAGAAACTGTTTTAAAATCAAACCAAAAATGCTAAATTGATTGTAACAACTAGGATACCTTAATTTAGAATAAAAAAATTCTGGTGCGTATGAATATGTGCACAAGGAAACATGCTCACCAACCTCAAACTCCATTCCACCTCATGTTTGTACTCCCATTATCCTTCTTGTATGCATAGTATGTAACAGAGTCAAGAATGAACAACTTGAAGAAAAAACTTATAATTTTTTTTCGAACAATCAAAAGGGAATGGACAACTTGAATGTACTGTGCATCAACTCGTCACCCTTGCTTATATTTTCGTGCATCCTTTTATTCGATGTCCCATTACCCATACCTATAATATCTTGTAACTCTTTATGTACTTCATTATCTAAAAATTTCAAAAATAGTTTTGAACCCCATATGGAAAACAGTAAGCAATATATCAACAACACTAAAACTCGTTATCGTGCATAGCTTCTACCCTTCTTACACATTTCAATAAACAACTTATTTGCAATTAAAACCAAATAAACTTTCACATATGCTTCTCCCATCTCTTGCTAAAAATATTTCAAAATAATTAACATTTATGTGATAGGATTAAAACTGTTAACCTAAATATTGTGATAGGATTAAAACTGTTAACCTAAATAAACCTTCAATTCTTCATTTCCTACTGATCCGCCCACCCGTGTTGGTTTCACCACCGAACCACACCTACTAAGCTACCTGCGAACACCAAAAGAAGTGGAGGCAGCGATCCCAATTCGTAGATCTGAGCTTCTTTTGCGCATCCATCTATTGCTCTGTCAAATGCGTACACCTGTTAGCGTGCCACACACGCATATCCATCCCGTTCGTCCTAGTTGAAGAAGCTCTTGTGTCTCCCTTCAAATTTAACCTTCATGGATGAAGTCGACCATAGCGAATCAGCGAAGTATACAACGAGGTTCAAGTTGTAGTAGGCCAAGGCAAACCCTTCGGGTAGATGCATGGATTATATATCGACAATGTAATTTTGGTTGCTTGATTCTCCCTTTTTTATTTGATTCGAAAATTGGATGAGTAGAGAGCTACCGTGTTTTCACCCAATCCTGAAAAGTGAGCAGATGCGTGAAGTAAAAGGAAGCACTGGTGTTTATTGAGGGCGAAATGTTAAGCGGGAAAGCAGAGCAGAAAATGAAAACTTAGCGGGAAGTAAAATTGTATGTTAACATGTAACTTTATGTATGACGAAAGTTGATTATTATTGTATGTCTCTTTTACTTTAAGTAAACTTTCAGAATTGTGCTTCCTATTTTTATGAATATTCTTAAATTTAATTTAGAAAAGTTTAGTCTTTATTTTTTGAAAATATTAAATATAATTAGTAACTACCAAATATTAAATAGCAAATATTGCTTCTCAATTAGTAAACTCTAAATACTAATTAATTTCAGTTATAAAATATTAGTCTTAATTATTTAATAATAATTTATAACTATTAACTACTAGAATTAATTGTTAAAGTTTATTTCTTATACACTAATTATTGATTATTAATAATAAAATATAAGATCAAATAGTAAATTAAATATTATTATTAAATATTAAATATCAAATTACAGTAAATACATTAAATAATAAAACTATAATTAAATATAAACTATTATTCATTATTTAGTATTATTCATCATATCACTAATTATTAATTTTACATTATTAATTATTAAATGCAAATAAATATTAATTGTAATTCAATAATTATTGAAAATAAACCATTAAAGTTATTAATTTTAAAAAATGTTAATTGTTTACATTAATATAAAAATCTAACTATTAATTATTAGCATTTATTATTAATTATGAATTATTTAAGCATTTTTCTAAATTATTGAGTATTAATTAATAAAAGTCACCATAAATTGATAATTATTTAAAATTAATTATTCAATCTAAATATCACTTCATAAGACATAAAATTAATTATTAACTATTAGTCTTAATTAGTGTATAGTTATGATTATTTACTAATAATTATTAATTTATTTTATAAGCATCAAATGTAATTATTAATTAATAATTACTTGTTAAAAACTACCTAATTACTTAAAAGTATTTAGTTAAAAGTAATAGTAAATTATTAATTATTATTTATTTAATGGTGTTATTGAATAATAATTTTTAATTGTTAAATATTATTTAGTATGTATTATATATTGAAAATTAATTATTAAATATTTTTTGTAACTATTATTTATTTCAAATTTATTAGCTATTAATTACTAATTTGTAGTTTGTTAGCTATAGTTAACTATTTTACTTCTAATTTGTACACTATTATTTATTTCTAGTTTATTAAATAAAATTTACTAGTTTACTTCTAGTTTATTGATTAATACCTATTACGACCTTTTGTTATTTATTAATTAATATTATCAACTGTCATTATTAATTAAAAATTATTTAAATTAATTAACAAGTACTGAATATCACTTCATAAATATTTAATTTTATTATTAGTTACTAATCATTAAACTATAATCTTGATTATTATATAATTATGCTTAATGTTAACTATTAACTAATAGTTATTAAAAAAATAACCTTTACTAACTAACTAAATATTAAAAATTAATTACTAAAAATTGAGTATTAATTATCTAATATTAATTATTAGTTTAATTAATTATTAAACGAAAGTTAGAAGTATTAACAATAATTTACTATTTATTGATAATGAACCATAATATTAAAAATATAAAAATAATTTTTGACTTTTTATAATAATTATTAACTAAAATATTTATTAGTTATATTTAATTCTAATAAATTATAAATAATTACATATACAAGATATTTTTTATAGTTATCAATATGTGCCTTGCTCCGATTAAAATAATTCACATTTGCTTCGGCTCCTAAGAAACTGATGCAGATAATATTATTTTCTTTGTTTCATTTGCATCGGTTCTTAAATAACGATGCAGATAATATTATTTGCTTCAGTGCATTTGCATCGGTTCCTCAAAGCCGATGCAAATAACACAATTTGCATCGGTTCCTAGAAATTGATGCAAATAATGTTATTTGCTTTGGTCTATTTGCATCGATTGCTCAAAGACTAATGCAAATAACATTATATGCATGGTTGTAAGGACAAATGATGCAAATGAGGCGATGTAATAGTCATATTTTGTACTAGTGTTGGAAGCATTTGATAGAAAATGCTATGGTAAGTCTTTTACAACATTAAGAAAGTGTTACAACAAGTTTACCTAATACGTTTTAAACAATATATTTTGATAAAAGATGATAAATTTGTCAATACATTTTATAGTTATATTCTATAGTTTTAAAAAAATATTTTATTATCTATATTCAATATATATATATATATATATATATATAAATGATCATGTTAAAATAGTTTTATAAATACGTACTTGGAAAATTTATTGTAACATATCTGATGAATTCTTACTTAATATTTTTCCGTTATATTTTGAAAAAAAATATCCATTTTATTTTCTTTAAACCATATTTATTTTAAAACTAATTTAAATTTCATCCTTAAACCAAGTTAAATTTATTTTACATTCAAAATCCCAATTTTAAATTGGTAAAAATCCTGGATCATTATAATATGTTGATCAAATTTACTGCTTACGTAGTTTCAATAAAATCAAATTTTACTTTATTGAACACTGCCTAATTGTGACTATTATTTATACTAACACTATTCGTTAGAACTACATCACTTTGTGCTTGTGAAATCTAATACTCGCCAAAATTCCAAGATCGCCCACATTCAACTCTATAGACTAAACACGAAGTCATTATTTTAACAATAACAATTACTATTAACTGAAATACTCTAGCTAGAGAGTTTTTGAATTTGAGTTGATCTCAGTCAACCGTGATACTAACCACATATGATCGACGAGATAAATCCTCTCCTGAATGGTAGTTCACTTTCAATTTTTCGGGTCGACCCAACTACATACATTCGATGAATGTCATGTCATAATTTGACTATAATGAAAGGGGAGCTTTTATACTGAAGATCGATGGTATTCCAAGTTCAGAAAGCTATATAAATCAACCACGTTGGCATATTTGATTAGACCTTAGTTGTATTGACGAATAGTAAACTATCGACGACCCATTTCAAATCTATCCAACTGTTATAAGTACTTAACATCATGGTCCCTCCAACAGTCATGAGTAATATACTGCACAACATTTGAAAAGCATAATGTGCTCTACTCTTAACATATACTTTGATATATAGTCTCAATGTTTCTTGAAACATTTGAAATGGAATATGTAACACCCTATAATTTAATACACCATAATTATATAAAGATGATAATAAAATAAATATTAATTTATTAAATTTTCAGAATTGAGTAAAACAGACTTCACCGCTGCATTCGTTACGAAATTTTGGTTCAGATAGACTCTTGGTTTTCATAAATCGGATTATGTATGAAGAACTTAGGAACCAAAGAATATTGAACTAAACAGTGTACAATATATATTATAAATAAAAACAACTGAATGCAGAAAATAATGGTCGCTAGGCGACACAATGGTACACGGGTCGACCCATGCTGAAGGTAGGTCGACGCACCTACATGTAGTGCAGATTCATGCACCTGAATCTGGTTGTTTTACACATTATATACATATGCTAACTCATCTTGAGGTGTATGGTTTGATTTGATAACCAAATATCCTATGTTTAGATTTATCATAACTAATCTGTAAATAGGATAGCAGCTTCACCATATTCTTGCACACAAACATTCTTCTTCTTCCTCTACTAAGCAATTTCTAAATAAAATTAAGAAAAATGATGAGGTGCTGCCAAAACGTAGATTAACGGGATAATTCTAGTTTTATGCAACAACAATTTTAAAGAGACCATTTGTAGATATAATTCAAATCACTACGAGTTCTAGTTATTTTTAGATCTGTTATTTAAAACGGTATTTTGACAGTAAAATGATTAGGATATGAAATTAACAGTGTTTATATGTGTATATGTTATTGTAACACCCCATATTTTCTATGAATATTAAATTAACAAATTTAAGAACACCTAATTTTTAGAAGAAGAATTGGGTGAAACGGGTTACGCCATTGCGTTCATCTCGAAATTCTGCTTGAGATAGAGTCCGAGTTTGCGTAAATTAGGCTCCGTACGAAGAAGTTATGGAGTTCAGAAGATTTCTAGTTTAAACAAAAATTAAATTAAAATAATAATTAAAAGTCAAAACTATTCAAAATTTGAAATTCGGTCAGAGCGGGAAATTTCCCGCTCAGAGGTGTCGACCCCCCCAGGGGGAGTCGACATAGGTGTCGACCCCCTATAGGGGTGTCGACATAGGTGTCGACACCCCCCGGTAGGGAGTCGGCCCTTTTTTGATCCAGATCCAGTGACGAATTTTATAACCCTGAGCTGATGTGGCCTTCTCTGATTGGCCTAATGACCAATTCTGAGGTATTATGGCTTATGTGTCATGCTATGGTTGGCTGAATGACACATCTTATTGGTTTGGATGGCTTTGATTACTCCCAGACTAATCTAAAGGCTAGAATTAATCCTAGGCATCTATATATACGTAGCTAAACCTGAACCCTAACCTCATAACCCTAAAATTATGGTGCTGTCATGCTGTTCATCTTCAAGCTAGCATTGCCTCCTTCATCTTCTCCAAACTAGATAATCAAATCCAAACTGGAAATCGATTATAAGAACTTTAAATCAAAAGTCTACATCAAAGGATTAGCTTAACAAATTCAGAAATCAGATCCCAAAATACAAGATCCGTCCTTCTTCTGTAAGTTCAGTTATTATTCCAATTTAAACACCTAATTGAAATCATGACTGTAATAATCAAATTTAGAACTATGCCTAATTCTAATTCATGCTTATCCTTTTGTCAAATCTGAATTGCCTATGCCTATGAGACTATTGTAATTGATGTAATGACACCTATCATGCCTATGAGACTGTTGTGATTGATATGATGGAACCTATCATGTTGTACATCCTATGCCTATGAGACTATTGCGATTAAAATAATGGGACTTATCATGTTGTACATAATAATTAGTGATTCTCTTAAGTCCAATTCTATCTAATCTTTATACCTATGGTGTAAATTGCTTAGCTTGTCCACACTTATTAGTAATGTACAACATTTAAACATGATTCTTGAATTGGGTACACCTTTACATGCCTATTTTTCCCTATGTCAATTCTTATGCTCCTTCTCTATTTTCCCCCTTTTTATTTTCTTTTGTGAATACTAAGTTCATTCAGAACTTAGATTGAATCTCGTTGTACGTGCGATTATAACGCGGAAAATTTGGGTATAATTTAATTTAATAAACTTTGGGCATAGCAAGAGAATGTGGCATAAAACTTGTACTGACTACACTTGGGGAATATTGGCATAAAAAGACATAAAATTTGACACATATGACAAATATGTAAATTGGCAAAAGATGAACATGCCTAACCCGAGGTTAGATTGAGTTGCGGTGTAAGACTGCCTGGAACTGCCCGGCACATCCAGCGACCGCAACAATATAGGTCTAATGTGAGAGGTTAGTGCATTAAGCCCAAAAACCCGAGGTTAGATTGAGTTGCGGTGTAGGACTGCCCGAAATTGCCCGGCACATCCAGCGACTGCAACAATATAGATCTAATGTGAGAGGTTGGTACTTTAATGAATAAATTAAAGCTAAGGGACAGACATGCTAAAAATGGTAGGGTTAAGTTAATTAAGGCAACATTTAACCAATACAACATGTTAATTAAACAGATGGGTGGGGTTAGGTTAATTTGAGAACACTTAACCGTTATAACATGTTGATTAGAAAACCCTAGTAACGGGGATCCATTTCAGCAGTAACCCACATGGATGTATCAAGGTACCCTGAACTAGGCAGGGTGGGGCACGATTACTGGGCTGATTATAAGCGATCAAAATAGCGACGGGTAGTGCAGCAGTGTAGGTTCCGGCGGAGTATAGGAATGCACGTACTCCAGAGTGGTTAAAGAAAGCATTGGGCATCAGTAGTATACACTGTGCATCTTGAATTTGTGTCGGGTTGCCACTGTAGGAATTGATACACCCTATGGTGGGACTAGCACAGGTATCTACAATCAAGCGGGGCCGAATGACACAAGTAAGAAACGCCAAGTGGAAGCCAATCGGAAAAAGGATCACTTTGTTATGAACACATGATGGTGGTTAAAACATTCGTTAGTAGGTGCAGAGAAAAGGAAATGAGTGCGATAGTATATTCAGTTTATCTTGCCTTATCTTATGTTACCTTATTGCTATAGTATTGTCCTATGTTCGTTTTATTTATGTCATGATCCTTTTACCTGTTTACATGCTGAATAATCACTGGACTTACCAGGCTTATGTCTGACCCATTTTCTTTCGCCTTCTTTTCTTCCGTTCCCCCCAGGTCCACAGGGAGGGAATATTTTAGCTTAGTGCAGACCTTTTCCAGCTTGAAGAGAGTAGATGTATTGCTTGGATTCTCTTTTCTTGGGCTATGGCTGTGGTTACATTTTTATTTGGGGATTTATGCGGCTTTACTACTGTTTCATGCTTCTTTATGTATTTGGAGTTTTAAATCAAGACAGATGTTTTTATTGTAATAATTTAGAAGTTGAGTTTTGCAACAATACATGTAATGTTTTGACTGAACCACACTATTTATGAAATAATTTCCATTTTCCGCTGTTTATATGCATGTTTTGTAAATTGTCTGTGCCTTATACCGAAAATGCTTCACTAAAGTTAATGCATTCCCTTTGTGAGTGACCTTAACGGAGGTGGGGTGTTTCACTTGGTATCAGAGCAATGGTTTACCATATCGGATAAAAGTTTTTGAAAACTATTTTTCAAAAGGGAATTTAAAGAAGCATTTTCAAGAAAAGTGTTGTTTTATTTTAAAGGCATAATCCCCAAAGCCATATGCACTATCTTTCTATCCTTTGTTTTGAACCTTTTCTTTTTGTTTCAGCATGTTTGGGGATCTTAATCTTCCCGAGGGTGTATCGATACCTGGCTGGTTCAGAAGGTATCCGGGGGCTAGGGCTAATAACACAGGCCCAGCAGACGTTCCTCCTCCCCCAGCTGCAGCCGTTCCTCCTCCTCCTCCACGTGTGAATGCTTTCTCGAAGATATATAGAGACTTTCGAGCTATGGGTGGAAAGAACTTTAACGGGATTGAGTCATTTGTGGAAGCAAGAAACTGCTCAAGGAAACAGAAGATTTGTTTGTTACCTTCGAAGTGGACAATAGGCAGAAGATACAATTGGCTGTATGGTTGCTTAAGGACGAAGCCACTTACTGGTGGGAAGTTACTAATGCTGAGAGACCAGTTGAAACTTGAGAGGATTTCAGAATGAGATTTGAAATGAAGTTTCTCTCGCAAGCTGAACGAAGCCTACAGATGGATAAGTTCTTAGCACTCAAACGCGGAAGCCTGTCGGTTAAGGAATACGTCAACCAATTCAACCAGCTGGCTAGATTCGGACTGGAGTTAGTAAACACTCCACATAAAAAGGCTCGCTGATTCGTCAAAGGGTTAAATGAGCCACTGCACAGCCTAGCTATGTCCCATATACCTATGGGTGCGACTTTTAAGAGACTGGTGGACATGGCACTGTTATAGGAGGAAGACAAGAATGGCAAGAAATAGGCAAAGGTGAAAGAACCTCTAGACAAGAAAGTGGAGGGATCACAGAATAAGAAGATGGATTCCAAGAAAGGCGGGAATAATAACAAACCCCATGACAAGAGGAAGTGTAAATTTTGTGGCATACCTGGACATCTAATTAAAGACTGCATGAAGAAGAAGAGGATGATGGGTGGTTGCTTTTAATGCGGCGAGACAGGACATATGGCTAAGGATTTCCCAAAAAGGCAAAGGCAAGACAGAGGACTGGATCTACTTCTAGAGGGCAGATTCACGCTCTCATTGCACCTCCGCAAAAAAGGGGTAGAAATATTTCTGTTGAGAGTTTAGTTTACATTTTTGATCATCCAGTTCATACACTTTTTGATTCTGGCGCATCACACGCTTTTAAATCTACGGCTTTAGTTAAATCTCTGTACCTAGATACCAGTATAGCTGAGGGTCCCATGGTTGTTTTAAATATAATTGTGGGTTCGGCTTATTTGCCAATGATTTGTTTGGATTTGGAAATTTCTATACTAAGCGTTGGGTTTAGATGTAATGCTTATGTTTTGGGTTTCACGGGCTATGGGTTGATTCTAGGCATGGATTGGTTATCCAGTAATGGTGCCATCCTCGATTGTGAAAAGGGAGTGGTTAGACTTATGACTCAGCTCGGTAACACTCTCAAAATCTCTTGTAATCCCATGAATTCTGTTATGCTTAGCTACCTAGAATCTCTTGATGTGTCTGTTGAAAACTTGCAATCTGTTAGAGTAGTCTGTGAATGCTCGAATGTCTTTGAAGAGGTGAAGGGCTTACCTCCGAAGCGAGAGATAGACTTCCACATATACCTTGTTGATAATGAAAAACCTATTGCTTTACCCGTTAGACACATAGCTCCAAGGGAAAGGAAAGAGATCAGCAAGTAAGTTAAAGAGTTGCTTGAAAAGGGGTTCATAAGGCGGAGTATTTCTGAATGGGGTGCTCCAGTGGTGTTTGCAACCAAAGCGGATGGTTCACTTCGCCTGTGCGTGGACTATAGGGAGATAAACAAGATGACCAAGAAGAATAGGCACCCACTTCCTAGAATAGACAATTAGTTCGACCAGCTCGTAGGTGCCTCAGTTTTCTCCTAACTAGATCTGGCCACCAGATTTCATCAGCTTAGAGTGGCTGAGGACAGCATAGATAAGACTGCGTTCAGGACCCCAGATGGTTTCTTTGAATGGCTAGTCATGCCTTTCGGCTTGGCAAACGCACCCGCCTATTTCGTAGACTTGATGAGTAGGGTGTTCAGGGAGTTCCTTAATAAATTCGTAGCGGTCTTCGTGGACGATATTTTGATTTTCTCAAAAAGTGAGGAAGAACATGCTTTGCATTTAAGAGAAGTTATGGATACTCTTCGTGCACATCAGCTGAAAGCAAAATTCTCCAAATGCCATTTTTGGAGAGATGAAGTAAGGTTTCTTGGACACATGGTGTCCAAAGAAGGGATATCTGTGGATTCCGCAAAAGTAGTTGCGGTGCAAGATTGGAAGATCCCACGGAATGCAACCGAAGTACGAAGTTTTCTCGGGCTAGCGGGCTTTTACAGAAAGTTCATTAAGGACTTTGCGAAGATATCACCCCACTTACTAGGTTGACATAGAAGAACCTGACTTTTGCCTAGGATTTGGATTGTGATGTTGCTTTCCAACGACTGAAAAGGGCTCTGACAACAGCCCCAATTCTGACATTGCCTGATGGGAGTAAGAAATTTACAGTATACACAAACGTATGTAGTACAGGATTGGGCGTTGTCTTGATGCAAGAGGGCAAGGTAGTTTGTTATGGCGGAACGCAGTTGGAGGTACACGAGAAGAACTACCCAACTCAAGATTTAGAACTAGCTGCCATTGTTTTCGCTCTTAAGTCGTGGCGTCATTACCTACTAGGAGAAAGGTTTGAATTGTTTACTGACTATAAATCATTAAAATGCCTTTTCTCACAAAAAGAACTTAACTTAAGACAACAATGGTGGATGGAGTTTCTTGCTTCATATGATTTTGAGATTGCTTATACCCCTGACAAGGGTAATGTGGTAGCAGAAGCCTTAAGTAGGAAAAAGCTGACCTTAAGTCCTCTCTTTATAGAAAGGCAAAGCTTGGAGTACATAGCAAACTTTGACTTTAGACCCTCCTTTGAATTTGTACCTGGTTTGTTAGCATCGCTAGAGGTGCGGCCTACTCTTTTGGACTCAATAGGAACCACACAACGTGAAGACCCTCAGCTAGTTGATATGATGGATAAGCTAATTAGAGGTGAGACTTCTAGTCACCTCAATAGATACTCCATCGATGACAAGGGTTGGTTGAGACGGGATGGAAGACTTTGCGTCCCACAAGAAAGGGATTTGGTGAAAACCGTTATCGAAGAAGCACACCATTCTAAGTAGACCATACACCCAGGTGGGGACAAAATGTATAAAGACATAAAAAAGGTTTTCTTCTGGAATGGCATGAAGAAGCATGTAGTTGAGTTTGTCTCTAAATGCTTGATATGCCAGCAAGTCAAGGCAGAGCAGAAGAAGCCTGGTGGTGTGCTTCATCCTCTAGAGGTCCCACATTGGAAATGAGATAGCATTTCGATCGACTTTATTGATGGATTGCCTAGGTCAAGAAGGGGCAATACCAGTTTTTGGGTAATAGTGGACAGGCTCACTAAAAGCACTCACTTTATACCTGTTAAGAGTAGGAGGACTGCCTCATCATTAACATCCATTTATCTTAAAGAGGTAGGTCGACTGCATGGAATACCCTCAGGCATAGTAAGTGATCGAGACCCTATCTTTACGAGCGAGTTTTGGAAGAGTTTGCAAGAGGCTGTAGGCACACAGCTATGCTTAAGCATTGCCTATCACCCTCAAACCGATGTTCAGACGGAAAGGGTGAACATAGTATTAGAAGATCTCTTGAGATTGTGTATTCTTGATTTTTGGGGAAAAATGGGAGGATCACCTTCCTTTGGTGGAGTTCGCCTACAACAATAGCTACCAAGCCACCATAGGCATGGCACCCTTTGAGACATTGTATGGAAGACCCTGCCTATCACCAACTTGTTGGTGGGAGTCTACAGAAAAGCTCGTACTTGGGCCTGACATGATCAGAGAAACTTCAGAGAAGGTGGACTTGATACGAAGACGAATGAAGACCGCACAAGATAGACAGAAGTCCTACGCTGATAAAAGTAGGACAGACCTTGAGTTTGAGGTTGGAGACAAAGTTTTTCTTAAAGTATCTCCTTTGAACAATGTCGTTCGCTTTGGGTCCATAGGAAAATTGGCACCAAGATTTGTAAGGCCATTTCCTATCATTGAGAGGATTGGGAAGATGGCTTATAAATTAGAGCTGCCCGAAAGATTGGCCGGAGTCCATAATGTTTTTCATGTCTCTCATCTACGGAAGTGCTTACATGAGTCTGCGGATGTTGTGGAGCCGAGCAAACAAGAGGAAATAGAAGTGGAACGAGAAGCAACGATGAGAAGAGTTCCAACTCGTATCTTGGGTACAGAAGCTAAAAATCTACACAATCGTGAGGTCAAGCTAGTTAAAGTACAATGGAGTGATGCTGAAGGAGACGGGACTTGAAAGACTGAAGACAAGATATGTGCATCCTACCCTTTTCTTTGTGAGGGTACGTCCTTGATCTCTTTTTCCATAATTTTATGCATGCTCGTATCTGTCTCTTAAGTATATCTCCTCGGTCCTATTCTTGATCCTTAGGTAGAAGCCAATGGATGTAAACATGTATTTGAAACATGTTATTATTGATGGTTGCAAGTAGTTTCTCGTGGATGCATATACACACACACGGTACTAGATCACCTCAGTCACTTTCATATTGCATATGCATATATGGATTGAAAACTTGTTGTGTTATCATGTGGACGTTGCATTTGTATGAATGATTGTGCACTCATGTAAAAGTTACAAAGTACTATTAGGAACAGTTGCATACATGGTGGACTCATAGCACTGACATGATTCACATTAAGGAGGTCAACTGAATCAGTAGACAGCCTGATTTTGCATTAGATAAGGACATATACACACACTATGCATATAATTATGAAAGCATTAGAAATCTTTTTTAAGGATAATGGATGCCTATGATTGATGGTTGAGTAGATGGATGTCAGATGTTAGGATGCAATCTTCGTAACTTAGAGATTTCGGGGACGAAATCCTTTAAGGAGGGGAGAATATATATTTTCTATGAATATTAAATTAACAAATTTAAGAACACTTAATTTTCATAATAAGAATTTGGTGAAATGGGTTACGCCATTGTGCTCGTCTCGGAATTCTACTTGAGATAGAGTCCGAGTTTGCGTGAATCGGGCTCTGTATGAAGAAGTTATGGAGTTCAGAAGATTTCTAGTTTAAACAGAAATTAAATTAAAATAATAATTAAAAGTCAAAACAGTTCAGAGTTCGAAATTCGGTCAGAGTGGGCTGAGCGGGAAATTTCCCGCTCAGAGGTGTTGACCCCTCTAGAGGGAGTCGACATAGGTGTCGACCCTCCTATACGGGTGTCGACATAGGTGTCGACCCCTTTTTGATCCAGATCCAGTGGCGAATTTTTATAACCCTGAGCTGATGTGGCCTTCTCTGATTGGCCTGATGACTAATACCGAGGTATTAGGGCTTATGTGTCGTGCTATGGTTGGATGGATGACACATCTCTTTGGTTTGGATGGCTCTGATTACTCCTAGACTAATCTAAAGGCTATAATTAATCTAGACATCTATATGTACGTAGCTAAACCTAATCCCTAACCTCATAACCCTAAAACTGTGGTACCGTCATGCTGTTCATCTACAAGCTAGCCTCCTTCATCTTCTCCAAACTAGAAAATCAAATCCAAACTAGAAATCGATTAGAAGAACTTTAAATCAAAAGTCTACATCAAAGGATTAGCTTAACAAATTCAGAAATCAGATCCCAGAATACAAGATCCATCCTTTTTCTGTAAATTCAGTTATTATTCCGATTTAAACACCTAATAGAAATCATGACTGCAATAATCGGATTTAGAACTATGCCTAATTCTAATTCATGCTTATCCTTTTGTCAAATCTGAATTGCCTATGCCTATGAGACTATTGTGATTGATGTAATGAGACCTATCATGCCTATGAGACTGTTGTGACTGGCATAATAAAACCTATCATGCCTATGAGACTGTTGGATTTACATAATGGAACCTATCATGCATATGAGATTGTTGTGATTGATACGATGGAACCTATCATGTTGTACATCCTATGCCTATGAGACTATTGCGATTAAAATAATGGGACTTATCATGTTGTACATAAAAATTAGTGATTTTCTTAAGTTCAATTTTATCTAATCTTTATACCTATGGTGTAAATTGCTTAGCTTGTCCACACTTATTGGTAGTGTACAACATTTAAACATGATTCTTGAATTGGGTACACCTTTACATGCCTATTTTTCCTTATGTCAATTCTTATGCTCCTTCTCTATTTTCCCCCTTTTTATTTTCTTTTGTGAATACTAAGTTCATTCGGAACTTAAATTGAATCTCGTTGTACGTGCGATTATAACACGGAAAAATTGGGTATAATTTAATTTAATAAATTTTGGGCATAGCAAGTGAATGTGGCATAAAACTTGTACTGACTACACTTGGGGAATATTGGCATAAAAGACATAAACTTTGACACATATGACAATTATGTAAATTGGCTAAAGATGAACATGCCTAACCCGAGGTTAGATTGAGTTGCGGTGTAAGACTGCCCGGAACCGCCCGGCACATCCAGCGACTGCAACATTAAAGGTCTAATGTGAGAGGTTGGCGCATTAAGGCTAAAAACCCGAGGTTAGATTGAGTTGTGGTGTAAGACTGCCCGGAACCGCCCGGCACATCCAGCGACCGCAACAATATAGATCTAATATGAGAGGTTGGCGCTTTAATGAAAAATTAAAGCTAAGGGACAGACATGCTAAGAATGGTAGGGTTAAGTTAATTAAGGCAACACTTAACCAATACAACATGTTAATTAAACAGATGGGTGGGGTTAGGTTAATTTGAGAACACTTAACCGTTATAACATGTTGATTAGAAAACCCTAGTAACGGGGACCCATTTCAGCAGTAACCCACATAGATGTATCATGGTACCCTGAATTAGGCAGGGTGGGGCACGATTATTGGACTGATTATAAGCAGTCAAAATAGCAGCGGGTGGTGCAGCAGTGTAGGTTCCGGGGGAGTATGGGCACGCACGTACTCCGGAGTGGATAAAGTAGGCACTGGGCATCAGTAGTATACACTGTGCATCTTGAATTTGTGTTGGGTAGCCACCATAGGAATTGATACACCCCATGGTGGGACCAGCATAGGTATCTACAATCAAGCGGATTCGAATGACACAAGTAAGAAATGCATGCGAGTTGAAGCCGATCTGAAAAGGGATCACTTTGTTATGAACACGTGATGGTAGTTGAAACATTCGTTAGTAGGTGCAGAGAAAAGGAAATGAGTGCGACAATATATTCAGTTTATCTTACCTTATCTTATGTTATCTTATTGCTATGGTATTGTCCTATGTTCAGTTTATTCTTGTCATGATCCTTTTACCTGTTTACATGTTGAATAATCACTGGACTTACCAGGCTTATGTCTGACCCATTTTCTTTCGCCTTCTTTTCTTCCGTTCCTCCCTCCCCCACTCCCCGTCCGTAAGGAGGGAATACTTCAGCTTAGTGCAGACCTTTTCCATCTTGAAGAGAGTAGATGTATTGCTTGGATTCTCCTTTCTTGGGCTATGGCTATGGTTACACTTTTATTGGGGATTTATGCTGCTTTACTACTGTTTTATGCTTTTTTATGTACTTGGAGTTTTAAATCAAGACAGATGTTTTTATTGTAATAATTTAGAAGTTGGGTTTTGAGAAAATACTTGTAATGTTTTGACTGAACCACGCTATTTATGAAATAATTTCCGTTTTCCGCTGTTTATATGTTTGTCTTGTAAATTGTCTGTGCCTTTTACCTAAAATGCTTCTCCAAAGTTAATGCATTCCCTTTGTGAATGACCTTAACGGAGGTGGGGTGTTTCAGTTATTGCTTTACTGTCAATTATCTATTCAATTTACAATTATTATATGTTCATATATACATCTTTCTTCCTTAACCCCTTTCTGTCTTTTATTTATTTACAGTCTTTCCTATGCCTATTTATTCAGTTTGAGTTTAGATCTGTTTTCTCCTTTTTCTTTTTATTTTACGTTGAGCCTAGGCCATTTCCGTTTGAATTGCGTATAATTGGGATAAATTGGATCAAACTTGTAATGACAATAAGGAGAATTGGGCATATTGTAATTTGAGAACCTTTGACTGTAAGTTTGGGGGTAATTACAAAAGGGAAGAATATGCAAGCATGTTAACCTGAATAAGTTAGACTTAATTTAATATTAAGAAGAACATGTTATCGGAAATATGAGAATCAGATGTAAATTAAGTAAAACTTGTTACTGCAATCTATATACATCTGAGCAGGTGCATGTCTGTTTTGGGGAGGAAGGGGCTGTACACAGAATAACATTTATAGGAAACGTCATTTACAACCATGCTTATTAATGAACTTAAAACTGCTACGGTAAACCTGTTAATTAATAAGCTAAGAGGTACCACGTCTTGTTCTTTATGTTCAGTTTGGGACTCTTAAAATCCTAATTACTTGGGGGCACAAGCCTAGGGGTGGCTTGTGTAAATCTTGCTGTGTGGAACCCGTATCAATCAATATCCCTGTTAGTATCATAGAGGGGCCTCGTACTAGGAAGGGGTAAGGCACGCTTTATTGATCTGGATTGTAAGAGATTCAAAATCTTGGAGGTGGATACGGGTGTGTTCCGGTGGAGTCATGAGCGTGCATAGGTCCGATGGGGGAAACTAAGACGTAGTAACACCGATAAATAAGGATGTGTCTTATAAGTTGACGTGTTAGAGACTAATATCCCCTATTGTCATGGCTGGCACAAGTTATTCGTGCATGTAGGGAGCCAATCGCAAGGCTAGTAATTAGGGTAAAACCTAATCTTGATATTCTCGTAGTTGGTGCAGAAACTTGTTCTTGGGATATGAATGAGAAGCTTGCTTGATCTATACCTTGCCTTGATATCTCATTTACTTCGTACTTGTATTTTTTTCTTCAGTATTTTCTTATCCAGTACCATTTATCTGTCTTGATACTTCTTATCTTATGCTTATGCTAAAAATACTAGAACTCGCCAAAATTTATGTCTGACCAATTTTGTTTTTCCTTCTCTCTCTTCCTCCCCACAGGTTCTCAGGGTAGTGGATTGCAGCAGTGGTCATGATTCTTTCTTTCAGCTTAGGCTTAGATTTCTTCTAACTCGATGTATTATATTGTTTTGACTTCTGCTCTATCATTGTTATGGTTTTATACTATGATGATTCGTGTTTTCACGAGAAAGATGGTTACGATTATGGTTTTTTTTGTATTTGAAAATGTAATGATGTGGTATTGTCTTTCAATAATAGTAAAAGTTTTTCAGCTGCATTTTATATTATGTCTCATGAATTTTAGTTACTTTATACTTATTACGATTCACAGAACTTAATGCATTCTTATATGGGTGACATTAAAGGACGTGTGGTGTCATAAAATATATTTTTTGATTGTATAACGCCCCGAAAATTCCGACCAATCAAAATTTATCGAAAACTCTATCCATTCAAAAAAAAACAATGATAGCTACCAACATATTTTATAAACACGTATAACATCACTAAATACACTGGATAGAATTTTAATAAATGCCACTTATTAGAGTATTCATTAAATCCACAGGGTGTGCTTAAGTACAAATTAAACACAATTACCATAAATCTACTTTTATGAAACTCTGGTGAGCTGGATATCGATATTCATTCCTACAATCTTGATAAATATGTCAGTATGGCTTAAACGATAAACACGAAATATGCACCAATACAAGACGTATTAACAAGTAATAAACAAAAAAATTTATTTTTATAATAAAGCAGTTGCATCACTACCACTTGTGACTGCCAACGTACCTTTATCTAACTGGGTGAGCAATTGGATGCAAGATCAAGCCAACGTAGTTCTTCTTTACAAAACATTTAAATTCAATATTTACTTCTAAAATACTCTTTATATAGAGTAAGGGTAAAACTCTCTGCAAATACTCATTTTGAAAGATGTCTTTATATTTTTTCCTTTCAAAAGATAAACATCTTCTATTTTAAATAGCAAGAAACTCCTTTATGATATAATAGATTATAACTCCAAACTAATCATCAAGAAAAGTAATACTTGAAAATATTATTTTACATAAAACATTTGTCAAAGTAATGCATTTCGATAATGCAATTATGGCTATCAAACCCTAGGTATTCTATGTATGTCACAGTCCCTACTAATCCTTATGTTCTTATTTTCAGGACTTTATGCAAGTCATACTAAGTCATCAATGCCCTCAATCATTAGTCGTATATGTTGTTTGCTTACCGAAGTAAAGATTGCAGTCAATACAGTATGTTGAAGCCATATGCAATATTAAATTAAAACATAAGCTTAAGAAATAAGTAATTGTTTTGATGATGAGTATACTCACAGTACTCCTTGCTATATTCATGCAAAAGCTTTGTAGAACATAATATTATCATCACCCCAAAGCAATCAAATGCCTTCCTCGAATCATCGTAATTTGAAAAACTCACGTCAACCTACTTTGTTCTCGATTTTGACGTGTTTTGACTCTCTTTTACTTTGATTTAACATCCCCACTTTTGATAGTTTATTTATGATACGATGAGGAAGCTTAAGTCCAAATTTCATAGGATTTCAAGTAGTTTACCATGGTTTTATACTGAAAAAGTTATTACAACGTTTCTGTTGCATTATGAAAAGTTCTGGGTAGTTTATAATAGTTTTAGACTCAAAATAGCTATTACAGCATTTCAAATGCAATGTGAAAAGTTTTGTGTAGTTTATAAGGCTCAAAACTTAGTTTATAAGACACAAAACAGATATTACAACATTTCTGGCGCGCTGTGAAAACTTTTGGACTCTTTATAATGCTTTATAAATAATTCAGTCATAAGATAACGTTTCTGAAATGCTACGAAAAGTTCTAGCCTTGGTACAATGCTTTATAGATTATTAAGAGAAAAGATAGTCTTTTAGAAAGCTACGAAAAAATTCTGAAATTCAGATTTTTGACCAGCTTTTCGGCAAAATGTTTGATTCTATTGCTCTATCATAAATATAGTTTTTGACTCTAAATTTTCTTCAACAAGAAGCTTTCTTAGTCTACTTAATTATCATCAAAAGAAAACCTCAAAATCATTTACCAATTTAATATATATAATTCAACAATACAAGGCATTTTTAACATGTCCATTTTAGGAAGATTTTTACCAGATTTTACATCCAGTTTTCAGGTACACAAACTATCGAATTAGAAAAGGTGGTCGAAATGAAAGTAGCCCTTGAGTTAGCTTTTCAGGTTGATAAATAAATCAAAATTTCATTAAGAATTGAGGAAGTTATGGTCAAAATACCAAATGTCATTTTTTTAGGTTCAAGACCAACCATTCATCCTTAAATTTCACAACTTTTCTTCAAAATATGAAATGAATATGTAACAACCCGGAATTTCTGAACCAATTTAAAATTTTTATTTTAGCAATTTTAATGGATTTTGAATATTTAAAATGATTTATTTTAAATAATAATGATTAGAAATTTATTTAATTCGAAATTAGGACGCCTAAATTTATTTTAATTATAAAATGAGCCTGGAATGGCACGGTAGTTTGAAAATTCAACTTCTAATTTCAAATGAATATACAGAATTCAAAATAAATCGGATTTCAGTAAAACAAAAAATATTTGAATCTGTTTAGCTATATCTTTCTGATTAATGTAAGAAACTGAGATTTCATAATATAAATTGAAAGTTATGTCCAGTTTAAAATTTAAAATAGTTGTTATGGAATTTATATATATTTTAATATAATATGTAGCCCTTAAAAATAATCATTTTACAAATGACCTATGTTTTTGAAGAAATCACTTTCATTGGATATGGAATGTCAAATTATAGTTAGGCTTCAAATTTCATAATTTTTGGAATCAATATGTGAGCATGGTAAATTTAAACGCGTTTGGTCATTTTAGTTTGGATTTAATCAACTGGAAAAAAGGCCAATTTTGAAATGGTCTCCAAATTCGACGAAATTAGTTTTTTTAGGAGCGTATCGTTAAAACATAGCTAGATTTATCTTTCTGTAATTTCTGGAGTCAATATGTGGCCCCGGTAAATTAAAATGTACGTTTAAATTCAATATGTATTGATTTATATTTTAATTTTGATTAAAACTGGTCAAACAATCGAATTGGCTTATGAAACATATCCCATTGTGTCCGAAATGGGATATTTAGCTAGGAATGAAAGTTGTTGGGTTTGATTTGGAGTTCAGAATCACATTGGGATAATTTTTGAATTAAATAATAATATAAAATTATATATAAATAACCTAAACCCTAGCCCTACACTCATCCAACAACCGCCGAAATCAAGCGCCAAGAAACTTGAAATTCAAACCACAAATTCTCTAACCCGATTTGAATTATTCCATATCCCCAAAGCAAAAATTAAGGAGCTTTTCACGCTCTTCAAATCAATACCAAGATGATCGAATTTCATTGTGAATATTACTCGAAAGCGCGGCTGAAAGCGTTGTCGTTCGAGGCATTTTTTACGTCACCGTGGGCCATTGGGCGGGTCGGTGAGGAGGGCGAAGGAGGAGCACTCGACGGTGGTCCGCGTGGCGGTAGCCGATCGAGTTTCGGCGGCCTATAGTGGTTACGACATCGGTTTTCTCTAATGGAGGGATGGGTTCTGAAGAACGAACGGGGAAGATGTTAATTAAGGGTAATTAAGGTTTAATTAGGATTTTTATTTATTTAATTATATATTTAGTAGTCAAATGTTTAAAATATTGTATCTCCTTCATACGAGTTCCAAATGCGACAATTCAAAATGCATTGGACTCATCTCGACGAGCTCTACAATATGGAACTGACTAGAACAGAAACGGAGCAAATTGAATTTTTAACTGAAATGAGTTTAATTTCTGTTTAAAAATAAAATCATCAATTAAAGAATGACGGAGTGGAAACCAATATGAGAACTCCTTCTCACTCAAATATAATTTATCATGTTATTGTATTCATATATAAAAATATATAGAATTGCCAATGTAGATTTTTATCAATTTTAATCGTCATAAAGTGTATACAGTGCCTGTTAGCTCACCTCCCTTGTCCATAGACCATGGACGATTTAATTGACTGTATTGTGTATTGTTTGTGATGTTGTGATGATTAACATATTAAAAATAATGTTAACATTAATGTGGTAATTGAAATTAAATTATAAATAAATATTTATAATTTAAGCAGTGAAAATTGGCTAATTAGAAAGATAATTCAAATCGAATTAGAACTGGTTAAATTTATTAACCAGTGATCATTTTGAATCGACTGTTGTTGTTTGGGAACCCCACACGGGTCTGGGGATGGTAATTTATTCACACCTCCCATGAATTTAATTATATGTCAATCGACGGGTTGACAGACTATGATGAGCATTATTTATTTATTTTAACGCTTATACAGAGGTAGACTGCACTCTGGATGATGTGTGGATGCTTAATGATTATTTATCATTATTGTAAATACGTGCGATGTAAGAAAATCCATATAAATATATTTATATGGTAATTGATTGAGTCTAATTCCAATTCAGAAATAACGTATGGTTTTAAAATATTATTCAGTATAGTTTTATAGCAATATTCATTATAGTTTTAAAATAATACTTAGTGACGAATCAAAAATATGGTTTTGATGTCCGATTTTGGATGGACACAAAAATATTAAAATTTTCATAACTATGACGAATATAAAGCCGAGTTGAGTAGTTAAACGCCATTCTAAGCCGAAAGGATGTATCGATTGTTAGACCAAATTATGGCTCTAACACCCAAATTGTCTAAAATTGCAAAGAATAATAATTAGAAATGAGAGAAAATGCAACAAACACACCAGATTTATAGTGATTCGTCGTTAACGAGCCTACGTCCACTTTATATGACTTTTGATTATATGATTGAATGCAAGTACAATCAATAAATTCCTTCAGTCTCACTCTTACAATGATAATTCACTCAATAATTTCGAGATATAACTGATTAGAAATAATGGAGAGACAATAATGGTGGAAACAATACTCATAATTGCCAAAAGATCCTGAAAAATGCCAAGTGCTGGGCTATTTATAAGTGATTTCTATAGGTGGTTAATGAAGACACATGGCACAAATCCCGAGAATCTCAGACCCGTTCGTGGCTTGATGGAGAAGTAGTCAAAATGGCCGTTATGGACAGGTGTTATCAGATCCTGAATATGAGGCTCGTGGGGGACTAGGTTACGGTTATAATCTTCTGAGTTTGTGGATGGGTCGTGACGGTTATTCATGAGCGGGTCGTGATGGTCCTTCACAAGCAGGCTGTGGTGCATCCTCCACGAGTGGGGTCGACCTTGATGTGTCATGAGCGGATGGAGAAAGTAGTTCACGAGTCGGATTTGTTAAAGTATGATCATCCTTGTTTGCCAAATATGAGTCTTTATGTTATTGGTGGCTTGGTTCAAAAAGCTGGCCAATATTTTGCCCCCTCGTAGTACGTCTTATCGGAGATGGAATGTGCTTCGAAATTAATCAGTACACCAATTTCCGGATAGATGAGTACTGATAGTCATGTCTGTTTATATCGACACGTTGTTTCAAAAGATTGCGTTCTCTGACGAGTAAAAATACGGGATTGAGTTTCCAACTATTTCTCTATTTATTGGTTAACAACAATCCTCGAATCTCAAAGTATGCCGTGAGTAATTCTCCAGGTAAATTTCAAAATTTCTAGAAGCGTACGCCACATTAATGGTTATCAAATCTTCGCTTTTTGTTTCGATAGTCATTCCTATGGTTTCGGTTAATAGATCACTTCATGCTAGCTTCGCTTGGAGTAGGTTACGAACCGTCATAGGGATGTTTTCACGCGGACAACAACGGGCCAAATTGGGCATTCGTGGTCCACCGGGCTAGGCCGATCCCAATAAGACAAAATTGGGGAGACCAAAAGCCTCCGAATTTGCTATATAAACTGAAACCCTTCTCCTTTCTTACCCTTCCTTTTCACTTTTGACCACCGCCCACTTTTCTTTTTTATCTCCAACTCGAAACCCTACCTCGCGTGATTTTATCAGATCCCCCAAATTAAGGATCATACAATTAGTTCTAAAAAGGTAATAATAACGATTTCGATTTCGGTTTCTTTTTTGGGTATCGATTCTCCCTCGTTTTTCTACAATTCCAACAGGTTTGCTATGGACCTCGGCGCCATCGCTAGCCATTGTGATAATGGCGGCGAAGCTCGGGGAGTCAAGGTCTGAGAGGAAGGAAACGTTGAATGGGTGTAGGTTGAGGGAGAGACTTGAAGGCAACCCTAGGAAGATGGGGGAAAATGTGTTTATGTGGTGGTTGCTCAGTTGAGGCCTATTCGTGGCGATAGTCTCGTGAGTAGAAGGAGAAGTTGGTAGAAAGGAAAGATCAGCTTCAGTAATTCGGGTCGTGGAGAAGAATTGGAATTTGGGTTGATTCACGGATCATGGAAATAGTTGGGGAGAGGTAGTAAGCTTCAGGAGTTTAGGTTGTGATGGGGAAGAGTATCGGTTCGTATGACGCAACAGGTCGCGGTAGTTGCCCATGAATCGTCATGGTATTCGGACGAGCACCCTATCATGAGCCCAATGCCTTCACGAGCCAGACTCCTCTTCATGAGGTAGTCCTCGTCACAAGCCGCTGCATGCTTGTTGGTTGTGCCATCATCACGAGCGGACACTTCTCCGTGAGTTGGTTCGTTATCACGAGTCGAACACATTTCGCGGGCCAAACCTTCCTCACGAGATGAACTCCAGAACTCCATGAACTAGCCTATCTAAAGGTCGGCCCTCATTTTATGACTATACCTGACTACATTACACCAACCAATCAAACATATCATCATGTATTTCAACTGAAACAACATTATAACTCGGGTAATTCGACGAACCGTTAGGTTAGAGCCTTCGAGATGAACCTTCTGAACTGAGTGACTGCTTAACTTAGCGACATACAACAACCGACTTTATGCTTGTTTTCTTAAGTTAATGCTTTTCTTTTCAGTAATGCATACACCTGCACACACTAGCACTTTCGCACATGGGGTTCACGGGTACTTATTCTCTAATTGCTTCATGTTTATTCGCCAACACAGCCATGTCTGATAGACGCTCAACAAGAATATCAAAGAAAATTGTAGATCCGGAGTCGTCAGGTTATTATTGTAACAACCTGCATCTCCGTTCACGCAAGATATTGTCCCCAACTTAGCCACCGTATAGGTGTGGGGGTTTTGTTCCTCAAAAGGCCTCGGTGTTAGTAAGAGATGGACTCTACTATATAAGTACTCACTTTACACAGACTTTCACGATGTGGAACTTAGGGGTGTTGCATTCTCCCCTCCCACAGAGCCCAACGTCCCCGTTGGCTCACAGGCACCTCACCCAGGCGTTGTGGTCCACACAGGAGCCACAATTCCGGCTGGATATTGGCTCTGATACCACTGTAACAACCCGCACCTCCGTTCAAGCAACATATTGTCCCCAACTTAGCCACCGTATAGGTGTGGGGTTTTGTTCCTCAAAAGGCCTCGGCGTTAGTAAGAGATGGGCTCTACTATATAAGTACCCACTTCACACAGGCTTCCACGATATGTGATTTAGAGGTGTTACAACAATAATCCGGATGTACTCCCTTCGGATCCAGAGTGGAGTAATTCTGACTCCGATTATGAAACAGATCTTGATACAGAATCAACATCTTCTGAGAGCACATCACTTAAGGAAGAGGAAGATGATCGAGCTCCTAATGAAATCAAGGGTGTTAAGGAAGTAGGGAAAGAGAAACTGAGTGACTCTATAGCCTCCAAACTAGACGATATAAAGTTAAAGAAAATATGCCTAAGATATGGGATCCCGTGGGTCGATGTGAAGACTCCAGAGGAAGGAGATAGAGCCCATTCCGCTCTGGAGGGGTACATGGCTATCAATAAAGTCAATTACTTGGTAGGTTCCATTCCTCTGTTTCCTCCTATCATTGTCGATCTTCTAAGACGACTATGTATTGCTCCCATGCAACTCCATCCCATTGCTTACGCTGCTCTGTATACCTTGTACATCTCATATGTAGAGATTCTAGAGACCGGGCTTACCTTCAAAGATCTGAAATTCTATTATTATTTCAAACATCATTCCACGGGGACTCCAAATTTCATTATCTTCGAGTCAATCCCCTCCAAAAAGGTCTTCACAGATGGACACTGTAATTTAGGAGATGCTAAATCTAATTGATTTTATATAAAACATCAAGCTGGATGTGCGAGGAAGTGGCTATAGTCAAGTAGGTTCAGAATCCTTCATTGCATATTCCAATAGTATGATCGAAGTGCTAATATTTCTCTTTCTCTGTACAGCTCATAATTTCCAAAAGATGGAGGGTTCGGTGTACGAGGATCGATTGTCCCGCCTTTTAAAAAGCAAATCGGACCTCTGTAAAATTAAGAGGTGTATAACCGAAGAGAACCTCCACAAACACCGTCTTCTATATGTAAGATTCAGGCTCAGTCCAGGGGGCAAGCCCCACAAGTACATGCTCCCTACTCAGACAGTTGGGGAATCTAGTAGCATGCTCCCGGTCGAAGGAGAAGTTACCACAAAAGCCACAAAGACGACCGAATTTCGTAAGAGTCCTTTGCCGAAGATTGACCAGGATGATGAGGATTTGAATGTATACAAAGGAGATAAAATTCAAGCTGATGAATCAAAGGATGCCTCAGTTTCCCAGGGGCAGTCTCCTCCGAAGACTCCACCGCCAGTAGAGCCTACCACTCATAACACATTAACAGAGGAGCAGATATTCAGAGATTTAGAAAAGATCCCTTTGCCATATAACATCTACACCTCTAAAGATTTCGGAGAGGAACCGTTCTTCCTTGTCTCTGAGGAAGAAACCTCTCCCACCAAATATAAAGATACTACACAGACGAGCCAAGCTTCAGGCCCTGGTCTGTTAGAGGGGATCACACGGGTACAAAAAACACAAGCACCACTTGTCACAACACCCGAATACTAGATGTATTCACGATCCTTATATCTGTTTGTTATTTTTTGTAGGAAAATGCCTCGCCGCTATTCCTACTCTCATCGTGACCTTCGCGAGAACACACCCAGGCTCACTCCCGTAGCTGAGCACGATCGTAGTGACAGTCGGGGAAGAGATGGTCAAAGGCATCATGAATCTTATCAGTCCCATTCTACGCGCACTCGCTCTCCTTCGAGGCAAGACCGCAGGAAGCATCACATTCGTCAAGTGCCACACGCGGAGGGCAAATAACTTCCCAAGGCTTTGACTCCCCTGAAGGGTATACCTCCTGAAACACCCCACCTCCGTTAAGGTTACTCACAAAGGGAATGCATTAACTTTGGTGAAGCATTTTAGGTAAAAGACACAAATAATTTACAAGACAGACATATGAACAGCGGAAAACTGAAAAACATTTATTAAATAGCGTGGTTCAGTCAAAACGTTACAAGAATTGTCTCAAAATCCAACTTCTAAATAATTACAACAAAACATCTGTCTTGATTTAAATCTCCAAGTACATAAAGAAGCATAAAATAGAAGTAAAGCAACATAAATCCCCAATACAAGTGTAGCCACAGCCATAGCCCAAGAAAAGAGAATCCAAGCAATACATATACTCTCTTCGAGCTTGAAAAGGTCTGCACTAAGCTGAAGTATTCCCTCCATGCGGACCTGGGGGGGGGAGAAAAGAAGGTGAAAGAGAATGGGTCATACATAAGTCTGGTAAGTCCAGTGATTATTCAGCATGTAAGCATGTAAAAGGATCATGACATGAATAAACTGAAAATATGACAATACCATAGAAATAAGATAACATAAGATAAGATAAACTAAATGTACTATCGCACTCATTTCTATTTCTTTTCACCTACTACGAATGTTTCAACTACCATCATGTGTTCATAACAAAGTGATCCCTTTCCCGATTGGCTTCTACTCGCATGCATTTGCTACTTGTGTCATTCGGTCCCGCTTGATTGTAGATACCTGTGCTGGTCCCACCATAGGGAGTATCAATTCCTATGGTGCCAACCCAACACAAATTCTAGATGCACAGTGTATACTACTGATGCCCAGTGCCTGCTTTATCCACTCTGGTGTACGTTCATGCCCATACTCCGCCGGAACCTACACTACTGCACCACCCGCCGCTATTTGACCACTTATAATTAGCCCAGTAATCGTGCCCCACCCTGCCTAGTTCAGGGTACCATGATACATCTATGTAGGTTACTGCTGAAATGGGTCCCCATTACTAGGGTTTCCTAATCAACATGTTATAATGGTTAAGTGTTCTCCATTTTACCTAACCCCACCCATCCGTTTGATTAACATGTTGTATTGGTTAAGTGTTGCCTTAGTTAACTTAAACCTACCATTCTTAGCCTGTCTGTTCCTTAGCTTTAATTCATTCATTAAAGCACCAACCTCTCACATTAGATATGTATTGTTCCAGTCGCTGGATGTGCTCGGCGGTTCCGGGCAGTCTTACACCGCAACTCAATCTAACCTCGGGTTTTTCGGGCTTAATGCGCTAACCTCTCACATTAGATCTATATTGTTGTGGTCGCTGGATATGCCGGGCGGTTCCGTGCAGTCTTACACCGCAACTCAATCTAACCTCGGGTTAGGCATATTCATCTTTTAATTCATTTACATATTTACCATTCATGTTTATATGTAAGTTATCCACGAGTGTTGTCAAATCAAGTCATGTCCCATTTACCCTCTAAATTATGTCCAAATTATGCCATTTCATGTTACTAATCATTTACATGATTATGAGCCAATCTATGCTAATAGAATGTAATTTAATATTTTCCCCCAACGTCTCCCCCATTATTTGTTCACACAATTCACATAAAACGTTAGGCTCGCAAATTAGCCTAACTTATAAACAAAAAAGGAAAAGAAAAGGGATATGTAACATTCCAACAGGCATAAAACAACATAGATCAATATATGTAATTTAAATTCGGCATAGAACGACATAAACTTAATTAAGCATATAAATGTGATCTTGCATTTAAATTAGATCCAATAAGCATGCGAACTAGCATAAGTCTAATTGTATAAACATGAACTTATATAGATCTGAATCATGGGTACTAGCTTGGATCTAAACATATAACATGTATGAACATAACTTAGCATGTAACTTACATACATAAAAGAACCACAAATTTAATACAACATGATAGGTTCAATTGTATCAGTCCCAATAGTCTCATAGGCATAGGATGTATAACATGATAGGTTTCATCATATAAATCAAAACAGTCCAATAGGCATGATAGGTACGAATCAGAATTAGGCATTGTTCTAGGTCCGATTATTACAGTCCTGATTTCTATTAGGTGTTTAAATCGGAACAATAACTGAACTTACAGAAAAAAGGACGGATCTTGTGTTCTGGGATCTGATTTATGAATTTGAAAAGCTATCCTTTGATGTAGACATTTGATTTGATGTTCTTCTTAATTGATTACTAGTTTGGATTTTATTTTCTAGTTTGGAGAAGATGAAAGAGGCTAGGCTAGCTTGTAGATGAACAGTATGACGGCACCATAGTCTTAGGGTTATGAGGTTAAGGACTAGGTTTGGCAACATATATATAGATGTCTAGAATTAATTCTAGCCTTTAGATTAGTCTAGGGGAAATCAGAGCCATCAAATCAAAGAGATGTGTCATCCAGCCAACCATAGCATGACACATATGCCCTAATACCTCAGAAATCAGTCATTGGCCAATTAGAGAAGGCCATATCAGCACAGGGCTGTAAAAATTCATCACAGGAGCTGGATTTGGGAGGGATCGACTCCCTGCAAGGGGGCCGACACCTATGTCGACACGCCTATAAAGGGGTCGACACCTATGTCGACTTCCCCAGGAGGTGTGGGATCGACCCCCCTGAGCGGGAAATTTCCCGCTCAGGATGCTCTTGCCAGATTTTGAAATTTGAACTGTTTTCTGATTTAATTTATTATTATATTTAATTACTGTTTAAACTTGAAAACTTCTGAAATCCATAACTTACTTCATACGGAGTCCGATTCACGCAAACTCAGACTCTATCTCAAGCAGAATTCTGAGAGGAACTCAATGGCGTAACCTGTTTCACCCAATTCCTCTTTTAAAAATTAAGTGTTCTTAGATTCGTTAATTTTGATATTAACAGAAAATACAGGGTGTTACATTCTCCCCTCCTTAAAGGATTTCGTCCCCGAAATCTATAATTAAGAAGAATGTATCCTAACATCCAACATCCATCTACTCAACCATCAATCACAGGCATCCACTGTCCTTAAAAAGATTTCTAATGCTTTCATGATCATATGCATAGTGTGTTTATGTCCTTATCTAATGCAAAATCAGGCGGTCCACTGATTCAGTTGAACTCCTTGATGCGAATCATGTCGATGCTATGAGTCTATCATGTGTGCAATTTTTCCTAATCTTATTTTGTAACTTCTACATGAGTGCACAATCATCCATACAAATGCAATGTCCATGTGACAATACATCAAGTTTCAATCCATATATAAATACATATATGCATATGCAAACATGAAAGTGACTGAGCCAATCTAGTACCTAGTGTGTGTGTATATGCATCCACGAGCAACCACTTGCAACCATCAACCATAACATGTTTCAAATACATGTTTACATCCATTGATTTCTACCTAAGGATTAAGAGTAGGACCGAGGAAATATATTTAAAAGGATAGAGACAAGCATGCATAAACTTATGGAAAAAAAGATCAAGAATGTACCCTAAAAAAGATAAGGGTAGGCTGCACGTATCTTGTCCTTAGTCTCCCACGTCGCGTCTTCCTCAGCATCACTCCATTGTACTTTGACTAGCTTGACCTCACGATTGCGTAGCTTTTTAACTTCTGTACCCAAGATACGAGTTGGAACTCTTCTCACTGTCGCTTCTCGTTCCAATTCCATTTCCTCTAGTATGCTTGGATCCATAATTTCCGCAGACTCATGTAAGCACTTCCGTAGATGAGAGACATGAAAGACATTATGTACTCCAGCCAATCTTTCGGCCAGCTCTACTTTATAAGTCATCTTCCCAATCCTCTCTTTGATAGGAAATGGCCCTACAAATTTTGGTGCCAATTTTCCTACGGACCCAAAGCGAATGACATTCCTCAAAGGAGATACTTTAAGGAAAACTTTGTTTCCAACCTCAAACTCAAGGCCGGTCCTTCTTTTATCAGCGTAGGACTTCTGTCTATCTTGTGCGGTCTTCATTCATCTTCGTATCAAGTCCACCTTCTCTGAAGTTTCTCTGATCATGTCAGGCCCAAGTACGAGCTTGTCTGTAGACTCCAACCAATAAGTTGGTGATCCCTACGGCCTCCCATATAAAGCCTCAAAGGGTGACATGCCTATGGTGGATCGGTGGCTATTGTTGCAGGCGAACTCTACCAAAGGAAGATGATCCTCCCATGTTCCTCCAAAATCAAGAATGCACAATCTCAAAAGATCTTCTAAAACTCTGTTCACCCTTTCCGTCTGACCAACGGTTTGAGGGTGATAGGCAGTGCTTAAGCATAGTTGTGTGCCTACGGCCTCTTGCAAACTCTTCCAAAACTCGCTCGTAAAAATAGGATCTCGATCACTTACTATACTAGAGGGTATTCCATGCAGTCGAACCACCTCTTTAAGATAAATGGATGCTAACGATGAGGTAGTCCTTCTACTCTTAATAGGTATAAAGTGAGCGCTTTTAGTGAGCCTGTCCACTATTACCCAAATACTGGTATTGCCCCTTCTTGACCTAGGCAACCCATCAACAAAGTCCATCGAAATACTATCCCATTTCCACTGTGGGACCTCCAGAGGATGAAGTAGACCACCAGACTTCTTCTGTTCCGCCTTGACTTACTGGCATACCAAGCATTTAGTGACAAACTCAGCTACATCCTTCTTCATGCCATTCCAGAAGAAACCCCTTTTATGTCTTTATACATCTTGTCCCCACCTGGATGTATGGTCAACTTAGAATGGTGTTCTTCTTCGAGAACGGTTTTCAACAAATCCCTTGCTTATAGGACGCATAGTCTTCCATCCCATCTCAACCAACCCTTGTCATCGATGGAGTATCTATTGAGATGACCAGAAGTCTCACCTCTAATTAGCTTATCCATAACATCAACTAGATGGGGGTCTTCACATTGCGCGGTTCCTATTGAGCCCAAAAGAGTAGGTCGCACCTCTAGTGATGCTAACAAACCAGGTACAAATTCAAAGGAAGGTATAAAGTCAAAGTTTGCTATGTACTCCAAGCTTTTCCTTTCTACAAAGAGAGGACTTAAGGTCAGCTTTTTCCTACTTAAGGCATCTGCCACCACATTGCCCTTGCCAGGGGTATGAGTAATCTCAAAATCGTATGAAGCCATAAAATCCATCCACCTTTGTTGTCTTAAGTTAAGATCTTTCTGTGAGAAAAGGCACTTTAATGATTTATGGTCAGTAAACAATTCAAACCTTTCTCCTAGTAGGTAATGATGCCATGACTTAAGGGCGAAAACAATGGCAGCTAGTTCTAAATCATGAGTGGTTCAACTGTCTTCCTCCATAACAAACTACTTTGCCCTCTTGCATCAAGACAACGCCCAATCTTGTTCTGCATGCATCTGTATATACAGTAAACATCTTACTCCCATCAGGAAATGTCAGAACTGGGGTCGTTGTTAGAGCTCTTTTCAATCGTTGGAAAGCAACATCGCAATCCAAATCCCAAGCAAAAGTTAGGTTCTTCTTCGTCAACCTAGTAAGTGGGGCTGAGATCTTCGCGAATTCCTTAATGAACTTTCTGTAAATGCCTGCTATCCCGAGAAAACTTCGTACTTCGGTTGCATTCCGGGGGATCTTCCAATCTTGCACCGCAACTACTTTTGCGGGATCCACAGCTATCCCCTCTTTGGATACCACATGTCCAAGAAACCTTACTTCTTCTCTCCAAAAATGGCATTCGGAGAATTCTGGTTTCAGCTGGTGTGCACGAAGAGTATCCATAACTTCCCTTAAATGTAGAGCATGTTCTTCCTCACTTTTTGAGAAAATCAAAATGTCATCCGCGAAGACCACTACAAATTTATTAAGGAACTCTCTGAACACCCTACCCATTAGGTCTATGAAATAGACAGGTGCGTTTGTCAAGCCGAAAGGCATGACAAGCCATTCGAAGAAACCATCCGGGGTCCTGGACGCAGTCTTATCATGCTGTCTTCAGCCACTCTTAGCTGATGAAACCCAGTAGCCAGATCTAATTGGAAGAAAACCGAGGCACCTATGAGTTGGTCAAACAAGTCGTCTATTTTTGGAAGTAGGTGCCTATTCTTCTTGGTCAGCTTGTTTAGCTCCCTATAGTCCACGCGCAGGCGAAGTTAACTATCTACTTTGGTTGCAAACACTACTGGAGCACCCCATTCAGATATACTCCACCTTATGAACCCCTTTTCAAGCAACTATTTAACTTGCTTGCTGAGCACTTTCCCTTGGAGTCATGTGTCTAACGGATAAAGCAACACGTTTTGCATTATCAACAAGGTATATGCAAAAGTCTATCTTTCGCTTCGGAGGTAAACCTTTCACCTCTTCAAAGACATCTGAGTACTCACGGACTACTCTAACGGATTGCAAGTTTTCAACAGACGCATCAAGAGATTCTAGATAGCTAAGCATGACGGAATTCATGGGATTACAAGAGATTTCGAGAGTGTTACCGAGGTGAGTCATAAGTCTAACCACTCTCTTTTCACAATCGATGATGGCACTATTACTGGATAACCAATCCATGCCTAGAATCAACCCATAGCCCGTGAAGCCCAAAACATAAGCATTACATCTAAACCCAGCGCTTGGTATAGAAATTTCCAAATCCAAACAAATCATTGACAAGTAAGCCGAACCCCCAATTGGATTTGAAACAACCATGGGATCCTCTACTATACTAGTATCTAGGTGCAGAGATTCAACTAAAGCAGTAGATATAAAAGAGTGCGATGCACCAGAATCAAAAAGGGTACGAACTGGATGATCAGAAAGATAAACTAAACTCTCAATAGAAATATTTCTACCCCTTTCTTGCGGAGGTGCAATGAGGGCGTGAATCTGCCCTCCAGAAGTGGATCCAGTCCTCTGCCCTTGCCCTTGCCTTTTTGGGTAATCCTTAGCCATATATCCTGTCTCACCGCATTGAAAGCAACCACCAATCTTCCTCTTCTTCTTCCTGCAGTCTTTAATTAGATGTCTAGGTATCCCACAAAATTTGCACTTCCTCTTGTCACAGGGTTTGTTATTTTTCCCGCCTTTCTTGGAATCCGTCTTCTTATTCTGCGATCCCTCCCCTTTCTTGTCTAGAGGTTCTTCCACCTTTGCCTCTTTCTTGCCATCCTTGTCTTCCTCCTGTAACAGTGCCATGTCCACCAGTCTCTCAAAAGTCGCGCCCATAGGTATATGGGTCATAGTTAGGCTGTGCAGTGGCTTATTTAACCCTTTAATGAATCAGAGAGCCTTTTTATGTGGAGTGTTTACTAACTCCAGTCCGAATCTAGCCAGCTGGTTGAATTGGTTGACATATTCTATGACTGATAGGCTTCCCTGTTTGAGTGCTAAGAACTTCTCCATCTGTAGGCTTCATTCAGCTTGCGAGAGGAACTTCATTTCAAATCTCATTCTGAAATACTCCCAAGTTTCAACTGGTCTCTCAGCATTAGTAACTTCTCACCAGTAAGAGGCTTCTTCCTTAAGTAACCATACAGCCAATTATATCTTCTGCCTATCATCGAAGATAACAAACAAATCTTCTGTTTCCTTGAGCCAGTTTCTTGCTCCCACAAATGATCAGTCCCATTGAAGTTCTTTCCACCCATGGCTCGAAAGTTTCTACATATCTTCGAGAAAGCATTCACACGTGGAGGAGGAGGAGGAACAGCTGCAACTGGGGGAGGAGGAACGTCTACGGGGCCTGTGTCATTAGCCCTAGCCGCGAAGTACCTTCTGAACCAACCAGGTACCGGCACGCCCTCAGGAAGATTAAGATCCCCAAACATACTGAAACGAAAAGAAAAGGTTCAAAACAAGGGATAGAAAGATAGTGCATATGGTTTTGGGATTATGCCTTTATAATAAAACAACACTTTTCTAGAAAATGCTTCTTTAAACTTCTTTTTTGAAAAATTGTTTTCAAAAACTTTTATCTGATCTAGTAATACATTGCTCTGGTACCAAGTGAAACACCCCACCTCCGTTAAGGTCACTCACAAAGGGAATGCATTAACTTTGGTGAAGCATTTTAGGTAAAAGGCACCGATAATTTACAAGATAGACATATGAACAGCGGAAAACTAAAAAACATTTATTAAATAGCGTGGTTCAGTCAAAACATTACAAGCATTGTCTCAAAATCCAACTTCTAAATTATTACAACAAAACATCTGTCTTGATTCAAATCTCCAAGTACATAAAGAAGCATAAAATAGAAGTAAAGCAGCATAAATCCCCAATAAAAGTGTAGCCACAGCCATAGCCCAAGAAAAGAGAATCCAAGCAATATATCTACTCTCTTCGAGCTTGAAAAGGTCTGCACTAAGCTGAAGTATTCCCTCCCTACGAACTTGTAGGGGGGACGGAAGAAAAGAAGGTGAAAGAGAACGGGGCAGACATAAGTCTGGTAAGTCCAGTGATTATTCAACATGTAAACAGGTAAAAGGATCATGACATGAATAAACTGAACATAGGACAATACCATAGAAATAGATAACATAAGATAAGTTAAACTGAATGTACTATTGTACTCATTTCTATTTCTCTGCACCTACTACGAATCTTTCAACCACCATTATGTGTTCATAACAAAGTGATCCCTTTCCTAATCGGCTTCTACTCGCATGCATTTGCTACTTGTGTCATTCGGCCCCACTTGATTGCAGATACCTGTGCGGGTCCTACCATAGGGTGTATCAATTCCTATGGTGGCAACCCGACACAAATTCTAGATGCATAGTGTATACTACTGATGCCCAGTGCCTGCTTTATCCACTCTGGAGTACGTGCATGCCCATACTCCGCCGGAACCTACACTGCTGCACCACCCACCGCTATTTTGACCGCTTATAATCAACCCAGTAATCGTGCCCGACCCTGCCTAGTTCAGGGTACCATGATACATCTATGTGGGTTACTGCTGAAATGGTTCCCCGTTACTAGGGTTTCCTAATCAACATGTTATAATGGTTAAGTGTTCTCCATTTTACCTAACCCCACCCATCTGTTTGATTGACATGTTGTATTGGTTAAGTGTTGCCTTGATTAACTTAACCCTACCATTCTTAGTCTGTCTGTTCCTTAGCTATAATTCATTCATTAAAGCACCAACCTCTCACATTAGATATGTATTGTTGCAATCGCTGGATGTGCCGGGCGGTTCCGGGCAGTCTTACACAGTAACTCAATCTAACCTCGGGTTTTTCGGGCTTAATGCGCTAACCTCTCACATTAGATATATATTGTTGCGGTCGCTAGATGTGCTTGGAGGTTCCGGGCAGTCTTACACCGCAACTCAATCTAACCTCGGTTAGGCATATTCATCTTTTAATTAATTTACATATTTACTATTCATGTTTATATGTAAATTATCCACAAGTGTTGTCAAATCAAGTCATGTCCCATTTACCTTCTAAATTATGTACAAATTATGCCATTTCATGCTACTAATCATTTACATGATTATGAGCCAATCTATGCCAATAGCATGTAATTTAATATTTTCCCCCAACGACTCCCCCATTATTCGTTCGCACAATTCACATAGAACGTTAGGCTCGCAAATTATCCTAACTCATAAACAAAAAGGGAAAAGAAAAGGGACATGTAACATTCCAACAGGCATAAAACAACATAAATCAATATGAGTAATATAAATTCGGCATAGAACGACATAAACTTAATTAAGCATATAAATGTGATCTTGCATTTAAATTAGACCCAATTAACATGTGAACTAGCACAAGTCTAACTGTATAAACATGAACTTATATAGATCTTAAACATGGGTACTAGCTTGGATCTAAACATATAACATGTATGAACATAACTTAGCATGTAACTTACATACATAAAAGAACCACAAATTTAATACAACATAATAGGTTCAATTGTATCAGTCCCAATAGTCTCATAGGCATAGGATGTATAACATGATAGGTTTCATCATATAAATCACAACAGTCCAATAGGCATGATAGGCATGAATCAAAATTAGGCATTGTTCTAGGTTCGATTATTACAGTCATGATTTCTATTAGGTGTTTAAATCGGAACAATAACTGAACTTACAGAAAAGGACGGATCTTGTGCTCTGAGATCTGATTTCTGAATTTGAAAAGCTATCCTATGATGTAGACGTTTGATTTGATGTTCTTCTTAATTGATTACTAGTTTGGATTTTATTTTCTAGTTTGGAGAAGATGAAAGATGCTAGGCTAGCTTGTAGATGAATAGCATGACGGCACCATAGTCTTAGGGTTATGAGGTTAAGGTCTAGTTTGGCTACGTATATATAGATGTCTAGAATTAATTCTAGCCTTTAGATTAGTCTAGGGGAAATCAGAGCCATCAGATCAAAGAGATGTGTCATCCAGCCAACCATAGCATGACACATATGCCCTAATACCTCAGAAATCAGTCATTGACCAATCAGAGAAGGCCACATCAGCACAGGGTTGTAAAAATTCATCATAGGAGCTGGATCTGGGAGGGGTCGACTCCCTACATGGGGGTCGACACCTATGTCGACTCCCTTTGGGGGGGGTCGACACCCCTGAGCGGGAAATTTCCCTCTCAGGTCACTCTTTCCAGATTTTGAAATTTGAACTATTTTCTGATTTAATTTATTATTATATTTAATTACTGTTTAAACTTGAAAACTTCTGAACTCCATAACTTCTTCATACGGAGTCCGATTCACGCAAACTCGGACTCTATCTCAAGCAGAATTCCAAGAAGAACGCAATGGAATAACCCATTTCACCCAATTCCTCTTTTAAAAATTAAGTATTCTTAGATTCGTTAATTTTGATATTCACAGGAAATACGGGGTGTTACACCTCCTCCAAGCAAACCTTCCAAGAAACATCATGAGCCCAAAGACAAACACAAGGATCCTAGCAAAGATTTGGAAAAGGAGAAGGCAACTCTTGTTCCTTTTGGCCAACCCCAATTGGACACTACCACTATATAAGAAGGTGTCATTACTTATGAAATTAAGGATAAGTTGGAGCATTTACGAAAGCAGTTCCCCGATATTTACTTTGAAAGGATGGTTTTCATCCCTGATCTTGAACTGGTTCCTGAGGACTGGGATACATAAGTTAAGGGCCAAGTCGGTCGTGTGGCTAAACAATATATGGCGATGAAGAAACATGCCAAGAATATTTCAGATGTTATCCGCCTCTTGGAAATAGATGCATCGAGAGCTAGGGTGAAGATTGATCATGACACCAAGGCCAGGAGAAAGGCTGAGAAGGAAATTGATGATGCACAGGCTCAGCGGGATGCTGAAAAATATAAAACAGAGTTGGACAACGCTAAGAAACGTTTCTATCTTGAGCTCGATTCGAACAGCCAAGAGCGCGTGGCTTTGAAAAAGGAAATAGAAGATCTCAAAATGACAAATACTAAACTGAAAGCATCACAGGACCGCTTTTCTATAGAAAAGGATGCTTGGGAGAAGGAAAAGGCGAGCTTGACTGACAAACTTGCTCATGCTGAGGGACGGGCAGCTCTTGCCGAGAGTAATGCCAATGATGCCCTCGAATCAGCCTCCACTGCTACCGCTAAGCTTGTCGCAACCGGACATGAGATAGAAGGGTTCGACGACCTATTGATGGACTTCTTCTCTCAAGTCCTTTGAACCCGAGACATTTCTTGGATTAAGAATTATCCCACCACCTTGGTTAACGTATGAGGTATAATCGTCGAGGGAGAAAAGCAATGCTTAAAGGTTGAGGAAGTTGACAAAGGATAGCTTATGCAAACCTTTCTCAGGGGTCGAGAGCCCGAGGTCTTAGTAGAGGGTAGACATCAAATTCAAGAGGAGATGGAGAAAGAGAGAGTTAAGCTCAAGGGAAAGCACAAAGTTGATGAAGGCTCAAGCTCAACTGCGGAGCCCAAGACATCTGAGGTTGAGGAATATAACCCAGATGATGCATTGATCTCCAAAGTCCCAGTCCCTCCAGCTGTTGGGGTTTCTACTGCAGCTTCGGTCGAAGACTCAGAGGAAGGTATCTCCATATTCTCTCCACAATTTGTCAAAGTTATTGTAACTTGTCGTCGCATTGTGGAGCAAAAAATCGAGAAGACCACATTTTCCCCCAAACTAATAACAGTTGCTTCTCATGATATAGGTGTCAAGTCTACTGAGGAGGTTGCAGAAACGCAAGCAGAGACCGAGAGGATCAATGTGCCATCACGTATCGAAGTTCCTGAAGTTCCAAAACAAACTGAAGTTGAGGCAACAAAGAAGGCCATTGTGGCATCAAGCACCAATGTTCCTAAGGATGTTGAAATCATCGGAGCCTTATGGCGACAATGGGGATGAAGAAGAGGAGGTCACCATCATGGGAGAGACAAAGGATGATGACAGCATGACCTTAGCTGACATGAAGGCCAAGAAGGATGAACAACTGAAATTAAAAATAGAGGAGCAAGAGCCTCTAAATGTGCCACCTATCTCTATAGCTGATCCCAAATCTGGGTTAATTATAAAGCTGTCGACTAAGTCGATAACTACACAGCTTGCATCCCAATCCTCTGACCTTTCATAGGATCCTCCTTCGGATAAGAAGAAAAGGAAGAAGCATGACAAATCCGATGCCGACAAGGAGGAGCCGGAGAAGCAGAAGAAGGAGAAGAAGCCAAGGTCATCCCCAAAGCCTAAGTAGCATTCTTTTATTTATGTTTTTAGATCTTCTACTGGCCTTGTAATAGAGTCGTGAGAATGGCCCTCACTTATCACTTTTTGTCCTAGCTTTGCTTTGTAAATCTGCATTAGTAAATGAATTTCTGTTTCTTTCGCATCATAGCGTACCTCCAAGTTTATCATTCTTAATCATGAATGAATATTTGGGTCATAACTAAGTCAGAATTATGTGCAATAAAAATTAAAATTCTTGCACTATGCATATATGTGTATGAGTATGCCCCGAATCAATCATTAATATGCTGCCTGGCCAGGACTTATTAAGGATTAATTAGAGTCATATACGTTGCCCCCATATCCGAAAGTGAGGGTGTCGGGCTCAGTTTTCATTCTAGTTCCCTATTCTGCAGCAGGATAGGACCCCTTTCGCGGCATTTAATCAAAATGCCTTTATACTTTCCTGTCGTATGCCCAGGATAGAGTTCGAACTCAACTTTAAATCCCCCCAGTCCTTCAATGGGGTAAGAGTCCATTTCTGGTGCTCAGTCATAGGCTCCTTTATACTCTCCCGTCGGATGTCAAGGGTAGAGTGCGGTCGAGATTGTCTTTTAAGTCATCGTGCACCTTCATGCCTCATGGAAAATTCTTGTCCTTCATACTCTCTCTTAGTTCATGAGAATTAGAGTGTTGATGGTCGTGTCATTTACTTTTTTGCACCCTCGACGTTCTGCATACTCTTGAACTTCTAATTCAATAGAAGACACTTTGAATTTTGTGCTTCTAGATTGCTGCGAAGTTTTATAGCGAACTTCGTAATTATGAAAACTCATGTAAGTAAAGGATGAAAGAGTAAATAAGAAATGGTGCGGTAAAAGTAAATGACACATGGTATTTTATAGTGGTTCGGTCGAATCATGACCTACGTTCACTTTATAATCTTTTGCTTATACAACCAGACTGTTCTAGGAAAGTCGTGCCTTTTTACATGGTCCTAAAAAAAGAATAAAGATGACAATATCATGTCAAGTAACGCCTCAAATGTCGGGCGTTCCACAGGCTGGGGATCTCGTCTCCGTCCATGGTCGCCAGCTTGAAGGATCCATTATCAAAACTCCGTAGGATGGTGTATGGTCCTTTCCATTTTGAACCCAAATGTACTGGGGGTGGAAAGACACGCTTCAGAACCAAGTCTCCGGGTTCAAAGGTTCGGGCTCGAACCTTTTTATTGTAATATCGAGATACCTACTGTTTGTGTCTCAAGGCACGCAGGTCTGCTTTGTCCCTCTTTTCTTCAACCATATCTACGGATTCAAGGAGAAACTTATTATTAGTCATCGGGTCGTAATAAGTTGTTCTATGAGATGGTACTTCTAGCTCAACTGGGATTACTGCTTCTACTCCGAAAGCGAGGGAAAAGGGTGTGTGGCCCGTTGCCGACTTGTAAGTTGTCCTGTAGGCCCATAATGCCAAGGGTGACTCATCGACCAACATGGCTTTGGCCTGCTTCAATCTCTTCTTCAAAATGAACTTAATTACTTTATTTGCCACTTATACCTGTCCATTCGATTATGGGTGTGCCACTGAGGTGTACCTTTTGTCGATATGATATCTCTAGCAAAAATCTCGAACTCGGTGCTATCAAATTGGGTTCCATTATCTGTTATGACGATTTTCAAAATCCCAAATCGACATATAATGTTTCTGACGATAAAATTTATCACTCGTTTGGTTGTGATCATGGTTAACGGTTCTACTTCAACCCACTTAGTAATGAAATCCATGGCCACAATGGCTAATTTGCTCCGCCCTTCGCTATGAGGAGGCTTCCAATAATGTCAATTCCCCAAACAGCGAAGGGCCACAGATTCATCATCGTCTTCAACTAGCTATGTGGCGCCCTGGGGATCTCCGGGAACTTCTGGCATGCGTCGCAGCGTCGTGCATACTTAGCTGCATCTTTGTTCACAATAGGCCAGAAATAGCCATATCGCAATATCTTCTTCGCCTGCGTTTGTCCTTCGGTGTGGTCATCGCATTCACCTTCATGTACTTCTTTCAGCACCCGTTTGATGTCGTCATGGGCTATACACCGCAGGAGAGTCATCATGAATCCTTGTCTATATAGGACTTCGCCTTGCATGACATATCAGGAGGCCTTTCTAATAACAGCACGCCTCTCGCTTTTCTAGGTCGAAAGCATTCCACTCACCAGGAAGTTCTTTAGGGGTGTCATCCATGATTCTCTTTCTGGCTCGGTTTCCAATACATGATCAATTTCCATCCGATCGATGCTCGGAGACACCTCTATCGGGACCATCTCTGTGTCCTCAGGGTTATCAGAACTTGCCATCTTGGCCAACTTATTTGCCCTCTGATTCTCTGATCGGGGGATATGTGTTATGCTATAGTGTTCGAGGCTTCCCATCAAATTTCTCACTTCTTTGAATCGCAAAAGATATCCAGTTTCGCTATCCCCAACTCCTTTGCAAGCCAAAGCCTGGCGATCAGGGCTTCGTACTCCGAGTCATTATTCGTGGCGTGGAACTCTAATCTCAAAGCACAGTATATTGATCGTTTTTTGGGAGTTACAAGTACAACTCTAGTGCTAGATCGTCTGTCATTCCTAGCTCCATCAGTATACAATTTCCAGGCGTTGGGGTCAACTAGTGGTTTTGAGGTATCAACTTCTTCACTCACTACATCGTCCTCTAGGATAGTAAATTCTGCTATAAAATCTACCAACACTTGCCCCTTATCGATCTTTGGGGCTGAAAGTTCATATCAAACTGACTCAACTCGATATTCCATTTGAGTAGCCTTCCTGACGCCTCTAGTCTCTGTAACACTTGTCGAAGCGAATGGATAGTGTATACAGTGATGGGATGAGCTTGAAAATAATGGTGAATCTTTCTAGATGGTATCAGTAGACTATACGCAAGCTTTTCTATATTTGGGTAGTTCTGATGTACCACCGCTAGCTTCTTACTTACGTAACATACAGGTCTCTGGACTTTATCTTCTTCTCTTACCAGGGCTGAACTTATTGCGTGGGATGATATCGCCAAGTATATGAACAAATCCTCGTGATCTATCAGCTTGGACAATATCAGGGTTTTTTCCATATGATTCAGGAGGTTCTGGAAGGCTTCCCCACAATCATGGGTCCACTTGAAATTGCGTTTCCCTCGCTTTATCAAGTCAAAAAATGGAATGCACTTATATGTGGCTTTAGAAATGAATCTACTTAATGCAGCTACTTTCCTAGCGAGGCTCTGCACATCTTTGATTTGCCTTGGTTCTTGAATGTTCCTGATTGATGCGATCTGATCTGGATAGATTTCAATTCCACGCGAACTAACGATAAAACCTAAGAATTTTCCATAGGCGACTCCAAATGAACATTTCAGAGGGTTGAGCTTCATCCCATATTGTTTAAGGATATCAAACGTTTCTGCTAGGTCGATAGTATGGTTGGATGATTGTCTAGACTTCACGAGCATGTCATCCACATACACTTCCATCGTCTTCCCAATCTGATTGTTGAACATCTGGTTCACTAGTCGTTGATATGTAGCTCCAACATTCTTTAGACCAAAAGGCATCACTACATAGCAGTACAGTCCCAAATCTATGATGAAGCTGGTATGCTCCTGGTCCGGAACATGCATGGGAATTTGGTTATATCCGGATCATGCATCCATGAAAGAGAGGAGCTCGTGACCTGCCATCGAATCCACCAATTGATCAATTCTAGGAAGGGGAATACTGTCTTTCGGACAAGCCTTGTTCAAATCTGAGAAATCGATGCAGGTGCGCGGTTTTCCGTTAGCCTTCTTTACCAAAACCGGATTTGAAATCCATTCCGGGTAAGTTTAATCTCTAATGAATCCATTACTCCTCAACTTCTTCCTTCAAGGAAACTGACCTCTCCGGGCTAAGCATTCACCTTTTCTGCTTAACAGATGGGTGCTTCGGTTGATGCTCCACGTGTGACACATAATCGATGGGGATATACCACACATGTCAGCATGGATCCAAGAAAACACATCTAGGTTGGCCTTTAGGAAGTCGGTCAATTTTTTTGCATGAAAAGGGTCTAACTAGGATCCGATCTTCAAGACCTTCGCTGGGTCATTTTCATCGATCGGGACATCCTCAGTCGTTTCATTAGGAGTCGCCATTCTGCCCCCAGGTTCCTCGTCCTATCTGGGATCTATATATTCTCGGGCAGTTCTCTGGGCAGCTCCTTCGGGGCCATCTTTAATTGTTATGCTGAATTCTTCTTTACGGGTGGAGGAGTACCCCTTGGTTCTATGTTTAATCCTTTGAGCAACAATTTCAATTCTGTTATATAGTAGGCTCGTCCAGTGACTTGGTCACCTCTGACTACTCCCACTCTTGCATCCGTTGGGAATTTCAACAATAAGCACCAGGGTGCAATGCAAGCCCTGAATTTTGCTAGGGCTGGTCGGCGCAAAAAGGCAATATAAGGTGATTCGATATCCAATACCACAAACGGAATAATTCTCACTCTCCGACGAACTCCTTCTCCCAAAGTTGCTGATAATTCCACGTATCCAATCGGATATGTTGAGGCTCCATTGAAGCCACGTATCCATCCATCACAGGGCTTCAAATCTTTTTCTTCAAGCTTCATTTGATCAAATGCTTTCTTAAATAGAATATTTACTGAACTTCCATTGTTCACCAAAACCTTATGGACCAAAGCGGGACCGATAGTTGTCGTGATCACTAAGGGGTCTTCGGTGGGGGAATGAACTTCAATACTATCTCTATCATGAAAGATGACAACGTTATACATTGTTTTATGCTACTTTACCGGGATGCAACTTCAGGATTACTGCATTCCCCTACTTCGAGGTATTTGGCCACGTTCATGTACCGATACATTTCCCTAAAGCTATTCCCAGCAGGATGAGGTCCTCCTATTATAGTGTTGATGACAATGTTTTTTTTCCTTTCTGCTGAGCAGTCGGTTTAGCGATAGGTTGGTTTTGATTCGGGGCCTGCCCAGCTTGCCCCCTGTCTCTCGAAGCAATCTTGTATTCGTCCAACTTTCCTTCACGAAGTAGTTTTCGACGACGTCTCTCAAATGATGGCATTCAATGGTGGAGTGACCATGGGTCTGATGGAAAAGGCAAAACTTTCTTGTCTCCCGTTCTTTCTCCGTCGAATCTCTCGGTGGAGGCCTCTTATACTGAAAAACGCTGTAGGTCTTCAGGAAAATATTCTCTAGTGTATCATTTAATGGTGTGAAGTTTTCAAAAGTCTAGACCGAGGTCACTTCTGGGAATCATTCCCCTGATTCTTCTTCCGACTATTATTACCAGATTGACGGCCATTACCCTGATTCTTATTTCCAATGTTAACCTCTACCTTTCCTGAACTGTCACTGTATTGTTTGATGGCCACGTTACTTTGCATATCTTCTTTATCGGCAGCCTTCCTCTTCCGATTGGCGTATATCTCTTCCTGACATAAGCGAATATTGGCTTTTTCATAGAACACTTCTCTAGTCAGTGGCGGCTTGCCGACTAAGTATCTTCCAAACTCAATATCTTTGTCTACTCCGTCAATTAAGGCCATCAAGATGGTTTGTTCATGAGGGTCTCTAACCACCGTAACTGCTAAGTTGAAACGATCTAAGTACGACCTCAAAGTTTCATCAGGGCGTTGTTAAATTATGGATAACTCAATGACATTTTTAGACCTCTAAGCATGAAGCTGGAATTGATTTACGAATTGTTCACTCAGTTCCCTGAAACTAGAGATCGATCGTGCTGGCAAGCGGGTAAACCACATAAATGCCACATCTTCCAGGATTATTAGGAGTACTTTACATTTTACTACATCGGGAGCAGTGGCGGCATTCATGTACCATGAATATCTCATTAAGTGCTGGACCGGGTCGGTGCTACCCGAATAGCAGTTCATAGTTGGCATGTTGAATTTCCTCGGGAATCAGACGTCTAATATGTCATCAATAAAAGGTGTTTGACTGCGGTCTATACCCCAATCTTCATTTCTATGTCCACGGCTATCTACCATGATTTACCTAACCATTGCTTCAACATCAGCATTGGTCAATGTAGATTCAGGATCGACACTCCTTGCCCTGCGGGGTCCTCCAATGCCTCTTCGACATGCTGCCGCGAAGTCTGGGGCCTGAGCAGAGCTTCCTTGTCCCCTGTTGCCACGGTCAATCACGCGGCGAGGGGATTGTAATGGTTGATTCTGAACAGGGTCAACAATGCCTCGATTCTTGGGTAGCGGAGCGGGATCATTCAAGTTACGATTGTTGGGTCCCAGATTGAGGGTCGCCTCTTCTCGAGAAGGAAGTTATCCAAATTGAAGATGCTCCACATTTTCAGCCCTTTCCAATGGTCGTCGTAGAGGTCTTGAAGGCTCCACTGATGAGGATGAATAATCTGGAGTAAGAGGACGGGCTGGCGAGGGTGTCCTCTGCCTTTGGAGATCATCAATTCGTCTGTCCAATGTAGTAATATTTCGTCGTAACAAGGAACACTCTTGCCTTTGGGCTGCCAACTCATCGTTCGTCTTTCCAACATATCAAGTACACAAAAGAGATCTTCTTCAGCTACCGGAGTTGAGGCATGTAGCTAGTCATCAGTAGTCATCGTCGGACGTAGGGCACTTGAACTAGGTCGAGCAGAAGCGCCAGCACGAGTAGGACGAACCATAATCTCCTTTCCAGGTAGAGTTGTGGTCCCTTAATGAGGGTGGTTCATGACCCCCTCAGATGAGTGGTTCGTGGTGCCATCTCCCTGGCGGCTCGTGAAGGTATCTCCTTGGCGGCTCGTGAAGGCATCTTCTGGACGGTTCGGGGTAACCTCAGCTGGGCAGCTCGTGATGACGATCTGCAAGCGGGTCATGACCCCCTGCGAGCCACGAGCTGGGGAGCTCAGCTCAACCTACTCCTGACTGCTTTCCTCGTTAGCCTCATTCATAGCTTCATTTGTTCGCGAAGCTCGTGAATCCTTGGATTTCGTTCCAGCCATAATGTCTTGACTTTGCCGAAATCTTCAAAAACCAAAAACATGGAAGTTCGGATTATTTTCTTTGGACTTGAATATCCAAATAGTAGAGCAATAATCCAATATGCTGAGACTTCAATTCTCAGTGAAAGCACCAAAATGTTAGACCAAATTATGGCTCTAACACCCAAATTGTCTAAAATTGCAGAGAATAATAACTAGAAATGAGAGAAAACGCAACAAAAACACCAGATTTATAGTGGTTCGGCGTTAACGAGCCTACGTCCACTTTTATGACTTTTGATTATATGATTGAATGCAAGTACAATCAATAAATTTCCTTAATCTCACTCTTACAATGACAATTCACTCAATAATTTTGAGATATAACTAATTAGAAATAATGGAGAGACAGTTTTGGTGGAAATAATACTCAGAATTGCCAAAAGATCCTGAAAAATGTTAAGTGTTGGGCTATTTATAGGTGATTTCTACAAGCGTTTCGTGAAGATACGTGGCACGAATCTCGAGAATCTCGGACCTGTTCGTGGCTTGATGCAGAAGTATTTAAAATGGCCGTTATGGACAGGTGTTATCAGATCCTGAATATGCGGCTCGTGGGGGACTAGGTTACGGTTATAATCTTCTGAGTTTGTGGATGGGTCGTGATGGTTATTCACGAGCGGTCGTGATGATCATTCACGAGTGGGTCATGGTGCATCCTCCATGAGCGGGGTCGACCTTGATGTGTCACGAGCGGATGGAGAAAGTGGTTCATGAGTCGGATTTGTTCATGTATGATCATCCTTGTTCGCCAAATATGAGTCTTTATGTTATTATTGGCTTGGTTCAAAAAGCTAGCCAACATCAATCGATTTTATTCATTTTACAATGAATATCGAAAAGAATAGATTTCAAAATCTGATATTTTGAAAATATTGTCATTTTAATATTAAAATGAAGTAGAATATTCAGTTTTGATTTGAAATTGAAAATGAAGTTGAATTCATTTTAAAATGAATTTATAAACGATTTATAAAACACGATTTAAATGGAAATCGACGATATTATATATATATATAATGGCCTGAATAGAACGCGCCGCTCAGCGACTGTTTGCGAATTTCGACCATTAATTTCAAATGGATGTAACGGGAGATCCAACCGTCGGATTCTTCTAAATCCGGAACCGTTGGGTTCGTATCGAAAAGAGCTTTCCAATAATATAAGAGATACGAAATCTAAAGGTTAAATTTGGAAATACGTCTAAATCAAATTCAGAAAAGGTCGTTATGGATGCAGTTCGGTGGCCATTATTGGAAACTGACTGTAAGGGCCTTAACAAAATTAATAAAAATATGAAAAAATTATGTAAAATCATAATAAATGATTTGGAAAGATTGTAGATGAAAAAATTCCAAGTTTGGAAAGATGAAAATATATTTTTATCGAAATGAACTAGTTATTAACTAGAATAATAATCTAATGACTTTTAGAAATAATAGATTGGATAAGAAAATGATTTTGATAACCAGAATTTTCCAATGTATGAATTGGAAAAGATTTAAATGGAAATAATCTTTGGAATATTTCGATATTGGATTTGTGATTATACGGATATTGTTGAGGAATTTGGAAGATATATATCGTTATTCCCAATACGATATTTGTTGATTTCAGAATCTGATATTGAATATAAGCCGATATTAATCTCTATTCAGAGCCTTATATTTATTATCAAATTGGATTTTTGGGTTTGTTGTGAATGGTGTCTTAAATAACACTATTTTTAAGACCCGTTGAGAAAAGAATAAATCTTTTAATTAAGATTTAGAGAAGTTTACCAATTAACAATGAAGATATGATTTGGAATTTATAAATCTTTTTATTTAGATTTAATAGAAATTTTCCAAAATAAAGTTTTCCAATTTAATAGATTAAACTGGAATTGAATGGAATTCGATTTGGTAATAATCGAGATGAGCTCTTGTGAATGAAGAGCGTTACTATATATGGAATTTAAAAGGGTTTGCCGCTATTCCATTTATATTATTAGTCTGATACGGGAATTCATATCGATTATACACTGTTATGATTTCCTTATAGATTCCATTTTGATGAAGATGATTTTGAGTTTATGGTGAACGAGGTTTTAAAGGACACTCGTTCTTTAACCCAGTTAAAGACAGGATTTATTTCCTAAATTTGAATAATCATTAAATAATGATTTTTGGAGATTAAAACTAAGCGGAGTTTTAATGAATCTTTAATTAGGTTGAAAAGTTAATGTAGTAATTAAATTTCCAAATTTGAGAAATGATCAAGAATGGAGTACCACCAGTTTTACTCCAGGCGATAGTTAAATCTTTAATTAGATTTGAATGGGAAATAGTAATACGTTTTACCGACAAAACAGTGGGTGTTAGATATGGAGTATTACTAGTTTTGCTTCATGGGATAAATAGGTTGGGATTGGAATAAAATAAAATAAATGATTACCCCGGTAAGGTCGATAATCCCGACTAGCTAATAAACCTTAATTTGGGTTAGAATTGTGAAAAGATATAATCAAATCTTTTGAAATGGATATCAAAAAGAAGATTAAAGAATAAATTCAAAGTTTATCTTTGATAAAATTAATGGGAACCTTTCCCTAAAAATGTGAATATATGAATAAAAGAATATTCTGAATTGGAATGAGGCATATGATGTGTTTTTATAGCACTTGATTATAAAATATGCGAGTTATTCGGAAAGGCCGGGTTTAACCCATTCTGAATAATCGATACGATAACTAAAAGTCGACGATGAAGATGGTGGTTGAAGACCGGAGATCTTCACATCGTTTGGATGATTACTGATGTCTTGATTGGGCTGTACACCCAAGACAAGGTAAAAAGTGGTGATAGTCACGACGTACTTGGAGATCGACCGGATATGCGAGGACATCTCTCCTGTATTGGACATATGGGACGAGGAATAAGGTGCCTCTTGTTTCATTTAGACCTGGAACGGACTTATAAATGGATGGTATGTCTTACATTGTATTCCTTTATATCGTATTCGTTGATCTCTGTTAAATATATATTTATTTGGTGGCGGAGAATTTATTCTCTTGCTTAACACCCTTCTCTGAGACGTACAAGCTTAGAGGTTATATATTGGTGGAAATCAGCGGTACGGTATGGATTGTCAGTGTGGCATGCTGAGATACAAATGATCAAGGCTTTTGTTGGAAAGCAGAGTCTTGTGGTTGATGATCAAATTACGACTTTAAATAGCATAGCTATGTGTATAGCGCTAATTCGCGAGCCTCACACCCGGTATGAGTCAAAAAGGGGTTCGTGACCGCAGGGAGTGCACGACATTTCTTTCTAGCTAGGAGTGGTGTCATGGTATGGATCCCAGACATTTTTACTTATGTGGATGATGGATTGCGAGGCACCTCGGATATTGAGTCCGTAGTGGCTCAGATTTTATGCCCTATAAGGCAGGGAAACATGTGTTCAGGAAAAACTAATCCACTAAAGTAAGTGTGGACCGACCTTGAAGATCCAAGGGACAATGCGTTATGTTTCTGAGAGATAGGCTAGATTGTCTCGAATCGGTGAGGAGCCATCCCTTGCCTCGACTCATAGATGGAAATCCAATTTCCAATACAACATTTTTCAGTTTTAGTTGTAGAACTAGTGCGGCGACATGATATATGGTACCCATGCCATCTATGATTGATACATTTATACTTGAAGTTGTTTTGACACTATGCACTTACAGTAATATCAAAATAATTTGTTCTAATGTACCAAGCATGTCTGCTATTATAAGGGAAAACTCAATCCTCCGGCTTGTGTTTCATTGTGTGATGGTACCTGAGTCTTATAATAGCTTTATTTTTTCAAAAGGCATTGTGTTGTTTTATGTTTTAAACTAGTATTCATGTGGAGTAAACACATTCCGTGTTACATGGCGTGATACCATGATTTCCCAACTTTTAAAGTAAAGATTTAATAACTGTTTTAGTTCTCACACCAGTGCCATGACTGACTCGGAGTTTATTGTTTTAACCCAAAATCTGGGTGTCCATATTTTCCACATGAGCAGCTAGTAGTTTTGGTTTGCGCAGATATTTCTTTTCACAGGATCCTGGATTGCAACCGGAGCTATATTCGGAAAGCTTTGTATCCGTGTATTTCTTTCAGTTGTGCTAGTGATATATTTTCCGCTATGCATTGTAACACCCCACGTCCATTAATGTCACTCACAAAGGGAATGCATTAACTTCCATGGAGGTTATAAGTGAATATAGAACAGAAAAATTACAACAAGACAGATAATAAATAGTACTTGGAAATCTAAAACTTCATTTTATTGCAGCGGAAATTAAACATGTTTGTTACATCATAAAACCATAGATCATAACCAAGTACAATATCCATCTTCATAAAAACAAAATACACAATCCCATTACATAAATAGCCATTAAAAAGATAACAAGCTGGACTTTACTTCAACGGTCCAAGCTTTCCAAAGAGAGATGAAGCAATTCAATCAAACTCCACTAGAGCTAGGCCCAACCTGAGGACCTGGAGGGGGAAAAAGGATAGAAATAGAGGGGGTCAGACATAAAGTCTGGCGAGTATGATAATTCTAACAATACTATTATCAAAATAACTAGACTAAGGCATAAGCTGGAAGACAAGTAAATGTCTATGAACTCTTAGGAAGATAAAGATAGCGTTTAAGATAACGTTAAAGATAACGGTAAAGGCACACCTAATTACTAACGAATGATTACTACACTGCACCGCACATTACTACACTGCACCACACCAGTCACCCTATTGTTTGATCCCACTTGCTTCACACATAAACTTTATAAATAGCCTTACGTACCCCTAGCTGACTACATAGGTGCCGTCTGCCCCTATCTCCACTAGGTGTACCCCACTACCCACTTTCGATCAGCTCCCTACTCGTAGATACCCGTGCTGGCCCCACAGTGGGGTGTATCACTCCCCTAAAGTGGCAACCCGATACAACTTGAGAATGCACGGCTTATACCTACACGATGCAACAACGTCTTACCTACCAGCCCGGGTCCACACACGCATATGAAACCCGTTGGACTTGCGTTGCCACCGCTCCCCGTTTTGGCCTCTTACAGTCGAACCCAGCATGCGTGTCCCGTCCTCGACTTGGGTCGAGCCCACAAAGATACGTTTGGGATACTGGTCGAAATGGGCCCCCACAAGCTACCCACCTAAGCTTGTCACTAGTATATCCAACTTAACCCTCTTAGTCATGTTCATTTACATGTGTGTTTGGTTAAGTCTTACTAATCGTATTTCACATGCCACTAAGGGCACCCCCTAGATTCCTCATGCCACCCAAGGCACCTACTTAACCCCCATGTCCCACCTTACATGTTTATCTGGTTAAGTATTTCTTAATTCATTCAGGCCATAACCTCATAAAGACCTCTCACATTAGACTGGCATTTATGGCAGCTGGATTTGCCGGGCGGGTCCGGGCAGTCTTACACCATAAAAGAGTCTAACCTCGTGTCTTTACAACCGTTATGCTTTAGTTTAGGCCTAGGACCTCTCACATTGGGCTGACATTTGTGACCACTGGATTTGCCGGGCGGGTCCGGGCAGGTTTACGTCACAAACAAGTCCAACCTCGTGTCCTAAGCATTGATTAACACTTAAAATCTTTTACCCCAGTTTTAATAATTCCCTATTCAAATTATTAATTAAGTCAACTTTTAATGATGTCCATAATTGACTCAATTATGGCCATCCACTTATGGCATGCAAAATCATATCAATTGCACCCCAACTTTTTAATATTAAATCCTTAATATTACCCCTACCCCACGTTTATACGTTCGCTTATTCAACGCATAATATAGGCTAGACTTGTATAGTCTAACACCTAGCACAAAGATAAATTATCACAACATATAGACAATTAAAATAAATCTAATCATAATAGGGGTGAAACTTGCATAAACTACACATGTTAAGGATCAAAAGGTGTCAACTTGTTAAATGTCTCAATTTATATGATATGATCATAGCCCAAATCTATACATAAACTTGTATATGGGTTTTTAGGCAACATAATGATGGTGTGAACTAGCATAGGATATCACATATGTCATAGCATAATTCTAGATGTCATAATAGATGTCTTGGTATATGTTCATAACTTTTCTAATCAATCTAACTTGCATATGTGACTTGTCATATAGATCAACATAACCCAAACATGATGATTTAATTAATATGAACTAACTAGCATAGATGGTAACATCATGGCCTTTTTAACATGTATGATTCATCACAACTTAGCATAGAAACTTTCAACATACGTAACATCATCATAGCATGATTAACAACATATAAGATATCATCATCACATAACATTGGATTTACAATATACATGATAGCAAAAGGGGTTTACAACAACATATATGATAATTCACATCATCTACTCATAATCCATTCATAACTCAACCTAATTAAAATGATAATAATCTTGTTAAGATCATCATACTCACAATTTAGAGAAGAAAAGAGAGAGTTTTGCTTTGCTTTAGGGTTGAGAGAATTAGAATTGAATTTGCTTTTCTTCTTTCTTAGTTGGCGGCGGCTCCACTGATTTCCATGGCGACGATAACTATTCTATTTTAATTAGGTTTAGGGTTAGCATTAGGATGTATTTATAGGTGTAGGAAGTTATTTAGGACCATTAGATTAACCCTGAACCATGAGAACCAATCAAATGCAAAATCTGCATTTGAGCGAATCGACCCACGGGTTGACAGCCAAACACCCTGGATTAACCCCTAGTCGACCCAGCAGAGCTCGGGTCGACCTCAAAAATGGGACGGTTCGGTTATTTCCCCTCCCAATTCGCTGTTTTGAACTTTTTCGCATATTTATTTATTTAATTTTTAATTTATATATATATATATATATATATCAATATATATATATTTCTCTGCGCAATCCATTTCACTTAATTCTTTTCTAAAAATTAAGTATACTTTAATTTGTGAATTTTAATGTTATAAAATTACGGGGTGTTACATTCTCCCCTCCTTAAAGGATTTCGTCCCCGAAATCTCCAAGTCAAGAAGAATGTATATCCTACCATCTAATCGTCCATCTACTCAACCATCAAACACCAGCATCCATTGTCCTTAAAAGACTTCTAATGCTTTAATGTTTTTATGCACAGTGTGTGTATATGTCCATATCTAATACAAAATTAGGCGGTCTACTGATTCAGTCGACCTCCTTAGTGCAATTCATGATAGTGCCATGCGTCCAATATGTATGCAAAAGATTCCTAATGAAACATATTAATTCTATATGCGTGCACAACCATCCACCCGAATGCAGCAACTATATGATAATACAACCATTATACATCCATTTTACTAAATACATCCATATATATGCAATATGCAATATGAAGTGACTGAGCCGATCTGGTGCCTAATAGTGTGTGTATATGCATCCACGAGCAACCACTAGCAAACACTTGCATCCACTTTGCATCCACCATACATAACATGTCTCAAACACATGTTTCAACCATAGGATTATCCTAACTAAAGGTCAAAGATACTAGCGAGAGGATATACTAAAGATAAGATAAGTACAAGCTAAGCGATAAAGGAGAATTTAAAGGACATACCCTCAAAAAGAAAAGGGTATCGTGAACGCATCTTCTCTTCCATCTCCCAAGTAGCGTTGCTCTCATCATCTCCCCATTGCACTTTGACTAGTCTGACCTCTCGATTCCTCAACCTCTTGATCTCCGACCCAAGAATGCGCGTAGGAGCTCGTCGAATTGTCGCATCACGCTCTATCTCCACCTCTCTAAGCAAGCTCGGCTCTACCACTTCCGCGGTCTCGTGCAAGCACTTCCTCAAATATGACACATGGAATACGTCATGTACACCACTAAGTCTCTCGGGCAACTCCACTCTATACGCCATCTGTCCAATCCTCCTTAATAGGCAACGGCCTTACAAACCTTGGTGCTAATTTCCCAACGGACCCAAAGCGAAAAACGTTCCGTAATGGAGACACTTTGACAAAGACCATGTCCCCAACTTCAAACTCGAGATCTGTCCTTCTCTTATCCGCATAAGATTTCTGCCTATCTTGCGCTGCTTTCATCCTCCTTCGAATCAAGTCGATCTTCTCCGAAGTCTCCCTAATCATATCGGGCCCAAGTAAGATCTTATCCGTAGATTCCCACCAACATGTAGGTGAATGACAAGGTCGTCCATATAGAGCTTCGAATGGTGCCATACCAATGCTGGACTGAAAGCTATTATTATATGCGAACTCAACCAATGGAAGATGCTCTTCCCATGTACCCCCAAAGTTTAGGATACATAGCCTCAACAGATCCTCTAGAATGCGATTCACCCTCTCAGTCTGGCCGTCCGTCTGAGGATGATATGCGATGCTCAAACATAACTGAGTCCCTACCACCTCTTGTAAGCTTCTCCAAAATTCGCTAGTGAAAATAGGATCGTGGTCGCTCACTATGCTAGAAGGAACACCGTGCAACCGAACTATCTCTCGAACGTATACAGAAGCTAACCATGGAGCAGTCCTCTTACTCTTCACGGGAATAAAATGGGCGCTCTTAGTAAGTCTATCTACTATAACCCAAATTCCCGTATTACCCTTCCTCGATCGCGGTAATCCGTCAATAAAGTCCATCGAGACGCTCTCCCACTTCCATAGTGGAACCTCCAATGGGTGAAGTAACCCACCGGGTTTCTTTTGCTCCGCTTTTACTTGTTGGCACACCAAGCATCTAGCGACATACTCGGCCACATCTTTCTTCATGCCGGCCCAAAAGTAAACTCTCTTCATGTCTTTGTACATCTTGTCCCCGCCGGGATGAAGGGTCATCTTCGAATGATGTGCTTCGTCAAGAATAGTCTTCCTTAGGTCATCGTCTTTTGGTACACAAAGTCTACCGTCCCTACGTAACCAACCCTTATCGTCTAGGGTATACCTACGGAGATGGCTTGATGACTCCCCTCCTTTGAGTTTTTCTACTAACTCAACCAACTGCGGGTCGTCTCGCTGTGCCTCGCCAATCCGTCCCAAAAGCGTAGGTCTGACCTCCAAGGATGCTAGCAAACCGGGTACGAAGTCAACGGAAGGTCTAAAGTCAAACATCGAAATGAATTCTAAACTTCGCCGCTCAACAAACAAAGGACTTAAGGATAATCTTTTCCTACTTAAGGCGTCTGCAACCACGTTACCCTTGCCAGGGGTATAGGCTATTTCGAAGTCGTAGGACGCTAAGAACTCCATCCACCTTTGCTGCCTTAAGTTCAAGTTCTTTTGAGAGAATAGGTATTTTAAAGACTTGTGGTCAGTGAATAATTCGAATTTCTCGCCAAGAAGATAATGACGCCAAGACTTAAGCGCGAAAACAATAGCGGCCAATTCTAGGTCAGGTGTAGGATAATTTTTCTCATGCGCTCTCAACTGCCTTCCACCATAGGCTATTACCCTGCCCTCTTGCATTAAGACTGCGCCTAGTCCTGTCCCACAAGCGTCAGTATAAACGGTAAACGGCTTACTCCCGTCTGGCAATACTAAGACTGGGGTTGAAGTCAAAGCTCTCTTCAAATGTTGGAACGCATCATCACAATCTACGTCCCATGTGAAAACTAGATTCTTCTTCGTCAAGAGTGTCAATGGAGCTGATATCTTTACGAAGTCTTTGATAAACTTCCTATAGTAGCCAGCCAACTCCAAGAAACTTCTCACTTCGGTAGCATTTTTAGGGACCTTCCAATCTTGGATGGCCACCACCTTCGCGGGATCCACGGCTATCCCTTCTTTGGAAACCATGTGCCCCAAGAACCGTACTTCCTTCCTCCAGAAGTGACACTTAGAACATTTAGCCTTAAGGCTATGCGCTCGTAGGGTCTCCAACACTTCCCTAAGATGTAGGGCATGCTCTTCTTATCCTTAGAAAAGATCAAGATGTCATCTACAAAGACTACCACGAATTTGTTAAGGTACTCCCTAAACACTCTACTCATCAAATCAACAAAATATGCTGGGGCGTTTGTCAAACCGAAGGGCATCACTAGCCATTCATAGAAACCGTCCGGAGTCCTAAAGGCAGTCTTGTCTATGCTATCCTCAGCCACTCTCAACTGATGGAACCCAGTGGCTAAGTCCAACTGCGAAAACACTGAGGCGCCAACTAACTGATCGAAGAGATCGTCAATCCTCGGCAGTGGGTGTCTGTTCTTCTTAGTAAGCTTATTAAGTTCTCTATAGTCCACACAAAGTCTAAGGGACCCATCCGCCTTCGTGGCAAATACTACTGGAGCACCCCACTCCGATATACTTCGTCTTATGAACCCCTTCTCAAGCAACTCCTTCACTTGCTTACCGAGTTCCCTCCTTTCACGTGGAGCCATGTGGCGTACTGGCAAAGATACTGGTTTCGCATTATCCACAAGATATATTCGAAAATCTATCTCCCGCTTCGGAGGCAAGCCCTTCACCTCCCCAAACACATCCGAATATTCTCGGACCACTCTAACAGATCGTAGATTTTCCTCAGACGCGTCAAGCGATTCTAGATAACTTAGCATAACCGAATTTATGGGATTACAGAAGATTTCGAGAGTGTTGCCAAGGCGAGTCACGAGCCTAACTACTCTCCTTTCAAAATCAAGAACGGCCCCATTTCTGGATAGCCAATCCATTCTTAAAATTAGCCCATAGCCCGTGAAGCCCAACACAAAAGCATCACATCTAAATTCAACGCTAAGTATGGAAATTTTGAAATCCAAACACATCATGGACAAATAAGCTGAGCCCCCTATTGGATTCGAAACAACTAAGGGATCCTCTATTAAAATGGTGTTTAAGTGCAGTGATTCAATTAATGATGTAGAGATAAACGAATGTGATGCGCCCGAATCAAATAAGGTACGGACAGGATGATCAAACAGAAAAACTAAGCTTTCAACAAAAATGGTTCTACCTCGTTCTTGCAGCGGTGGGACCGCGAGAGCCTGAACTTGTCCCCTAGCCTGCCCTGGTGCCATAAGAGCCTGCACCTGTCCTCCCGAGGTAGCTCCTGCCCTCTGCCCCTTCTTTGGGCAGTCCTTCACTAAATGTCCCGCATCGCCACAATGAAAACAGCCTGTCTTCTTTTTCTTTCGGCAATCCTTGCTGAGATGGCCTGGGGTTCCACAGTTAAAGCACTTCTTCTTTCCCTTGCCATTATTGTCTTTTCCACCCTTCTTGTTTTGCTGTTGTGGTTTCTTCTGATCCCCCTTCTTCTCGGGTGCCTTATCAGCTTTAGCGCTTTTCTCCTCATGCATGAGCGCCATTTCTACTAACTTCTCAAAGGTGGCCCCCATAGGGATGTGGGTCATAGCCAACCCTTGCAATGGTTCATTCAAGCCATTCACGAACCTTAGAGCCTTCTTCTCCGGCGTGTTTACTAAGTCCAAGCCAAACCTTGCTAACTGATTAAATTTATTGACATATTCTTTCACTGATGAGCTTCCTTACTTCAATGTCAAGAACCTTTCCATATATAGATTTTCTTCCGCCCTTGAGAGAAACTTCGCCTCGAACCTACGTCTGAAATCCGCCCAAGAGTCAACAGGACGCTCCCTATTAGTGACCTCCCACCAAAACGAGGCCTCACCCTTCATCAACCAAGCTGCTAAACGAACTCTCCTCCCTTCTTCTACTTCAAAGATTTCTAGCAATTCTTCCACCTCCTTAAGCCAATCTCTAACTTCCACAAACGTTTCTGACCCTTGAAATGGTTTTCCACCCATAGCCTTGAATTCCTTGCACGTCTTTGCAAAAGTATCTACGCGAAGAGGAGGAGGAACGGGTGCAACTGGTGGTGGAGGAACATTGGCTGGACCTGCAGCGGCCCTAGCCTCTAATAACCTCCTATACCATCCTGGTATCGTTACACCGTCGGGTAGATTAAGATCTTCAGCCATGCTGAAACGAAAAAGGAAAGATTCAGAATGGAGTATTCGAAAGATAAAGATATGGGCTATTGGGGATTATGTTTTTTTTTCTTAAAACCTTTTCTCTTTAAATTTCTCATTAAAACATGTTTTTGAAAGCACTTCTTCCAAAAATAACTATTTTTCTAAAGTATTTTTATCTGTTCTGGTAACCTTAAGCTCTGATACCACGTGTAACACCCCACGTCCATTAATGTCACTCACAAAGGGAATGCATTAACTTCCATGGAGGTTATAAGTGAATATAGAACAGAAAAATTACAACAAGACAGATAATAAATAGTACTTGGAAATCTAAAACTTCATTTTATTGCAGCGGAAATTAAACATGTTTGTTACATCATAAAACCATAGATCATAACCAAGTACAATATCCATCTTCATAAAAACAAAATACATAATCCCATTACATAAATAGTCATTAAAAAGATAACAAGATGGACTTTACTTCAACGGTCCAAGCTTTCCAAAGAGAGATGAAGCAATTCAATCAAACTCCACTAGAACTAGGCCCAACCTGAGGACCTGGAGGGGAAAAAAGGACAGATATAGATGGGGTCAGACATAAAGTCTGGCGAGTATGATAATTCTAACAATACTATTATCAAAATAACTAGACTAAGGCATAAGCTGGAAGACAAGTAAATGTCTATGAACTCTTAGGAAGATAAAGATAGCGTTTAAGATAACGTTAAAGATAACGGTAAAGGCACACCTAATTACTAACGAATAATTACTACACTGCACCGCACATTACTACACTGCACCACACCAGTCACCCTATTGTTTGATCCCACTTGCTTCACACAGAAACTTTATAAATAGCCTTACGTACCCCTAGCTGACTACATAGGTGCCGTCTGCCCCTATCTCCACTAGGTGTACCTCACTACCCACTTTCGATCGGCTCCCTACTCGTAGATACCCGTGCTGGCCCCACAGTGGGGTGTATCACTCCCCTAAAGTGGCAACCCGATACAACTTGAGAATGCACGGCTTATACCTACACGATGCAACAACGTCTTACCTACCAGCCCGGGTCCACACACGCATATGAAACCCGTTGGACTTGCGTTGCCACCGCTCCCCGTTTTGGCCTCTTACAGTCGAACCCAGCATCGTGTCCCGTCCTCGACTTGGGTCGAGCCCACAAAGATACGTTTGGGATACTGGTCGAAATGGGCCCCCACAAGCTACCCACCTAAGCTTGTCACTAGTATATCCCACTTAACCCTCTTAGTCATGTTCATTTACATGTGTGTTTGGTTAAGTCTTACTAATCGTATTTCACATGCCACTAAGGGCACCCCCTAGATTCCTCATGCCACCTATGGCACCTACTTAACCCCCATGTCCCACCTTACATGTTTATCTGGTTAAGTATTTCTTAATTCATTCAGGACATAACCTCATAAAGACCTCTCACATTAGACTGGCATTTATGGCAGCTGGATTTGCCGGGCGGGTCCGGGCAGTCTTACACCATAAGAGATTCTAACCTCGTGTCTTTACAACCGTTATGCTTTAGTTTAGGCCTAGGACCTCTCACATTGGGCTGACATTTGTGACCACTGGATTTGCCGGGCGGGTCCGGGCAGGTTTACGTCACAAACGAGTCCAACCTCGTGTCCTATGCATTGATTAACACTTAAAATCTTTTACCCCAGTTTTAATAATTCCCTATTCAAATTATTAATTAAGTCAACTTTTAATGATGTCCATAGTTGACTCAATTATGGCCATCCACTTATGGCATGCAAAATCATATCAATTGCACCCCAACTTTTTAATATTAAATCCTTAATATTACCCCTACCCCACGTTTATACGTTCGCTTATTCAACGCATAATATAGGCTAGACTTGTATAGTATAACACCTAGCACAAAGATAAATTATCACAACATATAGACAATTAAAATAAATCTAATCATAATAGGGGTGAAACTTGCATAAACTACACATGTTAAGGATCAAAAGGTGTCAACTTGTTAAATATCTCAATTTATATGATATGATCATAGCCCAAATCTATACATAAACTTGTATATGGGGTTTTTAGGCAACATAATGATGGTGTGAACTAGCATAGGATATCACATATGTCATAGCATAATTCTAGATGTCATAATAGATGTCTTGGTATATGTTCATAACTTTTCTAATCAATCTAACTTGCATATGTGACTTGTCATATAGATCAACATAACCCAAACATGATGATTTAATTAATATGAACTAACTAGCATAGATGGTAACATCATGGCCTTTTTAACATGTATGATTCATCACAACTTAGCATAGAAACTTTCAACATACATAACATCATCATAGCATGATTTACAACAAATAAGATATCATCATCACATAACATTGGATTTACAATATACATGATAGCAAAAGGGGTTTACAACAACATATATGATAATTCACATCATCTACTCATAATCCATTCATAACTCAACCTAATTAAAATGATAATAATCTTGTTAAGATCATCATACTCACAATTTAGAGAAGAAAAGAGAGAGTTTTGCTTTGCTTTAGGGTTGAGAGAATTAGAATTGAATTTGCTTTTCTTCTTTCTTAGTTGGCGGCGGCTCCATTGATTTCCATGGCGACGGTAATTATTCTATTTTAATTAGGTTTAGGGTTAGCATTAGGATGTATTTATAGGTGTAGGAAGTTATTTAGGACCATTAGATTAACCCTGAACCATGAGAACCAATCAAATGCAAAATCTGCATTTGAGCGAATCGGCCCACGGGTTGACAGCCAAACACCCTGGATTAACCCCTAGTCGACCCAGCAAGGCTCGGGTCGACCTCAAAAATGGGCCGGTTCGGTTATTTCCCCTCCCAATTCGCTGTTTTGAACTTTTTCGCATATTTATTTATTTAATTTTTAATTTATATATATATATATATATCAATATATATATATATATATATATATATATTTCTCTGCGCAACCCATTTCACTTAATTCTTTTCTAAAAATTAAGTATACTTTAATTTGTGAATTTTAATGTTATAAAATTACGGGGTGTTACATGCATTGTATTATATTTTCCGCTGCTTTGTAATTTATTAAATCTCTGATATTGTATTTCCAATGTGTAATATTTATTTATACTCTGGAATATTCTTGTACTCTGATGTAATTGTTGTAATAGCAATTAAATGTTCTGTTGTTTGTGTTCTGATGAGTCATGTGCTCAAAGCAATCCGGGCTTTCTCGTAAAGGGAAGTTTGGGTCGTTTTAGTTGGTATCAGAGCTTTGGTTTACAAAGAACGAGAACAAGTCACATTAGAACCAAACGAAAGAATTCATCAGAGAAAGGATCAGTAGCATCCTATAAGAATAACTCGTTAGAGATAGGATTAATAGCATCCTAGAATGATTTAGAAGAGTATTATTTATAACAAGAATTTAGTTTTGAAAATTTTATCTTATTATATGTATTTTAGTTTTTTATTTTTTATTTATTTTGGATTATCAAGTATATGAAGATTTTGTATATACGCGTCATGAACGTATTCGAAGTCTTTAATATACTGGATGGATTTAGAATCACCCACTAGTCGTCCGGAGATGATTCTGATGATGACCATGGCATCATCAGTATTTATGTTCGAGTTTCAAAAGTGGGATATCTATATATTTCCAATTGACTAGTGTGAGAACCAAAACTTAGTTAGGGATTATTGTTTGTGATTTGGCACTAAAAATATGATTTTGATTATATATAAAAGCTATATATGTTTGAAAAGCTAATCAACTAATTGATTGTTGGTTTTGATGTGTGATTATTAGTTTAACTAATAAAAATATTGGAATGATAAAACAATAAGAGAAAGAAAGGTAAAATTTAGCCAAATCGAATCAAATATTGAATTAAATTGAAAATTGATTGGAATTTCATACATATACATGTATATATAATGAACGGGTCATAGCATGGAAGCTAAGAAGAGGAATAAAATTGTATGTCCGACAAATAGGTACATGTTTACTATATTCATTGGGTTTGATGATTTTATGAGCCGATTGGCAAGCCGCTCGGCTTTTTCTTTTGGATTGATGAGGGCCCTGTGAGGCAAGTTGCGATTTTATCGACCAGTCCGTACAAAGGAAGTTATGCCGGTTTTTTTCGAAAATTTAGGGTGTTAGCCAAATTTTTGAGAAATTAGATAATTCTAAGAAACTGAAAAGTTGAAGAATGAAAGCCATAATGAAAGTTGAGTTGGTTAGCTAAACAACATTCAGCTCCGTTCCTTTCCGAGGACGAAAAGATTTTAAGTGGGGGAGATTGTAACAACCTGGAATTTCTGAACCAATTTAAAAAAATTATTTTAGCAATTTTAATGGATTTTGAATATTTAAATGATTTATTTTAAATAATAACTATTAGAAATTTATTTAATTCGAAGTTAGAACGTATAAATAATTTAATTATAAAACAAGATTGAAATGGCACGGTAATTTGAAAAGTCGACTTCTAATTTTAAATGAATATACATAATTCAAAATAAATTGATTTCAGTAAAAACAAGAAATATTTGAATATGTTTAGCTATATCTTTCTAAAGAATGTAAGAAACTGAGATTTCATAATATAAATTGAAAGTTATGTCCAGTTTAAAATTAAAAATAGTCGCCATGGAATTTATATATATTTTAATATAACATATAGCCCTTAAACATAGCCATTTTACAAACAACTTCCGTTTTCGACGAAGCCACTTTTGTTGGATCCAGAATGTCAAATTATGGTTAGGTTTCAAATTTCATAATTTTTGGAATCAATATGTGAGCGTGGTAAATTTAAACGCATTTAGTCTTTTCAGTTTGGATTTAATCGACTGGAAAAAAGGCCATTTTCCAATGGTCTCCAAATTCAACGAAATTAGTTTTGGTAGGATTGTATTGTCAAAACATAGCTAGATTTATTTATTTATTTGTAATTTTTGGAGTCAATATGTGGCCCCAATAGATTAAAATGTATGTTTAAATTCAATATATATTGATTTATATTTTAATTTTGATAAAAACTGGTCAAACAATCGAATTTGCTTATGAAAGATATCCCATTATGTCCGGAATAGGGGTATTTAGCTTGGAACGATAGTCGTTGGGCTTGATTTGGAGTTCGGAATCATATTGAGATAATTTTTGAATTAAATAATAATATAAAATTATATATAAATAACCTAAACCCTATCCCTACCCTCATTCAACAGCCGCCAAAATTAAGGGCTAAGAAACTCGAAAATTCGAACCCCAATTTTCCAAACCTGATTCGAATTAATCCATATCCCCAAAGCAAAAATTAATGAGCTTTTCACGCTCTTCAAATCAATACCAAGATGAACGAATTTCGTTGTGTACATTGGTCGAAATCGCGACTGAAAGCGTCGCCGTGCGAGGCGTGTTCTACGCCATCGTCAGCTATTAGGCAGGGCAGCATAGAGGGCGAAGGAGGAGCACTCGACGGCGGTCCTCGTAGCGGTCGTCGATCGAGTTTCGGCGGCCTGTAGTGGTCACGGCGGCGGTTTTCTCTGATGGAGGGATGGGTTCTGAAGAACGAACGGGAAAGACGTTAATTAAAGGAAATTAAGGTTTAATTAGGATTTTTATTTAATTAACTATATATTTAGTAGTCAAATGTTTAAAATATTGTCATACGAGGTCCAAATGCGATGATTCAAAATGCGTTGAACTCGTCTCGATGAGCTCTACAATATGGAACTGATCAGAACAGAAATGGAGCAAACTGGATTTTTAGCTGAAATTAAATGCCTGTTTAATTTCAGTTAAAAAATAAAATCATCAATTAAAGAATGACGGAGTGGAAACCAATGTGAGAACTCCTTCTCACTCAAATATATTTTATCATGTTATTATATTCATGTATAAAAATATATAGAATTGCCAGTGTAGATTTTTATCAGTTTTAACCATTATAAATTGCATACGGTGCCTGTTAGATCGCCTCCCTCGTCCACAGACCATGGACGATTTAATTGACTGTATTGTTGTGATGTCGTGACGATTAACATATTAAAAATAATGTTAACATTAATGTGGTAATTGAAATTAAATCATAAATATAATTTATAATTTAAACGGTGAAAATTGGCTAATTAGAAAGATAATTTAAATCGAATTAGAACTAGTTAAATTTATTAACTAGTGATTATTTTGAATCAACTGTTGTTGTTTGGAAACCCCACAATGGTCTGGGGATGGTAATTTATTCACACCTCCATTGAATTTAATTATATGTCAGTCGATGGGTTGACAGACTATGATGAGCGTTATTTATTTATTTTAACGCTTATATAGAGGTAGAATGCACTCTGGATGATGTACGGATGTTTAATGGTTATTTACCATTATTGTTAATACATACGATGTATGAAAATCCATATAAATATATTTATATGGTAATTGATTGAGTCTGATTCCAATTCAGAAATAACGTATAGTTTTAAAATATTATTCAGTATAGTTTTATAATAATATTCATTATAGTTTTAAAATAATATTTAGTAAAAAAATCAAAATATGGTTTTGATGCCCGATTTTGGATGGACAAAAAATATTAAAATATTCATAACTGTGACGAATATGAAGTCGAGTTGTGTAGTTAAACGCCATTTTAACCCGAAAGGGTTTGTCGATTGATTTTATTCATTATATAATGAATATCGAAAAGAATAGATTTCAAAATCTGATATTTTGAAAATATTATCATTTTAATATTAAAATGAAGTATAATACTCAACTTTGATTTAAAATTGAAAATGAAGTTGAATTCATTTTAAAATGAATTTAGAAACGATTTATAAAATACGATTTAAATGGAACTCAACGATATATATATATTTTATATATTTAATGGCCTGAATAGAACGTGCCGCGCAGCGACCGTTCGCGAATTTCGACCATTAACTTCAAATGGACATAACGGGAGATCCGACCGTCGGATTCTCCTAAAACTGGATGCGTTCTTATCGAAAAGAGCTTTCCAATGAATATTAAAGATTTGAAATCTAACGGTAAGATTTGGAAATATGTCCAAATCAAATTCAGAAAAGGTCGCTATGGATGCAGTTCAGTGGCCATTAATGGAAACCAACTGTAAGGGCCTTAATAAAATTAATAAAAATATGAAAAAATTGTGTAAAATTATAATAAACGATTTGGAAAGATTTTGGATGAAAAAATTCCAAGTTTGGAAAGATGAAAATATATTTTTATCGAAACGAACTAGTTATTAACTAGAATAATAATCCAGGTATTATTAGAAATAATAGATTGAATTAGAAAATGGTTTTGATAAATAGAATTTTCCAACGTATGAATTGGAAAGGATTTAAATGGAAATAATCTTCGAAATATTTCAATATTGGATTCCGTGATTATAGGGTAGTGTTGAGGAATTTGGAAGATATACATATCGTTATTCCCAATAAGATATTTGTTTATTTCAGAATTTGATATTGAATATAAGCCGATGTTAATTTCTATTTAGAGCCTTGTCTTTAATACCAAATTGGATTTTGGGTTTGTCGTGAATGGTGTCTTAAATAACACTATTCTTAAACCCCATTAAGAAAAGAATAAATCTTTTAATTAAGATTTAGAGAAGTTTACCCAATTAACAGAGAAGATATGATTTGGAATTTATAAATCTTTTTATTTAGATTTTCCAAAGTAAAGTTTTCCAATTTAACAGATTAAATTGGAATCGAATGGAATTCGATTTGGTAATAATCGAAATGAGCTCCTATGAATGAGGAGCGTTACTACATATGGAATTTAAAAGTGTTTGCCGCTATTCCATTTACATTATTAGTCTGATACGGGAATTCATATTGATTGTACACTGTTATGATTTCCATGTAGATTGCATTTTGATGGAAGATGATTTTGGGCTTATCGTGAATGATGTTTTAAAGGACACTCGTTCTTTAACCCAGTTAAAGATAGGATTTATTTCTTAAATTTGAATAATCATTAAATAATGATTTTTGGAGATTAAAACTAAGCAGAGTTTTAATGAATCTTTAATTAGATTGAAAAGTTAATGTGGTAATTAAATTTGCCAAATTTGAGAAATGATCGAGAATGGAGTACCACCAGTCTTACTCTAGGCGATAGTTAAATCTTTAATTAGATTTGAACGCGAAATTGTAATACATTTTACCGATAACACAGTGGGTGTTAGATATGAAGTACTACCAGTTTTGCTTCATGGGATAAATAGGTTGGGATTGGAAAAAAATAAAACAAATAATTACCCCGGTAAGGTCGATAATCCCGACTAGCTGATAAACCTTAATTTGGGTTCGAATTGTGAAAAGATATAATCAAATCTTTTGAAATGGATATCCAAAGGAAGATTAAAGAATAAATTTAAAGGATTTATCTTTGATAAAATTAATGGGAACCTTTCTCTAAAAATGTGAATATTTGAATAAAAGAATATTCTGAATTGGAATGAGGCATACGATGTGTTTTTGCAGCACTTGATTATAAAATACGCGGGTTATTCGGAAAGACGGGGTTTAACCCATTATGAATAATCGATACGACGACTAAAAATTGACGATGAAGATGGTGGTTGAAGACCAGAGATTGTAACAACCCGAGAAATCAGAACCAATTTAAAAAATTTATTTTGACAATTTTAATGAATTTTAAATATTTAAAATGAATTATTTTAAATAATAATCGACTAGAAATTTATTTTGAATAGAATTCGAACATATATATTTATTTGAATCAAAGTTAGAATATAAATATTTATTTTAATTATACAAGGAATGAAATGACGCGGTAGTTTGAAAATTCGATTTCAAATTTCAAATGAATGTACAGGATTCAAAATAAACCGGATTTTAGTGAAAGCAAAAATATTTGAATCTGTTCGAAAATATCTTTCCAACGAATCTGAAAAATCCAAATTTCATAGCGGGAATAAAAAGTTATACCCAGTTGAAAATTCAGAATAGTCTCCATGGAAATATAGCCCTTAAAAATAGTAATTTTGCAAACGACCTCCGTTTTCGACGTGACCACTTTTGTTGGATCCGGAATGTCAAATTATTGTTGGGTTCCAGTTTTCATAATTTTTGGAATCAACATGTAAGCATGGTGAATTTAAACATGTTTGGCACTTTCAGTTTGAATTTAATCGACTGGAAAATGACTGTTTTTCAAACGATCTCCAAATTTGACGAAATTAGTTTTGTTAGGACCATATCATCAAGACATAGCCAAATTTATTTTTTTGGAATTTTTGGAGTCCGTATGTAACCCCGGTAAATTAAAATGTGCGTTTGAATTTAAAGTATAACGATTTATATTTTAAATTTAGCGGAAACTGATCGTAACAGTCGAATTGGGTTACGAAACATATCCATTGTGTTCGGAATGGGGGTAATTAGCTAGGGGCGACAGTCGTTGGGTTTGACTTAGAGTTCTGATCGATAAACTAGTGATATTTGAATTTAAAATAATATTAAATATATATATATATACTATTTTTCTTAGACCCTAGTCAACTATCACCCTTGGTCAAATTCTTCGAGCTGCCCCAAATCAAAAAAAGAAACAAGACTTCCTTAAATTTCCAATGCGCTCCATCCACCGTCCCCGCCGACGTCGCCTCCTGCTTCCACTGTCCGTCGCCACCGTGTATCAACCTCGCCCTCCTCGCGACGTCGACCCCCCTTCCCTCTCGAACCATCAACGACCCAGGCCTCCATCGCGAGTTCGAGACCACCGCTCCATCACCGAAGACCGCAAACCGAGAGTTCCTCCCATCGGCGCCTCCCCTGCGCGAGTTCGAGGCTCCACCATCATCGCGAAGCGCTGGCATGAGGTGTCTTCAGATCTGAAGCGGGCAGTCTCCGGTGGCGTGCCCTATCGATTTTGGAAGGGCTTATTTTTCTGATGTTGGCGGAAGCAATAGTGAACGACAACAGTAAGGTGATTTTTTTAAATTTAAATTGTTTTTTTAATATATAAATACATTATAAAAATTCAGTTTTTTTAATATATAAATACATTGTATAAAAATTCAGTTTTTTTATTTATAAATACATTGTATAAAAATTCAGTTTTTTTTAATATATAAATACATTGTATAAAAATTCAGTTTTTTTAATATATAAATACATTGTATAAAAATTCAGTTTTTTTAATATATAAATACATGGTTTAAAAAATAAGTTTTTGGAAAATATAAAACATAGTTTTTAAATTCAGTTTTTAATTTATATATAAATATATGTAGCATTGGTTTTATAAATATGTATGTAGCACTGTTTTTATAAAAATAGATATGGTTTTCAAAATAAAAATATACATTGCTTTAAAAAGAGAAATATACAATGTTTTAAAAAAAAAATGTACACTATTTTAAAAAGAAAAACGTACATTGTTTGAAAATAAAAATAACATTGCTTCTTTTCAGTTTTAAAAGAGAAAATGAAATAGCAGAAATAAAATTATGATTTTTACTATATGTAGAACGGTATAAAAAATGGAGTTTTTATATGGATAACGTTGTCTATAAACGTAATTTTTGTATAAATAGCTTAGAATAAAAATCTAATTTTTGTATATGTCATTAAAATAAAATATGGTTTATATATATAACTTTGTTTTTAGAATATGATTTTTAAAATAAAAATAGCATTGTTTTAAAAATATAAAAATATAATTTTTATATATGTATCTATATAAAAATATGATTTTTAAATAAATAGCACTGTGTTAAATGTGATTTTTAATATCAATTGCGTGAAACAGATGGCGATGGAACAGACTGAAATCAAAACGGAATCCAAACTATCCCATAAAGATAGACGGAGTGGAAACCAAAGGTGAGAACTTCTCACTTTAAATTTTTTTTTCTAGTTAAAATATATACTAGGATGGAGACGGTGCTTAGCAGCACCCGACACCTGTCGACCACAAACTATGGATGACTTGTTTGATTTAATGGGGTTGTGAAAATTGATTGTGATGTGGAATGGAATAAATAAAATATTCATGGGTTGAATAAAATATATAATCATTAAAAATATCATTTTTAATGTGTAATGGAAATATAAATTATTCATGAGTTGAAATAAATATTTTATAGTTAAAATATAATTTTTAACGTGTATACGAGTTAAATAAATATTCATTTACAAATCAGACGATTTGTTTATGTACACACATTTGACTGATATTGATTGGGACGATATATTTTATACATCGCCCAACTGCACAAATAATAATCAGTGTTTGTTGTTTGAAAACCCCACACGGTTATTAGGATGATATTGGACATACACTAATCCCAATATTTAGTTGTACGTCAATCGATTGGTTGACAGGCTGTTATAAGCGTTGATTATTCATATTTAACGCTTATGCAGTTGTGTGATGCACTCTGGATGATGGTTGACTGTGTTTGATTATTGTTGTGTACATGTGTGTATGAAATCCATATAAATAAAAGTATATCGTAATTGACGGTGTCTGATTCCAATTCAGGAAGAACGAATATTTTAAAATAACGAATATTTTAAAATGGCGAATAATGAATATTTTAAAATAAATAATATTTTAAAATAAATAATATTTTGAAATAATATTCGGTAATGAATCAAAATATGATTTTTTTTATGTTCGATTTGGGATGGACACAAAAATATTTAAATATATAAAGCCGTGTTGATTAGGTTAACGCCATTTTGATGTGAACGATATCTATATCGATTTTATTCATTTTTATAATGAATATCGAAAAGGAAGTGATTTCAAAATCTAATGTTTTGAAAATATTATCATTTATGTATTAATGATATGGAATATTCAATTTTGATTTGAAATTGAATATGAAGTTGAAATAGTTTTGAAAACGAATTTAAAACGATTTATAAAATACGTTTTGGATGGAAATCGACGAAATATATATAGTATATATATTATATATATATATAATGGCCTGAATAAAACGCGTCGCGCCGCGGCAGTTCGCGAATTTCGACCATTGACTTCGAATGGATAACACGGGAGATCCGACCATTGGATTCTCCTAAAACCAGAACCGTTGGGTTCATATCCAAAAGAGCTTTCCAACGAGTACAAGAGATGTAACACCCTAGGATAGGATTAACCCTAGGATAGGGGTCTTTGTGAGGGTTTAAGCTTGGTTTAGGGGTCTTTTTATAGAGATTAGGAGTAGTTCAGGCCATAGGATTAACCCTAGGATAGATCCAAGCCCTCCAAAATCGTCACAAGCCTCCAAAACCGAGCCAAAAGCCAAGCAGGTGCACCAGGTTGCCTGGGCTCGACCAGGCAGGTCGACCCACAGGTCGACCCTGGGGTCGACTCCCCAGTCGACCTGGTCCCACCCAGGTAGATACCCAGGTCGACCCCCTGGTCGACCTGGTCTGGGCGGGATTTTTCCCGCCTACCCTGATTTTCTGAAATTTTGAATCTGTTTTGAATTTGAATTTTTCGTGAAACTTCGCGAGGCCGTATCTCGGTCATACGGACTCCGATTAACGAAATTTCGGACTCTATTTCGCGTATTTTTCCGAGATGAACGCAACAGCGCAACCCGTTTCCCTTGATTCAGATTATAACATTTAATTCTGCCTTGATTCTTGCTTTAACACGTTGTTAAAATTCGGGTTGTTACATTCTCCCCTCCTTTAAGGATTCCGTCCCCGAAATCTCCAAGTTAGGAAGAACGTATCCTACCATCATCATCCATCTACTCAAAACATCATCCACAAGCAACCATGGTCCTTAAAAGACTTCTAATGCTTTATGAATACATGTGGAAAGTGTGTGTATATGGTCCTTAGCTAATGCTAATGATCAGGCTTGAATGATCTTTCTAATGCAAAATATGTTTAGTGCCATGAATCCAACATGTATGCAAATAGTCCTAGTCATATATACACTATATGCGTGCACAAACATTCATTCGTATGCAACATCCGCATGATAACATATTCAATTTCATCCATAAACAAGTATAAATACTCGTGCATATGCAATACGAAATGTGAGTGAGTCGATCTAGTATCTAATGTGTATTCGCGCATCCACTAGCAACCACTTACAACCATTTGCAACCATATCAATCATAACATGCTTCAAATACATGTTTGCATCCATAGGGTTCTACCTAAGGTTCTCAAGATAGGATCGAGGAGATAAACAAGAAAAACTCCTTACGGGGTTTGTATCAGAAATAAGATTGAAAACAGGACCAAGAGGATGTCCACAACAGATGGCATACAAGTAAGCTCCACAGGAAAAACCAGGGATCAAAGATATACTCTTAAAAAGAGATATGATGCGCGCGTCTAAGCCGCATTTCCATGAGCTTAATTCCATTGTACCTCGACCATCTTTTAACTCCATGATTTCGTAGCTCCTTGATTCTATTTCCAAGATATGAGTTGAAACTCATTTCACTGTCGCCTCTCGTTTTATTTATTCTTTCCCTAGTATACTTGGCTCAAACATACCTGCATACTAATGCAAGCTCTCCAAAATTCGCTAGTGAATCCTGGATCTCGTTTACCGATGCCAATCCATGTTACCACGTGCACTTACTAGGGTGATTCCTATAACCCATGCTTAAGCGGAATGAACTATCCGCCTTATTGGCGAACGTTACTCGATCGGACCAGAAATTTCCGATAAACGCATCAAGAGATTCTAGGTAACTAATCATGACAGAACCCAAAAGGTTATATGAGACTCCGAGGGTATTACCAAGGCAAGTCAAGAGTCTAACTACCCTCTTTCCAAAACCGAGAATGGTATCCCTAACTGGATACCCACTTTATCCCTAGAATCCATCCATAGCTCAACAATATAAGCATTGCTTCTAATCTCAACACTTGGCATTTACATTCTCAATTCCAAACAAGTCATGAATAACTGGACCGATCCTCCAACCAGATTCGGGACAAAAATGGGATCCTCTACCATGCTAGTACTAAGGTGCAGAGACTCAACTATCGAAGCAGACTTAAATGATGCTATGATCAAAACAAAGTCCTGACGGGATGATAGAGAGGAAAAACTAAACGTTAAACAAGATCGTTACCATCCTTACGAGATACGCTAGAAATGAGAGTATACAATTGCCCTCTCGATGATCTTGTCCTTGTCCCCTAATTCTTAACTATCCGTCCCGTTTTTCCTCCATTGTGGATTAAGCCATACCAACAAGTTGCCTATCCTTAAGCTTGTGTCCCTTATCCTTGTTCTTACTATCCTTTCTTATAACGCGGCAACAGGTCTCTCGAGAACTTCCTCCATCACACGGAAAACACTTACGTGGCTAGACAAGGATTAGCCACAGTTAAAACTACTGTGACTACCGATGGAGGAAAGAAAGGAAAAGAGATTCAATCAAGGAAACAAAGGATAGTGCTAATGGCCTTTTGGGGAATAGCCTTTAAAAACTTTTCTTGAAAAATGCTTCTTTGTAAACGGTTTTTCAAATAGTTTCAGACGGTTTTTAAAAACTTTTGCCCAGTCTGGTAACCTTCTGCTCTGATACCAAATGTAACACCCCACCTCTGCCAGGGTCACTCACAAAGGAATGCACTAGGATTGGAGGGGCATTATTGGTAAACATGCACAGAAATATTACAAGGCAGAACATATAAAACAGCGGAAGTAAAATAATTTTTCATTTCTTTATAAATAGTAAAGCCTTTTTACAACATATTACATAGAAACCTGGCTTGCAATAGTAAAGAAGCATAAAACCTTTTCATAAATTATTCCCCAAGTAAAGCAGCCATAGCCCATGGAAGTTCAAACCATACATGATGACCTTCAAGCAGAAGAGGTCCGAACTAACAACAGTATTTCCTCCCTAAAAACCTGGGGGGGGGGAAACGGAAGACAAAGAGGCGAAGGAAAACGGGGTCAGTCATAAAGACTGGTAAGTCCTATCTACTTCCAGCATAAAAACAGGTAAAGGTAACATGACATGCATAAACTGAAAATAAACATAAGGATGACGACAAGATAGATAAACTAAACCAAGATAACGGGGTGAACTACTGTATCAAGATAAACTAAGGTATCATGATAAACTACGGTGTCAAGGTAAATCAAAGTATCACATCGTCAGGTTTCTATCAAGTATAGTATCCCAAGGTATCTATCATGTATATTTGCTCTGCACCTCCCGTACTAGTATCCCAACCCGTGTCATGAGTTAACTATAAAATGTCCCTTGACCAAAGTCATGAAATGGTCCATGTCAACCTAATATATCGCGTACATAGGTTTTCCTAACTCGTATGTTTCTCTCCATGTATAAGTTCAGTCCTTTGCCGTAGGCCGTATGGGCTTTCCCATGTAAATCTATACCACCTCCACGTAGTACCATTTTATCCTTGAAGTTGTTTTGGACTGCTACCCTTGATCTGGTTATGTTTTGTTACCATGAACTATCGCGTGTTCATCTAAGATTTATGCCACCTAGGACCGCTAGGGATTATGCTACCTAATGAACGTTTTCGTATCTCGGTTTGGGTTTTTGCCACCTAGGGCTACTAGGGATTATGATACCCGTCAACCGCGCCCTTTTTCCCACGTAAGCAACGTGAATCATTTTTCCATGTCTAACTGCACATGTATCTCAATGTGCTATCCGAGTCCCGTGCCAGGGCAAATCAAGAAATATGAGACTCGGTCGGGAGCTTTAAGTCGTCTGCCGAATGCAGATATCAAGGTCTGTTTTTGTATCCGTGGCTATGGTCCCACGTGACCCCTCCCTCAACTACTGAAAGGCAATCCAAGAAAAATCATGCACGAGAACTATACTCCGGCCCTCTATGCCCCACTTACCTATTGACCAACCTCACCCATTACTCGATAGCAAGTATATGGTCTGTTGGGAGTTCTCTGCCTTTCCGTATACGTATACGATTGACTAAAGATGGTAGGTAGTCGACGACGTGCTATCCAGGGCAAAAATCAAGTATCGTCGACTCCACGCTAATCCATCCCCGTCTTTAGGTTGCTCGCACAGAAACCAAGGCTTACTCTTGGTTCTTCTACCGCAGACCTTAACCGCTGTGAGCCCAGGCGGATCATCTGCAACCTCACAGAGGGATACCAAGAGTTCCCTCACGTCCCCCGAAGCTACGGCTTCGTCACCCAGTTCGTTGGAGCCCTTATCTAAGTCAGATAATCTGCTCCTCCTCATGTGTTTAAGCGATGACCTACCGTATCGGGTTACTCATCTATCTGTGAACTGGTCCAAATCACTTGACTAAGAATTATTGCTTAGTTATCCTAAACTAAGGCTTATCACTTAGTTCCCTTTCCCGTTATCCTTGTTAACTACGATTTTCCACCTAGTCCCCTGAACTAGGGTTTGGTCTAATGGGTTAAGTGTTGTCATTCCAGTTCATGACTTAACCCACCTACGAATCATGTCAAGATTGGCTAAGTATTTAAGCTCAAGACTTAGCCCTACAAGTTGGTTAAGTATACCAAGAAGCTCATGACTTAACCCTATTCAATTATCAAGTCAGATTGGTTAAGTGTTAATTTGCCTTGACCCTATCAGATTATCCTGTTAGATTGGTTAAGTATAGATTATCTTAACCCCATCAGATTATCGAGTCGGATTGGTTAAGTATGGGTTAGCTTAACCCCATCCACTAATCGTATTACAATGGTTAAGTATATTTAACCAGTCTTGTGACTTAACCCTATCAAGTTCTCATATTAGATTGGTTAAGTATAGGTTACTTAACCTCATCAAATCATCATGTATAATTGGTTAAGTATAAGTTACTTAACCTCATTGAATTATCATGTTAAATTGGTTAAGTATTGGTTACTTAACCTCATTTAATTATCATGTTTAGATTGTTTAAGTGTTTAACTTAACCCCAACGAATTACCGTGTTTAGATTAGTTAACTCTAGGTTACTTAACCCCATCTAATTACCGAGTCGGATTAGTTAAGTATGGATTAGCTTAACCTCATCCCCTAACTGTATTTTACGGTTAAGTGTCATTAAGAAATCAAGTTCTGTTTCACTTAACCTACCCATTCATGTCATATCGGTTAAGTGTCATTAGTCAGATTTACTTAACCTTATCATGTGGCATTAATTGAATTAATGCACTCTCAACCTCTCACATTAGACGTTGTTGTGGTTACTGGTTACGCCGGGCGGGTCCGGGCAGATTTACACCACAACCTAGTCTAACCTCGGGTTTCAAGCATGATATGACCAACTACCGACATTGGGTCCCATTGTTTGTAGCCACTGGATTTACCGGGCGGGTCCGGGCAGATTTATGCTACAAACTCAACCCAACCTCGAGTTGGCCACTTTCATGTTTTTCTACGTGTCATGTTCATGTCAAGTTTAGACCCCTTTTTAAGTCTATGTTTCATGTAACTCCATTTCAAGTTTTCGTGTCCTATTCACGTTTATTATCATTACATGTTCCATGTAATTCCATGTCAAGTTCATAGCCCATTTTCAAGTTTGCCTAAACTACCCAAAACGTGTCCCCAACGCACATGAAAGCGAATCAACATGTTTGGAATAATATGACAAAGATGGGTACAAGATGGCAAAGATGAATCACATGTTAAACATGGTGAAAATTGAGGCAAAGGTGTTCACATAACTAGAATATTGCATATTGGCCTCAAAACATGCACGATGTCATAAAGGGATTGGCCACAAACATGCACGGTATCATAAGGGGTTTGGCCTCAAAACATGCATAATACCATAAGGGGTTTTGGCCTCAAAACATGCATAGAGTCATAAGGGATTTGGGTTCATTTACATGCATAAGCCCCAAGTCAAATTTATGTAACTATTTCACAAGTAAAAGTGGTTCCAAGGGTTCATGCTAACATCCCACAAATAAAGGTTCAATCTTGCATGGCAAACTAAGTCCAATGCAACATGAGTAACTTGATTTAGTCACTAAACATAGCCTAAAGTCATAGATTTAAGCAAAAGAGGCATGACAAGGTTCATATAGGCTAGCATACTTATGTTCATCGCATTTTATTCCATGTCACATTAGAACTATCGTTTAGATCTACAAGTAGCTAGAATTTACATAGCGTGGCTAAGGGATTATGAGCATGAATCGTCTTGTCGTAGAATCATCATGAAATTTGCGTAGCAACGTTGATCCACTCCCTTGATTTGATGTAGCAAGCTAGCACCTTTGATTCAGATCAGATTTGAATGCATAGTCCCTTGGAGTTGGAGATAGAGGCCATGATTAATGGAGATTTGGGCAGCACTTCGTTGCAAGAGTGATTTGTGAGGGTTTAAGCTAGGTCTAGGGGTCTTTTTATAGAGATTAGGAGTAGTTTAGGCCATAGGACTAACCCTAGGATAGATCCAAGCCCTCCAAAATCGTCACAAGCCTCCAAAACCGAGCCAAAAGCCAAGCAGGTGCACCAGGTTGCCTAGGCTCGACCAGGCAGGTCGACCCCCAGGTCGACCCTGGGGTCGACTCCCCAGTCGACTTGGTCCCACCCAGGTCGACACCCAGGTCGACCCCTGGTCGACCTGGTCTGGGCGGGATTTTTCCCGCCTACCCTGATTTTCTGAAATTTTGAATCTGTTTTGAATTTGAATTTTTCGTGAAACTTCGCGAAGCCATATCTCGGTCATACGAACTCCGATTTACGAAATTTCGGACTCTATTTCGCGTATTTTTCCGAGACGAACGCAACGGCGCAACCCGTTTCAATTGATTCAGATTATAACATTTAATTCTGCCTTGATTCTTGCTTTAACACGTTGTTAAAATTCGGGTTGTTACATTCTCCCCTCCTTTAAGGATTTCGTCCCTGAAATCTCCAAGTTAGGAAGAACGTATCCTACCATCATCATCCATCTACTCAAAACATCATCCACAAGCAACCATGGTCCTTAAAAGACTTCTAATGCTTTATGAATACATGCGGAAAGTGTGTGTATATGGTCCTTAGCTAATGCTAATGATCAGGCCTGAATGATCTTTCTAATGCAAAGTATGTTTAGTGCCATGAATCCAACATGTATGCAAATAGTCCTAGTCATATATACACTATATGCGTGCACAAACATTCATTCATTTGCAACATCCGCATGATAACACATTCAATTTCATCCATAAACAAGTATAAATACTCGTGCATATGCAATACGAAATGTGAGTGAGTCGATCTAGTATCTAATGTGTATTCGCGCATCCACTAGCAACCACTTACAACCATTTGCAACCATATCAATCATAACATGCTTCAAATACATGTTTGCATCCATAGGGTTCTACCTAAGGTTCTCAAGATAGGATCGAGGAGATAAACAAGAAAAACTCCTTACGGGGTTTGTATCAGAAATAAGATTGAAAACAGGACCAAGAGGATGTCCACAACAGATGGCATACAAGTAAGCTCCACAGGAAAAACCAGGGATCAAAGATATACTCTTAAAAAGAGATATGATGCGCGCGTCTAAGCCGCATTTCCATGAGCTTAATTCCATTGTACCTCGACCATCTTTTAACTCCATGATTTCTTAGCTCCTTGATTCTATTTCCAAGATATGAGTTGAAACTCATTTCACTGTCGCCTCTCGTTTTATTTATTCTTTCCCTAGTATACTTGGCTCAAACATACCTGCATACGAATGCAAGCTCTCCAAAATTCGCTAGTGAATCCTGGATCTCGTTTACCGATGCCAATCCATGTTACCACGTGCACTTACTAGGGTGATTCCTATAACCCATGCTTAAGCGGAATGAACTATCCGCCTTATTGGCGAACGTTACTCGATCGGATCAGAAATTTCCGATAAACGCATCAAGAGATTCTAGGTAACTAATCATGACAGAACCCAAAAGGTTATATGAGACTCCGAGGATATTACCAAGGCAAGTCAAGAGTCTAACTACCCTCTTTCCAAAACCGAGAATGGTATCCCTAACTGGATACCCACTTTATCCCTAGAATCCATCCATAGCTCAACAATATAAGCATTGCTTCTAATCTCAACACTTGGCATTTACATTCTCAATTCCAAACAAGTCATGAATAAATGGACCGATCCTCCAACCAGATTCGGGACAAAAATGGGATCCTCTACCATGCTAGTACTAAGGTGCAGAGACTCAACTATCGAAGCAGACTTAAATGATGCTATGATCAAAACAAAGTCCTGACGGGATGATAGAGAGGAAAAGCTAAACGTTAAACAAGATCGTTACCATCCTTACGAGATACGCTAGAAATGAGAGTATACAATTGCCCTCTCGATGATCTTGTCCTTGTCCCATAATTCTTAACTATCCGTCCCGTTTTTCCTCCATTGTGGCTTAAGCCATACCAACAAGTTGCCTATCCTTAAGCTCGTGTCCCTTATCCTTGTTCTTACTATCCTTTCTTATAACGCGGCAACAGGTCTCTCGAGAACTTCCTCCATCACACGGAAAACACTTACGTGGCTAGACAAGGATTAGTCGCAGTTAAAACTACTGTGACTACCGATGGAGGAAAGAAAGGAAAAGAGATTCAATCAAGGAAACAAAGGATAGTGCTAATGGCCTTTTGGGGAATAGCCTTTAAAAACTTTTCTTGAAAAATGCTTCTTTGTAAACGGTTTTTCAAATAGTTTCAGACGGTTTTTAAAAACTTTTGCCCAGTCTGGTAACCTTCTGCTCTGATACCAAATGTAACACCCCACCTCTGCCAGGGTCACTCACAAAGGAATGCACTAGGTTTGGAGGGGCATTATTGTTAAACATGCACAGAAATATTACAAGGCAGAACATATAAAATAACGGAAGTAAAACAATTTTTCATTTCTTTATAAATAGTAAAGCCTTTTTACAACAGATTACATAGAAACCTGTCTTGCAATAGTAAAGAAGCATAAAACCTTTTCATAAATTATTCCCCAAATAAAGCAGCCATAGCCCATGGAAGTTCAAACCATACATGATGACCTTCAAGCAGAAGAGGTCCGAACTAACAACAATATTTCCTCCCTAAAAACCTGGGGGGGGAAACGGAAGACAAAGAGGCGAAGGAAAACGGGGTCAGTCATAAAGACTGGTAAGTCCTATCTACTTCCAGCATAAAAACAGGTAAAGGTAACATCACATGCATAAACTGAAAATAAACATAAGGATGACGACAAGATAGATAAACTAAACCAAGATAACGGGGTGAACTACTGTATCAAGATAAACTAAGGTATCATGATAAACTACGGTGTCAAGGTAAATCAAAGTATCACATCGTCAGGTTTCTATCAAGTATAGTATCCCAAGGTATCTATCATGTATATTTGCTCTGCACCTCCCGTACTAGTATCCCAACCCGTGTCATGAGTTAACTATAAAATGTCCCTTGACCAAAGTCATGAAATGGTCCATGTCAACCTAATATATCGCGTACATAGGTTTTCCTAACTCGTATGTTTCTCTCCATGTATAAGTTCAGTCCTTTGCCGTAGGCCGTACGGGCTTTCCCATGTAAATCTATACCACCTCCACGTAGTACCATTTTATCCTTGAAGTTGTTTTGGACTGCTACCCTTGATCTGGTTATGTTTTCTTACCATGAACTATCGCGTGTTCATCTAGGATTTATGCCACCTAGGACCGCTAGGGATTATGCTACCTAATGAATGTTTTCGTATCTCGGTTTGGGTTTTTGCCACCTAGGGCTACTAGGGATTATGATACCCGTCAACCGCGCCCTTTTTCCCACGTAAGCAACGTGAATCGTTTTTCCATGTCTAACTGCACATGTATCTCAATGTGCTATCCGAGTCCCGTGCCAGGGCAAATCAAGAAATACGAGACTCGGTCGGGAGCTTTAAGTCGTCTGCCGAATGCAGATATCAAGGTCTGTTTTTGTATCCGTGTCTATGGTCCCACGTGACCCCTCCCTCAACTATTGAAAGGCAATCCAAGAAAAATCATGCACGAGAACTATACTCCGACCCCCTATGCCCCACTTACCTATTGGCCAACCTCACCCATTACTCGATAGCAAGTATATGGTCTGTTGGGAATTCTCTGCCTTTTCCGTATACGTACACGATTGACTAAAGATGGTAGGTAGTCGACGACGCGCTATCCAGGGCAAAAATCAAGTATCGTCGACTCCACGCTAATCCATCCCCGTCTTTAGGTTGCTCGCACAGCAACCAAGGCATACTCTTGGTTCTTCTACCGCAGACCTTAACTGCTGTGAGCCCAGGCGGATCATCTGCAACCTCACAGAGGGATACCAAGAGTACCATCACGTCCCCCGAAGCTACTGCTTCGTCACCCAGTTCGTTGGAGCCCTTATCTAAGTCAGATAATCTGCTCCTCCTCGTGTGTTTAAGCGATGACCTACCGTATCGGGTTACTCATCTATCTGTGAACTAGTCCAAATCCCTTGACTAAGAATTAATCCTTTGTTATCCTAAACAAAGGCTTATCACTTAGTTCCCTTTCCCGTTATCCTTGTTAACTACGATTTTCCACCTAGTCCCCTGAACTAGGGTTTGGTCCAATGGGTTAAGTGTTGTCATTCCAGTTCATGACTTAACCCGCCTACGAATCATGTCAAGATTGGCTAAGTATTTAAGCTCAAGACTTAGCCCTACAAGTTGGTTAAGTATACCAAGAAGCTCATGACTTAACCCTATTCAATTATCAAGTCAGATTGGTTAAGTGTTAATTTGCCTTGACCCTATCAGATTATCCTGTTAGATTGGTTAAGTATAGATTATCTTAACCCCATCAGATTATCGAGTCGGATTGGTTAAGTATGGGTTAGCTTAACCCCATCCACTAATCGTATTACAATGGTTAAGTATATTTAACCGGTCTAGTGGCTTAACCCTATCAAGTTCTCATATTAGATTGGTTAAGTATAGGTTACTTAACCTCATCAAATCATCATGTATAATTGGTTAAGTATAAGTTACTTAACCTCATTGAATTATCATGTTCAATTGGTTAAGTATTGGTTACTTAACCTCATTGAATTATCATGTTTAGATTGTTTAAGTGTTTAACTTAACCCCATCGAATTACCGTGTTTAGATTAGTTAACTCTAGGTTACTTAACCCCATCTAATTACCGAGTCGGATTAGTTAAGTATGGATTAGCTTAACCTCATCCCCTAACTGTATTTTATGGTTAAGTGTCATTAAGAAATCAAGTTCTGTTTCACTTAACCTACCCATTCATGTCATATCGGTTAAGTGTCATTAGTCAGATTTACTTAACCTTATCATGTGGCATTAATTGAATTAATGCACTCTCAACCTCTCACATTAGACGTTATTGTGGTTACTGGTTACGCCGGGCGGGTCCGGGCAGATTTACACCACAACCTAGTCTAACCTCGGGTTTCAAGCGCGATATGACCAACTACCCACGTTGGGTCCCATTGTTTGTAGCCACTGGATTTGCCGGGCGGGTCCGGGCAGATTTATGCTACAAACTCAACTCAACCTCGAGTTGGCCACTTTCATGTTTTTCTACGTGTCATGTTCATGTCAAGTTTAGACCCCTTTTTAAGTCTATGTTTCATGTAACTCCATTTCAAGTTTTCGTGTCCTATTCACGTTTATTATCATTACATGTTCCATGTAATTCCATGTCAAGTTCATAGCCCATTTTCAAGTTTGCCTAAACTACCCAAAACGTGTCCCCAACGCACGTGAAAGTGAATCAACATGTTTGGAATAATATGACAAAGATGGGTACAAGATGGCAAAGATGAATCACATGTTAAACATGGTGAAAATTGAGGCAAAGGTGTTCACATAACTAGAATATTGCATATTGGCCTCAAAACATGCACGATGTCATAAAGGGATTGGCCACAAACATGCACGGTATCATAAGGGGTTTGGCCTCAAAACATGCATAATACCATAAGGGGTTTTGGCCTCAAAACATGCATAGCGTCATAAGGGATTTGGGTTCATTTACATGCATAAGCCCCAAGTCAAATTTATGTAACTATTTCACAAGTAAAAGTGGTTCCAAGGGTTCATGCTAACATCCCACAAATAAAGGTTCAATCTTGCATGGCAAACTAAGTCCAATGCCACATGAGTAACTTGATTTAGTCACTAAACATAGCCTAAAGTCATAGATTCAAGCAAAAGAGGCATGACAAGGTTCATATAGGCTAGCATACTTATGTTCATCGCATTTTATTCCATGTCACATTAGAACTATCGTTTAGATCTACAAGTAGCTAGAACTTACATAGCGTGGCTAAGGGATTATGAGCATGAATCGTCTTGTCGTAGAATCATCATGAAATTTGCGTAGCAACGTTGATCCACTCCCTTGATTTGATGTAGCAAGCTAGCACCTTTGATTCGGATCCGATTTGAATGCATAGTCCCTTGGAGTTGGAGATAGAGGCCATGATCAATGGAGATTTGGGCAGCACTTCGTTGCAAGAGTGATTTGTGAGGGTTTAAGCTAGGTCTAGGGGTCTTTTTATAGAGATTAGGAGTAGTTTAGGCCATAGTATTAACCCTAGGATAGATCCAAGCCCTCCAAAATCGTCACAAGCCTCCAAAACCGAGCCAAAAGCCAAGCAGGTGCACCAGGTTGCCTGGGCTCGACCAGACAGGTCGACCCCCAGGTCGACCCTGGGGTCGACTCCCCAGTCGACCTGGTCCCACCCAGGTCGACACCCAGGTCGACCCCCTGGTCGACCTGGTCTGGGCGGGATTTTTCCCGCCTACCCTGATTTTCTGAAATTTTGAATCTGTTTTGAATTTGAATTTTTCGTGAAACTTCGCGAGGTCATATCTCGGTCGTACGGACTCCGATTTACGCAATTTCGGACTCTATTTCGCGTATTTTTCCGAGACGAACGCAAGGGTGCAACCCGTTTCTCTTGATTCAGATTATAACATTTAATTCTGCCTTGATTCTTTCTTTAACACGTTGTTAAAATTCGGGTTGTTACAAGAGATTTCAAATCTAACGGTTGGATTTGGAATTATGTCCAAATATAATTTGGAAAAGGTCGTTGTAAGTGAAGTTCGATGACCGTTTATGGAAATCGACTGTACGAGCCTTGATAAAATTATTTAAAATATCAATAATTTGTGTAAAATCATAATAAATGATTTGGAAAGAATTAGGATGAAAAATTCCATATTTGAAAAGATAAAAATATTTTTTATCGAAATGAACTAGTTATGAACTAGGATTATAATCCAATATTTTTAAATAAATAAATTGGATTTGAAATGGTTTTAAAAATAACCAGAATTTCCAATATATGAATAGGAATGGACTTGAATCGAAATTATCTTTGGAATATATCGATATTGGATTCCGTGATTGTGCGTACATTATGGAGGAATTTGGAAGATATATGTATATATCGTTATTCCCAATACGGTATTTGTTGGTTTCAGAATTTGATATTGAATATAAGCCGATATATTTTCTATACAGAGCCTTGTATTTAGTATCAAATTGGTTTTTGAGTTTATCGTGAACGGTGTTTTAAATAACACTTTTTCTTTAACTCGATTTACATATGGAATGAGATTTTGGGTTTGTCGTGAATGATATCTTTAATAATACCATTCTTAAACCCAATGAAGTTAAAAAATAAGAAACTAACTGGAGATTAGCTAAGTTGAATGGTTTTTTGGGTACTGATCTGATGTTAGTTTCGGCCTTCAGGATTAATACTAAGGGAATTGTTCTCTTACTAATTTACGATTAGAGACTGATGGGATTTAAAAAAGAATAAATCTTTTAATTGAGATTTAAAAAAGAATTTCATATTAATTAACATTTAATTGGAATTGAAAATGGAATGTGAATAGGGTTTGTTGTGAACTGTGTTTTTAACGACATTCGTTCCTTGACCCGATTTACAGTGAAATGGGATTTGGAATTTATAAATCTTTTTATTAAGATTTAACGGGAATTTTCCAAAGTAAAGTTTTCCAATTTAATATATTAAATTGGAATTGATTGGAATTGATTGGAATTCGATTTGATAATAATTGAAGTGAACTTCTGTGGAGGAAGACTGTTAATACATATGGAATTTAAAAGGCTTTGCCATTATTCCATTTATATTATTAGTCGGACACGGAAATTGATATCGATTATATATTGATTTTTTTTCCGTGAAGATTCCATAATTAATGGAATAGGATTTGGGTTTATCGTGAACTGTGTTTTAAATGACATTGGTTCTTTAACCCAGTTAAAGACAGGATTATATGTCTAACATTGTATTTCGAACTGTATGGTTGATCTCTGCTAAATATATATCTGTTTGGTGGCGGAGAATTTATTTTCTTGCTTAACACCCTTCTCTGAGACGTACGAGCTTAGAGGTTATATATCGGCAGAAATCAATAGTACGGTGTAGATTGTCGATGTGACATGTTTGTGTTTCCAAAGTTAAATAATCATTAACATTGATTTTTTGGAAGATTAAAACTAAGTGGAGTTTTAATGAATCTTTAATTAGATTGAAGAGAGATTGTGATAATTTAAATTATCAAATTCGGGAAATGATCGAGAATGGGGTAGCACCAGTTTTCCTCCAAGCGATAGTTAAATCTTTAATTAGATTTGAACGTGAAATGGTAATTGAATTTACCAATAACACCGTGGCGTTAGATACAGAGTATGACCAATTTTGCTCCATGGGATGAATAGGTTGGGATTAGAAAATTAAACAAATGATTACTTAAGTAAGGTGCGCTAATCCCGACTAGTTTGGAAAACCTTAATATGGTTTGAATAGATATCCAAAGGAAGATTAAAGAACAAATTTAAAGAATTTTTCTTTGATAAAATTAATGGGAACCATTCCCAAAGGATATGAATATTTAAATAAAAGAATATTCAGAATTGGAATAAGGCGTATGTTGTGTTTTTATAGCACTTGTTTATTATATATGCGAGTTATTCAGAAAGTGAAACATCCCACCTCCATTAAGGTCACTCACAAAGGGAATGCCTTAACTTTGGTGGAGGGTTATAGGTAAAAGACACAGATAATTTACAAGACAGATATTAATAAGCAGCGGAAAAGAAAAAGTCATTTATTTAAATTTGGTTCATAACAAAAGCATTACAACAAAATGTCTTAAAACAACTTTCAAACCATTACATCATAATCTCTGTATTGATTATTCATAAAGAAGCATAAAATAAAACAAAATAGCATAAGTCCCCATAGAATGTATCCAAAGCCATAATCCGAGGAAAGAGAGTCCAAATCATACATCCATTATCTTGAAGCTTGCAAAGAGTCTGACTAAGCTGGAATATTCTCTCCCTGCGGACCTGGGGGGGATGGAAGGAAAGAAGACGAAAGAAAAATAGAGTCAAACATAAAGCCTGAGTAAGTCTAGTACTCTTCAGTGCATGAATAATAGAAAGATCATGATAGGAATAAACATGTTGATTAATGGTTAAGTTTGTAGGCCTATATTTACTGATATTACCCACCAACCCGATATGTACTTAACCCTCCTACTCGTCATGTCATGTTGGTTAAGTGTTTCCTATTAACTTAACCTTTCTCACTTATCATGTTGGATTGGTTAAGTGTGATTTATTAACTTAACCCTGTTCATTCACCATGTTATATATATATATATATAACATGTTATAACAGTTAAGTGTTACCTTAGTTAACTTTAACCCTACCATCTGTTTCACTAACATGTTATAACAGTTAAGTGTTTTAAACTTACTTAACCTCACCCACTTGTCTAATTAACATGTTATAATAGTTAAGTATTCTAATTTTACTTAACCCCACCTTCTAGTCTAGTTAACATGTTAAATTTGGTTAAGTGTATTAAGTTTACTTAACCCCACCTCCTAGTCTAGTTAACATGTTAAATTTGGTTAAGTATTTATTTAATTGACTTAACCCTACCAATTCTAGCTTAGCTTTAATTGTCTTATTAAAGCACCAACCACTCACATTAGACAGGTATTGTTGTGGCTGCCTGTATGCCGGGCAGTTCCAGGCAGTCTTACGCTACAACTCAGTCTAACCTCGGGTCTTTACTAGGCTCAAGCCTTAACCTCCCACATTGGATAGGTATTGTTGTGATTACTGGACAGTCAGGCGGGTCCGGGCAGGTTTACATCACAACTCAATCCAACCTCGGGTTAAGCATATTCGTCTTTTCTAATATTTCCCTTTTTATCCATTTATATTTATAAGTAAATTTGTCAAATATTCATTGACATGGCCCACTTTCCCTCTAATCAAGTTCATCATGTTTGGTATATAAAATTTATACCATTAAATGTCATCAATATTTGGCATGTGCCAAACATGCCAATTTTCATATATTTTCATGTTTATCCCCACGATATCCCCCTCATTTACGTTTGCAAAATTACAAGGAACGTTGGGCTAAATATTTTAGCCCAACTTATAAACGTAAAAGGGAAAAGAGAAAAACACGAATTATTCTAACAACATAACATATGTGACATATAGATTCTTCATGTGATGATGGACTTGCAACATGAACCATAAACATGTACAAAATTTACTTAGCATAAAAAGGGGAACTTGTACTTTTAGATCCAACTATCCTAAATCATAGCATATGAGTTTACACAATTTAATCATGTCATGTAGAGGTAAGTTTGCATTGAAATAGGATCTAAATTAATAGGTGTCTCTTGAAATGGAAAGGAACAATATACTTTTAATTATGAACTTGCAAACTTAATTTATGCAACATGAATCATAACATAAGAGTTGTTCATAAAACTACGCCAAACCTAATTAAACATGTAGTAGTGAACTTGCATAGGGGTTGAATCAACTAGCATATATCTTAACATAAAAGGTATATGAGTCTATCATATGTGTCTACTAACACAAAAGTTGTAGATTTGTCATAAAAGCATATGAGTCTAACATATGTGTCTACTAACATAAAAGTTGTAGATTTGTCGTAAAAGCATATGAGTCTATTAACATAAAAGTTGTAGATTTATCATAAAAGCAAATGGATCCATCATGAAGGTTTACATAGTCATGTTAACCCTATAGTTTGCATGTGTTATGACATGATGGTATCGTCTAATTTTGCATAAGGATTGCAAAATCCCAAAAACTTACAAACAATACATAAGTACATAATATGTCATCGCCAAACAAATAATACATATGCTTATTTACAAGATTTCAACAATAGTAATTCCATCGTAGATTCACATACAACATGGCCGCAAAAATACTCATAATAAATCCACAATAACTCTTAAATAATCATGAATCAATTTCGCATATAACATGATTAAATAGATATGAATAACATGAATCAATTTCGCACATAACATGATACGAATTCTATTTACATTCCATTGCATATCACATCTTTATTTCATTCATAACTGAAAAATAACCATACTTACTATTTAAGGGAATTCTTGGGTTCTGAAATCTGAGTTTTGAATTTGATTAGCACGCCTTTGATGTTGAATTCGTTGTTAAGATTGGATTAGACTTAAGTTGATTTGATTATCTTCACTTAGATTCTACTTTGTGGCGGCTGCTCTAGGCTTTGGAGTGATAGCATGACGGCCATTGTTCTTATTTTTTATTAGGTTTTAGGTTTGAGTCTTCGGTTGCTTATATAAATTTTCAATTTATTTAGAGCCATCCGTTCAAGCAAGGATCCATCAAGGCCATCCATCTCAGAAGAAACCAATAAATGAATATTTCTAATCTAATGACATTCCCTAGTAAATAACATTTTAAATCTAATGACCATTTCAATATAAGGACATTTCTAATCTAACATAAATGACATTTTTTTGAATCCTAACATAAATGTCATTTTTTTTATTCTAGCATAAATGTTCTTTTTTTTATTCTCATGACATTTTAAATTTATTCTAATAATCCATTTATGACAAAATGACCACTTTATTCTAATAACACATTTATGACAACATGACAATTTTATTCAAATAACCGACAATTTCTATGTTAACATAACATATTCTAACTAAACAACATATTTATTTACGCAATATGTTCTCTAACTTAAGTGACATGTTAATTTGCCAAATATGATCCCTAACATATATGATGGGTTAATTTACATAATATGATCCCTAACATATAGGACATTTTTATTCTAATATAAATGGCAACCTTGATTTCTAACATTAATGACACAATTGATTTCTAACAAATACGACAGATTTATCACTAAAATGATAATCTTATTTTAAATTATGCCATTATTACCATGCCTGTAATTTACCCCCATTTTAAATTATGTCATAATTACTATGCATGTAATTTCACGTTTTAGCATTTTTTTTTTCTATAATGTACACATTTCTCATTTAGGATAAATTCTATATGTAAATAATTCCTAATTTACTTATGCCATAATTACTCTCTAAATGTACATTATCTACATTTATTATTTATTGCCAATCCATCAAACATAAATACGTATTTAATAGATACATCTTCCCTTTACCGTATACATATTCTTCCTCTTAAAAAAAACAAATCCTTGACAACCAAAAATGTGCAACGTATGTTATATGATGCGTACACGTCATATATATATATATATGCATATATATATATATTTAATTTCTTTTTCTTTTTATCTATCTTCCCAAATACCCATTTTCACCCTAAACCACTTTTTGAACTACGTTCACACTAGGCCATTTTTGAGCCATTCCCCTAAAACAAAAATATGGTGCTAGCGGGGATCAAACTCTGTACCTCTTGTATGCAAGTCACATATTCTAACCAAATGAGCTACTAAGTCTTTTGCTTATAGACCTTAGAACAATGCTAGACACTATTCTTTTCTCATTCTTTTTTTTTTTCATGTTTTGCTGCAATATTTAATTCAAAGATATCTTCTTCATACGTTATCCGTTTTACGCAAACTCGGACTCCATCTCAAGCAGAATTACGAGACGAACGCAATGTTGATGTCCGTTTTACTTAATTCTCACGTTTTAAATTAAGTATTCTTTAATTTATTATTATAATGTTAACCGAAAATTCATGGTTTTACATTCTCCCCTCCGTAAAGGATTTCGTGCCCGAAATCCTCAAGTCAAGGAGAACGTATATCCTACCATCCAATCGTCCATCTACTCAATCATCAAACATAGGCATCCATAATCCTTACAAGACTTCTAATGCTTTCATCTTCATATGCATAGTGTGTGTATATGTTCTTATCTAATGCAAAATTAGGCGGTCTGCTGATTCAGTTGACCTCCTTAATGCGAATTATGAGAGTGTCATGCGTCCAATATGTATGCAAGCATCCCTAGCCATGTAAATACTATATGCATGCATATTCATTCATCCATATGCAACATCCATATGATAACACATCAATTTTTAATCCATATACAAATATATGCACTTGGATCCATATGCAATATGAAAAGGTGACTGAGCCGATCTAGTGCCTAATGTGTGTAAATGCATCCACGAGCAACCACTAGCAAACACTTGCATCCACCAAACATAACATGTCTCAAACACATGTTTCAACCATTGGTTTATACCTACCTAAGGATCGAAGATATGACCTAGAGGATATACCTAAAAAGATAGAAATGAGTATGCATAAGATTCCTATAAAAAGATCAAGGATATATCCTTAAGAAAAAGTGTATGATACGCGTGTCTTATCTTCAGCCTCCCACGTCGCATCTTCTTGTGCTTCACTCCACTGTACCTTAACTAATTAATCTTCATGATTTCGAAGCTTCTTGGCCTCCATTTCTAAAACCCACTAGTAAAGATAGGACCTCGATCACTTACTATGCTAGAGGGTATCCAATGTAGTCGAACTATCTTTCCAAGATAAACAGATGTTAACCTTGATACCTAGTGTATATACTAAGATGATTAGAGGTCTCTCCTCTACTTAGCTTATCCATCACGTTACAAATCTAATGGTCTAAAGCTAAAAGTTGCTATGTACTTTTTACCTTTCTTAAGGTCAGTTTTTCTTCCTACCTAGGGCACCTGCCACAACTATTCATCTCTCGCCTTTACCATCCTTGTGTAACATGTTGACAGGTCTCTCGAAAGCTACCTCTATCGCACAAAGAACCCAACAAAGCTTGAAAGAAAATTAACCGTAGGTGAAACTAATGTGGCTAAAGATGGAGGTTGGGCACTTCTTCGCCCTTTAATCAATGTCGTAGTGTCTTCAAGCCTACGAAACCATGCTGCGATGAGGTTACCTCCTAGAAAGCCAGGAGCCCCAGAGACCCAAGAAAGAAGGAAACAAGAATTCAAGCAGAGGATCAAAAGATAGTGCATATCGCTTTGGGGAATAAGCCTTTAAAATAAAACTTTTCTTTTGAAAATGCTTCTTTAAAAACCGTTTTGAAAATAATTTTTTTCAAATCTTTTTATCTAATCCGGTAACCTTCTGCTCTAATACCAAGTGAAACACCCCACCTCCATTAAGGTCACTCACAAAGGGAATGCCTTAACTTTGGTGGAGGGTTATAGGTAAAAGACACAGATAATTTACAAGACAGATATAAATAAGCAGCGGAAAAAAAAACAGTCATTTATTTAAATTTGGTTCATAACAAAAGCATCACAACAAATTGTCTTAAAACAACTTTCAAACCATTACATCATAATCTCTGTATTGATTATTCATAAAGAAGCATAAAATAAAACAAAATAGCATAAGTCCCCATAGAATGTATCCAAAGCCATAATCCGAGGAAAGAGAGTCCAAATCATACATCCACTATCTTGAAGCTTGCAAAGAGCTGGAATATTCCCTCCCTGCGGACCTGGGGGTGACGGAAGGAAAGAAGACGAAAGAAAAATAGAGTCAGACATAAAGCCTGACTAAGTCTAGTGACTCTTTAGTGCATGAATAAGAGAAATACCATGATAGGAATAAATCGTAAACAGGACAGTATCATCAACCAAGGTAAGACGGTTTAAACCGAATATACTATCGCACCCCATTCTATATCTCTGCACCTCCTAACTAGTGTCCCAACTAGTAATCTGTATAAATACGATCCCAATCCCCGCAGTTGTGGTAGCCTTCAGGTGTACATCTATTTCGAGGATTCCACATCAGTCAGCCCAATTGCCATGAATATGTTAGATGTACCCTTAATACCCTATCGATTGGCTCCCTACCTGCACGCATGTGTCACGTGTGTCATACGGCCCCCAAGAATTGTAGATACATATGCTGGTCCCACCATGGGGTGTATCAAGACACATGGTGGCGGCCCGACACAATTCTAGAATACATAGGTTATACCACTGGTGCCCCAGTGCCCTGTTTGTCTGCTCCGGAGTGTCTGCATGCCCGCACCCCGTTAGAACCCACACTGTGCACCCACCGCCGTCGTTTTTGACCGCTTACAATCAGCCCAGTAATCGTGCCCCACCCTGCCTAGTTTCAGGGTACCATGATACCTAATTGGGTTACTGCTGAAATGGGTCCTCGTTACTAGGGTTTCCTACTGGTTAAGTTTGTGGGCCTATATATACAGATATTACCCACCTACCCGTGATGTACTTAACCCTCCCACCGATTTAAGCATGTTTATTAATGGTTAAGTCTATGGGCCTATATTTACTGATATTACCCACCATCCCGATATGTACTTAACCCTCTTACTGATTCAAGTATGTTTATTAATGGTTAAGTTTGTGGGCCTATATTTACTGATATTACCCACCAACCCGATATGTACTTAACCCTCCTACTCGTCATGTCATGTTGGTTAAGTGTTTCCTATTAACTTAACCTTTCTCACTTATCATGTTGGATTGGTTAAGTGTGATTTATTAACTTAACCCTGTTCATTCACCATGTTATATATATACTGGTTAAGTGTTACCTTAGTTAACTTTAACCCTACCATCTGTTTCACTAACATGTTATAACGGTTAAGTGTTCTAAACTTACTCAACCTCACCCGCTTGTCTAATTAACATGTTATAATAGTTAAGTATTCTAATTTTACTTAACCCCACCTTCTAGTCTAGTTAACATGTTAAATTTGGTTAAGTGTATTAAGTTTACTTAACCCCACCTTCTAGTCTAGTTAACATGTTAAATTTGGTTAAGTATTTATTTAATTGACTTAACCCTACCAATTCTAGCTTAGCTTTAATTGTCTTATTAAAGCACCAACCACTCACATTAGACATGTATTGTTGTGGCTGCCTGTATGCCGGGCGGTTCCGGGCAGTCTTACGCCACAACTCAGTCTAACCTCGGGCTTTATTGGGCTCAAGCCTTAACCTCCCACATTGGATAGGTATTGTTGTGATTACTGGACAGCCGGGCGGGTCCGGGCAGGTTTACATCACAACTCAATCCAACCTCGGGTTAACCATATTCGTCTTTTCTAATATTTCCGTTTTTATCATTTTATATTTATATGTAAATTTGTCAAATATTTATTGACATGGCCCACTTTCCCTCTAATCAAGTTCATCATGTTTGGTATATAAAATTTATACCATTAAATGTCATCAATATTTGGCATGTGCCAAATATGCCAATTTTCATATATTTTCATGTTTATCGCCACGATATCCCCCGCATTTACGTTTGCAAAATTACAAGGAACGTTGGGCTAAATATTTTAGCCTAACTTATAAACATAAAAGGGAAAAGAGAAAAACATGAATTATTCTAACAATATAACATATGTGACATATAGATTCTTCATGTGATGATGAACTTGCAACATGAATCATAAACATGTACAAAATTTTCTTAGCATAAAAAGGGGAACTTGTACTTTTAGATCCAACTATCCTAAATAAGCATATGAATTTGCACAATTTAAACATGTCATGTAGAGGTAAGTTTGCATTGAAATAGGATCTAAATTAATAGGTGTCTCTTGAAATGGCAAGGAAAAATATACTTTTAATTATGAACTTGCAAACTTAATTTATGCAACATGAATCATAACATAAGAGTTGTTCATAAAACTACGCCAAACCTAATTAAACATGTAGTAGTGAACTTGCATAGGGGTTGAATCAACTAGCATAGATCTTAACATAAAAGGTATATGAGTCTATCATATGTGTCTACTAACACAAAAGTTGTAGATTTGTCATAAAAGCATATGAGTCTAACATATGTGTCTACTAACATAAAAGTTGTAGATTTGTTGTAAAAGCATATTAGTATATTAACATAAAAGTTGTAGATTTATCATAAAAGCCAATGGATCCATCATGAAAGTTTACACAGTCGTGTTAAGCCTATAGTTTGCATGTGTTATGACATGATGGTATCGTCTAATTTTGCATAAGGATTGCAAAATCCCAAAAACTTACTTACAATACATAAGTACATAATATGTCATCGCCAAACAAATAATACATATGCTTATTTACAAGCTTTCAATAATAGTAATTCCATCGTAGATTCACATACAACATGGCCGCAAAAATACTCATAATAAATCCACAATAACTCTTAAATAATCATGAATCAATTTCGCATATAACATGATTAAATAGATATGAATAACATGAATCAATTTCGCACATAACATGATACGAATTCTATTTACATTCCATTGCATCACATCTTTATTTCATTCATAACTGAAAAATAACCATACTTACTATTTAAGGGAATTCTTGGGTTCTGAAATCTGAGTTCTGAATTTGATTAGCACGCCTTTAATGTTGAATTCATTGTTAAGATTAGATTAGACTTAAGTTGAATTGATTTGATTATCTTCACTTAGCTTCTACTTTGTGGCAGCTACTCTAGGCTTTGGAGTGATAGCATGACGGCCATTGTTCTTATTTTTGATTAGGTTTTAGGTTTGAGTCTTCGGTTGCTTATATAAATTTTCAATTTAATTAGAGTCGTCAGTTCAAGCAAGGATCCATCAAGGCCATCCATCTCAGAAGAAACCAATATATGTATATTTCTAATCTAATGACATTCCCTAATAAATAACATTTTAAATCTAATGACCATTTCAATATAAGGTCATTTCTAATCTAACATAAATGACATTTTTTTGAATCCTAACATAAATGTCATTTTTTTATTCTAGCATAAATGTTCTTTTTCATGACATTTTTAATTTATTCTAATAACCCATTTATGACAAAATGACCACTTTATTCTAATAACACATTTATGACAACATGACAATTTTATTCAAATAACAGACAATTTCTATGTTAACATAACATATTCTAACTAAACAACATATTTATTTACGCAATATGTTCTCTAACATAAGTGACATGTTAATTTGCCAAATATGATCCCTAACATATATGATGGGTTAATTTACATAATATGATCCCTAACATATAGGACATTTTTATTCTAATATAAATGGCAACCTTGATTTCTAACATTAATGACACAATTGATTTCTAACAAATACGACAGATTTATCACTAAAATGATAATCTTATTTTAAATTATGCCATTATTACCATGCATGTAATTTACCCCCATTTTAAATTATGTCATAATTAATATGCATGTAATTTCACGTTTAAGCATATATATATATATATATATATATTCTATAATGTACACATTTCTCATTTAGGACAAATTCTATATGTAAATAATTCCTAATTTACTTATGCCATAATTACTCTCTAAATGTACATTATCAACATTTATTATTTATTGCCGATCCATCAAACATAACTACGTATTTAATAGATACATCTTCCCTTTACCGTATACATATTCTTCCTCTTTAAAAAAACAAATCCTTGACAACCAAAAATGTGCAATGTATGTTATATGATGCGTACACGTCATATATATATATATATATATGCATATATATATATTTAATTTCTTTTTCTTTTTATCTATCTTCCCAAATACCCATTTTCACACTAAACCACTTTTTGAAAAGCGTTCACACTAGGCCATTTTTGAGCCATTCCCCTAAAACAAAAATATGGTGCTAGCGGGGATCAAACTCTGTACCTCTTGTATGCAAGTCACATGTTCTAACCAAATGAGCTACTAAGTCTTTTGCTTATAGACCTTAGAACCATGCTAGACACTATTCTTTTCTCATATTTTTTTTCATGTTTTGCTGCAATATTTAATTCAAAGATATCTTCTTCATACGTTATCCGTTTTACGCAAACTCAGACTCCATCTCAAGCAGAATTACGAGACAAACGCAATGGTGATGTCCGTTTTACTTAATTCTCACGTTTTAAATTAAGTATTCTTTAATTTGTTATTATAATGTTAACCGAAAATTCGGGGTGTTACAGAAAGGTCGGGTTTATACCCATTCTGAATAACTGATTCGACGATAAGTTGACGATGAAGACGGTGGTTGAAGACCAGAGGTCTTCTCATTGTTTGGATGATTACTGATGTCGTGGTTGGGTTGTACACCTAAGACAAGGTAATAAGTGGTGATCGTCCAGATGTACTAGGAGATCGACCGGATATGCGAGGACCTCTCTCTTGTATTGGACACGGGACGAGGAATAAGTTGCCTCCGGTGTCGTTCAGAACCAGAACGAACTTATAAACGGACTGTGTATCTGGCATTGGATTTTATTCTATGTTGATTGATTTCTATTAAATATATATCTATTTGGCTGCGAAGAATTTATTCTCTTGGTTAACGCCCTTCTCTGATACGTACGAGCTCAGAGGTTATATATTGATAGACATCAGTCGCACGGCGTGAATTTCCTGTGTGGCATGCTGAGATGAAGATGATCAAGGCTTCTATTTAAAAGCAGAGTCTTGTGGTTGATGATCAAAGCATGACTTTAATATAGCATAGCTTTGTGTATTGCGTTAATTCACTAGCCTCACACCTCGGTATGAGTTAAAAACGGGATAAGGGACCCAAGGAGGACATGACGTTTCTTTCTAGCTATGGCCTATGGGTGGTGTTGGGGTTTTGCAAGCCCTGACATTGATATATTTTTACCTATGTGGTTGTTGGAATGCGAGGCGCCTCAGATATTGAGTCATCTGGCTCATAAACGCCCGATAGGGCAGGGAAACGTGTGTTCAGGAATTGCCAATCTACTAACGTAAGTGTGGACCGGCCTTGGAGGATCCAGGGGTTGCCCAGAGTGCGTAGTCCTGAGGCATTTGCTAGAGTGTCTCAAAGCGGAAAGGAGTACATCCCTTGCCTAGAATCATGACGGAAATCCAATTTCCAATACGTGACATTTTGGTTTTATTTGTAGAGCCTAGTATGGCGACATAGTGGGATGGGGCACTATGCCATCTATGATTGATACATTTATATTTGAAGTTGTTTTCATACACTTTATACTATAATAGTATCAAAATGATTTGTTTTAAATGTACCAAGCATGTTTGGCTATTATAAGGTAAAACTCTATCCTCCGGCTTGCGTTGCATTGTGTGATGGGACTTGAGTCTTATAATAGCTTCATTTTTCAAAAAGCATTGCGCTGTTTATAATTTTTTATGCACTGGTATTCTTGGGAGGAAACCCATTCCGTGTTATACGGCGTGATCCGTTGATATACTATATTTTAAAGTAAAGTTTTAAATAACTGTTTTAGTTCTCACACCAGTCACATGACTGACCTGGAGTTTATTGTTTTTATCTAACCTATTTTCCACACGGGCAGCTAGTAGTTTTGGTTTTGCAGATTTATATTCGCAGGATCTTGGTTTACAGCTGGAAAGATATTCGGAAAGCTCTGTATCCGTATATTTGTTTCAGTTGTGTTATGTATTATTTTTCCACTGCATTGTAATTTAAATCTCTGATATTTCTCTAATGTGTAGTATTTATTCATACTCTGTATATTCTTGTACACTGATGTAAATTGTTGTAATAAGCAATGAAATGTTCTTCTGTTTGTGTTTTGATTTGTCGTGTTCTCAACTCAATCCGGGCTTTCCTTTACGGGGAAGTTTGGGTCGTGTCAGAGATCATCACATCGTTTGGATGATTACCGATGTCTTGATTGGGCTGTACACCCAAGACAAGGTAATAAATAGTGATCGTCCCGACGTGCTTGGAAATCGACCGAATATCCGAGGGCCTCTCTCCTGTATTGGACATATGGGACGAGGAATAAGGTGTCTCTGGTTTCGTTTAGACCTAAAACGGACTTGTAAATGGATGGTATGTTTGATATTGTATTCCTTTATACTGTATTCATTGATCTCTGCTAAATATATATATGTTTGGTGGTGGAGAATTTATTCTCTTGCTTAACACCCTTCTCTGAGATGTACGAGCTTAGAGGTTATATATTGGCGGAAATCAGTGGTACGGTATGGATTATCAATGTGGCATGCTAAGATGCAAATGATCAAGGCTTTTGTTGGAAAGAAGAGTCTTGTGGTTGATGGTTAAAGCACGGCTTTAAATAGCATAGCTTTATGTATAACATTAATTCGCGAGCCTCACACCCGGTATGAGTCAAAAACGGGATCGTGATAGCAGGGAGTGCACGACGTTTCTTTCTAGTTAGGAGTGGTGTCATGGTATAGAGCCCAGACATTTTTACTTATGTGGATGATGGATTGTTAGGCGCCTCGGATATTGAGTTCCTGGTGGCTCAGATTTTATGCCCCATAGGGCAGGGAAACGTGCGTTCAGGAATAACTAATCCACTAAAATAAGTGTAGATCAGCCCTGAAGATCCAAGGGACGATGCGTTCTGTTCCTGAGACATGGGCTAGATTGTATCAAATCGGTGAGGAGTCATCCCTTTCCTCGACTCATAGATGGAAATCCAATTTCCAATACGACATTTTTCGATTTTAGTTGTAGAACTAGTATGGTGACATGATATATGGTACCCATGCCGTTATGATTGATACGTTTAAACTTGAAGTTGTTTTGACACTATGCACTTATAGTAATATCAAAATAATTTGTTTTAAACGTACCAAGAATTTTTGGCTATTATAAGGGAAAACTCTATCCTCCGGCTTGCGTTGCATTGTGTTATGGGACCTGAGTCTTATAATTACTTCATTTTTTCAAAAAGCATTGCGTTGTTTTATGTTTTAAACAAGTATTCATGTGGAGTAAACACGTTCCGTGTTATACGACATGGTACCATGATTTCTCAACTTTTAAAGTAAAGATTTAATAACTGTTTTAGTTCTCACAGCAGTCCCATGACTGACTCGGAGTTTATTGTTTTAACATAAACTCTAGGTGCCCATATTTTCTACACGGGCAGCTAGTAGTTTTGGTTTACGCAGATATTTGTTTTCACAGGATCCTGGACTACATCTGAAGCTATATTCGGAAAGCTTTGTACCCGTGTATTTCTTTCAGTTGTGCTAGTGATGCATTTTCCGCTACGCATTGTATTATATTTTCCGCTGCTTTGTAATTTATTAAATCTCCAATATTGTATTTCCAATATGTGATTTTTATTCATACTCTGGAATATTCTTGTACTCTGATGTGATTGTTGTAATAGCAATGACATGTTCTGTTGTTTGTGTTTTGATGAGTCGTGTTCTCAAAGCAATTCGGGCTTTCTCGTAAGGGGAAGTTTGGGTCGTTTCAGAATACATGTTCTCAAATGGTTTTTCTCACCTTAGAATATTAGTTTGAACTTGTATTTATTCTCTTCTATTCTCTTAAACTTCTCCTTTTTATCTTATTTTGTTTTTGTTTTGTGAATGCATGAAAAGAAGTGAACATTTCCACCCTTTATATAGCATTTATTAAGGCTAGTTTGGTCATTTGGTTTTTGAACCCTTGTCCATCTTATCTTCATGCAAACTTTATAATGTAGACACATGCCTCCTTAGGTGTCTTTAGATGTTTCTACACATGGATATCAAATGTGTTTACGTGTCTTTATCCTATTTGATCTTAATACATGTGTACCGTTCATTTGATAACACGTGTATGTATCATTTTATGCCATTTTTCATATTCTCGAATATACATACATACACCATTTGTATTTTATTTATATGCTATGTACATACATATATGTGTTACTCTATTGTTACCACATGCACATGATGTTCTAACAACTTTTTACCAGTAAAATGTCGTTTATCGACAAAACTGATTTCGGACACATTATCATATTTCTTCGAACTACTTATCTTTGTAAACAAAAATTCAACAACACGTTTTCTCCTCATTAATTATTATATATGAAGGGATTTAATAAAGGTTATAAAACTATTTGTATAACATTAAATCCAAGATTTAAATATTTAAATAAGCTCGATATTTAAATATTTACTACATGAAGTTTCAGGTTGTTATATTCTTCCCTCCTTAAAAGGAATTTCGTCCCCGAAATTCTATGCAGTAATTAATCAAAAGAATGCCAAATATTCCATGAAGAAAATTCTATGTTTCTAGGGAATTTTTCTTGAAAGTATACTTTCAAAACAATTTCCTAAATCGAGATTTAGAGTTTAAGACATACCTGGATATTATATGGTTGGAGCTTCTCAATTTGTGATCAACATTTATCAATCCTACAAGCTTGTCTCCTTCCCATGCTCAAGTTGGGGTAGATTCTAAGACCTCCTCTTCTTCTATTTTATATATAATTGCGGCTAGTGTCAATCATCAAGTAAAGACATAATGTTCTCATTGCGGTACCCTTCGAAATGTACCAAAAAGTAATCATAGCAGTCATGTTTTAAGGAACTTCAAGTTTATCATCAATTAACTTTGTCTGGATAATATCACATCAAATTTCAAAATGATATTCAAGGTAGACTTTCAAATGATATCCACAAATAAATCAAACAAGTTTGCAACAGTAATTTTGATAACAAATACTTTTATCGTAGTAGCATTTATTCATCTAAGTGGATTTATATTACACACTCAATGTAGGATATTCATCCTATTTCAACCAATGTCAACTAATCAAGTGAAGGTGTACTCCCTTCATTCCGGTACCCATCAAAATGTACAGGAAAGTAAAATTTTCAAGTTAGACTCCAAACAATATCTTCAATTAAGTCGAACCAGTTTTTATAGGATATTCTTTTGTAAGAAAGACGATTATATTTATTAAAGTGGACTAAGCCACATACTCAATCCAGGATATATTATCCTATTGTGGTCGGCATCCTCTCACTAAGTAAAGATGCACTCTACTGGCTCAACACCACATGGAGTAATAGTTGTACCATCCAAGATCTATTGTCTTACGCTGCACATCATCATCATTCGAAGGTAACCATTATATTACTGTCGGCATCCCCTCACTAAGTAGGGATAACTTGATAGACGTTTTCTAGGAACTAGAAAAGCGAGAGTTTATTTTAATAATAACTGCAAGCGCACAGATCGTGTAATATGCATGTCGAACACAGCGAGGAATTTTAAATTTTATAGCCCCATATGTAATTCATTTGCAGTTATATAACCCTATACTTATCTTTTACTCGTACTTGAGTAAAACAAAAATTTAAAATAACTAGATAGGTCACACTTTCGTAGGAAACACGATTGCATTGAGCATATGCAATAAGCCGTTAAACCTCTAGGCATCCCTAGTAGGACGAGTGGTGTCTCGTGAGGGTTTTCAGCGGATACTACCCACAAAATCCGAATGCAGTATGTTATGATTCTAATGCAACTACATGAATGCAATGGACATATGCAATGAAAACAAGAAAATGAAACCATGAATTGTTTCTGAAAAGTGGTACAACAAATTAAGTTAACAATTTCTAGTCAGATGATTTTATTTTAGATACCTCAACTTGTCATAAGTTTTCAATATAATTCAAGTTTTCAAATGATATGTTCTAGTTTGGCTAGTTGGTTCGGTTGATAACAGAGTGTAACCATGAAATAAATTCTCAGTTTGTTTGTCACGGTTCGCAAAGCATTATTCTAATTTTCTTGTGTATGTCTAGTCAAATCAATAAGGCCAAGAAGTGTTTGGGCATCATCGCTTATTCTCTATCTCTATAAAAATGAAGCTTTATAATTAATTACATACACCTAACTTAAAGACCAAGGCATACCACCCATGCACTGCCTCGCGGACCGACGGAGAGTTGGGACAGAGCTTGGCGGATTGTGCAGACCGACGCTGACTTTGCCGACAATATGTCAGTAATCCTTAGGTTTCCAACTCATAAAATGAGACCAGGATATACTAACGCTAACTTTGCCAACAACATGTCGGATAGAGCTTGGCAGTTTTGTACACCAACGCTAGATTTACAAGCAATGTTAGATACCCTTAGATTACTATTATTATTGAAAATATAAGAACAAGAGAGAGTTACGTGAATTTAGCTTAACACAACTTAGTTTTAAAGATTCAAAAAGCCAATATAAGTATTTTAAGTCCTCCACTCATTACACGAAGACTACAATTTAGAATAGACTTCATGGCCATCACCTACGAATCTCACTATGTACCGGTTACACTATTATTCCTCAAAATTCAACTTTTCATTATATTTCTTATTCGATCTTAGTTGAAAGAAAAAATACTATCAACTGACTGACAATTGTTAATTTATTTTATTGTATCAATCATGTTTCAAAAGGAGGGGGAAAATTGGCATGTTACTACGACCAAAAATGCATGATGGTCTAATCTAAATGCATGAAAAGGAAAAGGAAAAAAATAAAGAAAAACAAAAAGGATGCAATGCAGACTTCCCTCCCCCCCACCCCCCCCCCCCCACCCCACACACTTGGAAAAAACAGTGTCCACACCTGTTAACGTTCCTAAATTTGAAAGAACATACCTAAAGGTGAATGAGTTGCAAAATTATTTGTAAAATGAAATGAAGTTTAGCCACTATATGCGAATGAAAATCATATGCAAAATGAAATCTATGATGACGATGAGTGTTATGTGAAAAATGGGATTTCATTTTCCCCCATACTTTCCTCTATCGAAAATGATGCATGATGATTTCGTTTTTGATTTCCGAGGCACAAGAGGCATGTCAATAACTTTTGAATTCAAAATCTTTCCTGTGCAAATTTTGTTGTGACAGTGATTTATACCATTCAGATGAAAATTATCATAATCCCATAAATTTAAGTTTTCAATCACAATTTCATTCAGTGGTATGGAATTAGAATTATTTTTGAGACGTTCCATATATTGATTCTCGTCATTTAGAAGTTTGAGTTCATCTTCGAAAAGTTTTTCGAAAGACATTATGACAATTCCATTGAAGTATGAGAGACTTTCTAAAATGGTAAATCTATCGTGTCATCAACAACGGTTTCTATTATGTTGACTTGTCGTGTTTTAGAATCTTGGTCATTCGAAGAAGAAGGTGTTAACACGAGAAGTGAAGGAGCTAAAGCCATAGAAGATGGGTTGTTGGGATTGCCAACATTCGAAGAAGATATATTGTCGGGGTTGTCGACATTAGAAGAAGAGATGTTGGGATTTCCAACATTCGAAGAAGATGGAGATTTGGAAGGTTCAGACGAATTGGTCTTTTTTGCCATCGGAAAAGCGTCAAGATTCTTAATTGAGGTTGGAATTGAAGGATTATCGAGATTGCTGACATTATTTTCAATCATTTTTTCAGGACTAAGATTGGTGACCAGGTTTACCGAATTATAGATATCATCCTCATTTGGCAACTCATCCTCATACAATCCAAAATATTCATGTTCATTAAAATGCTTCTCTAATTTTGAGTTTTTGAAAAATTCAATATTTTTATCTTGTTCAATTTCTAAAATTTCAAGTTTCTTGCAACCTGAAAGAGAAAGATCAAAATCTAAGCTTAAATCTTTTTTCTGAAAAGAGTTGAAGTCCAAAACATTTATTGAATTTTGAACAGCTTAATTTAGATCATTAATCTCAATTTCCATATTTGTTATTTGAAAATTTTCACTATCAGTAAAGAATGGATTATTTTCTGATTCATCACATGTGTGAATTTGATTTTGTTGCTCTCGTTGTTCTGTAAAAGATGTCATTAAACAAAGAAGTTCATCCTTCTTTTTATCTAGCCTTTCTTCCCTCTCTCTAAGAATGTTAAGATGATATTCCTCAAAATCGTTGATTTGAGAGATCTTATTTTGGATTCTTTGATTCTCAGAATTATATTCCACATCAATTTCACGATCGATGTTATTTCCAATGTGGTGATTGTTTGAATTTTCATAAAAGTGGCAATGATTTTGGAAATTATTTTAATTATCGAAATTATATTCGTAACCAAAACTGTTAAAATTCGAGGGAAAATTGCAATTTTGGTTATTTCCAAGATGTTGATATGGGCTATAATTTTTAAAATTTTGGTTTACAACCCCATATTGATGTGGATCAAAGTCATATTGGGATTCAAAGCTATTTTGATGTGGACGTGGCCCATAATCGAAACTATTGAAATTTGAATTGAAATCGCAATTTTGATCATATCCATGATTTTGAAAATGTTGGTCAATTGGAAAATATTGAAAATTGTTAGCATTGGGGTCACGAAATTTTGGAAAATTTTGGCTCATGAGTTGTAACTCATACTCATGCTCTTCCGGGGAACATCTTCTCAGGTTATTATCACACAATTCCCTAAGGTTTTTTTTTGAATCATACATTTTAATGAAGCCAAGACAAGACAGAAAATATTATCACTTCAAAATAGTATAAAATACTAAGTTGTTCTCTATTAATTAACTAACTCAATTAGAAGGGGGAAGAGGGTCTTATGGCCGTTCACGTATAGTATAAATACTAAGGGATACGACCAATGTTTTACGGGTAGTATGCAACCACTTTTGCTAATAGTTCAATAAATTGAACTACTATATATCCGCGATCCAATTATACGAGACAGTCAACTTCACAAAACACCACTTTTCAATTATATTATGAGCTCGTATTTTCCTAGAATCAATGTTTAATGAATTTTAAAGTTGAAAACCAATTAGAGTGATTATGGAAATTAATTCCTAGCACAACAGATTCTGGAATTTCAATCACAGAACAGTCACAGAATAAAAAATTGTAGAAATAATTTTTTTTACAAGCGAGCCCAGAACCTGCAGAAAATTTTTACAAGCAATTTCTATATACTTTTCAAGCAACAGCAGACCCTGTAGAGTTTAGAAATTTTTACAGTGGTGATGGCAGTCTGTCCAGAAATATTGAGTAGCACTAGCGATTCAAAACCACTGTTTTGCGATTTGAAATCAGTTGACATTTTGATTTCCTGTTCGTTCGCTTGAATTTGTTCTTCACTTTGGTCTTCGAATTTTTGACTTTTTTTTGAAAATAAATAAAACAAACAAAAGAGATAAAAAAAACTAGACTAACAAATCGACTATACTAAAATTAAAAAAACTAGACTCAAAACCAATCTCTATTAGTTAAACAGAGAAAGCAATTTAAAAAAAATGAACTGACCATAAAGAAATTGGAAAGAATTAAAAAAAATCCTATCTAATGAACAAAAGTTAACCGCAGTCAACCCCAACAATAATATAATCTCACGCCCCTTTATTTTTTTCTCAAATCCAAATAGTGCCCAAAAAAGAGGTAACAAATTAGTTGGGAGTACAAAAAGGTAACAAATTAATCTAGGAACGTACAACAATCACTAACTTCACCACCCACTCAGGTTTCTCAACTCCAAATAACAACCCCACTCAATGAATGGAAACGCAAATATTGCCCTTTTTCTCAATAAACAGTTCCCGCACAACAAAAGCATAGATTTCAGGATTTGGACAAAGGACAAATGCCTCAAACATAGTTTAAAACCAAATAAGGAATTGTGTCATTTTTTTCTTCTATTTGAAACCGATTTCGAGATTTAGTTCGGATTGGTTGGCAATAAACGGGAGTCTCGATTTTTGGGCTAGGGATTCGAATTGATGGGTGCGATTTGGTGATGATCGGTGGTTCGAATTGAATTGTTCGATTTTCAGACTTCGTGTGTTTGGGGTGGAGGGAGTTTCTATTTTGATTATGGCAGTGCGTTTTTTTGCGGTTTGTGGTTGTAACACCCCGTAATTTTAACAACACTAAAGAGGACAAATTAAAAAATAATTAATTTAATATTCAGAATTATGGGAATCGGACTGTGCCATTGCGTTCATCTTGGAATTCTGGTCAAAATAGACACCTGGTTTGCGTAAAATGGACACCGTGTGAAGAAGATATTAAGGTTTGAAGTTTGTATACGCGCAAGATAATTATATATATACATAACAGTTCAAACCTATCCAGAAATCGGCTCAAAAAACAAAATTTAGGTGAGCGGAAAAAATCCCGCCTAGGGGTGTTGACCCCTTAAGGGGGGTGTCAACCCCTGGGCCAACCCCTTAAGGGGGTGTCGACCCATGGGTCGACCCCCCTGCGGTAGATCGGGGCAGTTAGGGTTTCGGGATTCGGCTATAAACATGGTCTCATTTCTCTAGCTGTCTCACACCAAAAATAATGGAGAACTAAATGCTGCCTCTGCCCAGATCGAATCCAGTCTTTTTCTACTTCTGCAATCAAGTTATTCAAGTGTAGATCTGTGATTCAACATCTGCTACTCTCCTTCTATTTTTCTAGATCCAAACACTGTGAGTTTAAGTTACTTTTAGATTTAAATAATTAAAAAGCAAAACATGATATGACTATAATTTGGTTCTATGCCTGTGACTGCTTGTATCATATCAGATCTGTTATAACTTATGTATCTATGATATTCTAACATGATTATGATTTGGATCTTAACCTTTATCATGTCAGATCTACCTTTGATTATAGATCTAATTCACTGTTTAGATCACCTTATACATGTTCTATTATGTTTATGGCCAAATCAAATCTGTTGTTAGTTTGAAATATAAATCATTGTTTAGATCACTTCAAGCCTATCCCTATTATGTTTGAATTCAATGATGTTGTCACATGTTGATCCTATATGCTTATCTTGCCATTATACCACTACATGTTTATGCCATTACATGTCAACCTTATTAGTATGATCATCTGTGTCCTTTTCCCTCTATCTTTTCCTTTTTATTTCTATATAGCCAGGCTACCTTCGAGCCTAGGCATGCCACTGAAATATGCTATACGTTAGATTGGGAACGAGGAGAAAACGGTGAAAATTGGGCATAACTTGTAATTGGGAATTTGGGCATAACTTGAATAAGCGTAATAATATGAATTTTGGGAATATAGTTTATTAGGAACATAACTTGGGAAAAGGAGCATGGAAACTTATAACAACATAGGTAAATTTGGTTAATAATGAAAATGCCTAGGATTACAGTAATTAGAAACTGTAACTGCCTAGACATGAGGTTAGATTACACTTGTGGGGAAGTCTGCCTGGAACTGCCCGGCATATCCAGCGACCACAAGTAGTGAATCTAATGTGAGGGGTCTAGGTGCGCAAACACGAGACGCTGTAAGACACGAGCTTAAGTCCGACTTGTGGAAGAAATCTGCTCGGAACCGGCAGGCATATCCAGCATCCATAATTGGTAGGCTTAATGTGGGAGGTCTAGCACATTATAACCATAAATGGACATGGTAATGAATTGGAATACTTAAACTAGTTGAATCCATAGGGATTGCATGAACATGAATTTGAATAGGGGTTAAGTAAACTTAGTTGAAACAGTGGGAGGATTAAGTATATCTGGGTTGGGTGGGTAATATTTATATATTTAGGCCCATAAACTTAACTGGTTGGGGTTATGTAATTAAAGACACCGATAGGTAAGCATAACCTGTGGAAATCCTAGTGGGGATGCGAGACAAAGGGGAGAGCTTGCATCATCTTGTATGTGGGACCCGTTTCAGTCAGCAACCCATATAACGGTATCAAACGAGTGCTCCACCCTAGGTCGGAGTCGGGGCACACTTACTGGGCTGATTGTAAGAGATCCAAACGTGGGGGACGGTGTGGGCAGCGCAAACCGACCGGGGTCATGTGCATGCATGGTCCTGTAAGAGGGGGATAAGACAACCGTTACACTTGTAGATATGGTTGTGCACATCATAAAAACGAAGGGTTGCCACTTTAGGAAGTGATACATCCTACTGTAGGGCCAGCACAGAATATGTACAGAGTATGGAGCCGATCGACTAGGGTAGTAGTTATGGTTCATTTAGACGTATGGCTAAGTTTACCATCTTGTAGTTGTTGGGGATCATCTTGTTATAAGACACTAGTATTAGTGCAAAGAGTAATCATTAGAGAAGCGTATACACTTTACCATGTTTACCTTGTCATACCTGCCTTTTGTGATGTTATCTTTCCCATCCACTTTATTTGCCTATCATGATACTTTTACTTATTTATTTGCTAAAAGTAACTAGACTCGCTAGACTTTATGTCTGACCCTTTTTGTTTCCTCTTCTTTATTTTGTTCTCCCCCCCCCCCTCCTTCAGGTTCTCAGGGTAGGAATACTCAAGCTTGATCAGGATTCTGCTATCATTTTGCTGGAGCTGCTTAGATGTATTGTTCAAGCTCTTATCTTTTCTACTATGCCTATGTTTTTATTTGGGGATTATGCTTCCTTTATTTTTATACTCTGATGTTTTAAGTGCAAGACAGAAGTTTTGATTATGTGCTGGGTTTATGTATTTTCAAACATATGATGTTTTGAACCACGAAGCTTTATGATTAACAAAGTTTTTAATTCCGGTGCTATTTTATATCTGCCTTGTAATGTTTCTGTTTATATTTGCCTATAACGCTTCACGAAACTTAATGCATTCTATTAATGGGTGACATTAACGGATGTGGGGTGTCACAGTGGTTTTAGTGAAAAGGCAGTTGTTTGGGATTCGGTGATGGAGTATATGGATGATGACGGAGAGGATGAAATTGAATTAGTGAGAGGGTGCGGACTGGGGAGTTTGACTGATTTTGCATAGGAGCAGGAGTGGAAAGAGTTTGGCTTTCATGTGTGGGGTATTATGTGGCGAAGAAGGCAAGTTGTTGAGAAAGATGGTCGGGTAGTTGTTTGAAGGGAAGATGAGGCAATGTGTTGATGAAGTTGTCGTGTATGTCGGAGGTAAAGTTGAAATGGGTTCCAGTGTTTAGCTATTTGGTTTTTGGTATGGACAGTGGAGCAGCGTTGTAACACCCCACCTCCGCTAGGGTCACTCTCAAAGGGAATGCACTAGTTTTGGTAAAGTATTATCTTGGTAAACATACACAGAGATATCAAAAGGCAGAACATAAATAAAGCAGCGGTAGAAATTAAAAACCAAATTATTATCACTTTCAAGAAAAGAGTCAAAACCCCATATATCCAAGGTACAAATTATTCCATTACATCAAGTTCCAAATAAAGAAGCATAAACTTAAGATAACAAAAGTAAATTATTCCCCATAAATAGCAGAAGCAGCCATAGCATAGCTCAAGACCAAACCGTACATGAGCTGTCTGAAAGCAAGCTAAATCCAAGCTAAGAGCTAGCGTTTCCTCCCTGAGAACCTGGAGGGAAAACGAAAGAAAAAGAGGCGAAAGAAAAAGGGTCAGTCATAAAGACTGGTAAGCCTTATGACTGGTAAGCCCTAGTGACTTTCAGTATGAAAATTAGTAAAGGTAACATGACATGTGAAAACTGGAATTAAACATAAGGATGATAACAGAACTGGAAGGATAATTTAGATAACAGGATAAGTCAAGTCTATCATCGCATATTCGAGATTCGCTGCACCAACTGTACTAGTGTTCTAACCTATATCAAGTATTAGCCATGAAATGATCCCTTGGCCCAATATCATGAAGTGACCCATTACAGGGTCCTACGGTACGATCTACTAATCGATCGGCTCCCTACAAGTTCTAGCTCGTCATGTGTCTGTGTCATACAGCCCTATCCTGAAATGTAGTTACCTGTGCTAGGTCCACCATAGGGTGTATCAAGTCCTATGGTGCCAACCACCGACACGAATCAAGCACGCACAGTGTAAATCTACGGGTGCCCAATGCCTGCTTTTTCAACTCTGGACTACGTGCACGACCATAGTCCGCCTGAACCTACAATGGCGCACCTACTCAGCCGTCGTTCTGGTCGCTTACAATCAGCCCAGTAATCGTGCCCCACCCTGCCTAGTCCCAGGGTATCGTGATAAATCTAAGTGGGTTACTGCTGAAAAGGACCTCGTAACTAGGGTTTCTAATAGGTTAAGTGTTGTCATTCAAATTCGTGACTTAACCCTATCCAAATCATGTATCAAGTTGGTTAAGTGTGTTTAAGCGGTTCATGACTTAACCCAATCAAATCATCGTGTCAAGTTGGTTAAGTATATTCAAGTGGTTTATGACTTAACCCTATCATGTGGCATTAATTCATTAATGCACTTCAACCTCTCACATTAGACTAACTGTTGTGGTTACTGGATTTGCCGGGTGGTTCCGGGCAGATTTACACCACAACATAGTCTTACCTCGGGTTTTACGTGCGATATGACCAACTACCCACATTGGATCCTATTGTTTGCAGCCACTGGATTTGCCAGGCGGTTCCGGGCAGATTTACACTGCAAACTCAACCCAACCTCGAGTTGGCCATTTTCAAATTTATCTAATTGTCATGCCCCCATTCAAGTTTTCATGTCAAAATTCATGTCGAGTTTTCATGTCATGTTTCATGTCAAATCGTGTCAAGTTCATGTCCATATCCAGTTTCAAGTTATAATAACGTTCATGTTTAAAGTTCAAAGTCAATTCATGTTTTACCTAGTCTACCCAAATTGTATTCCCATCGTACGTAAGCTCGAATCAATACAAATAAATCTAATTAGGGAATAACATAAAAAGGGGTGGGTATAAGGTGGCAAAAGTGATTACTAGCATAGCATGGTATGACTTGATAAAAGATTATAACATTACTGGCATATGGAATATTGGCCTCAAACATAAAGATTCCAAATCTAGCAAAATAAGGTACTAGTCAAGATAACAGTTGTCATAAGGGAATAGTATAGTCATGGTAACGATTGACATAAGGTGATAGTCATAAACTAGTGACTAGTAGCAGATTCAACATGATAATATGAGGGGTTTTCTTTTTGATTTACAACATGAATAGGCCCCAAATCAATGTCATAATATATCCAAAAGTCAAGATCCAAGATGAACAAGAATGGATGTAAAACAGTCATCATACATAGGTCCAATTTCAATTTACATCATATTCATATTACATTTACAATTTAAATCTAAAAATAACTAGGGCTTATAGATCGTGGTTCGAGAATTAGAAAAAGAGAGTCGATGTTGAATCTTTATATGCTTAGTCAAGTCCTAATAGAAATCCCCAAATCAGCAATTCTCTTAACGCAGTCTCAACGTAGAAGAAGCAGTCCCTTTCTCAAATTTTTCAACCAGAATTAAGCAGCATAAGGTCAGAAAGAATTTTGTGTAGAGAGACTGGTGTTAGTGGCTGTATTTATAGGGTCAGGTCAACGAATGTGGACAGAAACGAGGCCAGAAACATCAAAGTGAATCCAACTTCAAAAATGGGCTCGGGCACCAGGTCGACTCCCAGGTCGACACTATGGTCGACCTGGTCCTGGGTAGGTCGACTACATAGTCGACCCCCAGGTCGATCTGGTCCTGGGCGGGAAATTTCCCGCCCAGTCCATTCTGAGGTTTGAATTTCGAATTTTGAATTCGAATTGAGCTGTTTTGAACTTGAAAACTTCTGAAAACTTCGAAAGGTCATAACTTGGTCATACGGGCTCCGATTTTCGAAAACTCGGACTCGTTTCCAAGCAGAATTTCGAGACGAACGCAATGGCGTAACCTGTTTCCCTTGATTCTTATTTTAAAAATTAATTCTGCCTTGATTTATGGTTATTACACGTTATAAAAACACGGGTTGTTACATTCTCCCCCTTAAAGGATTTCGTCCCCGAAATTTCTAAGTTAGGGAGGATGTGTCTTGCCATCCATCATCCATCTACTCAAAGCATCATCCACAGGCAACCATTGTCCTTAAAAGATTTATAGTGCTGTATGAACATATGCAGAAAGTGTGTGTATATGTACTTATCTAATGCAAAAGATCAGGCAGTTACTGATTCAGTAAACCTCCTTAATGCAAAATATGTTAGTGTAATGGATCCAACATGTATGCAAATTCCTAACATAGTTTATACTCTCTACATGAGTGCACAAACATTCATTCATATGCAACATCCAAGTGATAGCATAACAAGTTCCATCCATGTACAAGTATAAGCACTCATGCATATGCAACATGAAAATGTGACTGAGCCGATCTAGTGCCTAATGTGTGTCATGCATCCACTAGCAACCATTTGCAGCCATCAACCATAACATGTTTCAATCACATGTTTACATCCATATGGTTCTACCTAAGGTTCTCAAGATAAGATCGAGAAGATAACAAGACAAGCGTAGATAGTAGAAGCATGATACGAAAAGGTTTCAAGTTTATAGGAAAAAGAGATCGAGAATGTACCCTCAAAAAGAAATGGGTAAAGCAAGCATATCTTCTCTTCGGTTTCCCAAGTTGCGTCTTCTTGGGCTTCACTCCACTGCACTTTAACTAGCTTGATTTCTCGATTCCTTAGCTTCTTAATCTCCGTTCCTAAGATACGAATCGGAACTCGCCTCAATGTTGCTTCTTTTTCCACTTCTACGTCTTCAAGGATGCTTGGCTCAACCACTTCGGCTGACTCATGCAAGCACTTCCGGAGATGCGAGACGTGAAAGACATTGTGTACTCCATTCAGTTTCTCGGGTAAGTCTACCTTATAGGCCATCCGTCCAATCCTCTCAGTGATGGGGAACGGTCCTACGAACCTTGGTGCTAGCTTTCCAACTGCTCCAAAACGAACTACATTGCGTAACAGAGAAACTTTTATAAAGACCATATCTCCGACTTCGAACTCTAAGTCTGTCCTTCTCTGGTCCGCATAAGATTTCTGTCTATCTTGGGCCGTTTTCATCCGTCTTCATATCAACTCAATCTTCTCAGAAGTGTCCCTTATCATGTCGGGCCCAAGTATAAGTCTATATGTCGTCTCCCACCAACAAGTTGGCGATTTGCACGGTCTTCCATACAGGTCTTCGAACGGTGCCAATCTGATGCTAGCTTGGTAACTATTGTTATATGCAAACTCCACGAGAGGAAGATGGTCTTCCCAAGTGCCACAAAGTCAAGAATGCATAGCCTCAAGAGATCTTCTAGTACCCTATTTACCCTTTCGGTTTGTCCATCCATCTGTGGGTGATAGGCCGTGCTCAAGTTCAGTCGTGTACCCATTGCTTCTTGCAGACTATTCCAAAACTGGCTAGTAAAAATAGGGTCACGATCACTAACTATACTAGAAGGAACTCCATGCAACCGCACTATCTCTCGAAGGTAAATAGACGTTAGCCATGATGCGGTCCTCTTGCTTTTCACTGGAATGAAGTGAGCTCTTTTCGTGAGCCTATCAACTATGACCCATATGCTAGTATTTCCCTTCCTTGACCTAGGCAGTCCGTCCACGAAATCCATCGAGATACTCTCCCATTTCCATTGCGGAACTTCCAAAGGATGTAATAGCCCATCGGGCTTCTTCGACTCGGCCTTTACTTGTTGGCACACCATGCACTTCGAGACGAACTCTGCCACGTCTTTTTTCATTCCAGCCCAAAAGAAAATGCGTTTCATATCCCTGTACATCTTATCCCCTCCAGGATGTATGGTCATCTTCGAGTGATGCGCCTCTTCGAGAACTTTCCTTACTAAGTCTCCCACTCGTGGAACACATAGCCTTCCATCGCGCCTTATCCATCCCTTGTCATCTATGGCATACCTACTGAGGTGACTTGACGTCTCACCACTAATCAGCTTGTCCATGATTTCGACTACCTGTGTGTCTTCCTTCTGTGAAGTCCCTACTTGATCTAGAAGTGTAGGTCTTAACTCAAGAGATGCAAACGTAGCAGTCAATGACTCAACAGCAGGTGTAAAATCAAAGGTTGCTATAAACTCAAGGCTTTTCCTTTCAACAAACAAGGGGCTCAAAGTCAACCTTTTTCTACTTAGCGTGTCTGCCACCACATTACCCTTGCCAGGGGTATAAGCTATATCGAAGTCATATGATGCCAAGAACTCCATCCACCGCGGTTGCCTCAGATTCAAATCTTTCTGTGAGAAGAGGTACTTAAGCGATTTGTGGTCGGTATACAGCTCGAACCTCTCCCCTAGAAGATAATGGCACCAAGCTTTAAGTGCAAAAACAATCGCGCCCAACTCCAAGTCATGCGTGGGATAGTTTTTCTCATGAACTTTAAGTTGTCTGCCCCCGTAGCATATTACTCTTCCTTCTTGCATTAGGACAGCGCCTAATCCCGTGCCGCACGCATCTGTGTACACGGTAAACATCTTACCTCCATCGGGTAATGCCAAAACTGGAGCTATGGTGAGGGCTCTCTTAAGCCTCTGAAAAGCAGCGTCACATTCTATGTCCCATGCAAAAGCTAGGTTCTTCTTTGCTAACTTAGTAAGAGGGGCTGAAATCTTAGCGAAGTCCTTAATGAACTTCCTGTAGTAGCCCGCCAAACCGAGAAAGCTCCTCACCTCCGTTGCATTCTTAGAAATTTTCCAGTCCTGTACCGCAACCGCCTTTGCGGGGTCCACGGCTATGCCTTGCTTAGAAACTATATGTCCAAGGAATCGAACTTCCTTCCTCCAAAAATGGCATTTGGAGAACTTAGCCTTTAACTGGTGTGCCCTAAGCGTTTCCATGACTTCCTTGAGATGTCTAGCAAGCTCTTCTTCATCTTTTGAGAAGATCAAAATATCATCCACGAAAACTACCACAAACTTGTTAAGGAACTCCCGAAACACCCTACTCATCAAATCTACAAAGTACGTGGGTGCATTCGTTAATCCAAACGGCATGACGAGCCATTCGAAGAACCCATCTGGAGTTCTAAACGCAGTTTTGTCAATGCTATCCTCAGCCACTCTAAGCTGATGGAATCCTGTGGCTAGATCGAGTTGAGAGAAAACAGATGCTCCCACAAGCTGGTCAAACAAATCGTCAATTCTTGGTAGTGGGTGCCTATTCTTCTTTGTCAGCTTGTTTAACTCACGATAATCTACGCATGGACGAAGCGATCCATCCGCCTTAGTAGCGAATACCACCGGAGCACCCCATTCAGAAATGCTTCGCCTTACGAAATTTTTCTCAAGCAACTCATTAACTTGTTTACTGAGCTCTCTTCTTTCTTGCGGGGCCATGTGCCTAACGGGCAATGAAACTGGCTTGGCATTATCAACATGATAAATTCGGAAGTCTATCTCGCGTTTAGGAGGTAACCCCGTCACTTCATCAAAGACATCTGGATATTCTCGGACCACTCTCTCAGATTGCAAATTATCGTCGGACGAGTCAAGGGATTCAAGATAACACAACATGACCGGACCCTTAGGGTTACAAAAAATTTCAAGGGTATTACCAAGGCGAGTCATGAGCCTCACTACCCTTCATTCACAATCAAGAATGGCTCCATAATCGGATAGCCAATCCATACCCAAGATCAAACCGTATCCCATAAATCCGAGAACATAAGCATTACATGTGAATTCTACGCTTAAGATAGAGATCCTCAAATCCACACACATCATAGATAAATGGGCGGAGCCCCCAATTGGATTTGAAACTATAACGGGATCCTCAACCAGACTAGTACTTAGGTGCAGATTTTCAACAATATCATAAGAAATAAAAGTATGCGATGCGCCAGAGTCAAATAAGGTTCGAACAGGAAAGTCAAAAATGTAAACAAGGCTTTCTACGGAAATATTACTACCTCGGTCAAGAGCTGGAGTGGTGTTGAGAGCATGCAACTTCCCTCCAGAAGGTCCTGCTCGCTGGGTCTGCCCTTGCCCTTGCTTCTTAGGGAAATCCTTGCTGATGTGTCCAGTATCTCTACAATGAAAGCATTCACCCAACTTCCTTTTTTTCTTTCTATAGTCTTTAGCTAGATGTCCAGTAATACCACAAAAGTTGCACTTCCTCATCTCACGTGGTTTGTTGTTGCCCTTGTTATTCTTGTTATTCTTGTTATTCTTGTTATTCTTGTTGCCCCCCTTCTTGAAGTCAGCTTTCTTATTCTGAGTCTCATTAGGCTTAACCTCCTTCTTGCTATTCTTGTCTTCCTCATGAAGTAGATCCATATCCACCAAGCTTTCAAAGGTCGCCCCCATAGGTATATGAGTTAGGGCCAAACTGTGTAGTGGCTCGTTCAATCCTCGAGAAAAGCGTACAGCCTTTTTCTGGGCTGTGTTGACCAAATCCAAACCGAACCGAGCAAGCAGATTAAACTTATTCACGTACTCCCTAATAGACATGTCCCCTTGCTTGAGTGCTAGGAACCTCTCCATCTGAAGGTTCTCTTCTGCTGACGATAAGAATTTAAGCCCAAACCTCTCTCTAAAGTCTGCCCAAGTCTCAACTGGCCTGGTAGCGTTGGTGACTTCCCACCAAAATGCAGCTTCCTCTTTCAACAGCCATGCTGCCAACTGAACTTTCCTATGGTCCTCCATATCAAAGATAATAAACAAGTCTTCAGTCTCCTTTAGCCAGTTTCGTGCCACAACAAAGGTTTCAGTCCCAACGAAGTTCTTGCCGCCCATTGCTTTAAAGTCTTTGCATATTTTGGCAAAGGCGGTACCAGGAGGAGGAGGAACCGCGGCCACTGGGGGAGGAGGAGGAGGGATGTCTGCCGTGCCCGCGTCGTTGGCCCTGGCTTCTAAGTACCTTCGGAACCATCCAAGCACGGGTATTCCCTCAGGCAGGTTAAGATCAGCCATGCTGAAAAATGAAAAGAAAAGATTCAAACGAGGAAACAAAGGAAAGTGCTAATGGCTTCTTAGGGAATAGCCTTTTTAAACATAAAACTTTTCTTGAAAAATGCTTCTTTATAAATGGTTTTGAAAATAGTTTCGGAAGGTTTTTTTTTTACTTTTGCCCAGCCTGGTAACCTTCTGCTCTGATACCAAATGTAACACCCCACCTCCGCTAGGGTCACTCTCAAAGGGAATGCACTAGTTTTGGTGGAGTATTATCTAGGTAAACATATACAGAGATATCACAAAGCAGAACATAAATAAAGCAGCGGTAGAAATTAAAAACCAAATTATTGTTACTTTCAAGAAAAGAGTCAAAACCCCATATATCCAAGGTACAAATTATTCCATTACATCAAGTTCCAAATAAAGAAGCATAAACTTAAGATAAAAAAAGTAAATTATTCCCCATAAATAGCAGAAGCAGCCATAGCATAGCTCAAGACCAAACCGTACATGAGCTGTCCGAAAGCAAGCTAAATCCAAGCTAAGAGCTAGTGTTTCCTCCCTGAGAACCTGGGGGTAAACGAAAGAAAAAGAGGCGAAAGAAAAAGGGTCAGTCATAAAGACTGCTAAGCCTTAGTGACTTTCAGTATGAAAACTAATAAAGGTAACATGACATGTGAAAACTGGAATTAAACATAAGGATGATAACAGAACTGGAAGGATAATTTATATAACAGGATAAGTCAAGTCTAGCATCGCATATTCGAGATTCGCTGCACCAACTGTACTAGTGTTCTAACCTATGTCAAGTATTAACCATGAAATGATCCCTTGGCCCAATATCATGAAGTGACCCATTACAGGGTCCTACGGTACGATCTACTAATCGATCGGCTCCCTACAAGTTCTAGCTCGTCATGTGTCTGTGTCGTACGGCCCTATCCTGAAATGTAGTTACCTGTGCTAGGTCCACCATAGGGTGTATCAAGTCCTATGGTGCCAACCACCGACACAGATCAAGCACGCACAGTGTAAATCTACGGGTACCCAATGCCTGCTTTTTCAACTCCGGACTACGTGCACGACCATAGTCCGCCTGAACCAACAATGGAGCACCTACTCAGTCGTCGTTCTGGTCGCTTACAATCAGCCCAGTAATCGTGCCCCACCCTGCCTAGTCCTAGGGTATCGTGATACATCTAAGTGGGTTACTGCTGAAAAGGACCGCGTAACTAGGATTTCTAATGGGTTAAGTGTTGTCATTCAAATTCGTGACTTAACCCTATCCAAATCATGTATCAAGTTGGTTAAGTGTGTTCAAGCGGTTCATGACTTAACCCTATCAAATCATCGTGTCAAGTTGGTTAAGTATATTCAAGTGGTTCATGACTTAACCCTATCATGTGGCATTAATTCATTAATGCACTTCAACCTCTCACATTAGACTAACTGTTGTAGTTACTGGATTTGCCGGGCGGTTCCGGGCAGATTTACATCACAACATAGTCTAACCTCGGGTTTTACGTGCGATATGACCAACTACCCACATTGGATCCTATTGTTTGCAGCCAGTGGATTTGCCGGGCGGTTCCGGGCAGATTTACACTGCAAACTCAACCCAATCTCGAGTTGGCCATTTTCACGTTTATCTAATTGTCATGCCCACATTCAAGTTTTTATGTCAAAATTCATGTCGAGTTTTCATGTCATGTTTCATGTCAAATCGTGTCAAGTTCATGTCCATATCCAGGTTCAAGTTATAATAACGTTCATGTTTAAAGTTCAAAGTCAATTAATGTTTTACCTAGTCTACCCAAATCGTATTCCCATCGTACGTAAGCTCGAATCGATACAAATAAATCTAATTAGGGAATAACATAAAAAGGGATGGGTATAAGGTGGCAAAAGTGATTACTAGCATAGCATGGTATGACTTGATAAAAGATTATAACATTACTGGCATATGGAATATTGGCCTCAAACATAAAGATTCCAAATCTAGCAAAATAAGGTACTAGTCAAGATAACAGTTGTCATAAGGGAATAGTATAGTCATGGTAACGATTGACATAAGGTGATAGTCATAAACTAGTGACTAATAGCAGATTCAACATGATAATATGAGGGGTTTTCTTTTTGATTTACAACATGAATAGGCCCCAAATCAATGTCATAATATATCCAAAAGTCAAGATCCAAGATGAACAAAAATGGATGTAAAACAGTCATTATACATAGGTCCAATTTCAATTTACATCATATTACGTTTACAGTTTAAATCTAAAAATAACTGGGGCTTACAGATCGTGGTTCGAGAATTAGAAAAAGAGAGTCGATGTTGAATCTTTATATGCTTAGTCAAGTCCTAATAGAAATCCCCAAATTAACAATTCTCTTAACGCAGTCTCAACGTAGAAGAAGCAGTCCCTTTCTCAAACTTTTCAACCAGAATTAGAGCAGCATAAGGTCAGAAAGAATTTTGTGTAGAGAGACTGGTGTTAGGGGCTGTATTTATAGGGTCAGGTCAACGAATGTGGATAGAAACGAGGCCAGAAACATCAAAGTGAATCCCGCTTCAAAAATGGGCTCGGGCACCAGGTCGACCCCAGGTCGACACTATGGTCGACCTGGTCCTGGGTAGGTCGACTACATAGTCGACCCCCAGGTCGACCTGGTCCTGGGTGGGAAATTTCCCGCCCAGTCCATTCTGAGGTTTGAATTTCAAATTTTGAATTCGAATTGAGCTGTTTTGAACTTGAAAACTTCGAAAGGTCATAACTTGGTCATACGGGCTCTGATTTTCAAATACTCGGACTCGTTTCCAAGCAGAATTTCGAGACGAACGCAATGGCGTAACCCGTTTCCCTTGATTCTTATTTTAAAAATTAATTCTGCCTTGATTTATGGTTATTACACGTTATAAAAACACGGATTGTTACAAGCGTCGTGAAGGAAGATAATGGGTTTGTGGTTTGTGCGTGTTTGAAAATGAACGGTGGTGGCAATAAAGTTAATTTGGTGAAGTATGTTTGCGGAGTGTCGAGTTTTGAAAAAGGGAGGACTTCGGGTTTGGGTGATGATCTGAAGTGGGTTGAAGGCGGGTGAACGGATGGTGGTTTCAGGCATGGAGGATGTGGTGACAGTTCGGCAAGCTGTTAAACAGAGAAAAAAGGGAAAACTGCAAATTTTTGTTTTTTTTTTTGTAAAAGGAAGAGAGTGTAAAGAAATTGGAAAAGATGTGGAACGATGGATGCAAATTGGTGGAAATTTGGCCCCAAAAAAATTACAAGAGAAAACTTGTAGAAAAAGAAATGTAAATGTATTGAAAATTGGAAAGACAATAGAGAAAGGAAATAAATTGAGAGAAAAAATGGGAAAAAAAATTCTTATCTTAGAGATTTCAGTATCAATAGTTTAATACCAAAGCGTCTAATCAAGATATTTTTTCCTATATATATACAAGAAAACAAAGGGATAAAAATAAAATAAAAAATAACACAAATCGGAAATTAAATAAATAATAAAATTAAATTATTGCCTCCCCGGTAACGGCGCCAATAACTTGATCGACGTTTTCTAGGAACTAGTAAAGCGCGAATTTATTTTAATAATAACTGCAAGTGCACAGATCGTGTAATATGCAGGTCGAACACAGAAAGGAATTTTAAATTTTATTATTTATATATTTCTTGGGCGAGTTAGAAAAAAATTGGAGGTTGATTTTGAAAACAAAAAATATTGAAACTGTAATTTGATTCAGAACAAACCTAATTGAATTGACGATCAAATCACAATTATCAATTGAAAAGCAAATAAAACTATTATTGAATTGAATCAGACTTGAATCTAATCAAATCTATATTCAATCCAATATGACCTAGGAAAGCAATAAAAAAACAGAAATTAAAATTATAGAAATTAAATAACAAACAGGAAATAAAATTAGGATTACCGCTAAATTTAATCAGACGGTCAATCACTAATGAAAATAAGTGCAAAAGACAAATAGTACTCTACCAAATTTAATTGTATAGACAACACTAATTGCTAAGAAAAAAATATAGAAAAAGAAAAAGAAGACTAAACTAGATTAATGGCAGTAAAATTACAGCAGAAAAGTATATCTTTTTACAATGGGTATACATGTGTATTTATAGCTGAGCTGCAAAACCCTAATCAAATCTATGAATATATGGGCCTTTTTTCATCAAAGATTATGCTACGATTCTCCTTTTATCCTTGTTTGACATGTGTCCAGTTGATTGATTTCCTAAGATCTTTTCTACCAATCTACTTCCAAGGTGACCAATGTGAACACAACTAGCCTCCAATGACAGCTTCTTATGCAATCTTTATGTATATGCCATTAATTCTTCACTTCTAAGGCTGTATAAGGTTTGAACAACTCATCTGTAAAAACAACAAAATAATACCCAACGTAATATTTATTTATATACAAAAAATAAGATATAAGAGTATAAAATAGACACATTTCTATGCTAATCAAGGGATGTACTCTACTTACTCAATACCACATAGAGTAGTAGTGAACTACTCAAGATCTACTGTCATATACCGCACATCGTCATCCGAAAGTACCATCATTGATGAAATGATCCATTAAATTTTTTCATAAGTATAAACAAAGTGTTCTCTCATAGTAATCATTACTCCAATATATATAACCATTTTCTTTTGAAAAATCCACACTCTCAACTTTGAAAATCATAAGGTATTAAATATGAACCCTTTTTTCCTTTTAAATCCCACATCAATTTTTTTTCAAATTACTCAATGTATCTCAAAATATTGTATGTGTCACTAGTTACGACGTTCACATTGAATTTCATCAAAACCCCCCTCTTTCTTGTCAAACACATAGTTTACAACAATGTTTTGAGATAGAAAACTTTAAATTTTAAAATATGTATGATGTAAGTTCTAGATAATTAATCTAGTTTCCCAATAAGGTTAACTTCGACTAAACTTAAATCAAGGAATCAAAAGTTATGACTGAATTGCGAAGAGATGTTTTAGCAGCTTTAAGCTAACATCGTCAATGCTAAACAATTCTAATATCACATTATGTAATGACATAAAAATTTAAAGAGATTTTCTTACCTTGGTTTTGCATGAATGTAGATTCGATTTACTCATCTTGATCTTCCTCATGTTTATCTGCCTAAGCTCATATAATTCCTTCCTCGACAAGTTGTTATTCCTCTTTCCTCTTAAGCCACTTCGTTGCATCCTTTTAAAGCTGCTACATTCCTTCCTTTACAAGTCGCTTCATTCCTTCATTACTTTATGAATAATCATATGCACTTACAACTTTGTTAAACCTCTTTGTGTGGTGCTTGATAAGGGATTAACACATTATTTTTTATTAGTATAAATACTAAACAAAAGTTAAACACACAAAATAAATACTACTCATAACCCTGGTCAGAGGAATGGTGCCTTACCCGGTCCATATTTATTTATCAAATTTAGGTAGCTTCATTTCGAAATATATAGGATGATTTTCTATTCTTATGTGAAATTTTATCGAGGCACCTAACCTAAGCTCTGATACCAACTTGTAACTCCCCGAAAATTCCGACCAGTCAAAATTTATCGAAAACCCCATCCATTCAAAAACAAACAATGTTTTATAAACATGTACAACATCACTAAATACACTGGATAGAATTTTAATAAATGCCACTTATCAAAGTATCCCTTAAATCCACAGGGTGTGCTTAGGTACAAATTAAACACAATTACCATAAATCTACTTTTATGCAACACTGCTGAGGTGGACATTGATATTCATTACTGCAATCTCGGTAAATATGTTAGTATGGCTTAAATGATAAATAGGAAATATGCACCAACACAAGATGTAATAACAAGTAATAAACGAAAAAATATATATTAATAAAGCAGTTGCATCACTACCACTTGTGACTGCCTACGTACCTTTATCTAATTGGTTGAGCAATTAGATACAAGATTAAGCCAACTTATATCTTCTTTACAAAACATTTAAAATCAATATTTACTTCTAAAATACTTTTTTATATCAAGTAAGGGTAAAACACTCTGCAAATACTTGTTTTGAAAGATATCTATGTGTCTCTTCCTTTCAAAAGATAAACATCTTCTATTTTAAATACCAATAAACTCCTTTGTGATAAAATAGATTATAACTCCAAACTAATCATCAAAAAAAGGAATACTTGAAAATATCGTTTTACATAAAACATTTGTCAAAGTAATGCATTTTGATAATGCAATCATATCTATCAAACCGTAGGTATTCCATGTCAGTCCCAGTCCCCTACTAATCCTTATGTTCTTGTTTTCAAGACTTTATGCAAGTCATACTAAGTCATCAACGTCCTCAATCATCATTTGTATATTTTGTTTGCTTACCGAAGCAAATATTGCAATCAATATAACAAGTTGAAGTCATGTGCAACATTAAATTAAAACACGAGCTTAAGAAATAAGTAACTGTTTAGATGATGAGTATACTCACAGTACTCCTTGCTATCTTCATCCAAAAGCTTTGTAGAACATAATATAGTACTTATCATCACCCCAAAGCAATCAGATGTCTTCCTCGAATCATCGTAATTCTCAAAGCTCACGTCAACCTATTTATTCTTAGTTTGGACACGTTTTGACTCCCTTTTATTTTGATTTAACATCCCCACTTTTGACAGTTTGTTTATGATATGATGAGGAAGCTCAAGTTCAAATTTGATAGGATTTGGAGTAGTTTACCATGGTTTTATACTCTAAAAGTTATTACAGCATTTATGCTGCGCTATGAAAAGTTTTGGGTAGTTTATAATAATTATAGACTCAAAACAGCTATTACAGCGTTTCAGGTGTGCTGTGAAAAGTTATGTGTAGTTTATAAGACTCAAAACAGATATTACAACGTTTCTGGTGCGTTGTGAAGACTTTGGACTAGTTAAAGTGTTTTATAAATAATTTGGAGACAAGACAGCGTTTCTGAAATGCTATGAAAACTTCTGGCCTTGGTACAATGCTTCATAAATTATTCAGAGAAAAGATAGTGTTTCAGAAAGCAACGAAAAGTTCTAAAATTCAGATTTTTGACTAGTTTTTCGGCAAAATGTTTGATTTAATTTCTCTGTGATAAATATAGTTTTTGACTCCAAATTTTCTACGCTAAGAAGCTTTCTTAGTCTACTTAATATTAGATGAAAACCTCAAAATCATTTATCATTTTAATATATATAAATCGACAATACAATGCATTTTTAACATGTCCATTTTAGGCAGATTTTTACTTGACTTTGCATCCAGATTTCAGATACACAAATTATTGAATTTGCAAAAGTGGCAGAAATGAATGTTGTAGGTCTTTAAATTAGCTTTCCAGATTGATGAAGAAATCAAAATTGATTAATAGTTGAGGAAGTTACGGTCAAAATATCGAATGTCATTTTCATATGTTCAAGACCAATCATTCATCCTTAAATTTCACAACTTTTCTCAAAATATGAAATGAATACATGTTCTCAAATAGTTTTTCTCACCTTAGAATTATAGCTTGAACTTGTATATATTCTCTTGGCTTCTCCTAAACTTCTCCTCTTTATCTTATTTTGTTTTTTGAATGCATGAAAAGAAGTGAACATTTCCACCCTTTATATAGCATTTCTTAAGGTTAGTTTGGTCATTTGGTTTTTGAACACTTGTCCATCTTATCTTCATGCAAGCTTTAGGATGTAGACACATGCCTCCTTAGGTGTCTTTAGATGTTTCTACACATGGACTCCAAATGTGTTTATGTGTCTTTATCTTATTTAATCTTAAGACATGTGTACCGTTCATTTGATGACACGTGTCTATATCATTTTAAGTCATTTTTCATATTCTAGAATATATATACATATAACATTTGTATTTTATTTATATGCTATGTACATACATATATGTGTTCTTCTATTATTACTACATGCACATGATGTTCTAACAACTTTTAACAAGTAAAACGTCGTTTATCGACAAAACTGTTTTCGGTCACATTATCGATATTTCTTCGAACTACTTATCTTTGTAAACAAAATTTCAATATGTTTTCTCCTCATTAATTATTATTTATGAAGGGATTTAATCAAGGTTATAACTATTTTTATAACATTAAATCCAAGATTTAAATAAGATCGATATTTAAATATTTACTGCACGAAGTTTCGGTTGTCACAGATCGTGATAAATTAGTCACATTACAGTATTTTGCAATCACTACCACAAAGTATATCATTTATGGGTTTTCTAATAAATATATTTTTGATTAATCAATTAATATAACACATTGCATAGTATATAATAGGAAAAACGTCTTTCATTTAGAACAAGATTGGTTATTGGGTTATATGTATGTAACAAACTAAATAATTGCCAATAGTGAGTACCCCTAGCTCTATCAATACCCCCTTGCACTTGTGGTTAATAATAATGAAATTTTTTGGCTTCTCCAATCAGATTTCTAGAAACTTGTTGGGTCAATTCCTCAGTAAGCGAGTATGTTATTAAGTTTAGTTATCTACTCTATTAATCAATGGATAAATCACCTTTATCATGTTGAACAAGCCTCTTCAAGTTCAATGAGCTCTTAATTTTTTTTATGAACTAAATCGTAACATATAACAGTATTATGGAATTCTTAACATTTGAAATCACCCTTAGTTCAGTTATAAATTTTACGTTTATATTTATATACATTTTTGTGGCTCTATTCAAAACAATGTACACCCCACCTCGAGACCCGCACTAACAAAGAGTATTACTAAGTAATACAGTCTGCTAGTGCAGAGGATATGGCTGGCTAGGAGCGACCATCCATGAATCTTGTATTGAATAAGTATCAAATACACCAATTTAATGCTCTATTTTTTTTCCATATGAATCGACATAATCAATTCAAAGTTAATACAAAATTATGGTGACTAAGGATCTATTCAAATCAAATTATAATAATGACAAATAATATAGATCATAAAACATACAAAACTGTATACAAATACATCAAGAGTATAATACATAGGTGATACATAAGTAAGTGGTCATATGAACCACAAATATACATCAAGTCCCGAAAAAAGGAATATATACATCAAAGTTACGCAAATAGACTACATAGAATGTGCCTAAGCATTGTAAAGTTGATAAGATAGTCCATAGCAGAAGCAAGCATAGCGGGTAACAACAAGGGAATCTATCCTGAAACAAGTTGCTCTGACTCGAGTAGATAAAATACACAGATCAGTCTATCTTAAATAAGATGATTAGAATATGATAGGTAAAGGGTAATATCAAATAATGGTAAAACTTCTCAATGGAAAATTAACAGCAATGGTTCACAGTGACATTGTATACATGAGTAAATTCATCCAAATCCAAATATAAAGTCTTATGCATAAGGAATAACAATCCTCATAAATATTTCCATCAACACCAAATTTGATTAAGCCTTAAGGCCAAGCTATATGAAATCTTAAGAAAAATAAAATACAAAGATGGAAATAATCAAATTTCGTCATATAGAACTCATATAGGAGTGCAAAGCATTAAAATTTAATCACTATATTAAAACCTACCAAATAGCTCGTTAGCTATGTATAAAACACCAACATCCACAAAAATGGTGAAAACATTTAGAGATCACAACTTCCAAAAATAATATAAAAATAATTGGATCCATATCAACTTTAGCGATCGTAAGCCACGCCACACGTGCATTGGCCCCCAAACCTGTCATAAATGACTTAAATGTCTAATATAATTGCCCCTCCCCCAAACACAAATGACCCATAGGTATAGGATAAATGGATCCCTAACCTTAATATATAAATGACTCATAGAACTAACACAAATGGCACCTCGTCCTAGTAGAGGCAATACGAAAGATAATATGTCAAAAACTTCCAAATAGTGACTTGAATAGCGACAATAGTACATCCTATACTACACGTTCTCACTTATTGGTTTACAAGTTAGTTTGCTCTACACTAGTAAAGCTTCAGTCGTACAAGTCTAGAGTTAACCGATATAATAAACCTATGTGTCACATACCATATAGTTTTTACATCGTTTGAGTCACATCCTCATCCTCTCGAAGAGTGCAAAAAACATGTAGTTTTATATTGAAAATACTTGGCTTAATAAAATGAGTATTTAAAATGATTTTGAAAACTATTTGGAAATCATTTCTTGAAATACATCTTAAAAATAGAAAATATTCTTATATTTAATAGCTTCAAAATAATTATATTTTGTAAAAAGAATTGTAAACATTTATCTTAAAAGATAATTTGTATGAAAAACTCTTTCGAAAAAGACTTATAAATCACATGCACAGAATAGGAAAGAATCGATGGGAATTTCAAAAAATCAACATACGAAAATTCACACGAAAATTTGTCAATCCAAAGTGTGGATCAATGTTAATGTCGGCTTTCTTATGGTGAGATTAAGTACACCAAAAAAGAATAAAACATAGCTTTAATTCATCATAAATGGCATCAGGAATCAAATGATTAGTGGCAAAAACATACATCAAAACAGGCTGACCTATAGGTCAATGAGAACGATTGACCTATAGGTCACACTCCCTGCAGACGACTCTGCCTTCTTCAATTCAATTTCCAAAGAAATGTTTGATATATATTTTAGCTTACTCAGAACTTATTTTCAAGCACAGATAAAGTACAACAAGTGGACAAAAATCCAAGCCAATTTCGGCATGAAATCAGTGCATAACATAGAAGCACGAGGATCTCAAACATGGACCTAGAACATTTTTCCTATTGTGAACATTCAAGTTACAAGCTTGTGTTTACAGTAGCTGAAATAATAACAGAGACACAATTTCACAAACATAAATACTTGCATAAGCTAGATGTGTGTGGTAAACTCACCTTTGATTGAACTATAGCAAGTACAGCAACGATTTTTGCAAAAAGATTGGAGCTTTTGGTTTCTAAAGGGCTTCAACTATCTGTAAGTTTACAGAGAACAACATGCAAACATAGAATACTTAAAGTTATTGGATTTTTCTCAAAACCAAGAAATTTGTGAGAAAAATCATCGCTTTGTGGTTAGATCACCTATAGAATTAAATTAGCAAGCTTTTTCCTTGTTTTAGATGTGAAAATAACTGATTTCAGCAATTTGTGAAGAAAACGGTTTTATTTTTGTTTGTAGATTTGTTTTATTAGGAGGAGAAGGAAAGAAAATTAATGCATACTAATTTTCTTCCTTTCCATATCATTCTTTCTGCTAATTACTTTGTGTATTGGGCTTGCTTTGGACTCAAACCCTTATATTAAGTCTAATAATGCTTAACTAGGCTAAGTTATGTCATTAGCCTCAATTCAGCACAAATTTTCGCCTACTTAAACGATTTCAACTTCAAAATATTATGACTTTTACATTGCTTAAGTTTTAAAATTGCTACAAACGTGTATAATTTTTTTAATCAAATTAAATATTATTTTTGTTACAAAAACAAAATAATTTTCATTTTTAGTAAAATGTTTGTTTTACATTTCTTATTTATTTAGAACTTATAATTTTAATATTAAAATTACATGAAATACTCTGTTTAACAAAAAGGAATTTACAACAAAATTAAATGTATTTTTTCACTCAAATATTGATTTTCAATCAATATTATGCGTTTTATATTTTTTGCATCTTAATTAAATTTTTAAAACACACCTTTATACTAAAATTTATTATTCAACAATAATTTGCTAATTATTGCATTAAGACACAAAATCATTTAGCACACATTTTTACTACTAATTCACATTACAAAAGTTTTAAAAACTTTATTTTCTCTATATTTAAATTTATTTAACAACTTAATACTAAATATAATCCTTTTATTATTTTATTTTATTCAATTCAACCTCAAATCTTATATATTTCTATCTCATTACTATAAACACATTATTTAATCATCTTAATGATTAAATAATTTATTTTCTCTAAATTTATGATTATTTTCTTTGATTAAAAAACTAATATTGAACTGAATACCTTTAATACTTTATTTGATTCAATTCAACTCAACCCAACCTTCATACTTATTTTAAATCCAAAATCCTTGTTTGTTCAACCTAAAGGATTTTATGATTTATCCTCTTTAAATTACGTTTGATTTCAATTAGCAATTTACAAACAAAATTTTAATATTCAAGTAATCACAAAATTAGGGTTATTACAAGCTCCCTCTTATCAAAATTGTGTTCCCGCAATTTCCTCAAAAAGAGTTATATTCAACACGATTTATTTCATCTAGCAAAAGAAATAGATAATGGATAAGCTTGAATTAAAATTTCTCACCCTCGACATTGAAAGAAAGAAAAACAGTATATGATCCCTCAATGAATTCTCTAGTTTTTCAAGTACGTTCATTGAGTTATCAGATCATTAAATTTTCACGAGCGATACATCCTTGTTTCAAAGGCGTTTAACCTACAATGCTAGAACTCAAATTGGATATTGAACGATAGGTAGGTCAAGTGAGATCTCAACATCATTTAAAATGTGAGAACCAACAACAGAATCTGAATCACAAAGACACTTCCGAACTTGAGAAACACGAAACACATCATAAACACCAGGAAATTGGACTGGAAGTGCTACTCGATAACAGGACCAATACATTTCATATCATGGAATGATGTCATATATCTAGGAGCCAACTTCCCATTTTGGCTAAAATGTACTTCCCATTTCAATGGAGGTACACATATATACATAAGATCAGCAATGGAGAAATCCAGAGACTTCCTACATTATCTACATAGGATTTCAAACTACTAGGAGCCTTTTTCATGTTCTCATGAGCAAGATGATTCTTTTCTAAGGCCTTACGAATAAAGTCGGCATCTAAAATCAGCTTCTTCCCGGACTCTAACCAATAAGAAGGTGATCAACATGGCCTTTTGTATAAGGCTTCGAAAGGAACCATACCGATACTGGATAGAAAGTTGGTGTTGTAGGTGAAGTCAGTTAGAGATATGGTCTCCCTAAGTACCACCAAAATCAAGCAATACATGCACGAAGAAGATCCTCAAGAATACGATTCACCCGCTCAATATGTCCATTAGGTCAGGTATAATATGCAATGCCAAAATTAAGCTTTGTGCTCAAAGCTTTCTAGAGACTCTACCAGAAATTACTGGTGAAAAGCAGATCCCTATCACAAATAATCGAACTAGGAATACTATGAAGTCTCATAATTTCCTTAATATATGGCTAAGATAGAAGAGATGTCATCCTATAAATTTAATAGGAATGAAATGAGCGGATCTAGTCAAACAATCCACAATAACGAAAACACTGCCATGACCCGATCTCAAACGAGGTAAGCCATCGATAAAGTCCAAAGAAACATGATTCCATTTCTACAACAGGACCTTTAGAGGTTGCAAATGACCAGTGGGGCGCTGATGTTCGGCTATAATGAGTTGACAAGTCATGCAATTACTCAGATAACTTACCACACCACGTTTAATGCCTTCCCAAATAATATAAGCATCTCATATCGATATACATGTAACACTCCACATTTTTAAATAATAAAAATAATTATAATCAATGAAAATAAATTGGAATTGTCAAAATTTGGTTTCAAAAGTAATACCATGCATTCGTGGTGATTTTCTGATCTGTTTGCATATACAATATGTTTCGAGCGGTGTTCATACGATTTTTTTTATCGACGTTCAAAGTTCTGTGTCGGAAAATTATTAAATATGTAAATGTGCAAGAATATAGTTGTAATAACCCGGAATTTTGGAACCAATTTAAAATTTTAACTTTAGAAATTTTAATGAATTTTGAATATTTAAAATAATTTATTTTAAATAATTACGACTACAAATTTATTTAAATCAAAGTTAGAACGAATATATTTATTTTAATTATAAAAGGAGTTTGAAATAACGCGGTAGTTTGAAAATATGATTTTGAACTTTGTCTGAATGTACATGATTCAAAATAAATCGGATTTCAGTAAAATCAAAAATATTTAAATCTGTTTAACTATATCTTTCTAACGAATGTGAAAAACTAAAATTTCACTATATAAATTAAAAGTTATGACCAGTTTAAAATTTAGAAAAGTCGCTATAGAATTTATATATTTTTTAATATAATATAGAGCCCTTAAAATGGCCATTTTACAAACGATCTCCGTTTTCGATGAAACCACTTCTGTTGGAACTGAAATGTCAAATTATTGCTAGGCTTAAATTTTCATAATTTTTAGAATTAATATGTGAGCGTGACAAAAGAAAATGTGTTTTGTCAATTTCGGTCGACCAGAAAAATACCATTTTTCAAACGGTCTCCAAATTCGACAAAATTAATTTTGTTAGGACCGTATCGTCAAAACATAGCTAAATTTATTTTTTGGGAATTTTCGGAGCTAGTACGTGGCCTCGATAAATTAAAATGTACGTTCGAATTTAATATTAAATGTTTATATTTTAAATTAAAGAAAAATGGGCTAAAATGATCGAATGGACTGACGGGACCAAGTCCATTGAGTCCAGAATATGGATATTTGGTTAGGAACGAGAGTCGTTGGGCTTGATTTGGAGTTAGTGACTAAACGGGCATTTTTAGTGATTAAATATTATTTTATTATAAATACACTTTAATCTCTAATTAGAGAAACCCTAATTCCCATCGTGACATAGCTGCCACCTCAATATTCAAAGGCCTAGAAAGCTTGATTCTTTCTCCTCCGATTTCTCCTCCTACACAAAGAATTAAACTTCCTCCTTTAGACTTTATTGTAGAGATTTCTCTCCTCTTCGATTCCATACCAAAATCACCTCATATCGTCAAGCGTAGCTCAAGATATCCACCCCCAAACCCACCGCCTTTCTCCCCCCGCCGCACCACCAGGCCACCACCGAGCTGGGCCCCACCTGCGGTGCACGTGCCCCTCCTCCTCCTATCCGACGCCACACCATCCGATCTTCGAATCACTGCACCATTTGATTGCAAAAGCTAAACCTAGATTTGAACAAAAGCAAGAGGTAACGACCTTGAATTCAATTGGAGAAGAAAGGGTATTTTCCCTTTTTTTTATTAATTAATTAATAAATTCAAATTATTATCTACACAAATAAAATCATATCTAATGCATACAAACTCAAAATTGAACAATTTCAGATCCGCCGTGATCGTGAGTCCGAGATCTACATTTCTAGACTGATTAGAACTGATTCGAAGCAGATCAGATTTTGGGTGAATTTCAGATCTGAATTATACAGGATTTAAATCACAGTGAGATTTCTTTTTTATAATTAAAACTAGTTAATTATTATCGTATTTATAAATTCTTACATTTACGCTGTAAATTCAGTTTGTGTTGTTCACGATTGGATTTGGTTTGTTTGGTGTTGTTATGATGATCTGATAATTTGATTGATTACTGTGTTGAAATTAAAATTTTCATTTTTGTTGAAATGAGAACAGACAAAATTAAATTGTCATTTTGTTGAAATTGTCACTTCTGTTGAAGTGGAATGGACATAATAAAATGTCATTTATGTTAGAATAATGTTATGTAAATAAAAATAACATTTTTTTAGAAATATGTTTACATTAGAAAAATGATTACATTGGAAATATGTTTACATTAGAAAACATAATTTGTAGATAAAATGTCATTTTTTTTAGTTAGAATATAAAATGTCATTTTTAGTTAGAAATGTCATGTGATAAAAATACCATTTTTGTTGTATAAAATGTTAGCGTTATAAAAATACCATTTTTGTTATATAAAATGTTAGCGTTATAAAAATACCATTTTTGTTGTATAAAATGTGAGCGTTATAAAAATACCATTTTTGTTGTATAAAAAGTTAGCGTTATAAAAATACCATTTTTGTTGTATAAAATGTTAACGTTATAAAAATACCAATTTTGTTGTATAAAATTTTAGCATTATAAAAATATCACTGTTATTTATTTTGTTGAATTAGGAATGTTAAGTATAAAATTGTCATTTTATACGATTTGTTGAGTTAGAATTGTCAACAGAACAAAAATATCACTTTTATTTGTTTTGTTGAATTAGAACTATCGACAAAAACAAAAATATCACTTTTTATTTGTTTTGTTGAATTAGAGTTGACAAAATAAAAATGTCACTTGGTTAGATCAGGTTATGTTAAATAAAATTGTCATTTATGCAAAATTTGTTCATGATAAATAAAAATGTCACTTATGTTGAAAACATATTCTATAAATAAATATGTCATGTTATGTAAAAACCATATTTTATAAATAAATATGTAATTTACATGGAAAACATATTTTGTAAATGAAATATGTCATTTAGTTGTAATCATATTTTGTAAATGAAATATGTCATTTAGTTGTAATATACTTTATAAATGAAATATGTCATTTAGTTATATTCATATTTGTAAATAAAATATGTCATTTAGTTAGAGACATGTTATGTTAGATAAAAATATCATTTTTGTTAGAAAATGTTATTTTAGATAAAAATGTCATGTTAGGATTAAATTGTCATTTTAGATAAAAAATATCATGTTAGGATTAAATTGTTAATTTAGTTAAAATTGTCATTCTAGGTAAAAATGTCATGTTAGAATAAAATGTCATTTTAGATAAGAATGTCATGTTAGAAGAAAATGTCATTTATTTAGAATAATGATTTGCCAAATGAATATGTCATTTGTTTACGATAATGCTTTGTGAAATAAAAATGTCATCATGGTAGACAAGGATAAAAATAATTCCTTGTCAAAATATTTGTTTTGTTGGAATTAAATTATAAATATTTATTTATAATTTAAACAGTGGAAATTGGTTAAATTTATTAACTAATGATGTATGTGTATAAACTGTTGTTGTTTGAAAACCCCACACGGGTATTGGGATGATATTTTACATACACTAGTCCCAATATTTAATTAATTGTCAATCGGTGGATTGACAGTCTGTGATGAGCGTTATTTATTTTAATGCTCACACAGTTGTAAAACTTCACTCTGGATGTAAATGTATTGTTGAATGATTATTTATCATTATTGTTACATACATGCGATGTATGAAATCCATATAACTGAAATTATATGGTAATTGATTGAGTCGCATTCCGATTCAAAATGTTTTAAATAAAGAATGTTCAAAAATAAAGAATCCTTTAAATAAAGAATAATTTAAAATAACGAATAGTTGAAAATAATGTTCAGTGAGGAATAAAATTATGATTTTAGATGTCCATTTCTGGATGGACACAAAAATATAAAAATATGAAGCCAAGTTAAGTAGCAAAGGCCATTTTAACCCGAACGGGTTTATCGATTGATTTTATTTCATTTTATAATGAATATCGAAAAGTAGTGATTTCAAAATCTAATATTTTGAATATTTTAGTATTTTAATAGGATATAAAGATATAGAATATTCAGTTTTGATTTAAAACTGAAAATGAAGTTAAAATCGTTTTAAAACGAATTCATAAATATTTTATAAATACGTTTTAAAAGGAAATCGATGATATATATATATATATATATTGATTTAATGGCCAGAATAGAACGCGCCGCGCAGCGACCGTTCGCGAATTTCGACCATTAACTTCAAATTGATGTAACGGGAGATCCGACCATCGGATTCTCCTAAAACCGGAACGTTGGGTTCGTATCGAAAAGAGCTTTCCAATAAATATAAGAGTTTTGAAATTCAAAGGTTGGATTTGGAATTATGTCCAAATCAAATTTGAAAAAGTTCGCTATGGATGCAGTTCGGTGACCGTTATTGGAAACCGACTGTATTGGCCAGAATAAAATTATTAAAATTATGTAAAATCATATTTAATGATTTGGAAAGATTTTGGATGAAAAATTCCATTTTTGAAAAGATAAATATATATTTTTCTCGAAATGAACTAGTTATTAACTAGAATAAATCTCTAAATTAAGATTTAATGAAGTTTTCCAATTAACTAATATTTAATCGGAATAAAATAAAATAAATTGGATTTTTGGGTTTGTCGTGAATGGTGTCTTAAATAACACTGTTCTTAAACCCCGTATGAAAAGAATAAATCTTTTAATTAAGATTATTAGAGTTTCCAATGATATTTGGTAATTGAAATGAAATGTGAATTGGGTTTATCATGAATTGTATTTAAACAACAATTGTTCTTTAACCCGATTAACTGTGAATATAATTTGGAATTTATAAATCTTTTTGTTAAGATTTAATGGAAATTTTCATAATAATCGAGCTGAGTTTCTGTGGATGAAGACCGTTACTATACATGGAATTTAAAAGGCTCTGTCGTTATCCCATTTATATTATTGGTCCGATACGGAAATTTATATCGATTATATTTTGATTTTATTTCTGTGAAGATTCCATATTTTATGGAAGAAGATTCTGGGTTTATCGTGAACTGTGTTTTAAATGACATTTGTTCTTTAACCCAGTTAAAGACAAGATTAATTTCTTAAAGTTAAATTATCATTAAGTAATGATTTTTAATATTAAAACCGAATTGGAGTTTTAATAAATCTTCAAAAAAGAAGATTAATAGAATAAATTTTAAAGAATTTATATTTATTAAGATTAATGAGAACCTTTCCCTAATAATGTGAATATTTTATTTAAAGAATATTCTGAATTGGAATGAGGCGTTTGATGTGTTTCTACGGCACTGGATTTTTTATTATAAAATACGCGAGTTATTCGGAAAGACCGGGTTTAACCTATTCTGAATAATTTCTACGACGATTAAGAGTCGAAGATGGAGACGGTGGTTGAAGACCGGCGATCTTCACATCGAATGGATGACTACTGATGCCCTGGACTGATTTGCTCCCAGGAAAGGGTTAAAGTGGTAGTTGTCCGGACGTACTTGTTGATTGTCCGGATATGCGAGAACCTCTCTCCTGTATTGGACATATAGGACGAGGAATGAGGTGTCTCCAGTTTCCTTCAGACCCAGAACGGACTTGTAAATGGATGGTTTGTCTGACGTTGTATTCCTTTATGCTGTATTCGTTGATCTCTGCTATGTATATATCTATTGGGTGGCGGAGAATTTATTCTCTTGCATAACACCCTTCTCTGAGACGTACGAGCTCAGAGGTTATATATTGACAGAAATTAATGGTATGGTATGGATTGACTGTATGCCCCCGTAGGGCAGGGAAACGTATTGTTCAGGCATTACTAATCCATTAACATATTTGTGGATCGGCCCTGGTGCTCCGGGTCCAATTGCGACTGAGTACTGAGGTTCGGGCTAGAGAGTCTCGAATTCGGTAAGGACGATCCCTTGCCTTGGTTCATGATGGAAATCCAACTTCCAATACGACCCATGCGGTTTTGATTGCAAACCTATATACGGCGACATAGTTTATGGTAGCTATGCCGTCTATGATTGATATATTATGATTGAAATGTTTTTGAAACACATATGCACTAATAATAATATCAAATCTGTTTTATCGTATCAAACATTTTTGACCATTATAAGGTAAAACTCTATCCTTCGATTTGCGTTGCATTGTGTGATGGGACTTGAGTCTTATAATGGTTTCATTTTTCTAAAAAGCATTGCGTGGTTTAACGATTTACTTTATTTTCATGCACTGGCAATCCAATGGAGTAAACCCGTTCCGCGTTAGCGGCATGACCCTGTGATTGACCTTATTATTAAATAGGTTAAGTAAGATTTCTCATACCACTCTCATGACTGACCCGTAGTTTGTTTCACTTTGCAAACTCGGGTGCCCTCTTTTCCACATGGGTCGTCGAGTAGCTTATTTTGCAGATATATTGAGCAGGATTCTGGATCGAAGCTTAAACCTGTGTGCAGCGTATTGATAGACTTCTGCTGTATCAGTTTATTTATTTCCGCTGCTTTGTATTAAGTTTATTGCAAATTATCTTCCGCTATATTATTTTCAATGTACTCTGATATATTATGTACTCTGATGTAATATTATTATGATGTTTATAAAAGTTTTCTGTTATTTGTTCTAATGCGTTATATTCTCATATTTAGCGTATTCGTGTTTTGAACGGTCTTGGTCGATTTAGCGATCGATCAGGTCCGGGAGAAATCTGAATCGTTACAGTAGTTTTTTGATAGATATATGTAAGTATTTATTTACAAACTTCTGTTACAACGCTATAAACCCAGTCTTGTTGCTCCCTGTAGATTTCTTGGGACGATGGCTCTATGAAGAAACGAACAACATCAGCTTATGTTCCTATCCAACATGCAAAAATGTATAAGATTTTATAAGTTGCAATTACGATCGATGAGTAATTTGCGCATGTGTACCTCCAAATGGCCTAATAGGACCCATATATAACATCATTCTATGCTCTACTGCTCATGTATGTGGTAGTCAAGAATCGTCTCCTTTCTCATAAAAATATCATTAGATGTTCAAAGTGCCCAACTAAGCATTTAAGAAGTATAAATACTTGATTTTCAATAAATTTATCTTAATTTGATTCATTGCATTTTAGAAGATAAAACTGAATTTTGAATGTACATTTTGATAATATGAATGATAATTTACCCGAGAAAGCACTCATTTTTATTTGATGATTTCCGAGGGTTTTAAAATAGGAATTTTAGAACTCCAGCCTAAAGCATACCGCTGTCGCTTTACCTGCTGACCCTTGCAAAATCAATTTTTAAACATTATATGCAATGAAATAGATTCCACTATTTTGATTCGCCTAATAAACGATAAGGGGAAAGGAAGTCAGTTTGGCAACAGAGTGAAAACGAGTGAATAAATGGAAGCAATTGTACCATTAAATACAAGGATGCTTTACCGTAGCGTAATATTGCCAAGCACTTAATCACTGCTCGTAATATTAAAGTAGGCAAGTTCATGGGAAATTATCATTGTTTTTCTTTGTTACTGGAACAATCTTTATCTTTATTATTAATTTTAATTTGTTTGATGTCGCACTTTTTCATGTCAATGTGAACTAACATCCACTCATATTATCAATGTTACTTAAAAGTAGAATCTATTTAGTTACAAATTCTTTATTAATAGTTTTAATACCTTTAGTGTGCCAACATAAACTACTACAAATGCTCATTACACTTAAAAATAAGATTTAACAAAAAAACTACTTTAAAAATTCAAAACACTCATTCCTAAATACTATCAAATCCTAGTATCACGTAAAAATACAATCTAAAATATAATAGTTCAAACTAATATAAAAAATAGATATCACAGCTTAAATTCGCAAATTAGCTGCATTTTAGCGGACTACATAATCATACAAAAAAAATTCTTTAGAACATATTACATGAAAAATTAGTATAAAAGCACAACGTGTTCCGTTAATAAGCGCAAAACGCATGACATAATACTCACATTAGTAACAGTAGTAGTAATAATAATAATTACAATAATAATAATAAACAATATCCTACCGCGGGACTACACCACTTATGAAAGCTGCGATGGCTCTATTTGTAATATGTTTATCTATTATTTTGAAAATTTATAAATCTTCTGTTTTACTAGATGGAATTTCAATGAGTTAGGTTCATAAAAAAAATATGAACTTCTGGTTTTTGATAAATAAAAAATTATTGAAAACTTTGATTTAGAGACATTTTAGATAGTTCAACCATGGTATTTCTTTTTTTGTATTTCTAAAATATGAACGTGGGACTTAAAAGGGCAAACAGATCCGGAGACATCCCAAGTTACTACAAAAAATGCTAGAAAGATATAAAACTAATATAGGAACTTCATGAATGACGTGCTGAAACAACCATGCTTAACACAGGCAACTAGAAGACCAGTATATTACTAGAGAACGATTTAGTAGTATGATTTATTAAAGAAGTAACTTTTTGATCAAACCTATCGACTAATTCACTAATCAACTGCAAATAACATTAACGGTCTCCTCACATTTCCGTTTATGTTCGCAAGTCATTAATAATTTATGATCAAATTTGAACTACTACCAGGTTTTTCCTGAAAGCTCATTGTGTGAATGCAACCTTCAGATCAAGTTTAGACAGTAGGTCAAGCTTAGACGGTTAAATTGATTGATCTAGTAGGAATCTGCATTTGAGTCATTGATTGATTTAAGTTGATGATTGTGAATCCTCCTCCCAGTAGTCCCAAGCAATGAGGACGGCTCAGACAAGTTTTTGAGTGGAATCAAAAAACATTTGGGACCTACTAAACATGAGTAATGCAACTGCACAGTAGAAGTTACGGCTTTCCGCCTTGATTGGGGCCTTTTTCAGTCAGGCTTTACAGCATTAGCGTAAACATTTTGAAACGACCAACATTCAACAAACACACGACCTATTAAAAACAGTTGCAAGTTGTATATACGCAGTTCAGACAAGATATTAAACATGAGAACGCTAAGACAACAGTCCCAACAGACGATCTAATAAAATACTTAATAAATACGATATAAAGAACAATATCTTATATTTCATTTTTGTATGATACACAATTTCAACATAACACCATCCTACTAGCTGAGTTTTCTATATTATAAAAACTACTAATTTAACACAGAAAAGGGTATGCTAATTTACTGGCACTACATCAAATGTAAAACAATAGCTACACCTAGCAACTACCAAACCAAGTAAATAATAATATAAGCCAACGTACTGCGTGAATTAAAACTCAGGAGCCATGCATGTAATATAAGCCGCTGTCAGATCCCAACCATGCGCCCCAGCTGTGATTCTTCCCATAAGAGTTGCAATCAAAACAATCTGCTTCAAACATCACAGTTGTGATAACAATCAGTCTCTATTTTATTTAGGAAATCAGTTATAGGAAGGAGGTCACATGATCAAACATTAAAATGTGCAACTCGATCGTAAGCACCTATAATCACCGAAATTTGAGAGAAGTTTCCAAGTGTGATCTAGGTGCCATGAACATCATATCACTACCAAAAGTTATTCAATTCCAATATTGCTTACTAGCTAAAATTAAGTATATAACATACTAGTTATTATAATCATTGATTTAGACAAGTCAAGTTTTAGTGATCGAGATATTTGAATATGCTAATCTTTTGCAGATGTCACTTTTCTGATACGTAGAGCTCTCCTAGCAGGGAAAAAAGAAGAAAAATAATAATAAAAAGAATCAAACTTTGATGATCACAAGCGTCTAAAATTAAATTGGAACAATCAGAGGAAATAAAAAGCCTGAAAATGTGGAACACTCTCATATGTGTGTGTACGACTCTTAAAGGATCCACTACACATCATTCTACATGCTACATCATACAAAAACTAATTAAACTTCAAGAATGTTCAATCCACAGTATGAACTGCGAACGTCATGTCTACAAAACATGAGCTCATTTTGAAACTTCTAGCATGTTTGAAATGTTCAATTAATATCAGTCCTCAAAACGTTTCTATTTTGAATATGTTAGTGACTATCCATAAACCATAATTTGTGAAAATTATTTTGAACCATTTAAGAAAAAAAATTGGCTGAATTTAAATGTACGGGTCTACAATTGGAGTGAAGATGGGGGTGTATAGGAGATAGATTAGCGGAATCCTTCTCCCTCTCTCTTTAAACACACATATACATACATGCATACATACACATGGAGATTCTATTATGACATGATTTGTGACACAAAACTACAGGATTTCCCTTTGAATTCAACATCTTACATGAACGCAGTGAGATCCAACGATTGGAATATACCGTGTCATATTTTGTATTTTTTGTCTTATCTGTATAGCTGCTTTGATGCACACACTGGTATATATATTGTGTATATGTGTACATATGCATGTATAAATATGTGTGTAGGAGGGATTCATAGTCTCTATATTTATCCCCTTTCGAGTTCCACTATAGTAGCTTTTGAATTTGATAGAGAGAAAAATGTGAGGTATGAAATTGAGAATTATATATTCAAATCAATTTTATCCGCTAATTTATTACACATGTTCTACTTTTTCAGTACATTTATTTTCTTATATTCTCAAAATCAATTTTGCTGTCCAATAATCTTTTATATCGGAAATTATGCACAAAAGAATAACCTTGCTAGTTCAATTTTATCGTATCTATTTTGGTATTTAACCTAACGCACACGTAAAGACACATGTGCAAAACATAAATATTACATACCATGGGACCAACATGATGTATGTATTGCTGAATCTGAAATTTTCTCCTCGAATATCAAATCTCCAGTTTTGATGCTCCAGATCCTTGTATACATATCCTCACCGCCTGATGAGAAAAATATTTTCATTGTGCATACTTGGTAGATGGTATCATTTCACATAAAACTTAAATCGTTGAGTTGTGGTGCTAACTATGTGATTCAGATCAAATGGATAATTGGTATTTCTACAAGGATATAACTACCGGATAGCACAAGCGATTCTGTTGGATTAACAGAAAGATGCAGGTGGCTGTGTGAGTTGGCATGTCCTTTGTAAGATTGAATTGCTCCTCTTTGAAGAAGTCTTCGGTCAAAGAGATTTATCTGCACCGCAGCAGAAGAAAATATGAATTAACTAAATAAATGTTACACTTGACTAAGTAAAAAATAATATTTATCCATATTTAATATATGGGAACACGATTTTCAAAATGGGATTTTAAATTGTACAGTTCAAATTTTATATCGATACTGAATTTGAATCATGAACCGTAGAATTAAAGGCAACCTGTAATGTTTGTGCATATATGTACGTTAGAAATTTCAATCCATTTGGATTAGAAAATGAGATTGTGTTGGTGAAAGAATTAGTCCTTCATTTCATAGTAAAAAAAAATGTTTTTTTATTCTTATTTTGACGATTGAATTAGTAAGTTTAAACATAAAGTTGAATTTTCTTTTTGCTATCATTTTAACTTTATTTTGAAAATCGTAAACTTCGAAGTGCCGATTCAAACAAGTTTACTGATTCTTTCAACATGCATTGAATGTTTTTTCTTTTCTTTGTTTTTTCCAGTTTTATTTAATTTCAGTTTTGAATCAAACTTTGATAGTAGCTCGTAATTAAGAAATTTGATTTGAAACGGAATTCATATAGTAAGATCCTGTAATCATTAAGTAGAAGTCGTCTGACATAGGAGGCAATGCTAACTAAAATCATGTTTTTATCATTTATTTGCAACATTTGCATTCTTCCTGCTTCCCTCTCAAGCAATTTGCACAAACTAGCAATACTCGTTATCCTAGGTACAAATTATACCCATTCCCTTCTCATTTTCTTGGCATAAATGCACATAAATCGCTCAGCACTAAAATAGAATCACATTGTTAATTTCCAAATGCTGCATTTTCTGAAATAAAAAATCGTACAAGTTGTAAATTTCTTGTCAAGTGCAAATATAAATATAACAGGTTGCAATTGAACATTTTATCCATAGAAAAATGAGGTATCAGTAGCTTTAAGGCTTGTTATGATATTGGTTACCACTACCGTTTTGGTAATACTGTTATCGTATCAACTTTACTGGTAAACCAACTTGCTTACCGTTACCAACTTGCGGATATACCGAAGGTTGGTACACCCGCTAACACTGTGGTAATGGTAGCTGTCATTTACTTTAAAAAAATCATAAAAACTTTATTTTGTAGAATGCTTCACCATACACTTCATCATGTCACCTAGTAGAAAAACATCAATGAGAAAGGAAATAAAAGCATTTAACAATTAACATCATCTGAACTTAATTTCTAAACTAAATATAATAATTTGTTTGTTTCTAAATGCATGTAATAAAAGGCAGTCCATGAATATTCATGCATTATAAATAGACTGATATATTGACATTACTGCTGGTTTTAAAAAGAAAACAATTGCCGATGCTTTACCTTAAAACGTGGTAAACCTAACATTACCATATCAATTATGTTGGTATACCGACTTTATTCGAAAATGTAAACCGGTTGACTAGTGATGGGAGATTTTCCATTACTAGTCAATCAGCTAACATCGATAACTTAAATTATACAACCAGAAGCAACTAATTATTTACGTGCCACTACTGTTTCTAACATTTCAATATAGCAAAATGTTGTTGCTAAACATTTTATGTTAACGTAATACCAACTGCATTTGTCCACGTCTCCCATGAAAATTCTCCATCCCTCTCTGAAATCCATGCCCCCCCACCCCCCCACAACCCAAAAAAAAAATCTCCCTCCCCACCAATCTCTCCATTCCAAATTCCACTCTCTTCTCATGGTCTTTTCGGTTTAATTTGATGTCAGTTTCGATTTGACACTCACTTCAACCCTCTTCCAAACAACTATTTTCCCTAACTGGAAACTCTAAATCAATCAATTTTCCCTCCTTGGTCAATGTAAGATCTATTTTGGTTGGTATGCTACTCCTATTCTTTCATTTTTTATTTTATTTTTGTTCTCCTCGCAGTTACTAATATAGATTGACCAATTTTATCTGTCCAACCAGATGCAAAAAAGCGCTTTTGATCTAATTGTGATCGTGGTTCTTTTCAATCGAACTAGACAATGGTGTATTGATGACATTTTCCCTGATCCTTCTTATGATTAATTATTCATTTGATTGCCAACGTTTTTTCTTCTAAACTACATTCTTATCATGGTGATTCATTTTTATTTTAAAAATTATCATCAATGACTTGCCTTTTTACTTGATGTATTAGGCTTAACCGTGATTAATCCATATTTTATTTTATATTTGTTCAATCATCTCTACAGCAAAAGAAGCATTCCTTTGATTTCTTTAGTTATTTTATATGGTGATAGACATGAATTAGTTCTTTTTTCTTCTCATATATCCGTTAAAGGATGATAAGCGTTTTTACTTGGTTTGCACATAGTTTCCCCCCAACCATGCAGTTTGCATTGGAGGAAACACAATTTATGTAATTTTTGTTACATAAATGAGATTGTACGCACATATATGGGTGTAGTTGTAGACATCTCATCAATCATTAGCTATATCGCCATCCAATGCTATTTTCTCTAAAAAAAATTACCTACCGTAGTAGGGTATTGTTTTTTTATCTGCTCAATGTAATAATTTTTTGTTGGTGTGGTTTATTTCACAATGACAAGTATTTTCGGGTAAACAGTGCATTATATATGGATGGATGGTTCGGGAAAAAACTATATAAACTTTAATATAAATCATCAATGTAATATTTACTCAATTTTCCTTCTGCTTATTTTTGCTGCTCAATTTTTCCTTCTGCTGATTTTTTTTTTTTCTTTCTTTTTTTTTTTTTTTTTTTTTTTTGCAGAGTTTATGAGCGTATGATTTCATTCATCCTATTATGAGTTTATCCATCACGATAATTTGCTTCCTTTAAGGTAATGTCTTATAACCTCAATAAGAATTTTTATGAGATAAACATTTAAACAAAAAGGCAACTAAACATTCATATAAACAGAAAAATTAGTTGTTTGTAAAAAAATTAGTTCTATTGTATCATTTGAAGAGGCTATGATTACGAGTACATGACTGTTATAAACAGCGAAATTAGTTGTTCGTATAATTTTGGATTCTATTGGATCTTCTGAAGAGGTTATGATTTTGGAGTATGTGACTGTTACGACTTCATTCGTCTTCATATTTCTATTTTAAATTATTACATGCTAGCAGCAATACAGTAACACTGTTTATAATAAACATATCTACCTGATTACCACTGTAGTTAGCTTTTTTATCATAGTTTTCTGTTATGTAATGAGTTTCCATGCATTTATCGAATATTTGAGATGTTTAGAGTTATAAACTAGTAGTGGTATAGATTAAAGTGTTTCAAAGGTAAAATACTCTATTAATTGATTTGACTAGTTACTTGATCACATTATACACCTTATCATCTGTTTAATGTTTGTGGTATTACATATGTAGATGCACAAGCTTTGTAACCACAAATGACATATTTGTTGTGAAATTTTCTTTCATTTCCCATTTTCCAATGTTCGCATTCATTTTCAATGTTCTTTTTACAATGTGATATTAAATTTCAGTACCATGAAAGGGTAAAAATGCTTGGGTATTATAAAATGAATACAATGCTATAATCCTAGAGAAATACTTAATTATATTTATTTATTTTCATTCTTTATACTTAGATATACAGAGGAGAAGAACAAATAGTCTTTAGATTTATATTCAACATTTCACATTAAACTTTTGTGCTCTAAAGAGCTTAATTGTCTGATCACATTTGGATGTATCTGTTGTTATGGAAGGAATTGAATTATTGTTTGCCCCAGCTTGTACATACAATGCAATTTGGCATTTAAACAGAAAGTAAGACGATGATAAATTCACTGCGTACCATGTGTACAGTTCCTTTTCACGGCTAGTATAATAGTATACACTTAACCATTTCTTTCAGATGGTTTAGTGCCTTCTGTTCACATTACTTGGAACAGTTTATTTTACCAAATTATATGTACCAAACTACGTACATATGTTAAAGCCATAACTGTAAATATGATTTGGCCACTTGAATTGTATTTCAATGTGATTTATAAAAGGAATTATGCATCTTCTTAATCAATCATACTTGTAATATGCTGTAAGATCGAAAAATCTCTGCGCGAAAGGCCAACTTAAACGGGGGTCGGTAGAGGCTGGCCTATCGAATTACCTAGCTCTGCTCTCCGGAGTAAAGTTATTTCAGTAATATTTGTAATATACGTGCATTATTATTTGTAACTATCTTCTTTTACTCTTAGTTGACATAAAAATGTTAGTTTGAAAATGTCTGCATGTGTTTTATAGACAACTGATAAACCAAAGCCTATGTTTCATTCTCCATAGTTGAGAAATATTTGAATGTATGTCAATTTTCATTGAGCAGTATAACTTTCCAAATATTTAAAATATTACCTTTATTGAAATAAATGGGAATAGTGAAGATAAATAAGAAAGATTTGGAATTATATTGTCACTGGCTGGTTTTTTCCATTGCCTTTTTATGAAATTGATTTGATGATCGAGTATTTTATTGGATTTTTGTACAACAAAACGATGTGACAAAATTTATTTTGGTCAACAAGTTTTTTTTGTTGGTTCAACTTTAAACTAGAGTATCCACTAATACTACTAACAAATCATCAAAACTTTATGTATTTTAACTAGATGTTACATGTAATATTCTCCATATAGTGTTTGTAATCAATGGTTTTCACACATTAGCAACTGAAAGCATCATACCGAATGGTTTTTGATTCGTTTGAATTTTTAAACGGCATAGAAAAAGTTGCTGCTTGGTGAATTTTTTTGATTTATACATTGCTAGCTTTGAATTTAATTGCAAGTTTTTTAAAAACTGTGTAAGGATCAACCGAAAAGGTTCATTTTTCTTCATCAAGTCATCTTTGTGTGCTTAAGAATTTTCAACATTCAGAGTGAAAGAGAAATTATAGGTTTGATGTTCAGTACTTCCTAATCAAAATTTGTTGAATACACTATCTGCATCAACCTATATATATATATATATATATATATATATATATATATATATATATGAGGCAGGTTCAGTGGCACCCCAAATAGTGAGCACCCCTTTAGCCTACCACTTTTCCACCACTCATTTCCCACTAACTCCCCTTCTCTCTTCTTCCACTAACTCTCTCACTTCACTCTCACTTTTTTTAATATAAATGAGAGGTGGAAATCAGGGGGCTTTTGGGGTGCCACGGAACGCTTGCTTATATATATATATATATATATATATATATATATATATATATATATATATATATATATTCCCTTATTAAGGATATGTACGAGGGGGTTGTGACTAGTGTTAGGACATGCGATGGTGAGACCAGAGACTTTCCAATTAACATAGGGTTACATCAAAGTTCGGCTTTGAGCCCCTATATTTTCGCATTGGTGATTGATGAAATCACAAAAGATATACAAAGGGAGATTCCCTGGTGTATGCTCTTTGTCGATGATGTTGTGCTGATTGATGAAAGTAGAATATGGGTTAATCGACAACTGGAGTTGTGGAAGGAGACCTTGAAATCAAAGGGTTTCAGGCTTAGCAGAACTAAAACAGAGTATATGAAGTGTGAGTTTAGCAGTGTCAGGTCAGATGACGGAGATGTTACCCTGGCCGGTAGAGTAGTACCCAAGAAGGAATCGTTTCGATACTTAGGATCTATGTTGCAGTTTGATGGTGAGATTGATAAGGATGTTAGTTTTAGAATTCAAGCAGGATGGGTGAAATGGCGACTAGCATCTGGCATTCTCTGTGATCGGAAGATTCCTCAGAAGCTTAAAGGAAAGTTCTATAGGACAACAATCAGACCTGCAATGTTATATGGTGCAGAATGTTGGCCTACTAAGAGGCAACACGTCCAGAAGATAAATATAGCAGAGATGCGAATGCTGCGTTGGAGCTGTGGGCATACCAGACGAGATCGGATTAGAAATGAGGATATTCGGGAAAAACTTGGAGTTGCACCTATTGAAGAGAAGTTAGTCCAATACCGCTTGAGATGGTTTGGACATATCCAACGTAGACCATACGATGCATCTGTACGCGCTGGAATTCTAGGTCGCGCCGAAGGCCCAAAGAGAGGTAGAGGTCGACCTAAAATGACATGGGAGGAGATAATAAAGAGAGATTTAAGTAACTGGAGTTTATCGGAAGAGCTGATAGTTGATAGGAGTGCATGGAAATTGGCAATTCATGTACCAGAACCATAGGTTTTTTTTTATTTTATTATATATATATATACTTTATTTCACGTTTACTTAACCTTTTTACTTTTTATTTACTATTTTTGATTTTATTTCACTTTTATTGAACATTTTACTTATTATTATTTAAAAAAAAACCTTTATCGAACGACTTTTTATTTGATTGGTTATTTTAAACCCTTTATATATATATATATATGTATTATCATCATTATTAATTTTATTTCATTTTAATTTTGGGTTCCATATCTAGCCAACCCCAACTTGTTTGGAATATATGGTTTTGTTGTTGTTGTTATATATATATATATATATATATATATAATAGGATCAGGAGTACCCCAAATAGTGCAGCACCCCTTTGGCCCTCTGATTTCCATCACATATTTCCGTTTCTCTCTCTACCCACTAATTCTCTCACCCTCCACTAACTTATTTAAATATAAATGGGTGGTCTAGGATGAGGGGCATTTGGGGTGCTATAAATATGAGGTGTCATAGAACCTACCTCTCTCTCTCTCTCTCTCTCTCTCTCTCTCTCTCTCTCTCTCTCTATAGAACCTACCTCTCTCTCTCTTTCCATTTCAATATTATTTCTTAGTGCAAAGAGGGAGAATGAGTTGGGAAATGGGTGGTGGAGATTAAGGGGGAGAGTTTACGTGCAAGTGCAATATAAGAGGTGCAGCGGAACCCTCCTCATATATATATATATATATATATATATGTGTGTGTGTGTGTGTGTGTGTGTGTGTGTGTGTGTGTGTGTATCAGTTCTTATATAATTAGTACACTTTAAACTTAAGAAATTAGTCAACACTTAACTAGCATCTCATTTACCAAGTGGGATTGAAGTATAATGAGAACACCAGGGCTAAAACCTAGACATGATTTTTAAAATCAAACACATAAGTAACAAGGAACTAGGGATGATACATGACTTCCAGTGATATATTACCATGCACACTCCATTAACTGTTCTTAGTGCATCGTTCCTAATGGACATTAAGCAAAGTAAAGCAAATGCAACTTTCAAACTTCAGGAACATATCTTTGATATATTAGACACCAAATACAAGAACATGAATTTTCATATTGAACAGAATCATGTGTTGATATGATGGAACTTTGAATTTGAATCGCTTATATTACCTTTATTGCTATGGAATTTTATGTAGAAGAGTAACACAGTGTCAATGAATAAAGCATAGACCGAAAATCTTATATTAAATTGGTTGTCATATCGTAGTTATTTCTGTATGTTAAATTTGAGCTCATCTAATTAACCGATCATTGCCAATTTTGGAGTGAATACATTGGATTGTTCTACGTAATGACATGTAACTATAGAGGAAAATCAAGTTTCAAGGATCATGTGCAATTGTATTCAAACCTTCACCACAATCCTTTGAAAAAGCAGTTATTTTGTTCAAATCTTTTTGCATGTCAATGTTTTTTTAATTATTGTTCATCTTTTCCTACCTTGAATATTTAGCAAATTGCAATTCTTTCGACTTTCATTGCGTTCCATTGGTCGCTATATACTTTACTCCGGGCGAATTTGAATCCTACTTCCATCCCGTTTATCAGTTCTTGGGAACTGATATAGACATGAATGAATAATAGTCGTAACAAAGAAACTCCAGTAACACAAACAAAAGAAAATTCTCCCCTGGATTTATTTTGCATGCCAACCATGCAGTAAAGCTGTTATTCACTCATTAACATGTTGCTGTTGAGAATGATAAAGAACATTTGAATTACTAATAGGTGATGAAGAAGACAGAAGGATTTCTACCAAACAAAAAGTTCTCTTTGAGATACATGCACATTAGAAGATAAAAAGGTTTAAAATGATTTATTTATTTTTTTCTCAAAAACACACCATGGTTGTAATGTAGTTGTACCGAAGGAATGCAATAAATTAGCCTACCGGCTCTTGAACTCACATGCCAGCAACATAGCGCGTTTATGATCATGTATAAGTAAAGCACTTAATTCTATGTTCTTTGTAATTATCTATTTCATTTTCATCATTGATATGGGAACAAAAAACATTCTGCTGTAGCTGTTATTTGCCTAATATGGGTTCTCATGATTCTAATATGTAATTCTTGAGTTTAGGCTACTTTTTCACTGATAACTTCATCAAAATGAACGTGATGACCATTTCCATTTTAAGCCACATAGCTATCTTCTCTTATAATAAACACATAAAATTCATCTCTCTAGATTTTTAATTATGTGCATAATTGTATAATAATTTTATTATATTATTATATTCAGTTTGGAGCCATGTTGCTGTCTTCTTTCATGATAAGTATATACAATTCATATGTTGATTTTTCATTTTTTTCGTTGGTGATATAGTTGAACAGTGATATAAATAAATTAAATAGCATCTCCAACTAAACTAGACTTTGATTGCTTTTCGCAGGATGTTGATGAAACGGTGCTTCGTGAGGGCTACAGTCAAAAATTGATAAACAAGATAAAATTTAATCAGTTTATGTGCATCATAATTCCATATTCCTTTTTATGCTAGATAAATCGCTTTTGATTTGCTAATAGGAATAACTTTGCTATTTTTCTTCTAAATCTGGACCATAATCTGCACCATAATATATTTTAACCATAGTACTACTTTGTCGCATAGTTTTTCCAACAATACTTATGTATGGTCCAAAACAACGGTCAGAAATACACATGAACAGCAAATTACCCCAATATCCGCTGTTAAATCAATTTTTGCAATTTCTGTGCCCACTGTTTTCAGGTCGTAAAGCAGTTCTTTTTATGAACAAAAAACATCTCTAATGCTCATATTTCAAATTACAACATCAGTTAAACTAATATTTTCCAAGCTGTGAGAGGAAATGGTTGCGAATGTAACTGGAATATGTAGTCTAATGAAAATATATACCTCTGCCAACATTTTTCAAGTTTAGCTATATTAGATGGCAGGCAAATAAGATTTCCATTCCAATTTAGTTAGTTTTGCGATGAGATTATAACTTTAATTCTAATAGCATTCTCTACATACATGATCATCTCTTCAGTTGTCTGTCTTCATTTAAATTTACAAATTTATAGTTAAAACTAAATTTTTCTGTTTAAAGGTGTCATGTGTGGGACTACCTTTATCTACATCTTTGCAATGCAGTGCATGATATAATACTACTATTAACTTTCCTATATCCTATCATGTTGCTGATTCTCTTTTCATGTATGTTTGAGTTTGACCTTTGAAATCATGCAAAATAAACCATGATGGTATGCTACAGCGAATCTTGTTAATGTACTGAGTAAAACATTGCAAATTAGGATAATGATGTGGTATGGTTGCTTCCGGTTTTATAACGTAAGTAATAGTTGTTAACCGATTGGTTGGTAATGGAATATTTCCATTTACCATAACAGCTTCTATTGGTGGTTCAAAAATGGAATTGTAGACTGACCTAAAAAGTGAGAAACCCATTACTGAAACATAAACTGAGAACGATGGAAAAAAGTTACAACTTTTAATAGCATGACCCTATGAACATTTATACAACGCTAACGCAATATAATACACAAATATATAGTGCAAACTAACATAACATTGACCAGTAATTACTGGATATAATGACTAGTTATGATCAAAAAACACCAAATATTTTGTTTCTATCTGCACTTTAACATTTACTTACAAAGGCCAACTGAAATGGTGAAGAATAAACAGCACATGCTACAGTTGTTACATACACATACACTACGAATTTATATGATTGTAACTGGACCAATGATAAGAGCAGATCATGCATGCATGATCAAACACAATGTGTGCGTGCATGCAATTTTCACGTAATGGATCATAAGTTATTTGATAGATATATAATGTATGGATTCAGAATGTAACTCACAGATCCATCCATTGAGCTGCTTAGGAAGTATTGATCATCAGATTGAAGTGCTACCAAACTGCATTTGATGACATTACATGTAGTGAATTCCAATAATGTTTGCTTCATAAGATAATAATTAATAAATTACTACCTACAAACAGATGATGGCATGAATATCATGACCTGCAAAATAATAATAATATGTGGTAATAACTGTAGGTGGTCATAATTATAAAACAACACGGATGCGATCTTAAACAGTTAAACTTCAAATACTAACTGCAGTTTTATTATTTATTCATCACCATCTGAGTTCTGAACACACTATATAGTTTAAGAAAAACATTGTTTCATAAATCAATTCTCTGAATTAGATTAATCGGGTCAGACCGAGTATTTGCAGGTAATTATGGAAGTTGTTCTTTACTTCATAGCTTGCCCTTTGTGATGGACTTTTTCGCTTTATATTTCTCGGACAAGTTTTGTTGTACTCATATTTGTGATTGACACCTTTTGATGCAGTGATCTAGCTTTTTTTTGAGGTATGGCCAACTTTTGTCCCACATTGTAAAAACTAGTTAAACTTTTCTACATATATATCAATATGTACTAATTCTTCACAAAACAGCCAAATACAGCGTCATGTGAAGAAGCAGCAGGGCATGGGTTGGTTTCCAGGTAGGGCGAAAAACAGGTAGGTGGTTTGTTTTGCCAGAAAAAAAAAAATCTCAGCCCGGGCATTGGCCCTTACCGGCCATAACGTGCGTCCGCCCCTGTTTTGATGTTTGTGTGTGTGTATTCTTTTGTGGGAATGTAACAGTGTATATGTATTTGTACTGTACCTGAACTCTGAAGTGTGTAAAAATTATATATTTGTGACTGTGTTTTGTTCTGTGATCTGTGATTTATTATATTATATCTATCTTGTTTTGAATCGATCCTGAAACCTAGTGATATTGTATTAAATATTAAGTAATAAGTATGTCGAACCACAAATGGAAAAAAAAAAAAAATGGAGCCTTCATCGACGTACTTAAGACTTGTTTAATACAAGATTATAAGAGGTCGCTTCTATCCAAAACCCTATTCTCCGCCTTGATAGACAGTATTACTCTGTAAAACTCTTTATTAAGGTGGGTCTCGGGGTGGGGCGTTACATTGGGCAGGTTCTCAACGAATGGTAACAGAGAATTTGAGCGGGAAAGTTGAGTGAATAGGGAATGTGTTTTTGTGCTACGAGCCGAAAATCAAAGCTGAGTATTTGAAATGTATATTTTAGAATAAAATTAAGTTATATTTAATTAATTAATTGTTTTTAATGAATAATATGCATCAATAATTTCCAAAAATAAATAAACAAAATGTAAAATTATAAATTGCTCAAATTCGGTTCAAACCAACACAATATTGTAAAGCACTTTGATACGATCACAACGCAAAAAATACGTCCCAAACGGACCTCACTTGCTCAAGTTATAAATTTTAGAAATAAAAAAACTAATTTTAATACCCTAATTAACTCAAAAGGACTAAAAAGCTTCATTCATGGGAACGGACAGTTGCCTCGTTACCGTTCGTCAGGTGTCGGAGGCGTCATGAACGGTAACAGGGCAAATTTATCCGCCTAACACACCCAAATAACACATTTTGAACTCAGATTGGTGATTACACCTAAAAACCGTAATACCTCTGATTTTTTCCTTAACTTTCTTCGATGTGTCGATGTTCTGACGCTTGCTAAAGCAGCAGGATTTCTGGAAGGACTCACAAATGACACAACTTGTTTTTCTCTGACATCGACTACGGCAATACCTCCATTACGAAGACCATTAAGAACTATATTACCCTGTAAAATGTTGATAGCTAATGAATCATTCAAAAGCAAACGTAGAAAGCAGGAATTCCTTTGATGTACTTAGTAACATAAAACGATAAAGCAAACTAGCAAGTGTCAACAGCACAAAGGTTTCTGTTTTGCTTCACAAAAATAACTAAAATGCTCCTGACGAGTTAAAAAAACAATTTCATTCTTTTCATTCTTCTTTTTTTTTTTTTTTCAAGACTGATCCTCATCGCACAGAAATATTTTTCGATAACAATGCTATCTAGAATGCGATGGATACTAATTAAAAACACAAAAGAGGGTTTTAAACGACTAGGCAAGCTGTAGAAAAGACTTTGTACAGCTCAAAGAACAAGCTATTTATATTATTACACACACATATGAATATATATATATATATATATATATATATATATATATATGAGATAGGATCAAGAGCACCCAAAAATAGTGCAGCACCTCTATAGCCTCCTAATTCCACTACACATTCTCGTTTCTCTCTCCTTTCACTAATTCTCTCTCCCCCACTAACTTATTTAATTATAAATAAGTAGTTGTGGTTGGGGTGCAGAAGGGGTGGCACGAAGGAGGGGTGCCATATAACCCCCCTCTATATACTAGTACAGTTCCCGGACACCCCTGTTTTGCAGCACACCTTTAGCACACTTACTGTATCCTGAGCTACTCAGCTACATCAATCCAAATCCAATAAAAATTTGTAGATTTTTAATCCACATATATATTATCATCTATCTAAAATTTGAGTTCGTTCTGGCATTAGTAGAAAATAATATATTTGATATTTAAATTTAACGGTTCGAGTAAATGTCTGAACGGTGAATAAATGACCTAAAATTTTGAAAATGTTACAAATGTCGAAACAAGGTCAAATTTTGGATAGATGATAATACATATGTGGGTTGAACGTGTACAAATTTTTGATGAATTTGGATTAGTGTAACTCACGATACGGTAGGGATGCTAAAGGGGTGATACAAAACAAGGGTGCCCCGGAACGCTCCTAACAGCCCCCCCCCCCCCCCCACACACACACACACACACAATGCAGTGTAAAAAATAAGGAATAATTGTGAGGGCTGTTTTATTGTGTTCCACTAGATACATGTCGAAGTAAGCTCACTTAAATACAATTGCTATTCAAATTAATTATTTATATTCAATAAAGGCAAACGAAGTACATGTGAAACAATATGATGTGCTTAGTGGACACATGTTAACATTTTTCTTACTGCAAATATATAAGGCACAATCACATAGTGGTGTTATGATTTAAAAATAAAAGGACCAACTTTAGAAGAGAAAAAAAAACCTGAAGAACTGCAATTTTTTTTATTAAAAATGAGAGTTCATACGGAAGCCAGTATGATTTGGGAGAGCTCTATAAAATGGCAATGATTTTATGAGGTATATGAAGATGATCTACAATCCAGAAGTTTCGTTTGAGTTCATTATGATTGTTGGGTAGAGTTGAGCAAAACCCAAATGTCAAATAAGACCTTGTCCTTCCAACAAAATAAGGGCATCTTCAGAAGTCTGTGTTATACATAAACCACGTGACACCAAACCTACTATTGTATATTAATTATTAATTACCGAGTTATCGTACTGCTGCGAGAAGATATCACTTTTACTGTGGTATATCCTTGATGAAGCAGTAGTCTCTAGGTCTATCAGTTCTGCTCCCAAATTAGTGCCTAAGAAGAAAAAGGTGATAAAATAGTTAAATGATGTATGCATCCGTAATATGTAGGGAGCAGACCCTATGTGTCTAGAGTTAAGAATAAATAAATAAATAAAATTTAAAATTTAAGAAGAAGAAAAACTAGGAATCGCACAAGATCTCTTTTAATTTCCAACATGCCGACATCATGATATTTGATATCAAAGTCGTATGTACAAAACAATGACCTATTATAAAGTTAACAGATTTTGCATGTTGTAGAGCTTATGTTTATAGAGGCCGATAAGACATAACAGATTTTGCATGTTGTAGAGCTTATGTTTATAGAGACCAATAAGACATAAAGATTATGACACGTCCATCCAATACTTGTACATTTAGAATCTACGTAAAAAATCTTAAATGCTTACCATGGAGCCCAGTTACACTTATTAAGGTGAAATCGTTAGGGCTAGAGCTTGTGTCATTTGACCATAACTGGTAACAATATTCCTAGTTTTTTTTTTTTTTTTTTTTGCCTTTTTCCTCAAAAGAAACTGGACTAAATAAAGCCTTAGGCACTGTGAAAAAGTAGTTGAATGTTTTATATAACTTGTTAGTCTTCTTAATGCAATGTTCCACTAAACTTTTACATGTTAATAGATTGGAGTAAACTATTTCTTTCCTCCTAAATTTGACTTTTCACGCTGCCGTACATTTAGCAACAAATATAATGACGGACAGCCATATAACATCTCAAAGGTGACAAGTACAAATCAACGTATAGCTTAAGTAACAAAGAAAAAAGCTCAGTGCCAAAACTAAGAAACCTAAAAGGAAACAATTATGAATCCTACAATCACACTAGCAGTGGTAGCAACAACGTAATGTATTCAATTCCTGATGGAAAAAACCTCAAATTTGACATTTTTGTCCCCAAGTCCTCGCTCATGACTGCATAATATGGCCTTCAAAATGATGTTTCAGAAGTATAGAAGAGTGAAATTATTTTCTCATATAAGTTATATGATATAGAAGAACATTAAACCTAATTAATAAATGAAAAGGAAAATATAACGAAAACCAAGTTGCATCATCCCTCACCAATTACAGCATGCCTTCCATTCCAGCTGCAATCAGCAGTCCATATCGTAGCATGATATAACTTAACTCTCTTCATTATTTCATCGAATCTAGGGTAATTTGAGAATTCACAGGGTTCAGAGAGATCTATGATATTAACAGATCCAGGTACGCCAGAACCAAGAGTTGTCACCATGTTATGTTGTCAAGGATTTAACTATATTACACGATTTTACAGATACAGCATAAATATTTGACTTTATAGTGGTAAATATAACGAAAACCCAACTTATTTCAATTTTTAAAACTAAATTGTATAAAAAAAAAATCTGTTTATCTATCCACATTGTTACTTGTTACTATTCATTTAGAAAGCTACTTAAAAGTTGGAAATCAATACTGGGTTTAGGTAGTTATAAGAGAAGCTACTCCCAGCTGACCTCTAAGGTTCGTGAATATAATTAAGATAATAGAACCATCACTTCATCCTGCAAAAATAAAAGTACATTTGAAAAAGGAAACAGTGGGCTGATACTGTTACCACCTGTGGACAGTTAACATGAAGCATTATTGAAAATTTATTTTGGATACAATGCAAGCTGAAAATGTGAAGAGAACGTAAAGCATTGTTGAAATTTTATTTTGGATACAATGCATGCTGAAAAGATGAAGATTTTCTTCCCAATTTTCGAATGCAAGATATCCCAGTATCGAACACATACGAAGACAATGAACTCCAGATACTTCCAACTGCTTGAGGTTTTCTTCCTGGTGGCCAAACAGATCTAGGTGTGCATTCATTGTTAAAATCAATTTGTCCCACATTTTCAAAACCATAAAGGCTGCACCAAAAAAGATAAGTTATGTTCACTAGGTAGAATTGCATGCAGATTTAATGTATGATTATGAAAGTAAGTAAAAAGTATTATCGAATCTTGAGAACATGCAGATCTGAGAACAAGAATAAGGTGGCAGAAAGAAATGCTATACAATGTATACTTTGTACCCCGTGGCATGTTCAGCAGCTTGTAATCAGCAAATTACACGGTTACTTCTTATTTTAGTAATAGGGAGAAAACCGCCGTTAGCCTTCTGAATGTTGAATTTAATCGAGATATTTATCTGAAAATGAGATGATGACCGTGGTCTACATATTTTTTTATTTTTTATTTTTTATTTTTTATTTTTTTCCAGCTATTTTTATCTTCACAAAGGTTCTTGCTAGTTCAAAAGTTTGCCCGCTGTCATTACCTAATAGCTTTCGAAGCCAGTTCTGCATTCACATGTAATTATTGATGAACTGATATATTCACAGACGCATACGCACACGCACGTAGTGCATATGCATGTATACATATGTGTGTGTATAAGAGAGGGATCAACACCACTTCTACTGTTACACCCCTTAACGGCTAACGCTACACCTCAACAATTTTCAAAGTCGTACAAATCAAAATAAAACCCAACTTTGTAGGTGCATTTTTATACCACTTCAGACCAACTTAACAAAAATTTGGTTTGTCTGCATATTGCTACAATTTCAAGCTGGCAGTTAAATTAAATGGCTAGTATTAACTCAACACTTGAATATAAAAGAAATATCAAAATAATCTTGATCTTTGTGAAAATGATCTTGAACAATATAAGGACATACCTTAGAGGTGTCGTAAGGGATGTAGCCTATCCATATATGTGAGGGAGTATCCCTCTCTTATTTTATCCCCCTTCGTCTTTTTGTGTAAATTAAAAAAGGAATCAAAGTGATTTTTTATGGATACGTTATGTTCAGTAGCAAAATCATCAACTCAAAATCAGGATTGGTTTCAAAATAACAAAGTCGATATACACCATTGAATTTTTTATTTCGATTATCCGTTTGAAATATTATTTTGAATATGCTAGAAGTCTCAAAATGATTTCAAAATTTGCAAAGATGATCCTGCTAACCAACATAACGTATCTACAAAAATTCACTTTGATACGTAAACTTTTTACAAGAAAAGACAATGGGGTTTGGGGATGGGGGATGGATATACTTCCCATGAACGTGTGGGTGTTTTCTTTTTCTTTTCTTTTCTTGGGTGGGGGGGGGGGGGTTATACATATCATAAGCAAGTAAATGAAATTATGTCAATGGTCTACCGATATTTGTGATGCGTGCTATTACATTCATTGTTTAGCCTGAGTAGAAGGTCTCTGAATATGCAAGGTCTCAAATCTTAGCTAAATCTTGTTTTGGACATTTTAATCTGTATTGACAACCTTCTTGAACTACAACTCAAGCAAAGACTTGTATGCTATTTTGGATGAAAATCGTGTTATTAGTTAGTATTCCTACCAATAACTATAACTCTCTCATTAACTGACCATTTTTACAAACTTTTGTGTTTGCTGAAGGAAAGTAAATATATCTTATTGAGCATGATTTGCTTCCTTTTTCAGTTTTGTGCATCATTCACTATGCCTATGCATGCATATCATTCACAAATTCACATGACTATAAATTGATTTTGTTAGTTTTGATGCTTTAATTTGAATGTATCTCTTCTGATTGTCTGCTTTGAATCTTCGATACATTTCTATGTGTATCAGGTAAATCAACAGTTGTAAGCAACGGAAATTAAGTACTGAATGAGGAGAATCAACTACTGAAGTGCATACTAGATAAGTTTGACTTATCAATAATTTAATGTTACTTTGATATGCAACTCCAAGATAAATTTATGAATAGGCCCCAGAAGGTTTCACATCTTGGAATTCAGATAGGAAAACAGTTCACATCTCAGGATGAGATTGTGTTCCAAGTTTTGTCTCGTCCAAGAGGAGAGAAGGGATCTTCTAGATCTCATGCAAGATGAATGCAGTTTAAAGCCCTAATCCCGAAAGTTCACCAAAGACACGTTCATCTTCCCTGAGTGCAGCCTTGTATTTGAACGTACTTGCATAGATTTTCTTATGAATTTAATAAGTTAACCAAATAAAGCATTACGAACTTACAGATTTGAAAAAATAACTAAACTAGCAAAGTAAGTAAATGAAAGAAAAGCTCTGTCCGAAAGAAAGTTGTAAATAGTTATTTAATAATTGGCGAGGACAGATCAAGGAACATATTTATTAACTAACGCAACTGTTACTGAAGATTTACAAATACTAGTCATAATAAATCATAACTTTGTACATTTATGAATGGAGGGCTAACCCAATGAAACTGTAAAGCAATAATTTAAAAAACTTATATTACAAAATTTTAGTAATTATGTTAATTTGGAACAAGGTGTGTAAGCAGCTGTATTCCACTCTAAATTCTCTTTTTAAGCAATGGCAATGCAAGGAAAAGGTATTAACCCATCAATAACCTGAGAAACTCTGATGTACTCCCAACCAACAAATGGTGTGTTTCTTTTAAGCCTTCTGCTGTTTGAAGAGTACCATGCAACTGGTCCAAAGCACTATGTGCAACACTCTCCGTCTTTTGATATTTCCAAACCTGTTATGCATGTTGCATCTTCAATACGACTAATATAGTTGGTGGACAGAAGTTTACCGAATATTAACAATACATGAGAAGTATAAACAAACTAACATACAAGAAATCATAGAAATTATAAGATACCAACAAAGAAACATCAAGAATTCATGAATATTATTATTTTAAACAATAACCACCAGATAGCTAAAAACAATATTAAGAAATTTAAATAATATTATATGCTTCTGGAGTTATGCAAACTGATATTTAAAGGGGAAGGTGAAGATTAAAACAAGCATCAACATGATACTTTCTGACCTCATGAAGTCTGGCTGTTCAACAAACTCTAAAAAATACAATTTAAGCTTTTTAGGTTTCAGAGGAACATCATTTCTAATTTTGAATATGTTTATGTGTGTGTACACGCACGCACCTCTATACAACCCCCCCCCCCCCCCTTTTCTTTATGCACCCACACGTGTGCACGCGCATGTTTATACGTGTTTATGTAATAAATAAAAAAGGATGACTCACATAAACACCAAACTGAAATGAATCACGAATGAAAGAAGAGGTTTATACCTACGGGCTACGATAGTTCAACAAAATTAGCAAACTTGTGGAAATGTTCTAAAATCATTAAAACAGGTTAAAATGGGAGGGAGGTAAATAATATATTCAAGTATATAAGTCCATTGCATATAAGCTGTCATGTACTTATGTTCCAACTTCCAAGTAAATAAGTATAATAATTACTTTATTTTCTCAAGTATGCACTATCTATTAATTGATTAATTGTATACATATACATATATATATATATAATAATAATAATAATAATAATAATAGTAATAATAATAATTACCATATACATATATATTATAATAATTACTATATTTTCTCATGTATGCACTATCTATTAACTATATTATACATACACACACACACAGACATACACACACACACACACACACACACACACACACACACACGTAGAGAGAGAGATAACAAAACCTTTGAAATCTCAACAAAACAAAACAGAAAGGAAATGAAAATTTGAACGTTGTATAACACGAAAACAAACAAAAAAAAACATCCTAAGATGGATTTTAATTTGCTAAGCAACTGCTTGTTTCAGAGCATTTACGTGTGAGCTCATACAATTAATTACAACGCTAAACAGTAACTATCCAAATGATCAGCCATGCATCTTCATATGATACACCAAACTGAATAAAGTTGTCTGCTTAGACGTACAAGTACTTGAATAAGACTCTAGGAGGGTGCTTAGCAATTGCTTGCAAATAAGAAAAGTAGTTTCCAAAATAGACTCAAAAATACTGAAGGCTTTTAACAAAAGTTCTGATATACCTGAGGACGAGAAGCTTGGAACTTTTCATACTCCAACGCAAAACTGCACCTATTTCCATTTCTATTGGAAACAATATTCGAACCAAACACCTCCCTTAACTTCACCAACTCCAAATTCTTTTTTTGATATATCTTTTTCTCACTGTTTATTTGCTGCTTCTGCATTAAACGCAATTTTTTTTATAAACTTGGTCGTACGAAAACAACACAAATACGACTTAAGAGCCAAAAAACCTTGCATTTTTCTGGCGAAGGAATGCGCTTTAATCCAGGAATCGGACCTTTTATTGGGAAATATCGATTTTTTTGGGAATCAAAGTAGAATCCAGGAAGATCTATAATAACGATTATACAAAATTGTTTAGCATAATAAACCAAGTAGCAAAAAACTGTGAAATAAGTACCTTGAGGCATTGAAGGAATGGATTCAAGTGAAATTAAAGTTAGTGGATATGATTTCCAAAATTTTGCTGCGCCTTCTGATTTAGGGCTGAACGGAGACGCTTCGTTCGGACCGGGTGATCAGGTGGGATTAAATATGAGTGGGTGGTGGTAAATGCAGTAAAACTTCTTTTACGTAGTAATCAAAAATTGGTCTAATTTACTGTAATATCCTTCACTTATTTTCTGTGCCTTTGCTAAATACAGTAAAAGTTTCCTCCATGCAGTAATCACTATCAGTGTCTTTCCTGGGAAATGGTGTCGCTCAGCTGTCTACTCCAATAATGAGCCATCAGGTCATTTAATATTAGCAAGGGCTAATCTGTAATTGCCGTTTACTGTATGGAGAAATTTTTTATTGCATTTAACAGTCATGTTAGTTTAGTTAAACTCAAATGCGAACGGACTTTATTCTAATTTTCAAGGCAGGTAGAGCAAATAGAGAGTTTGTCTACGAAAAATAAATGGTATTCTCTTTCTAATATGTTCTTTTTGTATTTTACTTAATAGTATGTTATCAACGCGATCTTTGATAAAAAATTATATGTAGGGACAATCTGTTTTTGTAACCGATATTGAAATCACATCTATCTTTTATCTTTGTCCAGTTGATGAAATCATATTTGAAATCCTCTAATTTTACATTTTTCGGATTTGTTTCCACAATAAATTTGATCTAAATTTAAGTATACTAATCAAAATTCTAAATCTGTTCCTTGATTTTTTTTTCAGATTTGGATTTATGCTCTATTAGAACTATCTTTTGAATCTCATTATATTAATTTCATCTTTTCAGATATGTACTTGTTTTATAAATATAGTTTTCATTTTGAGAACATTTTTGTTTTGGATTGTGATTTAGATGATGAATTTGAGATACATTTTGTATTTCTAGAAGAAATATTTTAATGCTTCTTAAAGAAACAGTTATGAAGAAAATACGTATGCAGAAGATCATATTAAGTTTAGATCTAATATTAATCTTGATTTAACACATCTGAAGTAAATGCAACAACATTTTAAAAAATGGAAAATTGAGAATCTGCATTTTCTATAATGGTAAAAGGTGATATCAATGTAAAAAAATGAAATTAACTTTATATGGATTATGTAATGAAATAAAGTTCTAAAATAAAATTATTTTGGAAAATAATCTTAATTCCCTCAAGTTGTGCAATAACTTAATGTTAATTCTGATATGGTAATTTCATGATCTATATGTCTGTTTTGATATGTTTGGTTAATTTCTTTACGAGATAAATAATTGAAATCTGAGACATGTAGTTATTTATATTTATATTTGTGAATTCTATCTACGGATATGTAGATCTGTGAATGGTTTAATGTAAAATCTTGATTTTATAAACATAGTGTGCTGCTAAAGGCACCCTGAAATGTGCTTCCTAACACCATGCTTAATATAATCACTCTTAATTAATTTAATGTACTTCCAAACACCAGTTTTATTCCTCCACTCAATCCCTAATCACCAAACGTATTCCATCTTCCACCGTTAGTTCAAACGTAAACCCTATTCCTTTTTATCATCTTATCTCGGTTGATCAAATATAAATCTCGACCTGATTTGCTTTCTAACATGATCCGCCATCTACTTCTTCCCCAATTGATTCCTCTTAAACCCTAATTCTCAATTATATTGTAATTCGAGGAAAACTTATTTTAGTAATCATTATTGTTGGATTTTTTAGCAATGAAGGCCGAAAACTTATACACGAATGAAGATCTCGGGAATAGCCAATGCTCTAATGAAGAAGATAAGGTTATTTATCTTAGATTATTTTTCTATGGTTGAGTGCCTATTTTCTATTTCGTGGTGGGCAGAGGCATATGTGTATAGGAAGGATGGTGGTGTTTAGTTATGGTGTTAGGAAGCACATTTCAGGGTGCTTTTAGCAGCACACTAAACATATTCTTTTACTCAGCTTTTGATTCGATATATATATAGGAGCGTTCAATGACACCCCAAATAGTGCAGCACCCATTTAGCCCTCTAATTTCCACCATGCATTCTTGTTTCTCTCTCTTTCCACTAATTCTCTCTCCCTCCGCTATCTTATTTAATTATAAATGGGTGGCTCTCCTTCGGATGCAAAAGGGTTGCCAAGAATTTGGGGGTGTCATATAACCCCCTCATATATATATATATATATATATATATATATATATATATATATATATATATATAGCGTTCAGTGGCACCCCAAATAGTGAGCACCTCATTCGCCCCCATCTCGCATCCTCTCATTTAATATAAATTAAGGTAGTAGAAGGAGAGGGAAGTAGTGGAGGGAGAGAGAAACAAAATGTGTGGTGGGAATCAGGTTGCATTTAGGGGTGCTGCACTGTTTGAGGTGTCATTGAACGCTCGCCTATATATATATATATATATATATATATATATATATATATATATATATATATATATATATATAACACATACATACATAAATACATACACACACATGTATGTGTGTGTATGTATATATACATATAACAATCTGAAACTTTTAACGATTTAAAATAACGTGTTTGACAGAACTTTTACTTGAGAATTTAAAATTTATTTATTTTTGAGATATAAGAATGAATGAAATTGATTTCTGTATATAAGTCAAAACACATATGTCTATTTTGAATAACAAAAATCAGAATGATCATTTATTTTAGAACTTGTTTTCTTTGACACTAACGTGAAATCGATTAATAATATAAACATTGAAATATTAGGTCTTGAAAATGTAATATTTCATATAAAATTGATCCTATAAATTTTATAGTGAAAATGTCAATTTTCGCTCGCTTAGCTTGAATTGAATTATTCGATTGATTTACAGTAGCGACATCTGATATATCGTAACTGACGTTATAACTTAAATTTTGAATTAAAATCTGAAATTTAGGATTTGAGATGCGTATAACTAAGCACAGCGTAGGAATAAATTTCATAGTAAAATACGCAAGTTTGTTCTGTTCGTATATTTGATTAAATTTGAATAAATCGTTTTAAAATGTAAAAAATTTCTCATAGCTTAGGCGCTTTCATTCTAAAAATACTAGACAATTTTCAGAGTAAAACAGTATTTTTCATTTCGTGAAATTCTGACATTGATCTCACCGAAATATTAAATTCAATTGAAAACAACGAGTTTTGCATTAAAAATATATTGTTTTAATGTGATTAAATTGACAACACAAAATGTAAAATTGAATTGAATTGTATTTCAGTAAATTTAGATGATTCCATTGTGTTAAAAAATATCGAACACAAATATTTCGATATATGGAACGATGAAATTCGATTTAACATAGGAAATTGGCTTTTAGGCTGTTGTAGCCCAAAAACGCGTTAGCCTCTATATACGTCTGGGTTTCCTGAAATACTAGCCATCATCTCATTTTTCTGAAATCTCTAATGTCTTCTGAAATTTTGAAATCTCTTCTGATAGATTTTTTTTTTTGGCAATTACAGATCTGAAACATCATCAAAAATTCAAGTATTTCAAATCATGTCATTATATACATCGTTGGAAAGGCCTTGGCAAACACAACTCAAATCTACAATTCGTTTTTGAATCCGATGTTATGTTCATTCTCAAATTACAGTCAAGTTCCAAAATTCAAAATCAAATTTGGGGTTTTTGATTCGGGCGCCGATTGGAGAAGTTGATTAATGGGTATCGTAGATATCGACGACAGGAGTTGAGTGGAAGCGGTCCTATGACCTGACATGACCTATGGTGGTCGACATTTAGGGATTAGGGTTCTAAAACCCCTTAGTTTTGCTGGCACTGGACGCCACCTTGGGCGTCAAGGTCATGTGATTTAGGACGGTAATAGAGCTCGTCGTCCTCTTCCATAGTGGTCGGAGATGATAATTTGCAACGACAGAGGAGCAATCAATGGTCAAGGTTTACTGTAACAACCCGGGATTTTTGAACCAATTTAAAATTTTTATTTTAGCTATTTTAATGGGTTTTGAATATTTAAAATGATTTATTTCAAATAATAACGACTAAAAATTTATTTTAAATTGAAGTTAGAACATATAAATTTATTTTAATTATAAAACGAACTAGAAATGACGCGGTAGTTTGAAAATTCGATTTTAAATTTCAAATGAATGTACAGGATTCAAAATAAATCGGATTTCATTTAAACCAGAAGCATTGGAGTCTGTTTAACAATATCTTTCTAATGAATGTGAAAAAACCAGATTTCATAATATAAATTGAAAGTTATAGTCAGTTTAAAATTTAAAATAGTCGCTATGGAATTTATATATTTTTATTTAAATATATAGCCCTTAAAAATAGTCATTTTGCAAACGACCTCCATTTTCGACGAAACCACTTTTATTGGATCCGGAATGTCAAATTATTGCAAGAATTCTAATTTCATAATTTTTGGAATTAATAAGTGAGCGTGAAAAATTTAAACGTGTTTTGTCATTTCAGTTTAAATTTAATCGACTGGAAAATGGCCATTTTTCAGACGGCCTCCAAATTTGACGAAATTAGTTTTGTTAGGACCATATAATCAAAACATAGCTAGATTTATTTTTCTATAATTTTTGGAGTCCGTATGTGGCCCCGGTAAATTAAAATGTACGTTTAAATTCAATATATATTGATTTATATTTTAATTTTGATAAAACCGATTTAAACATTTGAATTGGCTTATGAAACATATCCCATTGTGTCCGAAATGGGGGTACTTGGCTAGGAACAACAGTCGTTGGGTTCGATTTGGAGTTTAGATTGATAAACCACGAATATTGGAATTAAAATAATAATTAATTATTATATGAAAGCCTATAAAAGCCATTCCTAAACCCTAATCCGTTCATTGAGCCGCCAGCAGAAATCAAGGGCTAAAATGTTCGGATCATCTTCAATTAATTTTGCCAAATCCCTAAATCAATTCACGAAATTTCCAAAACGAATATTAAAGAGAATCTTGTGGGCCTTCAGATGGTATGGGGAAGATCGGTTTATGTGGTATCTTCATCTCGATTTCCGTGTTTAAAGGGAGCATGTTTGAGTGCATTCGCTGGGACTGCCGAGTTTGCAGCGACGCCTGCTGGAGGATGACGGTGCTTAGACACATCGTGTGGGGGTGGCTGATCGATGAACGGTGCGAGGTTTGACGCACGGTGGAGGAAGTTTAATTGGAGCGTGGTTGGGTTTTTGTTCCAATGGTTTCCTGAAGCAATACGATTAATTAAGGGATAAGAAAGGTAATTAATTTATTAATCACTTTATTAATTAATTTAATAATAGTTAACGTATAAATGCTAACAACTTTTTCATACGTTGTCAGAATCCAGTGAAACAGGAACCATTGGGGTCGTGATAGCGTGTACTACATTTTAGAACTAACTAGAAGCAATTTGGAGCAAAGTAGAATTCGAGGCGATTTTAAAAACAAACAGAACAGAAATTCAGAAATAAAAATGGCGAAGTGGAACCCAAAGTGAGAACTCCTTCTCACTAAAATCATTTTATCATGTTATTGTATTCATGTATAAAAATATATAGAATTGCCAGTGTAGTTTTTTTTTATCAGTTTTAATCATTATAAATTGTATACGGTGCCTGTTAGCTCACCTCCCTCGTCCACAGACCATGGACGATTTATTTGATTGTATTTTGTTTTGTTTGTGATGTTGTGATGATTAACATATTAAAAATAATGTTAGTGTTAATATTAATGTGGTGGTTGAAATTAAATTATAAATATCTATTTATAATTTAAACAGTAAAATTGGCTAAGTTGAAAAATAATTCAAACCGAATTAGAATTGGTTAAATTTATCAACCAAGGATTCATTTAAACAGACTATTGTTGTTTAAAAACCCCACACGAGTATTGGGATGATAATTGACATACACTAATCCCAATATTTAGTTGTATATCGATCGATTGATGGACAGACTATGATGAGCGTTATTTGTTTATTTTAGTGCTTATACAGTTGAAAATTGCACTTTGGATGATGTTTGAATGGTTAATGATTATTTATCATTATTGTTGAATACATGTGATGTATAAAATCCATATAACTGAAATTATATGGTAATTGATTGAGTCGCATCCTGATTCAGAAATAAAGAATATTTTAAAATAAAGAATATTTTAAAATAAAGAATATTTTAAAATAACGAATATTTTAAAATAATGTTCAGTGAATTGTCAAAATGTGATTTTGATGTCCGATTTGGGATGGACACGAAAATGTTGAAATATATGAAGCCGAGTTAAGTATATACGCCATTTTCTACTCGAACGAATTTGTTTATCGATTTTATTCATTTTATAATGAATATGAAAAGGAAATGATTTCAAAATCAGATATTTTGAAGATAATATCATTTTTATATCATAATGATATGGAATAATCAATTTTGGCTTAAAATTGAAAATAAAGTTGAAATCATTTTAAAATGAATTTATAAACGATTTAAATGGAAATCGATGATATATATTATATATATTTAATGGCCTGAATAGAATGCGCCGTGCAGCGATCGTTCGCGAATTTTGACCATTAACTTCAAATGGACGTAACGGGAGATCCGACCGTCGGGTTCTCCTAAAACCGGAACCGTTGGATTCGTATCGAAAAGAGCTTTCCTACGAATATAAGAGATTTAAATTTGAATGGTTGGATTTCAAACTATGTCCAAATCAATTTCAGAAAAGGTTGCTATGGATGCAGTTCGGTGGCCATTATCAGAAACCGACTGAAATGGCGATATTAAAATTATGTAAAATTATGTAAAATCATGATTAATGATTTGGAAAGCTTTTGGATGAAAGATTCTAGTTTTAAAAGGATAAAAATATATTTTTATCGAAATGAACTAGTTATTAACTAGAATAATAATCCAATGGTTTTTAGAAATAAATAAATTGGATATCTATATGGTTTTAAATTAATCAGAATTTTCCAATGAATAAATTGGAATGGATTTGAGTGGAAATAATCTTCGGAATATTTCGATATTGGATTCCGTGATTATACGGATATTGTTAAGGAATTTGGAAGATATAAATATCGTTATTCCCAATACGATATTTGTTGGTTTCAGAATTTGATATTGAATATAAGTCGATATTATTTTCTATTCAGAGCCTTGTATTTAATATTAAATTGGATTTTGGGTTTGTCGTGAATGGTGTCTTTAATAACACTGTTCTTAAATCCAGTTGAGAAAAGAATAAATCTTTTAATTAAGATTTAGAGAAATTTACCAATTAATTAATATTTAATTGGAATTGAATTAGAAGTGGATTTTTGGGTTTATCGTGAACGGTGTTTTAAATAACATTTGTTCTTTAACCCAATTAACAATGAAGAGATGATTTGGAATTTATAAATCTTTTTATTAAGATTAATGGAATTTCCCAAAGTAAAGTTTTCCAATTTAATATATTAAATTGGAATTGAATGGAATTCGATTTGGTAATAATCGAGATGAGATTCTGTGAAGGAAGACCATTACTATATATGGAATTTAAAAGGCTTCGCAGTTATTCCATTTATATTATTAGTTTGACACGGGAATTTATATCGATTATACAATGTTACGATTTCCGTGTAGATTCCATTTTGGTGGAAGAGGATTTTGGATTTGCCATGAATAATGTTTTAAATGACATTGATTCTTTAACTCAGTTAAAAACAGGATTAATTCCCAGAAAGTTAAATAATCATAAAGTAACGATTTTTGGATATTAAAACCAAACTGGAGTTTTAATAAATCTTTAAGTAGATTGAAATGAGAATATAATAACTAAATTTATCGAATTCATGAAATGATCGAGAATGGAGTACTACTAGTTTTACTTTAGGCGATAGTTAAATCTTTAATTAGATTTGAAGGTGAAATGGTAATTAAAATTTACTGATAACACCGTGGGTGTTAGATATGGAGTACTACCATTTTTGCTCCATGGGATGAATAGGTTGGGATAGGGATTAATATATAAATAATTACTACAGTAAGGTTCGCTAATTCCGACTAATTTTATAAACCTTGATTTGGTTTAGAAATGTGAAAAGAAAATAAAAACTTTCGAAAACGATATCCAAAGGAAAATTAAAGAATTAGTTTGAAAGAACTTATCTTTGATAAAATTAATGGGAACCTTTCCCTAAAAATGTGAATATTTGAATAAAAGAATATTCTGGATTGGAATGAGGCGTATATTGTGTTTTTATAGCACTTGATTATTGATTATAAAATAGCGAGTTATTCGGAAAGACCGGGTTTAACCCATTCTGAATAATGAATACGATGACTAAAAGTCGACGATGAAGATTGTGGTTGAAGACCAGAGTTCTTTACATCGTTTGGATGATTACTGATGTCTTGATTGGGGTGTACACCCAAGACAGGGTAATAAGTGGTGATCGTCCAGACGTACTTGGAGATCGACCTAATATGCGAGGACCTCTCTCCTGTATTGGACTATGGGACGGGGAATAAGATGCCTCCGGTTTCGTTCAGACCTAGAACAGACTTGCAAATGGATGGTTTGTCTGACGTTGTATTCCTTTATACTGTACTCGTTGATATCTGCTAAATATATATATGTTTGGTGGCGGAGAATTTATTCTCTTGCTTAACATCCTTCTCTGAGACGTACGAGCTTAGAGGTTATATATTGGTGGAAATCAGTGGTACGGTATGGATTGTCAGAGTGGCATGCTGAGATGCAAAAGATCGAGGCTTTTGTTGAAAAGAAAAGTCATGTGGTTGATGATTAAAGCACGGCTTTAATTAGCATGGCTTTGTGTATAGCGTTAATTCGCGAGCCTCACGCCTGGTATGAGTCAAAAACGGGATAGCGACTACAAGGACAGCACGACGTTTCTTTCTAGCTAGGTGTGGTGTCATGGTATGGAGCCTAGACATTTTTACTTATGTGGATGATGGAATGAGGCACCTCGATTATTGAGTCCCTAGTGGCTCAGAGATAGGTCCGATAGGACCGGAAAACGTGTGTTCATGAATAACCAATCCACTAACGTAAGTGTGGACCGACCCTTATGCATCCAAGGGTTTCCCAGAGTGTGTAATCCTGAGGCATTTGCTAGAGTGTCTCGAATCGGGCGGAGCCATCCCTTTCCTCGACTCATAGATGGAAATTCAATTTCCAATACGACATTTTTCGGTTTTAGTTGTAGAACTAGTGTGGCGACATGGTATATGGTACCCATGCCGCTATGATTGATACATTTATATTTGAAGTTGTTTCGACACTATGCACTTATAGTAATATCAAAATGATTTGTTTTAAACGCACCAAGCATGTCTGGCTTTTATAAGGGAAAACTCTATCTTCCGGCTTGCGTTGCATTATGTGATGGGACATGAGTCTTATAATAGCTTCATTTTCCAAAAAGCATTGCGTTGTTTTATTTTAAACTAAGATTCATGTGGACTAAACCCGTTCCGTGATATGCGGCGTGGTCCCGTGATTTACCATATTTTAAAGTAAAGTTTTAATAACTATTTTAGTTCTCACACCAGTCCCATGATTGACTCGGAGTTTATTGTTTCTACCTAAACTCCGGGTGCCCATGTTTTCCACACGGGCAGCTAGTAGTTTTGATTTTCGCAGATATTTCTTTTCACATGATACTGGATTACAGCCAGAGCTATATTCGGAAAGCTTTGTATTCGTATATCTCTTTCAGTTGTGTCAGTTGTTATTTCCCCCTACGCTTTGTATTTATACATTTTATTTCCACTGCGGTGTATTTTAAATCTCTGATATTTTCTGCTGTGTGATATTTATTTACACTTTGAGATATTCTTGTACTCTGACGTAAATTGTTGTAATAGCAATAAAATGTTCTATTGTTTGTATTCTGATGCGTCATATTCTCAACTCAATTCAGGCTTTCCCGATAGTGGAAGTTTGGGTCGTTTCATTGCGGTATCAGAGCTTTGGTTTACAGAGCTCGAGAATAAGACACGTTAGAACCAAACGAAAGAATTCATCAGAGATTGGATTAGTAATATCCTATAAGAATGACTCGTTAGAGATAGGGTTAGAATACCCTAGAATGAGTTTGAAGAGTGCTATTTCTAAAAAAATGGATTTGGTTTTGAAATTTATATCTTATTATACGTATTTGAGTAATTTAATTTATATTTAATTTGGACAATCTAGTATATGAAGATTTTGCATATACGCGTCATGAACATATATTTGAAGTCTCAAATATACTGGATAGATATAGAATCACACTCTAGTCGCCCGGAGATGATTCTGATGATTGATGCATCATCATCAGAGTTTATGTTCGAGTTTCGAAAGTGGGATATCTATATATTCCGAATTGACAGGTGTGAGAACCAAAACTTAGCTCGAATTTATTGTTTGTGATTTGGCACTAAAATATGATTTTGATTATATATAAAAGATATATATTTTAAAAGCTAATCAACTAATTGATTGATGATTGTGTTGTGTGATAATTAGTTCAACTAATTAAAATATTGAAATGATAAAACCAATAAGAGAAAGAAAGGTAAATTTAGCCAAATCAAGTCAAATATTGAAATAAATTGAAAATTAATTGAAATTGCATATATGTACATTTGTATATTATGAACAGGTAATGGCATGGAAGCTAAGAAGAGGAATAAAATTGTACGTCTGACAATTAAGTACATACTTACTGTATTTATTGGGGTTTTGATGATTTTATGAGCCGATTGGCTAACCGCTTGGCTTTTTTCTTTTTCTTTTGGATTGATGAGGGTCCTAGGAGGCAAGTTGTGGTTTTATCGATCATCCCGTACAGAGGAGGTTATGGCGAAATTTTTCGAAAATTTAGGGTGTTAGCCAAATTTTTGGGAAATTCGAAAATTCTTAGAAACTAAAAAGTTGAAGAATGAAAGCCAGAATGAAAATTGAGTTGGTCAATTAAACAACTTTCAGCTCCGTTCCTTTTCAAGGACGAAAAGATTTTAAGTGAGGGAGAATGTCACAACCCGGAATTTCTGAACTAATTTAAAAAATTTATTTTAGCTACTTTAATGGGTTTTGAATATTTAAAATGATTAATAATAACGATTAAATATTTATTTTAAATTGAAGTTAGAACGTATAAATTTATTTTAATTATAAAACGAACTGGAAATGGCGTGGTAGTTTGAAAATTCGATTTTAAATTTCAAATGAATGTACAGGATTCAAAATAAATTGGATTTCCGTAAAACCAAAAGCATTTGAATCTGTTTAACAATATCTTTCTAACGAATGTGAAAATTCCAGATTTCATAATATAAATTGAAAGTTATGGCTAGTTTAAAATTTAAAATAGTCGCTATGGAATTTATATATTTTTTAATTAAATATATAGCCCTTAAAAATAGCCATTTTTGCAAACTACCTCCGTTTTCGACGAAACCCCTTTTGTTGGATCCGGAATGTCAAATTATTGCTAGGTTTCAAATTTCGTAATTTTTGGAATTAATAGGTGAGCGTGGTAAATTTAAACGTGTTTTGTCATTTCAGTTTAAATTTAATCGACTAGAAAATGTCCATTTTTCAAACGGTCTGCAAATTCGACGAAATTAGTTTTGTTAGGACCGTATAGTCAAGACATAGCTAGATTTATTTTTCTATAATTTTTGGAGTCAGTATGTGGCCCGGTAAATAAAAATGTGCGTTTAAATTCAATATATATTGATTTATATTTAATTTTGATAAAAACTGATTGAAATAGTCGAATTGGCTTACGAAACATATCCCATTGTGTCCGGAATGGGGGTATTTGGTTAGGAGCGACAGTCGTTGGGTTTGATTTGGAGTTCAGATTGATAAACCATGAATATTGGAAATAAAATAATAATTAATTATTATATAAAAGCCTATAAAAGCCATTCCTAAACCCTAATCCGTTCATTCAGCCGGCAGCAGAAATCAAGGGCTAAAATGTTCGTATCTTCTTCAATTAATTTCGCCAAATCTCTAAATCAATTCATGAAATTTCCAAAATGAATATTAAAGAGAATCTTGTGGGCTTTTAGATGGTATGGGCAAGAATAGTTTATGTGGTATCTTCGTCTCGATTTCCATACTTAAAGGGAGTACGTTTGAGTGTGTTTTCTCACACACTGGGACTGCTGAGTTTGTAGCGACGCTTGCTGGAGGATGGCGGTGCTTCGACGCATCGTGTGGGGGTAGCTGATCGATGAACGGTGACGGGGTTTGGCGCACGGTGGAGGAAGTTTAATTGGAGCGTGGTTGGGTTTTTGTTCGAACGGATTCCTGAAGAAATACGATGAAAGATGATAATTAAGGGATAAGAAAGGTAATTAATTTATTGATCACTTTATTTATTAATTTAATAATAATTAACGTATAAAAGCTAACAACTTTCTCGAACGATGTCGGAATCCAGTGAAACAGGAATCATTGGGATCGTGACAGCGTGTACTACATTCTAGAACCGATTAGAAGCGATTTGGAGTAAATTAGAATTTGAGGCGATTTTAAAAACAAACAGAACAAAAATTCAGAAATAAAAAATGGCGGAGTGGAACCCAAAGTGAGAACTCCTTCTCACTAAAATTATTTTATCATGTTATTGTATTCATGCATAAAAATATATAGAATTGCTAATGTAGATTTTTTTTAATCAGTTTTAATCGCTATAAATTGTATACGGTGCCTGTTAGCTCACATCCCTCGTCCACAGACCATGGACGATTTATTTGATTGTATTGTGCTTTGTTTGTGATGTTGTGATGATTAACATATTAAAAATAATGTTAATATTAATGTGTATTATAAATATCCATTTATAATTTAAATAGTGAAATTGGCTAAGTAGAAAAATAATTCAAGCCGAATTAGAATTGGTTAAATTTATTAACTAGCGATTCATTTAAACAAACGGTTGTTGTCTGAAAACCCCACACGGGTATTGGGATGATAATTGACATACACTAATCCCGATATTTAGTTGTATGCCGATCGATTGACGGACAGACTATGATGAGCATTATTTGTTTATTTTAGTGCTTGTACAGTTGAAAATTGCACTCCGGATGATGTTTGAATGGTTAATGATTATTTATCATTATTGTTGAATACATGTGATGTATGAAATCCATATAACTGAAATTATATGGTAATTGATTGAGTCGCATTCTGATTCAGAAATAAAGAATATTTTAAAATAATGTTTAGTGAAAAGTCAAAATGTGATTTTGATGTCCGATTTGGGATGAACACGAACACGTTGAAATATATGAAGCCGAGTTAATTATATACGCCATTTTTAACTTGAACGAATTTGTTTATCGATTTTATTCATTTTATAATGAATACAAAAAGGAAATGATTTCAAAATCAGATATTTTGAAAATAATATCATTTTAATATTATAATGATATGGAATAATCGATTTTGGTATAAAATTGAAAATGAAGTTGAAATCGTATTAAAATGCATTAATAAACGATTTATAAAATACGATTTAAATGGAAATCGATAATATTATATATATATATTTAATGGCCTGAATAGAACACACCGCACAGCGACCGTTCGCGAATTTTGACCATTAACTTCAAATGGACATAACGGGAGATCCGACCGTCGGATTCTCCTAAAACCGGAACCATTGGGTTCGTATCGAAAAGAGCTTTTCAATGAATGTAAGAGATTTAGATTTGAATGGTTGGATTTCAAATTATGTCCAAATTAATTTTAGAAAAGGTCGCTATGGATGCAGTTCGGTGGCCGTTATTGGAAACCGACTGAAATGGCTATATTAAAATTATTAAAAATATGAAAAAATTATGTAAAATCATAATTAATGATTTGGAAAGCTTTTGGATGAAAAATTCCAGTTTTGAAAGGACAAAAATATATTTTTATCGAAATGAACTAGTTATTAACTAGAATAATAATCCAATGATTTTTAGAAATAAATAAATTGGATTTGTATATGGTTTTAAATTAACCAGAATTTTACAACAAATAAATTGGAATTGATTTAAGTGGAAATAATCTTCGGAATATTTCAATATTGGATTCCGTGATTATACGGATATTATTGAGGAATTTGGAAGATATAAATATGGTTATTCCCAATATGATATTTGTTGGTTTCAGAATTTGATATTGAATATAAGCCGATATTATTTTCTATTCAGAGCCTTGTATTTAATATTAAATTGGATGTTGGGTTTGTTGTGAATTGTGTCTTTAATAACACTGTTCTTAAATCCAGTTGAGAAAAGAATAAATCTTTTAAATAAGAATTAGAGAAATTTACCAATTAATTAATATTTAATTGGAATTGAATTAGAAGTGGATTTTTGGGTTTATAGTGAACGGTGTTTTAAATAAGATTTGTTCTTTAACCTAATTAACAGTGAAGAGATGATTTGGAATTTATAAATCTTTTTCTTAAGATTAATGGAATTTTCCGAAGTAAATTTTTCCAACTTAATATATTAAATTGTAATTGATTGGAATTCGATTCGGTAATAATTGAGATGAGATTCCGTGAAGGAAGACCGGTACTATATATGGAATTTAAAAGGCATCGTCGTTATTCCATTTATATTATTATTCTGACATGGGAATTTATATCGATTATACACTGTTATGATTTCCATGTAGATTCCATTTTGATGGAAGGGGATTTTGGGTTTGCCGCGAATAATGTTTTAAATGACATTGATTCTTTAATCCTGTTAAAAGCAGGATTAATTACCAGAAAGTTGAATAATCATAAACTAATGATTTTTGGATATTAAAAGCAAACTGGAGTTTTAATAAATCTTTAAGTAGATTGAAATGAGAATAGAATAATTAAATTGATCGAATTCATGAAATGATCGAGAATGGAGTACTACAAGTTTTACTCTAGGCGATAGTTAAATCTTTAATTAGATTTGAACATGAAATGGTAATTAAAATTTACCGATAACACCATGGATGTTAGATATGGAGTACTACCAGTTTTTCTCCACGGGATGAATAGGTTGGGATTGGGATTAATATATAAATAATTACTACGGTAAGGTTCACTAATTCCAACTAATTTTATAAACCTTAATTTGGTTTAGAATAGTGAAAAGATAATAAAATCTTTTGAAAATGATATCCAAAGGAAGATTAAAGAATTACTTTAAAAGTACTTAACTTTGATAAAATTTTAATATTTGAATAAAAGAATAGGCGTATGTTGTGTTTTTATAGCACTTGATTATTGATTATAAAATACGCGAGTTATTCGGAAAGACCGGGTTTAACCCATTCTGAATAATGAATACAACGATTAAAAGTCCACGATGAAGACGGTGGTTGAAGACCGAAGTTCTTCACATCATTTGGATGATTACCGATGTCTTGATTAGGTTGTCCACCCAAGACAAGATAATAAGTGGTGATCGTCCAGATGTACTTAGAGATCGATCGGATATGCGAGGACCTCTCTCCTGTATTAGAGACATGGGACGAGGAATAAGGTGCCTCCGGTTTCGTTCAGACCCAAAACGGACTTGCAAATGGATGGTATGCCTGACATTGTATTCTTTTATATTGTGTTCGTTGATCTCTGCTATATATATATATATATATATATTTGGTGACGGATAATTTTTTCTCTTGCTTAACACTCTTCTCTGAGACGTACGAGCTTAGAGGTTATATATTGGTGGAAATCAGTTGTACGGTGTGGATTGTTAGTGTGGCATGATGAGATGCAAATGATCAAGGCTTTTGTTGAAAAGCAAAGTCTAGTGATTGATGATCAAAGCATGGCTTTAATTAGAATAGCTTTGTGTATAGCGTTAATTCGCGAGCCTCACACCCGGTATGAGTCAAGAACCGGATAGCGATTGCAGAGGGACACGACGTTTCTTTCTAGCTAGGAGTGGTGTCATGGTATGGAGCTCAGACATCTTTACTTATGTGGATGATGGAATAAGACGCCTCGATTATTGAGTCCCTAGTGGCTCAGAGATAGCTCCGATAGGACCGGAAAACGTGTGTTCAGGAATAACCAATCACTAACGTAAGTGTGGACCGGCCTTGAAGCATCCAAGGGTTGCCCATAGTGTGTAATCCTGAGGCATTTGCTAGAGTGTCTCGAATCGGGAGGAGCCATCCCTTGCCTCAACTCATAGATGGAAATCCAATTTCCAATACGACATTTTTCGGTTTTAGTTGTAGAACTAGTATGGTGACATGATATATGGTACCCATGCCGCTATGATTGATACATTTATATTTGAAGTTATTTCGACACTATGCACTTATAGCAATATCAAAACGATTTGTTTTAAACGTACCAAGCATGTTTGGCTATTATAAGGGAAAACTCTATCCTCCGGCTTGTGTTGCATTATGTCATGGGACATGAGTCTTATAATAACTTCATTTTCCAAAAAGCATTGCGTTGTTTTATTTTAAACTAAGATTCATGTGGACTAAAACCGTTCCGTAACGGCGTGGTCCCGTGATTTACCATATTTCAAAGTAAAGTTTTAATAACTGTTTTAGTTTTCGCACCAGTCCCATGATTGACTCGGAGTTTATTGTTTCTACCTAAACTCTGGGTGCCCATATTTTCCACACGGGCAACTAGTAGTTTTGGTTTTCGTAGATATTTCTTTTCACATGATCCTGGATTACAGTTGGAGCTATATTCGGAAAGCTTTGTATATGTATATCTCTTTTAGTTGGGTCAGTTGTTATTTCCCGCTACGCTTTGTATTTATTCATTTTATTCCGCTGCAACGTATTTTAAATCTATGATATTTTCTGCTATGTAATATTTATTCATACTCTGAGATATTCTTATACTCTGACGTAAATTGTTGTAATAGCAATGAAACGTTCTATTGTTTGTGTTCTGATGCATCGTGGTCTCATCTCAATCCGAGCTTTCCCAATAGGGGAAGTTTGGGTCATTTCATTTACGGGTCCTACGCATGAAAATGGGTTCATGAACATATGTTTTGTGTAGCGTGATTATGCTGAGCCGGAAGAAGAAAATTGATGGTGATGTGGCAACTTTTGTGTTATTTTTATTTTTATTTTATTTAAATTCCAATCACATTAACATGAGTAACTTTTGCATACGAACTCAGATTGTCGCGCGGTTTTCTTTGTTGGGTTCATATCAAAGTTCTGGGTGATATGAAGGTGGTTTGGTTAGATTTGGAGACTGTCAATTTTTTTGCATTCATTTGAAATTCAGATTCGCATAAAAACAAACGTGAGTATTTTAACCCACTGTAATAAGATATCTGTAACGACCCGGAAAAATGCGATCTTGGTTATCCGATATACAACACATATCGAACATCCAAGGATCGAAAATATCCGAAATGTTAATGAAAGAAATTAGAGGGTGAGGAAATATGAGATAGAAACTTAGAATAGAAGAAGAAGAACACAACATCAGAGTAACACGAATCTCACAGCAGAACGAACAACATATAATAGATAATATATCCTTGAAATAAAATCTGTATATGTATACACATCATTATCAAAGTACAACACTTACAACACAGCGGAATAATAATAGCTATATAATCCTGAAGCCTCCTGCTCCAGCTCTTCAAGTATCTGTAAATCCTGACTACTTGACTGCCCGTACAAAATTGGGCACCCAAGAGTTTAGGGAAAACAAAACAAAATAAACTTCGGGTCAGTCATGGGACTGGTGTGAGTAAAACAGTTTAAAAACAGTTTGAGCCAATAAACGATATCCCATAAGACCACGCCATATAACGAAACGGGTTTTTACCTCATGAGAATCCAAAGTATCTTTATATCAAAAACCTTTTGATATTATAATAATGTCTATCAACCATAATTATATAATCATCTAGCAGAAACGCTTCCATCTCACGTTCTACATATATAGTATACAATCAAAACCGCAAGCACGTATTGGGTAATGGATTTCCAACTATGACAAGGTATGGAACCACCTTTCGCTAGTATACCTCTAGAGAGGAATACACTCGGTTCAACAAGTACATATTGCAACCCGGCCACACATGACCGACCACTCATTTCGCTTGAGTGTATCGAATGTATATTACCAACGGTTGGGATCAACAATCGTATCCCGAATGGGACAACATCAACAATAGATTTTTAGAAGTAAATGAAACTCTAGATCAGGTGATTATACACCCTACTTCGGAGTGACCGACTTAGCCATGCTGCCTGCCCGATTTCTGTCATTTACCGGATGTGAGGCTAGAAGCTACGCTTTATCATCACACCAGATTCACTTCGAATGCCACGTCGTCAAATCCATCAAATCACTGATTGACGTCCTCAATAATACATTATGTGTTAGCTAAAAGAAGTTTCCTTCTCCGCTTCCACTCTTGGTACGGTTGGAGAAATCAATATACGTGATCGTTTGGAAATACTCTGTCAGACATATGTCCATACAAGTCATCCAGGAACAGGATGAACCGAAGGCACTATTCAGTACATCCATCTTAGGCACTGTTATCTAAGGCTTATACAATAGCCCTTGCACTTTACTCCGTCTTCAATTATCTTTGGCATATATGATTCGCAATGCTTATGCCAATACAGAGTGGTTCTTTGGATAATAATCCAACCGGTCTCTCCATATTAACAACGTTAAAATGGCCAAAACTTTGATAATCGGTGAGTTAACTATCAAATGAAAACACGTGTGCAAACAACGATATTATTTCCAAATGGAAATACTATCAATCAATCATCAATCATATATATATATATGTATGTATATATATTCACATTTCCTTATTTTCTATGTTTTAGAAAATATACGTTATTAACAGTGGAAAACATTTCCATTGTTATTTACATATCACTATCATTTCACAACTATCAATCCCTGACTGTAAACTAGTAGGAGAACAAATTCCCTAAGTACAAACCCCAAGGCCGAGACCAACATCAGATCGATACTCAGAAAACTATTCAACTTAACTAATCTCTAGTCAGTTTCTAATCTTGTTTAACTTTATTTGATATACTCTATTTCGAATAACTAATATTCGATAAACTCTATTTCGATTAATTCTAATTTCGATATAACTCCATTTCGTTTCTAACACTTAAGTCTTATTTAAAATTCCCTTTTATAACTCTATTTATTTCGTAAATAAATAATTCCTTTGATAACCTTTATTTGTAAACGTTTTTTTTTACAAATATTTCTCTTCCTATATTTGTCTATTTATTTTCTAAATAAATAATCATCTTATACTTCTATTTATTCTATTTGCAAATGATTTGCAAATATTTCCTTTATAATCTAGTTGCAAATGGTTTTCAAATAATTCCTTTAGGGTTTTATTTCTAAGTATTTCCTATTTATAAATAATCCATTTATAAATAAATTTCTATTTATAAATATTCCATTCTATAAATAATTCCTTTTATAAAATCTTCTTTGATTTTAAAAATATAATCTCTTTTATAAAATCCTTTGATTTTATAAATAATTTATTTTCAATATTCATTTTGAAAATTCCCTTTTTCCACATTCCGGTATGTTATGGTATTTAACATATCAAATCACGTTGGCCAATATCGTTCAAACACACACAATCAACAACAGGTTATAATTCACATCATATATCAAAATATATGAAAAGCAATAAAATAATTGTTGTGGAATCCAGTCGGATTCCTCCAACCTGTTTCCCTGCATCCACAGATGTTACACAATAAATTCAACATTCTTTTCAGTTCCGTATGATATATTCCGATAAACAGAATCAATATAGAAATTCAACTAACTGACTAGCAGTTCAATCAAATAGTCAACACACAGTCAATCAACCAATATTTAACAGTTCTAAAAATACAACATGAAATTATAAACTGTTCAGAGTTAGTGAGATTTACTCACATTGGACGATCATCGTTAATAACGATAACCATCGCTTGGTTCAAACGGACAATTTATTTTGCTATAAATTGTAACGAGCTCGGATTCACTCCCAGTTAGTTCTATGTTGTTGCTCATGTCCATACGATCCCAACACAACTGACGGTTCTCGATTTCGACTCCGTATGAGCTAGATATCGCGTAAACAAGTTAATACATTTTTAATATAAAATAAAAATTGAATTCCTATTTTTTTTATTAGGCTTTACCCTTTCAAACGGCCCATCCTCCTTTAACAAACCCACACCCGCTCCTTCTCCATTCCTTTTTGCCACGTCGGCCCATTCAAATCTGACCGCACCTGGACTCCTTCTTCCTCCAATGAAACACGACACAACCTCCTCTCGACATTGCCAAAATTCCAAGCTCCCAATCCTCCTGAACCCAGTTTCTTCTCTACTTCACGGTTGTCCTTCAACCAATGTCAGCTCGTCCACGGATGACCTTGCAACCACCACCATAGGGCTTCTCATCAACACCGTTCCAAGCTCACACCAACTTCGTCGATGGGTTCTCCAGTCTCGACCCTGTACACTCACGTGTGTACACTTTCTCTTTCACACATTTATACTCTCTCCTTCACACCGCATGTAATCATCTTCTCATAAACGTATCCCCACACCAGTATTTCAAACGCAACATTCCAACTCGACGTTTTCATCTCCTGTTTATGTTTTCCAGATCTCACGCATGTATATCAGTATATGTGCACCGGATTCTCCTCCTTATGTATTACCACTTCCATACCATTTTGCACTCGTCTCCTATACGAGCAGACACCCACTTCTTCCCAGAAATGAAAATCACGCTCCGCTTTTGTTACATGACCAGTACTCTTTTGCATAGATATTTTCTCTTCTGTGGTTTTGTTTCAGGAGTTGCATGAGTTCATCATGTAATTTATATTTTGTTTGGAAATTTTTGAACTGGTTTCTAAGAAGTGCGGTATTTAAAAGCTTCCCGGAGGAAAAAGAACAGAAGTAGAGGATTAGGCAGTATTTATATGCTTAAATGTTGTTTAATCCGTGGATATATGAAATGCCACGAATTGTCACTTCGATCCATATGATAGCGTACCAACCCCTTTTTACTGTGTGATGAAGAGAAGGTGTACGTGATAAGTTGGATAGGAATATCCTTTTTCCTTGGTTGCAAAAATGCATAGTAACATGGACAAAACCCCATCCTTTACTGCTAAGGTTCCAAATGTGTCCCCAAATAATGCACAAGTATTGTATATTTGTTTTTAAATCTTAGATATTTTAGGGTACCGCTTTACGTGAAATTCTGTTCATCTAAGGACGAACATCGACAGAAATAAAAATATAGTCGTGTCGAGCTCGGTGTCACGATTCCAAAAATATAATAATACCGGTAGGTTAGCTTGTTTTGTGAAACCCCGAAATGTTGATTACAGGGTGCAAAATACTCCAAACAAAAAGTTGCTTATTTAATTAATTAAAAATTTCCATAAAATTCCAAAAATTAAATTATCGCTATGTCTCAAAAGAACCTTGTATAAATTCAAATCCGATATCTAGTTATATCGAATAAACCGTTATGGTCGATAAACGATTCTATAACGACTATTTTAAAATTTGATTTGGACATAACTCTCAATCCACACGACGAAATCCTGATTTTTTTCCTCCACTAGAAAGATATACTCCACCGGCTCCACACGTTTCTTGTTTCACAGAAATCCGATTTAAAACGGAACCTGTATATCCAGTTGAAGTTCGAATCGCCAATTTACGAACTACAGCGCCATTTCAAGCTCGATTTTAATTATAATATAATTATACGTTCAAACTGTCGTTATTTAAATATATTCGTTATTCTAATTCAATTCTAAACTGGATTAAATATCACAGATGACCCAGTTCACACCATATCGCCATTTCTGCTAATTCTGATTATTTCAGAATTAAATATATTATTTAATTTATTATTTTAATTAAATATTCACCATTGTTTGATTAAAATACCATTTAATTCACTATATCACTATTTATATTATTAAATAAATAAATTATAATACCTCTGCAAATGCGGGTCATGACAATATCTATGCAAATTAAATTAAATTTATGGTATGTTATAATTTATTTAACTGACATTCAAGAATAAAATTTGACATCAAAATTGATTTTAATCATAAATTGATACTTGACACATGTTAAATTGATATGTATGAAAGTATTGTTTGTAAATGAGGTGTACGTTTAAATTGATTTAAATCCGAACTATAAGTAAATTAACATTTGTCTGATTCGATATCTAATTAATACTGAAGTTAAATTGCTAGTTAAATATCGATATTTGATAACTGGCACCATTTGACATATATTGATTATTTGGAAGATGATTTTATGTTATGTTCATTTGTTGTAGTGATGATTGATTGGATGTTGTTGCTGATGATTCCTGATTATGTTGTACATTTGTCATTATATGCCACTTAAATGGGATAAATTGATAATCTGTACACTTGGGCACCAAATACTTGAATTGAATTAAGAAATAGGTTGAAATTATATGTACCTATGACATCCAGTAAGAGTTGAAATGATATATACTCATGAAATTGAAATTAAATTAAATGATCACTTGACCATAGGGTAAAAAATTAAATAGAAGCACTATGGTCAAATGAAATATTTTGTATTAAACTAATTTATTTAAATTGATTTTGTTCACGATTTATTTTCATAACTTTATATATTTCATAATTATTTCAATTTAAACTATTATATATAAAACTTAACTATTATATCTTTTATGTATATTTTATAATAGATATTATATGTAAATTTAACTATTTGGTCTTTTAATAATTATTTTAAATTACATTATTTATATAAAACTTAACTATTATATTTTAATAATTATTTAAATTAAACTATCTATTTTTCTGGCAGAGCCGACCAGTTTTTAAAGTGAGGGCAAATACTTATTATTATAACAAATAATAACTACAGTTAATACAGGAGCATGGCAGACTGCCAAACTACACTCGGTTTTTAAGGTGGACCTCTCACTATAGATGGTTTTATAGTGGACTATCCACTACGGCTTTACAAGCTTACAGAGCAAGTGCTAGACTAAGGTATCCGGACCACATAATTACCTTATTCTTGGCACACCACACAGGGTGGTGAAATAAAAATTACATACAGCACAAGTACAAATATTATAGTATAAAGAACAAAGTACAAGGCCTAGAGCCACACAAAGCTACAACAACATCACAAGAAGTGTCAAAGATACTAACCATCAGAACACTACAACAATTATGCACATTCACTTCCTAGCTAAGAATAAAATGCTACCCATGCTACACATCTCCAACACCAACACAACCAAGGTGCGATAGAGCAATGAGAAGGATAATATGACATTAAAGATGACCAAAGCATGAATCACACAACAGCATGACCACGCATCTCCTCCAAAAGGATGACACGAACAATGGCAATAAGATCATGGCACCATTTACATACAAGCATCATAGCGGATTGCAAGGCAAGAAAAACCTTCCTAATATACCATAGCATAAGCATGATTAATGAGAGTGGAAGGCAATGAAAGACCACCAACTAAAACCGAGTTATCAAGGGCCAGAGCTTCACTTGTTAACCAAGCTAGCAACATAAGGTGACCAGCACGTCAATACTTAAAACCCACCCAAAGTAGCAAAAACCAACTCCAAAGGACCAAAGTAAGAGATCCAAATTCAACACAACCGACAAAACTTCAGCCTAAACAAAACTGAACAGCTATCAGATTGATCTTTCAAGATGACAACCAAGATCACATTGAATACCTAACTCCTCAAAATGATCCAACACAACCTACTCCACATCCCAGAAATGCCAGTCATACACCACGTCAGCTCATCAGGCTAGAGGCGAAGTATATAATCCCCTTTGCTTACTCGATATCTAAAGGTAATCAAAGGCATATCGGGTCAAAGAAACAGTCGAGTCGCACAATACCTTAAAGAGTTAGACATTACTACGAAACGAGGAAGCTTTGCAAAGAAGTCGAAACCTCCAAATCCCCAGAAAGCCGAAACCACCACCAAGAGATAGACATATCCAAAGAACGTCGACAACACATGAAACCTAGCAACCCCCGAAACTGACCCCAATCCACCTAACTAGAATCAGACAGAGCTAGACAAAAATGCACCAAGCAATGTGAAGCACGAACTGGCTAGGTAACCTCTCTCTGCACATAATCGGAAATCGATCGGCACGAGATTACAAAGTCAAACCTGAGGAGGCAATGAAAATGAGCACATTAAAACCAAGAGGGGTCGCTGCGTAGGGGAAGTGGAGGGTAGGTTGTGAAGTTTAGGAGAAAGGAAATAGGAGTCGAGATGATCGTTTAAAATCAGGGTTAATGGAGTGGAGGGGATTGGATGAACACCCACACAGGCGAAAGCAGGAAGCGAAGGAGGAAAGCCTTAGAATAAAAGGGTCGATTAGCAGAGAGGAGATAGCGGAGGAGATAAAGTGTATAAAGAAGTGAAGAAAAAGGATATTTCTTCCAATCGTCATTAACATGGTTCATTCAAATGATGCCAAAAGTTTATTGTATAAAACTAAATTAAACTATCTTATATAAAACTTAACTATTGTATATTTTAATAATTATTTTAAATTAAACTATCTGATACAAAATCTAACTTTTATATATGTTACAACTAATTTAATCTATCTATTTTATATTAAACTTAACTATTTTAATTAAAACTACAAAATCTTAGGTTTAACTATTATATAGTTTATAATTATTTTTATTAAACCATTATATATTTAATTTAACCTTTACACATTTTAAAATTATTTTAACTAAACTAACATATATTAAATTTAACTATTGCACATTTTATTACAATTCTAATCAAATTTAACTGTTATCTTTTATATCTATTTTCAATATATATTAATTTAACTATTTTATTTTGAAACTCTTTCAATCAAACTATTTTACATTAAATTTAACTAATTTATAACTATCTTAAATTAAAACTAGTATATTTGTAATTTAATTTTTTTTGGGCAAAGCTAGTCGCCTTTTAGAGTGGATCATTCCAATTATAGCAAATAATGACTACAAAATATAACGCGAGATAGGAAAACCGCCTATCTGCTACAGATATTCTGATACTAGCTACAATAGAAACTCAATCTAACATCACGCAGGGTGTGATCAGTTACAATATCATTACTACCAGAATAATATTACAAACATAGATGATTCACATTAACCATACTATCCACAAAGGAAAACTTAATTTAATGGCTACAAGTAGTCCAGAATCTTGATACTTCTATTCACTAGCCTATTACCAACAAATAGCTAGCTACAAGAGACGCAATTACACTAGTTACTAGTAATAGCTCAATTTTTTTCTTCAATTGATACTAGCAGAATAACATCCACATGAGCAAGCCAAAAGAACAACATATAAGTGATATCAACCCAGTTACAGGGGTAGGCAGCAACTGCAAAGACCAACGAAAGCCGAGAAAGCCAAGGCAGAGGATTGAAGCAAAGCAGAAGTTAAAATTGGCTTAGATCAGAGCATCAACCAGAACGAAGCAATCATCAACACCAATAAAATAACCCGATAAGATACCATAATTTATTAAAAAAAAAGCAAGCCAAGTTCAGCTAGATCTTGAAATATAACTACGCCAATAGAGCATCAAATAGTAACAACATGAGTGATAGAAGCAGAAAACAGACAATAGAAGCTAACCTAGATGCTACGAGGAAAATAATAACACTGGAAAACACCCAAATTAGCACACACCTACAACGTACTCTGTTAGTGGAGAACCAACCAGCAACCAAACATGCAAATACTACCAGATCCAATACCACACAACCAAATATCAACCCAAATTCTTACCCGAGGATTGACACCTACTAGGTGATGCCAGTTTAAAACGAGTAGGATTGGGGACGGAAAGCAGGTGAAACTGAGAGGAAGTAGGGGACGCAGAAGCTAGGGTTACACTAATGGTACTTGGAGGCGACCAAATCGATAGGAAAAAGGAACAACGTTGGTCAGTCAGCTGGATTAGAATCGAGATCTGAATCTTGTTTTATAGGTAGAGCCCTAACCATGATGGGGAAATCTAGGTAAGATGGGAGAAGAATTGAAGGGAAAGAGACGATGCGGTTTGAGAAGGAAAAGATTGGAGAGGAAATAGATACAGGAGAAAGAAGGCAGAAAAAAAAACCTAGTCGCCATTGTAGTGTAGGGAGCTCATTCCGTTAAATCCAATCTAAATATATATTTGTAATTCAATTATTTTAAATAAAAGTCTATTTTCAATCTTAACTTTTTAAGTCCAAATTGTTTGAATATAAAGATTCATTTAATAACAATATTTGAAATCAAACTTGAATTTTGACAATAAATCATTCTGAAATATGAGATTTGAAAATTTGAAACTAAACCAAGTATTGATTATATTTGAATTAAATGATAAATAAACCAACAAATGAAGTAAATTGATCTATAACATTGAAATATGATTTCAAATATAAAGGACCACAACGTAAAAATGTAAATGTTTGGCTGTTAAAGAGACTGAGGTAGGACATTGTCATATCCTTTACCAATATCGGGAACTACCGTATGTGGTCGACGAATTTAGAATGAAGTAAGATGGTTTGGTGAATGCTACTGGAATGAAGTAAGAGAACAGTGATGAATATCCTTGACCCTGTAGTCAAAATTAAAATGACTAAAACTGGAGCTATACCGTGACCAAGTGGGTTAGCTAACCCAATCGGCAACATTTCTTCCTTGATTATTATGGTTCCTCGGTTTGATTTGATTTGATGCATATCCATGATTTTGGGAGTGTTGTTCGAGGTGGGCGGTAGTTGCGGCCACTGTTTTAAATCTTGAAAATATCATCTAAGATCTCCTCTGGTATCTCGTTTTGGTCTCCTTTTGAAATGAAACAACAAGTATCACTGTAAATATCATTTCGAATATTTCTCCCGAGATATTGCAATATCGAACGATATATCGGCTAATATGAAATACTTGAATATCGCCTGAGATCTTGTTCTTTTGGTTAAGATTTAAATCTATGTGTGAATCAGAACAATAATTAAAAAACTCAAATCTAACCACGATAATCTCCTTCTATTTTACATTTTTCATGTTAAATGACCATACTGTATGTTCATATATGTTCGACAATGCTTATGATTTTCAAATTCGTCTTTTTTTCATACATATTATCTTGAAATTATGTACTTTATGGTCTATTTATGCGGTATTTTTAATGTTTTGGATTTTTTATTGTTTTATGTCCAACAATAATTCATTTTCATGGATTATATGTTTTAAGCACTAATCTATTTGCATTGTGTAATAGTTCCGTTTTAAGCATACTACGTTTAACGTATGAATGATATTTTGTAAATTAAGAATAATAAAGTGATTTTGCAATTCAAGTTTAAGTTACTATATTTTTAATAACATTCAGAAAAATTATTTTGTAACAATATCTGTTTTGAACATGTCATGTACCCCGAGATTGTTCCGATATGAACTTTTAGACCCGAGATGGAAATTCGAGACGAACCCCCGAGTTTGACTCATCTCGTCCAAGATCTCCGCCGATATGAGTTCAAGTCTCCAAAATCTCTGGGACGAAACACGGTCGATATCCTAGATTTGAAACCTTGGTTGCGACTATGCGTTACCATCGGCCCTGGCGCGCAACTGGTAGATTCCTACCCTGGGAATTGCCTTGCGTGCCTTGTTATATTATCCTGATTGCGCTCCCTGTGATTCTGATTTGTACCGTACTTATGGGGTGTCTTTTGATAGCCGCTAGTTTACAGTGGACTTACAGTATTTGTATGGACTACGTATTATAAACAGTGTAAGGGTAAAAATGTAATCTCGCTTACGCTAATTTAATATTTTACTTAATGAATAAACACTATTATAATAGCGCATTAATTATACAATATATAGCTTAACGAGTCCTTAGGAGATGGAAATTATGATGACCCACATACCCTCACCCTTTAAATTGACTATAGACCACACAAGTTCTGTCCAAAAAGTAAGCATTCACGAAAAGTCTTGCGATAAACCGAATTTCCGATCTTCGATTGTGATACTTAACACATCCATGATATTCATGTATCGCAAAAACCAAATCTAGCAAACTAAAATTTTCAGTGTTTATTAGAGAAAACACATCGGAACAGAAACAAAAGACAAGAACAGAATCTCACAGCGAAATAGAACAAATATAATATTTAACATAACTTTACAACGGAGAATTTTAAATAATCAGAATAAACATACAATGGATAGTTATAAACTATATCCTCACATAATGCAACCACGACATTCAACTTTAGATAATATAATACGCTATGCTTTCTGACGAAGATCACCTGCAGCTCTTCTGGAATCGTCTGGGAACTCCTCGAGTCCTGTCTAAACCTGAAATACACTCGGATCTGACCAGAGTGTCAAACACTCGAGTCAGGCTTGGATTAACTAGCTTGAGAACTAAGTAATAAACTATACGTATGTCCCAGAGGAGGGTGTTAAGCTGAGAGGATAGATCCTCTGCCACCTAACTGATATATCATCAATAGAAATCAATTCATTATGCCATAAAATACAACCTGAGACAATCCAGCTACAAGTTCGTTCTGGGTTGTGAACGAAACTGAAGACAATTTGTTCCACGATCCTTGCAATTTGAAATATCTCCAAGTACGGTCGGACTGCTGTAACAATATAACCCCATAATAGGTGGCTACCTACCTGAGGCATCAATAAGCAATCCTTCTAATGTGAAGATCTCTGACCTTCAATCACAGTCATTGCCATTTTCAATTGCTCTTATTACATTGTATAGTTATTCACAATGGGTTGGAACCCAGTCTTTCTGAATAACTAGCGCATCTTTAAAATCAATAGATATATAAAAAATATGATGAGCCTCATTCCATTTTGGAATTATTCTTTTACTCAAATCATTCTTTATATTGGGTATACCCTTTTAAATATTTATCCAAGATTTACGCACTTTAAACTCTTGTTTAAATCTTTCCTTGGAAATCGTTTCAAATGATTATAAAATCTCATTTCACAAATTTAACTCAAACCAAGATTTATATGCTTTATCTGGATTATTAAACTTCATGAAAATGTGATCTCTCAAATCATTATCCCATACCCGTCCTATCCATCCCATAGAGAAAAACTGGCAATATTCCATATCTAATTGCCCTTATATTTCGGTAAGTTTAATTACCTTTACTAATTCCATTCCTTTGTTCCAAATCTGATTTAAAGATTTCATTTATCTTTACGGGAAAACATATTTACACAAACCCAACTCATTCAATGTTCATTGATTAGGCTGGATTACATTATCTTTCCTTGATCGTATCTCTAGCCAAAATTGTACTTTCGATTTCTTAATCATATCATTAGGAAAGACCATTCATTAACTAGAATTAGTTCTCGATTTATGCAATGTCAAGAGAATGATCTATCAAGTGTATAACCCCGAAGGCCTAAAGTAACATCAAATCAAACACCCTAATGATCACACAACTCAATGATAAAACAATCAAGTTCCAACTTATTCTTTATCACAAAATCTTATTTGAGATTCAATCTTATCCTTACGCGAAAAACACGCTTATCTTTTTTTAAGCGATCCTTAAACTTTGTTACCATTATCATTTCTAAAGAAAACTCTTTCGTTAAATCTTTATATTCAAATTAAATAAATATTTCACTTCAACTTAACTTGGAAAATTATCTTTTCTTTAAATGGGTTACATTCCAAATGTTATTTAAGACATTATTTACAAAAAAAACCAAAATCATACTTTCATCTTAAATGAAATCTTCATGGAAATCATATCAGCTCATAATCGATATGAATTCCCGTATCGGACAAATACTGTAAGCGGAATAACAGCAAAGTCTTTTGAATTCCTTAAATAGTAAAGGACTTTATCCACAGAGGCTCATCTCAATTATCACCAAGTCGATTCCCATTCAATTCCAATTTAATTCATTAATTGGAAAACTTAACTATGTTACACTTTTCAAATTCCAAAATATCTTAAAATCCACATTTTAATCCTTTAAATAAGTTTGCAAAACCTTTGGATAACATTAGTTATATCCAAACTTTTTTATTTCAACCCGTTCCAAAAACCATTGCAAATAGTGTTGCTAAAACAACTCATTTTCACAAAATAGCTTTTTAGCTTTTCAAAACTTGGTATGTTCGATCCCAATCACTTTCAAACCATTTATTATGATTTAATATAATTTATCCCTAATTTTAATAATTTAAAAATAGCTTATTTCATCAAAATTCCATTTCGATTCTTGAACTGTACTACCGTTGATTTTATTTAAATTTGATTTGAACTTATTTCAAAATCTAACCGTTGGATCCTAAATAATTCTTTTGCATTTAAAAACTCTTTTTATTTCGGACCAAACGTTTTTCGTTTCAGGAAAATCTGATGATCAGATCTCCTGGTACGTCAATTTGAAGTCAACAGTCGAAATTCACGAAGTACCGCTGTGCGACTAGTCCTACTCAGACTAAACTTTGACTTATGCTTATAACCAAGTCAAATTGCTTTAAAAATAATTTATTAACTATATAAAACATATATTATAACTCTGTGAACTATATTTCCAATATTTAACTTTATATTCAAATGTTCAATTATTCAAATATTATAATATTAATTAAAACATTAAAATAATATTATTTTTCAAACTTCTTCTTTTGAAACTCAAACTTTCCCAAAACCCATTATAAAAATAAATAAGATATTTTGGATAATAAAATCTAGTTAAAACATTTTCTTGATATCCAAGCCGAACTTCACTTTTTAAAGTTACTGTTCATTTTCAAATTTAAATTTGAAACATGCCTTAATTACTTGGAAACTTATTCAAATAAAATTTCTGCCTTTACGAAAACTATTCGTAATTACTTAAACTGTCTTTCCAAATTATTTCAGATTAAAAATTCAAACTTTTATTTTTCTTTTATTATTTTATTAAAAAATTATTCAATTAAACTCTGATTTGAAATAAAAATCCATCAATCACCATATAATCTAACTTATATGAGTTGAACGCATCAATAACATCCATTAACGGTTATTAACAACCATTAACTTCCAATTATCACATAATGGCATCCTTAACATAAGCGTTAAGGTCATTAACACTTAATTACTATTTCAAATCACTTTAACTAAATTATTAACCATTGTTAATAATTTGTTTGTTATTATTAGCAAATCCAATAATATAAAATTAATGTCAACACAAATCACATCAAGTTGTCAATCAATATCACATCAAAATTAATTGATGTTGCTATTCATCCATAACATAACAATCGTATTATCAACCAAACTAACTAATCATTTGTTTGTTTACGGTTTAACTTCATAACCCTTAAGGTATCCACTTTAATTAATATTACTAAACTATCAAGTAATTAACTTACTAACATAACCATTAATTTCATCAACAACCCATAATCACTTAACAATTTGGAAATTACCAAACATAGCATAATTAGCTACACTAACTACAATAATTAACCAAACGTGAGCAAAATTTTCTCGCCATTACTTCTACACTTCGCCAAACTTTAGTGTAGGACTCCTCTAGCTCCACTACAACTCTGAACTTCTCATGGCATCTAAGTTAACAATTTTTTTTACTTCAAACACTTCACGAATTCTACATATACTAGTATATTTTTTTTACTTGCATTTAAGAGAAGAAAGGTGAGATTTTTAAGGGTTTTTAGGTCGATCAAGGGATGCGGGACCCACGGCCTGAAGGAGAGGGGGATGTTGGGGTATGTACATGATGGTATAGGGTCCGTGGGTGGTGTTAGGGGCGATGGTTGCTTAAGTATGGAACGAATGGCTCGGGTCTATGGTTTTAAGGTGGTTTAAGGCAAAAAAAATGTGATTTTTGAAGCAAAGGTGAGATCTTTAGGAGGTAGGGCCCACCTAGTGGGGTAGAAGGCATTGGTGGGGGATGTTGGATGGTGCGTGCACTAGTGTGGGGTCAAGGGAGGTGCGGTGGTGGTAGGAAGAGTTTGGGTTGAGCAAAATGAGGTAAAAGTGAGAGCTTTTGGATTTTAAAGAAGAAAAGAGGAGTGTTTGGCCATGAGGGCCTACGGCAAGGAGGGAGGGGGTTGTTGGGTGGTGCGCTAGCTATAAGTAGGGCTGGCGGTCATGGTGGGGGTGGTGATGACCATTGGAGGAGAGGAGGAAGAAGAAGAGAGGAGGAATGAAAACGAAAAATTAAAGCAAAAGGAAATGAATTGATTACTTAACACATGCTACTTAAGGAGGAGGCAAAGCATAGGAAAGGTACAAGTGGAGGGGAGAGGGTGTGAGGTGTCAAAAAGAAGAGGAGGCTTGGAAGTTTTGTAAAGAGGAGATTTGATTGTTTTAACTTGAGTTTAATTAAATGACCTCTACATATTTTCAAATAGCACGACCAAACCGTAAGCCCGATCGATGCGAAATTTGAAATCTACTATATTTCACCGATACGGATCCAATGAAACTGCTCTCATCGAATTTTGAGACTGTTTACAAAATGGCATATTTTCGGGCTATTATTAAATTTCAGTTGTCTTTCAAACGCGTTTATATCGAGCGCGCTCACATACAAACTCCGATTGACACGAAATTTGAAACCTTATCATATTTTAACGTTTTGGATCTGATGAAACTGGTTTAGACAAAATCCGAGATCGTCTGCAAAATGGCCTATTTTTAGCTATTAAAATAATTTTAAATTATCGAATTTTAATATGTTTACTTTTAATTCAATTTTAAAAGTTCATTAACCTTATTTTAATTTTAGCAAAGTATAAAACAAAGTTTGAATTCATTTCAATAGTTTTCAGGTCTAGATTCAATATCTAACCATTTAAAATCCGCTAAAAATCTATTTAAAGTCCATATTTTAAATTGGCTTAAAATACGGGTCGTTACAATCTCCCCTATTTAAAAAGATTTCGTCCTCTAAATCGAAGATGGAACTGAAGGTCGCTTACTAAGACAACAAGGTCATTATTCTATTAAACTAAACTTCAAACTTAACTCCATAAATTATACATAGATCATTTATATGGAATATTTGCTTCGATTTTCATTCGAACACACAACTTATCTCTGAACTAGTATTGATCCCTCGATCCCTTAGTATGGACACTAATCAAGTTTCATTGATCAACAAACTCTAACTTTCCTTACGTACTCACAACTATGATAGAAAACTCAAGCAACTAACCACAAACCCTTATCTAGGTTCGTCTTCAAACATCGAGTGATCAATCCTTTTCTAGATCGGTGTAAATACACCTCTATGTTCTGCACTTGAATAGAATCTATTTGAGGAAATGATCTACATAAGCTCACATAGTTATTCTTATGGTTTTTCCTTCTACATCCTATCCAAATATCTCATCTGCAACTTAAGCATACCTCACAATTTATCGACTATCCAAAATCGTTGAGAATTCTGATTTCTTACCTTAACCCAATTGGTTTATAACTTAACTTAAGTTATTCAGGTTTTTAGTTCCCTAAAAAATTCCCAATTCTTGAACTACTCTAACGCCATAAAGTTTTGAAAATTTTCGCCATAACCTACATTGCACGTCTCGATCGGTATAAACTCAAAGCACCTCTATAGGCACTCACCAATCAAAAAGAAAATCGAAAAGCCAAGCGGCTTGCCAACTAGGCTCATGAAACCCATTTAATATGGTAAACATGTACCTTTTAGACGAGCATTCAATTTTATTTCTCACCTTGGCTTCCATTCAGTAACCTGTATAATACATATACATCCAATTCCACTAATCTTCAAATCAATTCAACACTAACATTCAATTTACTAATCATGTCTTAATTGGTTCACTTTTAGTTTATCCCAATCATATTTTCTTCTTGCCTAGAAACAAGTCGATTTTTATTTGGAATTCAAGTTTCATATTCACAACTTAACCAATTCTTTACTTCTTTCTTAAGTATACTTATGCTTTTCTTAATTAGTTTGGACTAATTATCACATATCACATCCAACAATCAATTGGTTGATTAACTTTTCAAATGCATCTTTTTATGTTGTCAAAACATATACCTTTTATATACTCAAAATGCAATTTCAAAAACCAAAATCATTTGTATATGAAAATCACAAATACGTCTCTCATATGTAATACTCTCAACTCATTCTAGGGTGTTACTAACCCTATCTCTAATGAGTTACTCATCCTAGGATACTGCTGATCCCATCTCTGATGAGTCTTTACTCCACAGAGCCAAGGTTTATTGCTAAACCAAAGCTTTGAAACAACTTGTGACGACCCGTAGACCATGGCTTTTTGAACCGACTATAGACCACACAAGTGCAGTCCAAAAAGCAAGCATCCACGGAAAGTCCTGCGATAAACTAAATTTTCGATTTTTGATAGTCGATACTTAGCACATCCACGAAATTCATGTACCGCAAAACCAAATCTCGCAAACTCAATTCATTGGGGTTTATTAGAGCAAACGCAATGGAGCAGAAATAAAACACAAGAACAGAATCTCACAACAGAATAAACAAATATAATATTCAACATAAATTTACAGGGGAAACTTTTAAATAATCAGAGTAAACATACCACAGATAGTTATAAACTCTATACTCACATAATACAACCATGAAGTCCAAGTATAGATAGTAGAATATGTCCTGCCTTCTGCCGGAGATCACCAGCTCTTCTGTAATCGTCCAAGTACTCCTCGAATCTTGTCTAAACCTGAAATACTCTTGGATCTGACCCGAGTACCAAACACTCGAGTCAAGCTTGGATTAACCAGCTTTAGAACTAGGTAATAAACCATGCATAAATTAGGCCATCATCAAAATAGGTTTCAAAACTTCGTTCATGCTTTTTGGAAAATGAAGCTACCGTAAAACTTGCATCCCACAACACAATTTAAACATACACCATTACGAGCAAGTTTTACCTTATGACAACAAATATGTTTGATATGCGAAAATCATTGGATATTATCATTAGTGTCTGTCTTTGAAAACCTTTTCAAAATAAATGTATAAATTTTAGAAAGCGTAGGTACCATATATTACGTCTACATACATAGGTTACAACTAAAGCTGTAAGTTCATATTGGAAGTTGGGTTTCATCAATGACTAAGGCAAAGGATCTTCCTTAGCCGCATTCAGGCACACCTCTAGCAGGATGTCCCAGGGTCAACAAATACTCCTTTCGTGTAGCGGCAGAGCTGGCCCCCCATGCCATGTGTAGTTCTTTTACTCCTATACATGATGCCTCCCAATCGGTGTCAACTATTATACGAGGCATCTCAATGTAAATAAGTAAATTGCCTGGGCTCCATACCATAACATCACTTTCTCAACTAGAAGGAAACATTAGTCCCTAACTCAACGGTACTTCATCCTGTTTCGGCTTATTCCATTTGTGAGGCCCTGAAGTCACACTTCCACAAAAAGTTTATCTTTTCAATAAAAGCTTTGATCATCACTAGCTCAACACTTAGCATGCCACATTGTCAATTCACAACATATAATCGGTGTCTGTTAATATATTACCCTCTGGGTACATAAGTCCCAGAGGAGGATGTTAAGCTAAGAGGATAGATCATCTGCCACCTTGCTGACATATCATGAATATAAATTAATTTATTATGCCGTAAAATACAACGTCAGACATACATCCATCTGAAAGTTCGTTCTAGGTTGTGAACAAACCGAAGATAATTTATTCCATGACCTCGCCTGGATGCGAAAGTCATTACAGTCTGGAATATCTCCAAGTATGGTTGGACTACTGTCACAATAGGAAGCCGCCTACCTGAGGCATCACCGAGAAATTCTTCTGATGTGAAGATCTCCGGTTTTCAATCACAGTCATCGCCATTTTCAATTGCTCTTATTACGTTGTGTAGTTATCGATAATAGGTTAAAACTCAATCTGTAACACTCCACCTCCGCCAGGGTGGCTCTTGCAAGCACTCTGACTTTGGAGGGGCGTTTGAATCGGGTAAACATGCATAATGATATATCAAGGCAGAACAAGAACATATGTATATATGTAAACAGAGTAAATAACATAGATAAAACATCGGAAGATTTCAAACCATTTCAAAACAAGTCTGGTACAACATAATGTTAACTTTCCAAATAAACAAGTCTAGATAAAGACAACTTCAACTGAAAAACTGAAATACATAAGTACTATCCCCAAAATAAGTGATAACCATAGCTAGCTTCATGTCAAGACCGTACATGAGCTAAAATCCCACAAGCAAGCTATCAAAAATCCAAGCTAAGCTCCACTATTCCCACCCTGAGAACCTGGGGGGGGGGGAACGGAAGAAAAGAGGCGAAAGAAAAACAGGTCAGTCAAAAAGACTAAGTAAGCCCTACTACAATCAATATAAACTGATAAAGTTAACTGGCATGAGAAGCAGGGATGAACATAAGGATAACAACATACTAGCATGATGATTAACTAACAAGGTAGATAAAGGTGTCATCGCATAATCAGGTTTAAGGTTTTTCACCACAGGTGTACCAGCATTCTAACATATCATGTATAAACAAGAATTTATCCCTTGGCCTAAACTTGGCCCAGTATCAGGTGTTTGACTTAAATCAAGATCCAACTTCTTGGTACCAATTCTAGTATAACAGGATTAGGTGTTACCCAATGTTTACATCGAAACAGGACGGAACAAAATGGTCCATACAGAGATAGAGTTTGGGAAAAATGGGCTTTTACCACCCTAACAGAACGGTACCACGCAGAAACAGACGGGTGTTACCACCCAACAAAACAGACGGTACCAACAGAATCAGACAGAGCTAAGTGTGCCCTAAATCCTACCCAAGCGATCGGCTCCCTAATACATAAACACCCTGTGTCGGCCCCACGATAGGGTGTATCACTCCCTAAAGTGGTAACCAATTGGCACAGGCATATTTACAGATGTCACGGCGTCTTACATCCTCAGAGGCAGACCGGGATCCATGCACGCACATGACCCGGTTGGAACGTACCATCAACACCCATCGCCATTATCAGAATGAACCACTTATAATTAGTTCAGTAAGCGTGCCCGGACCCTACCTACAGTTGGGTCAAAGTTTTGATACCAGAAAGGGTTACCGACTAATATGGGTCCCAAACAACAAATGACACAAGTATTCCCCCTTGTGTCCCCAGACTGTCAGATTCAGATTAACTTATTAACAGAGTTTAGAAGTACAAAGTTCAAACGAATCAGTTTTCAGACTAACGGATCAGATAACAGATTTACAAACTTGCCTAACTTGGTGTGGGTCCTACAGATCCGCAAAACAGGTTCGTTTAATTTATCAATCAAGTTAGTTTATCCAGACCAGGTATCAAATTGGTTCTCAGCCTTACCAAATTACTGAGTTGGATTGGTTAAGTATAGTTCAACTTAACCCCGTTAAATTACCGAGTTCAGATTGGCTAAGTGTAGGTTAACTTAACCCTTTTACTAATCATGGATTGACTTGGTTAAGTGTAACGATGGGTTCACGACTTAACCCCGATTAATCCACCAAGTCCAAATTGGTTAAGTATTAAGTGGACCATGACTTAACCCTAATCATGAGACATTAATTAATTGATGTGCCTTAACCTCTCACATTAGACTTTGTTGCGGTTACTAGTTAAGCCGGTCGGTTCCGGGTAGCTTTACACCACAACTTGGTCTAACCTCGGGTTCAAGGTACAACATGACCAACTTCTCATATTGGGTCCTATTGTTTGTAGCAACTAGTTAAGCCGGTCGGTCCTGGGTAGTTTTACGCTACAAACTCAACCCAACCTCGAGTTGGTCACACTTATATTTTCTAAGTGTCATGTCCATTATGTTTACCAAACATATTACAAGTTTTCAAGCATTTGGGTAGACCTAACTTAATAGGTAAATTCCCACTCTTATGTTTTTATGTCCTTTAAGTTTACCCAACCCCAAACGCAATCCCATCGCTTACATATCGCAATAACGCATAAAGGATAGAAAGAGGGAACTTGGCATAATCATGACATAAAGGTGTTGAAGCCACAAGTTTAACCATGGTGGCATATGAAATGTACATATGTTCATATACTTGCATATTACATTTTTAGGCCTCAAAAGCATGCATAAAACCAAACTTAGCATATTGGTGATACATGGTGATAAATGACATGTAGAAATGGCCATAAGTTCGCATTTAGCCTCACATGCAAGTTACCATAAGAGATATGATAACTTACATGTTGCCAAAATGCAACCTTTAGCATAAAGCTTGAAGCTTTAAGCTCATAAACCCAAGATAAGCTTGCATAACATGATAACATGAACAAAATGATCAACCCAAACTTGCATAACATAACTTGACAAACTTGCATATCATAACATAGCAAACTTGCATAACATAACATGATAAACTTGCATATCATAACATGGCAAACTTGCATAGCATAACATGGTAAACTTGCATATCATAACATGGCATACTTGCATAACATAACATGATAAACTTGCATATCATAACATATCAAACTTGCATAACATGACATAGTAAACTTGCATATCATGGCAAACTTGCATATCATAGTGATCAACCAAACTTGCATATCATAGTGATCAACCAAACTTGCATCATTCATTTAACTTTAGAGTTTAAGTATGAAAGTAGAAAAGGGCTTACAATGCTTATGAAGACACAAAAATATGACAAAGCCCTTATGCAATCAAATAGACCCAAAAATGCAAGCTCTAATAGAAAAACCCTTGAGCCAAAATGATCAAAACCCTTGCTTTATGATGTAAATATGGAAACTTGACTTGAATGCAAGCTAATGATGCTCATACAAGCTTGAAAACACTTGTATGCATTGAAAATCTCTCATAGAAATAACTTAGGAATTTTATGAAGAGAGTGGAGGCCATGAGAGGAATGATTTTGCCATAGTTTAGTTACTTGAATGAATAATGATGATTTAGGGTTAGGTTAGGGGCTTATTTATAGGATTAGGATGTGTTTTAGACCCTTAGATTAACCCTAGGTTAGATTAGGACCATCAGATCTCGGAAGCTTCCAGAAAACAGCCCCAAAACACAGCCAAACTCAAAAATGGTGCATCAGGCCAAACTGGCCGAGCACCCCCTGTCGACACCCAAGTCGACAGGGCTGTCGACTTGGTCCTAGCCAAGTCGACTGCCCAGTCGACAGGCCTGTCGACTGGGGTAGCTAGGCGGGATTTTTCCCACCTGCGCCCAATGGCCCCAATTTCGAAATTTGAACCTGAAATTTAAATCTGTTTTAAACTTTGAATTTTCAGAAAACTTCTTCGGGCCTTAACCGGGTCATACGGACTCCGATTTTCGAAAACTCGGACTCTATTTCACGTATTTTTCCGAGACGAACGAAATGGCATAGCCCGTTTCCCTTGATTCAGATTTATAAATTAAATTCTGCCTTGATTTACGATATAACCGGTTATCAAAAATACGGGTTGTTACATTCTCCCCTCCTTAAAGGATTTCGTCCTCGAAATCTTCAAGTTAGGAAGAACGCATCCTACCATCCATCATCCATCTACTCAAATCATCATTCACGAGCAATCATTTTCCTTAAAGATTCTAATGCGGTATGAACATATGCAAAAGGTGCGTGTATATGTTCTTATCTAATGCAAAGATCCTCAATGCAAAGTATGTTAGTGAAATGAATCCATTATGTATGCAAATAGTCCTAATCATATAATACTATATGTGTGCACAAACATTTGTCCATATGCAACATCCATGTGCTGAATTAACCATCTTGTAACCATAAGAATTGAAAATGTACACACGTCCATATGCAATATGAGAGTGTATTTCAAGCCGATCTAGTGCCTAGTGTGTGTTTATGCATCCACGAGCAACCACTAGCAACCACTTGCATCCACTTGCAATCATCAAACATAACATGTCTCATACACATGTTTACATCCATAGGATTCCTATCTCAACAAGATACAGTCGAGTGATGGAAGCGAGTATAGATAAAACAAAAACTTGGTACATATACTTACAGACTACTAGTACAGATCAGATTTCCCCAAATGATTCTTAGGAAACTAAGCATGGTAGAAACCCAGAATGTATTCGTCATAGTCATCCCCATGCCCAACACAGATACTCTCAAACCCCAATTTATCACAAACAGATGAGTTATAACTCTCAGGGAGTTTGAGACTATTACCAGAACAGAAGCAAGACTAGCATTAAAGTACCGACTTTCCATTACAGAATCAAAATACCAGAAAAAGAGTTTCAAACTGAAAATCAGACAAGGAAAATTAAACATCCTACAGACAAATTATTCTAGCCCTAATCTATTCACTCGCCATGCGAGTATTCACCGTTCCTTCCGATGTAGTCCCTTTCTTCTTCGGGCAGTCCCTAGTGAAGTGTCCCATCTCTCCACAGTTAAAGCAAGTGCCCTTCCTCTTTCTGCAATCCTTGTTTAGATGAGTTGAGCTTCCATGAGTAAAGCACTTCTTTTCCTTCTTATCTTCAGACTTCTCCTCCTTCTTTTGCATTTCCTTTTTGGGCCCCGTTTTCTTATTTTGAGACTCACTCACCTTGACCTCCTTCTTTGCACTCTTGTTCTCTTCATTGAGTAGGGCCATATCTACCAAACTCTCAAATGTGGCCCCCATGGGCACATGAGACATAGCTAACTCCTGTAACGGCTCATTCAATCCTCTAGCAAAACGAAGAGCCTTCTTCTGAGTAGTACTCACCATATCCAAGCCAAAACGAGCTAACTGATTGAACTTGTTCACATATTCTTTGACAGACATGTCTCCTTGCTTCAAAGCAATAAACCTCTCCATTTGCAAATTCTCTTCAGCAGAAGACAGAAACTTAAGCCCGAATCTTGTCCTGAAATCGGCCCAAGTCTCAACAGGCCTAGTACCATTGGTGACTTCCCACCAATAAGCGGCTTCATCCTTCATAAGCCAAACCGCCAACAGGATCTTCCTCTGATCGTCTAACCCAAAGATAGCAAATAAATCCTCGGTCTCTTTCAACCAATTTTTGGCCTCTACAAAAGTCTCAGTGCCTTGAAAGTTCTTGCCACCCATTGCTTTGAAATCTTTGCAAGTCTTTGCGAAGTCAGCTTGAGGATGCTGAGGGGGAGGGGGAGGAGGAAGAGGAACCTCAGCGACAGGAGGAGGAGGAACATTAACTACTGGAGGAGGAGGAGGAGGAACATCTGCGGGGCCGGCTTCGGTCGCCCTAGCCTCCAAAAGTCTCCTATACCAAACAGGTACGTGTACTCCCTCCGGAATAGCAAAGTTATCGGCCATACTGAAAATGAAGAAGAAGACAGATTCAGAATGGAGAAAAACGAAGGAATTTTGCTAATGGCTTTTTGGGGAATAGCCTTTAAAATAAACTAGTATTTTCTTTGGAAAATACTTTATACTTGGTTTTGAAAATAGTTTTCCAAAAGTTTTCTAAAAACCTTTTTTGTTCCTTCTCGTAAACCATATGCTCTGATACCAAATGTAACACCCCACCTCCGCCAGGGTGGCTCTTGCAAGCACTTTGACTTTGGAGGGGCGTTTGAATCAGGTAAACATGCATAATGATATATCAAGGCAGAACAAGAACATATGTATATATGTAAACAGAGTAAATAACATAGATAAAACAGCGGAAGATTTCAAACCATTTCAAAACAAGTCTGGTACAACATAATGTTAACTTTTCAAATAAACAAGTCTAGATAAAGACAACTTCAACTGAAAAACATAAGTACTATCCCCAAAATAAGTGATAACCATAGCTAGCTTCATGTCAAGACCGTACATGAGCTAAAATCCCACAAGCAAGCTATCAGAAATCCAAGCTAAGCTCCACTATTCCCACCCTGAGAACCTGGGGGGGGGAACGGAAGAAAAGAGGCGAAAGAAAAACAGGTCAGTCAAAAAGACTGAGTAAGCCCTACTACAATCAATGTAAACTGATAAAGTTAACTGGCATGAGAAGAAGGGATGAACATAAGGATAACAACATACTAGCATGATGATTAACTAACAAGGTAGATAAAGGTGTCATCGCATAATCAGGTTTAAGGTTTTTCACCACAGGTGTACCAGCATTCTAACATGTCATGTATAAACAAGAATTTATCCCTTGGCCTAAACTTGGCCCAGTATCAGGTGTTTGACTTAAATCAAGATCCAACTTCTTGGTACCAATTCTAGTATAACAGGATTAGGTGTTACCCAATGTTTACATCGAAACAGGACGGAACAGAATGGTCCATACAGAGATAGAGTTTGGGAAAAATGGGCTTTTACCACCCTAACAGAACGGTACCACGCAGAAACAGACGGGTGTTACCACCCAACAAAACAGACGGTACCAACAGAATCAGACAGAGCTAAGTGTGCCATAAATCCTACCCAAGCGATCGGCTCCCTAATACATAAACACCCTGTGTCGGCCCCACGATAGGGTGTATCACTCCCTAAAGTGGTAACCAATTGGCACAGGCATATTTACAGATGTCACGGCGTCTTACATCCTCAGAGGCATACCGGGATCCATGCACGCACATGACCCGGTTGGAACGCACCATCAACACCCATCGCCATTATCAGAATGAACCACTTATAATTAGTTCAGTAAGCGTGCCCGGACCCTACCTACAGTTGGGTCAAAGTTTTGATACCAGAAAGGGTTACTGACTAATATGGGTCCCAAACAACAAATGACACAAGTATTCCCCCTTGTGTCCCCAGACTGTCAGATTCAGATTAACTTATTAACAGAGTTCAGACGTACAAAGTTCAGACGAATCAGTTTTCAGACTAACGGATCAGATAACAGATTTACAAACTTGCCTAACTTGGTGTGGGTCCTACAGATCCGCAAAACAGGTTCGTTTAATTTATCAATCAAGTTAGTTTATCCAGACCAGGTATCAAATTGGTTCTCAGCCTTACCAAATTACTGAGTTGGATTGGTTAAGTATAGTTCAACTTAACCCCGTTAAATTACCGAGTTCAGATTGGCTAAGTGTAGGTTAACTTAACCCTTTTACTAATCATGGATTGACTTGGTTAAGTGTAACGATGGGTTCACGACTTAACCCCGATTAATCCACCAAGTCCAAATTGGTTAAGTATTAAGTGGACCATGACTTAACCCTAATCATGAGGCATTAATTAATTGATGTGCCTTAACCTCTCACATTAGACTTTGTTGCGGTTACTAGTTAAGCCGGTCGGTTCCGGGTAGCTTTACACCACAACTTGGTCTAACCTCGGGTTCAAGGTACAACATGACCAACTTCTCACATTGGGTCCTATTGTTTGTAGCAACTAGTTAAGCCGGTCGGTCCCGGGTAGTTTTACGCTACAAACTCAACCCAACCTCGAGTTGGTCACACTTATATTTTCTAAGTGTCATGTACATTATGTTTACCAAACATATTACAAGTTTTCAAGCATTTGGGTAGACCTAACTTAATAGGTAAATTCCCACTCTTATGTTTTTATGTCCTTTAAGTTTACCCAACCCCAAACGCAATCCCATCGCTTACATATCGCAATAGCGCATAAAGGATAGAAAGAGGGAACTTGGCATAATCATGACATAAAGGTGTTGAAGCCACAAGTTTAACCATGGTGGCATATGAAATGTACATATGTTCATATACTTGCATATTACATTTTTAGGCCTCAAAAGCATGCATAAAACCAAACTTAGCATATTGGTGATACATGGTGATAAATGACATGTAGAAATGGCCATAAGTTCGCATTTAGCCTCACATGCAAGTTACCATAAGAGATATGATAACTTACATGTTGCCAAAATGCAACCTTTAGCATAAAGCTTGAAGCTTTAAGCTCATAAACCCAAGATATGCTTGCATAACATGATAACATGAACAAAATGATCAACCCAAACTTGCATAACATAACTTGACAAACTTGCATATCATAACATAGCAAACTTGCATAACATAACATGATAAACTTGCATATCATAACATGGCAAACTTGCATAGCATAACATGGTAAACTTGTATATCATAACATGACATACTTGCATAACATAACATGATAAACTTGCATATCATAACATATCAAACTTGCATAACATGACATAGTAAACTTGCATATCATGGCAAACTTGCATATCATAGTTATCAACCAAACTTGCATCATTCATTTAACTTTAGAGTTTAAGTATGAAAGTAGAAAAGGGCTTACAATGCTTATGAAGACACAAAAATATGACAAAGCCCTTATGCAATCAAATAGACCCAAAAATGCAAGCTCTGATAGAAAAACCCTTGAGCCAAAATGATCAAAACCCTTGCTTTATGATGTAAATATGGAAACTTGACTTGAATGCTAGCTAATGATGCTCATACAAGCTTGAAAACACTTGTATGCATTGAAAATCTCTCATAGAAATAACTTAGGAATTTTATGAAGAGAGTGGAGGCCATGAGAGGAATGATTTTTCCATAGTTTAGTTACTTGAATGAATAATGATGATTTAGGGTTAGGTTAGGGGCTTATTTATAGGATTAGGATGTGTTTTAGACCCTTAGATTAACCCTAGGTTAGATTAGGACCATCAGATCTCGGAAGCTTCCAGAAAACAGCCCCAAAACACAGCCAAACTCAAAAATGGTGCATCAGGCCAAACTGGCCGAGCACCCCCTGTCGACACCCAAGTCGACAGGGCTGTCGACTTGGTCCTAGCCAAGTCGACTGCCCAGTCGACAGGCCTGTCGACTGGGGTAGCTAGGCGGGATTTTTCCCACCTGCGCCCAATGGCCCCAATTTCGAAATTTGAACCTGAATTTTAAATCTGTTTTGAACTTTGAATTTTCAGAAAACTTCTCCGGGCCTTAACACGGACTCCGATTTTGGAAAACTCGGACTCTATTTCGCGTATTTTTCCGAGACGAACGAAATGGCATAGCCCGTTTCCCTTGATTCAGATTTATAAATTAAATTCTGCCTTGATTTACGATATAATCGGTTATCAAAAATACGGGTTGTTACACAATCTTTCCGAATAGCTAGCGCATCTTCAAAGTCAATAGATAAATAAAAAATATCATGAGTCTTATTCCTTTCTAGAATTATTCTTTTACTCAAATCATTCTCTATATTGGGTATGCCCATTTAAATCTTTGTCTAAGATTTACATACTTCAAACTCGTGTTTAAATCATTCCTTGTAAATCGTTTCAAATGATTATAAAATCTCATTTCACATATTTAACTCAAACCAAGGTTTCTACGCATTATCTGGATTATTAAACCTCACAAAAAGGTAATCTCTCAAATTATTATCCTATTCCCATCATATACATCTCATGTAGCCAAACTAGCAATACTCCATATCTAATTGCCCTCATATTTCAGTAAGTTTAATTACCTTTACTAATTCCATTATTTCATTCCAAATCCGATTTAATGATTTCATTTGTCTTTACGGAAAAAATATTTACCCAAACCCAACCCACTCATTGATCACAGACTATTGTAGATTACTTAATCTTTCCTTGATCATATATCTAGCCCAAAATTGTACTTATGATTTCTTAATCTTATAATTAGAGAAAATCATTCACTAACCGGAGTTAGTTCTCGATTTACTCAATGCCAAGAGAATAATTTATTAAGTGTATGATCCCGAAGGCCTAGGCCAACATTAGATCAAACACCCAGAAGATCACCCAACTCAACGATAAAACAATCAAGTTCCAACTTTTTCCTTTATCACAAAATATTATTTGAGATTCAATCTTATGCTTATGCGAAAAGCACGCTTATCTTCTTTTAAGTGATCCTTAAACTTTGTTCTCATTATCTTTGCTAGGGGAAACTCTTTCATTAAATCTTTATATTCAAATTAGATAAAGATTTCACTTCAAATTTACTTCGAAAAATCATATTTCCTTTAAATGGGTTACAAAACAGATGTTATTTAAGACATTATTCACAATAAACCCAAAATCATACTTTCATCTTAAATGAAACTTCACAAAAATCATATTAACTCATAATCGTATGAATTCTCGTATCAGAATAATATTATAAGCGGAATAATGACAAACCCTAGTGATGGTCTTCATCCACAAAGGCTCATCTCAATTATTACCAAGTCGATTCCCATTCAATTCCAATTTAATTCGTTAATTGGAAATCTTAACTTTGTTACTCACTTTTCAAACCCCAAAATATCTTAAAATACTCATTTTAATCCTTTAGATTAGTTTGCAAAAACTTTGGATAATATTGGTTATATCCAAACCTTTTTATTTCAACCCGTTCCAAACATCGTTGCAAAAAGCATTGTTAAACAACTCATTTCCACAAAATAGCATTTTAACTTTTTGAAACTTGGTATATTCAATCTCAATCACTTTCAAACCATTTATTATGATTTATCATAATTTATCCCTTTTTTTAATATTTAAAAATAGCATATTTCATCAAAATCAAGTTTTAGGTTCTCAACTGTACTGGCGTTGTTTTTATTCAAATTTGTTTTGAACTTATTTCAAAATCTAACCTTTGGGTCATAAATATTTTGCATTTGAAAACCTTTTTAATTTCAAAACAAACTTTTTTCATTTTAGGAAATCGGATGGTCGGATCTCCCGATACGTCAATTCGAAGTCAACAGTCGAAATTCGCGAACTACAGTTGCGCGACTAGTCCTGTCCAAACAAAACTGTGACTTATATTTAAAACTATGTCGAATAGCTTTCAAAATAATTTATTAATTATATAAAACATATATAATAACCTCTGGAAACTATATTTCCAATATTTAACTTTATATTCAAATGTTCCATCATTTAAATATTATAATATCGTTGAAAATGTTAAAATAATATTATTTTTCAAACTTCATCTTTTGAAACCTAAACATACGTGAAATCATTATAAAAATAAATAAGATAGTTTAGATAATAAAATCTAGTTAAAACATTTTCTAGATCTCCAAACCTAACTTCACTTTTTAAAGTTACTATTCATTTTCAAATTCAAATTTGAAACATGTCTTAATTACTTGGAAACTTATTCAAATAAAATTTCCACCTTTACAAAAACTATTTTTAGTTACTCAAATTATCTTTCCAAATTACTTCGGATTAAAAATTCAAACATTTTTTTCTCCTATTATTTTATTAATAAAAAATTCAATTAAACTATGATTTGGAATAAAACTCTATGCCATATAATCCGACTTATATGGGTTTAGCACATTATTAACATTCAGTAATGGTCATTAACAATCATTAACTTCCAATTATCACATAATGTTAACATTAACATAAGCGTTAAGGTCATTAACACTTAATTACTATTTCAAATCAGTTTAACAAAATTATTAACCATTGTTAATAATTTGTTTGATATTATTAGCAAATCCAATCATATCAAATTAATGTCAACACACGTCACATCAAGTTGTCAATCAATGTCACATCAAAATTAATTGATGTTACTATTCATTCATAACATAACAATCACGTTATCAACCAAACTAACCGATCATTTATTTACGGTCAACTTCATAACCATTAAGGTATCCACTTTAATTACTACACTATAAAGTACTTAACTTACTCACATAACCATTAACTTTATTAACAACTCATAATCACTTAAAAAATTAGCAATTATCAAACATAACATAATTAGCTACACTAACTATGATAGTTAACCAAACGCGAGCAAATTTTGCTCATCGTTGCTTCTCCGCTTCGCCAAACATTAGCGTAGGACTCTTCTAGCTCCACTACAACTCTGAACTTCTAGTAGCAATCAAGTTAACACCTTTTTTTTTACTTCAAACACTGTAACGACCCGAATTTTTTATCGATTTATTTTGAATATTTAATATGGTTTTAAATATTAATTTGATAATATAAATCAATATTTATACTGAGTTTTCAATTTAATAATCGAAATACGATTTATTTCGAATATGTATATTTATCGTAATACGAGAATTTGAAATAATTCAATTCAAAATTTAAAACTTAGTCAAATGATGTATAGAAATTCTATTTGGATAGAAACGACGATAATGATAACTAATTTTCAAGGAATTATTATTTTTTGAATTTAATTTAATTTATATCAGTTTAAAGTGATATCTTCTCCATATGATCGAATTGGGCTTCGAAACTTGTTCCAATGAGTTCTGAATAGTGGTATAACCCTGGAATTGACAGTTGTTGCACTCAAATAGGGGTTCGAATTTACGTGATAATTTAAATAAAGTCATATCGGTTTCAAATCAAACTAATATATATATATATATATATATATATAAAATCTCTTCTACCCTAAGTAACAACGATACATTAGTACAGTGCATGCCTAAGTCTACCAGTTTTGCGGAAGCTGATGTTGTTCATATCCTTTTATTCCTCATCTATAAAGCACGAACTCCCATCTTCTTTTCTTTTTATTCTTCGATTCTCAGCAACAACAAAAAAATAAAATGTAAAATGATCCAATGAATCCAAAACTTCTGAAATCGGGCATAAGTTAAAATCACAATTCCCTTTTCTTCCACATGTAAATCTTCAAACTCATATATTCGTTATCTCACCAAATTAAAAGCCAGACTCTCCCCTTTTAGTACGTCCTCTCATTCGAAAAGCAAACCCGAAGATTTCACAGTAAAATAAAAAATAGAAAAAGGAATCAATTCAAATCGAACATGCGGCTCCTATCAATATCACGAGGCTCGACATCAGTGAGGCACGCACATGAAGGGGATTACAAGGTAAGCCAAAGATAGACACGATGAGATTTAGGGTTCAAAGGGAAATCTGGAGGAGCAATGATGGGAGATCTCCATTTCTAGCAGCGCGTAACCTGTGTGGTTCTTCTGTTAGTGAGGGGATTCGAAGTGAATAAGTTGTGACATTCCTGCAGCCATGCTTTGGGCTCGATGACGAACGCGATACTACGGTGGAAAGGGACAGGTAGTGAGTGTTTTGGTGATTATAGATGTGGCCTGAAATAAGTGGTCAGTAATGAGGTGAAGGACGTTGTTTTGAGTGGTGAAGGAGTCCAGTTTGGATTGATGAACTTGTTATAGAAGGTCGATATGTGTTGGATTAATGTTGTGGTGAACTTCCAGTGGTTACTGTAAGGGGTGCATGGGTCTAGCAGGGAGGAAGAAGATAAAAAAATGGGTTAAGGTATATTTTCGATTTTTTATCTTATATGGAAAATTATTTATGCAATTAGTAATTGGTTAAAGTGATTAGTAGAACCTTATATAGTTAGCTACTGCCGAAATTTAATTTTTAAACTAGCAAATTGAGTAGGAAATTAAGGAAAGGATCATTTTTTATTTTTATCATTAAATTAAATTAACAAAAAAATATCGTTGATTTAAACAATATGTATTTAATCTATTCAAGGATTAGAAAGCTTGAAAATAAGACGTGTTGGCCCATGGCTACGAGTTATTCGAGCTAGAAGTGGTTCGATTAAATTTAGAAAACTGGAATGTATCACAAATAAAATCAGGTGAGTATCACTCTCTGGAATGTATTTAATACAATTTTCATATGTCGTTGGTTGGTTGTTTGGATGTGTTTAAATATTACTGTGGGCTATTAAATATATATTAGTTATGTAGGCTTGGTGTTTGTGGCTATCGTGTGTATATATATATTGATGGTTGGATTATTTCCCGTAGTACCATTAGCGGATTCCTGCAGTCTCATTAGCGGATGACCCTATGCGCCCCCACAATATGATAGTGGATGACCTTCTATACCGCTATATCTTGCCTCGAAGCAAGATGGGTATTATTTATGTTGGCTAACGTTTGTGGATGCAGGAAAAATAGGTTGGAGGAATCCAACTGGATTCCTCAAATTTTACTATTTATTTGTTTGTTTTCATATATTATCGTATATGATATGTCAGAAAACCTGTGATTAATAATTGAGTGTTTTGGGTGTCTAAATAAAGCCTAAAAATTGATATATAAAAATATCTTGAAAAGGGATTATGATATTTAAACAGGGAAAATCTATTTTTTCTAAAAATAGAATTTGAATTTCGAATGTGCTATAGAAATATTAACTTGTTTTGAATAATAAAAACAAGTAAAGAAATTTATAAACGATGTTTGTAAATTAAATAACGCGATAATTTAAGTGAATTTATAAACGGTGTTTATAACTGAAATGGAAAAATTATCATTTAGATAATTTGTGAAAATTCAATATGTGAATTTAAAAAGGGAATTTGAAATCAGTCTCAAAGAGAAACGATAAATCTATTCGGATATTCAGAATGTAAAATGAATTAAAATAAATCCGTATGGATTTATGATTTGAATTCAATTAGATCGAATTTATTTAAATAAACTATTTACAAAAATGATATTAGGATTGTATTAAATAGAAGTTTAAATTTAAATATGAAAATAGATTCATTGTTTATATATATACAAGTTATAATCGATAAAATATTCCAGAATAGGAATTGGGTTTCAAATAGATTTTGAAATGAAACTTGTTTTAATATATAAAACAAGGAAGTTAAATTTATAAACAACATTTATAAATTAAGTAAGAAAATTCTCATGGGATAAATCTGGAATTTTAAATTCATGTATGAATTTAAAAATGAATTGGAAATCGTTTCGAAAAAGGGAACGACATATAATTCTAGAATTGGAAATTTAAACGGAATTGAGATAAATTTAAGGATTTAAAATTAGAATTCGATTATATCGAATTTTATTAAATAATTCATTTAGAAAGGAATTGGAATTCAACGTAGAAGATTAAACTATAAATAAATTATAACTGAATTATAAAATAATCGGCGGTAAGGGAAAATAAAAAATATTAAGTTGAATTTAGAAAAATTGGTTTAATTTACTTTAACAATATATTAGAATGGAGTTGAAGTTTATTTATAAATGAAGTTTAAACGTTTATTTTTAAATATAATTAAAATGAACTTTCCGCAGCACGGTTGGCGTTTCGAACTTCAATTGAGTACACAGAACTCAATTTAAGTCGGGATTCTTTGTAACAAGAATCTCAGGACCGATTGAATAATAGTTTTCTAATGGAAGAAAAAATCTGGATTTCGTCTTATAGATTTTGAGTTACATCAAAATAAAATTTCCAAAAAAATAGCGTGATAATCGTTTATAAATTATAACGATTAAATAATTAAAATCGAAGGATTTTAACTTAATAAAAAATTGCATTTTTATTTATAAAAACCCAGACTTGAGTTATAAAATAAATATGAACTCAAGTGAAGTAAATGGATTGATTTATGAAACAAAAACCACACATTTATTATTTAATAGAATTTACCAAGTTAACGGATAATCAGATAATCGAGTTTTGAATCGAGTTGACTTTAGATAAGTAAATTTAACCTGTGAATTCATATTCGAAATCGAATATGAAACTTAAACTAAAAATGGAATTAAATTAATTTATAAGCAAGATAAAAATATATTTGAACATGATATGTTCAAATAAAAAGTGAAATAGGCAAAAGATCTAATAAGAGGATTAATTAAGGAGTTGAGTTAAAAATGATTAGATTGAGTTAGAATAAATTAGGAATGGACGTATATGGGTTAGACAGGAATGGAATGAAGTGTATGAAGATTATAATTCGAGTGCCCAACAAAAAGGTACACGTTTAAATTCCATATGAGTTTTTATGCGTCGAATCGGCAAGCCGCTTAGCTTTTTGATTTTCTTTTCGGATGGGAAGGGCCTAGAGAGGCGAGTTGAGGTTTGAGCTATTGACCGGTACAAAAAAGGTGCTGGCGAAATTTTTCTGAAATTTAAGGAGTTAGAATATTTTTAAGAAAAATTGATAACTTGTAACGACCTAGTTTTTCTGGACAATTTATTTTGAATATTTAATAATATTTTAAATATTGAGCTGGTAATATAAATCGATTTTTATATTGAATTATCGATATAGTTATCATAATACGAGGATCTTAAGTAATTCAATTTGAAATGGAGTCAAAATGGTTAATATGAATTTTTATTTGGATTTGAACGATAATAACAGTAATTTATTTTTAAGGAATTTATTTGTTTTGAATTTAAATCATATTATATCGATTTAATATGTTATTTTTAAATATGTTCGAATTAAATTATATAGAATATTCTGTTGAGTTCAGTATAACGCTATAACATTGGAATGAAGGTCCGCTAAAATAGCGGCTCACGATTTTTAATTGTGAACCCCAGGATATTTATAATGGATAAGATCGAAATCGAATCAAAAATCAAATCGATATTTATTTAAAAAGGGTAAAAATCCCTTTATTTCAAATCGCATTAAATAGAAATCAAATCATATTTAAAACCATTGTACGCCACCTACCCTGTACCCCCTCAGACCTATTTCTTCTACCTTAAGCTTATTCCTTGCTTATATATAACACGACAACCCATTTGTTTGTTTTTCGTTTTGCATTCCTCAGAAGAAAATGCCGGACCCTTTTAAAAATAAGTAAAACCCCCAAAAGCTTGTTCCTCGATCTCGCGTGAATATGGCGTTCGACCTAGACACCTACGATGGTGCTCGATGGATATCAGGAGCAACGAGTGAAGCCAGAGCCGCCGATGACAGGCTGAAGACACGAGGGGTACGAAGGATTCGAGTTCGATATAGTGGTGGTGTTGCGTCGAATTGGAGGGCGAGGTTTGAAGAGATGGTCACTGCGATGTCGGCAGCAGTCGCGATTCGATTTGGATGAGGTTTTGGTGAATCTCGATCTACTGGAGGGTTGAAGCGGAGTTCGCAAATGGATGGTGGTGTCCGATCCGATCGACAGTAGTAAACTGGGTGCGATGTGATAAACTTCGTGACCTGGAGTTTATCTGTTGTTACTGGAAAAGAAAAGGGGAGGGTCAGAACTTGGATTATACTATGAGTTGATCGGAGCAGTCCTAGGATGAGTGGAAATGCATTATATTAAGGTAAGATTAGTTAATTAAATTTATTTTTATGGTTAATTTATATACATACAAACTGAAATTGATTTATACAATTGGTTATCTATTTAAGGTGAATTTATTTATGAATTAGTTTGATTCATGTCAAAGCTCATAAATAAATAAAAATGAAAAAAAAATAACAATTAAAAATTGTTATTCAAGTAAACATAACATATACATATATTTGTGTTTAAAGATATGTAGATTAGTTTAATTTTTCTTGTTAAGCAAATTTCAGTTAATAACCATGTAAAGAAGGGAAATTTTTTTAGGATAGTTGTTTATTCGTTTAGATTGTTAATTTAAAATAAATAAATGTTTAACTCGTAAATTTAAATAAAATCATCGAAGGTGCGAATTCATTTGAGAAGATTCATAGCCGATGATCTGGAAATAAACAGATATTCGACAAATGCAAATCTCGGTGAGTAAATCTCACTCACCTGTTATTTAGAATTATTTTTATTCGTTAAAAATAATTGTTTGATGCTTGTTTGAATGCTTTCTAGTTGATTTAAATATATTAGTTATTTAGGGTTAACTATTATATATATATATTGGTTTGGTGATTGGATTGATTCCCGCAGTATCATTAGCGGATGCCCGCAGTATCATTAGCGGATGACCCTACGCCCACGTATATAAGTGGATCCCCTTTTATACCGCGATATCCTGCCTTGAAGCAGGATGGGTATTATTTCTGTTGACTAACGTCTGTGGATGCAGGAAAAACAGGTTGGGGGGATCCAACTGGATTCCTCAAAAAAAATATTGTCTGTTGTTGTTTGTTTGCACATATACTGTCATATATGATGTGTTAGAAAACCTGTCAATTATAATTGGTTGTTTTGATTGTTTGAAATACTACTGGGCCTGAATGTTGGTCTATAAAAATATTGTAAAAGAGATTTTGAGATTTTGAACGGGAAATTCTATCTTTCTAATAATAGAATTTGAAATTCGAATGGATTAAAATATTGACTTGTTTTGAATAGATAAAACCAGTACTGAAATTTATAAATAATGTTATAAATATATATAGGAGATGGAAGTATTGAAATTTACAAACGATGTTTGTAAATTGGAAAATGCAGGGGATTGAATTGAATTTATAAACAAGGTTTATAAATGTAGCGGGAAAAATTATCATTGGATAATTTGAATATTTAAATTCAAATGTGATTTTAAAAATAGAAATGGGAAAATCGTTTTAAAGAATTAAACGATTGAATTCGTTCTGATGTTCAGAATATAAATTGAACTAAAATAAATTCGTAAGGATTTATGATTTTGAATTCGATTAATTCGAATTAATTTGAAATATAATTTGAATTTAAAGGAATTCAAATAGAATTTGAATTCAAAGGAATTCAAATGGATTTGAATAAAGAAAATTCAAATGAAATTTAAAATATAGAATTTGAAAATAGAAGTGAAATGGAGTTTAAATATAGAATTCGAATAGAGTTGAATTGGAATTTGAGTACATGATTCAAGTAGGAGTTTAAAAATAGAAATTGAATATAGAAATTTAAACGAAATGTGAGTATAAAATTTGAATAAGAGAAATTCAAATAGAATTTGAATATGAGAAATTTAAATAGAATTTGAATATAAGAGAAATTGAAATGGACTTTGAATGTAGACAATTCAAAGAAAAATAAATATGGACTTTGAATGTAGGATTCAAAGAGAATTAGATATGGAATTTGAATATAGAATTCAAATGGAATTTAAATAATGAGGTTTGAATATAGAATTCAAAAAGAATTGAAAGGAGAATTTGAAATAGAAAATTTGAAATCGCTTCGAAATGGGAATGATGAAATATATTTCGAAATGTGGATTTTTAAACAGGATAGAAATAAATCCGAAGGATTTATAATTTGCAAAAGGAAATGGAAATTTAACATAGAAACTTAAATAGAACTTGAAATAGAATTTCAAAATAGAGTTTGAAATAGAATTTGAATATAGAAGATTGAAGTATAAATAAATTATAACCGAGTAAGTGAAAATCGACGATTTTAGATAATCAGAATTTTTGAAATGAATTGGGAAAATTGGTTTAATATATATTGAAATATATTATAATGGAGTTGAATTTATTATAAACGAAGTTTTAAAAGTTTATATATATAAATATAATTAAAACGAACTCGCCGCAGCGCTGCAGTTCGTAAATTGGCGTTTCGGACTTCAATTGAGTATACAGAACTCAATTGAAGTCGGAATTCTCTGAAACAAGAAACGTCAGGACCGATTTGATAATAGTTTTCTAATGGAAGAGAAAAATCTAGATTTCATCCAATAGATTTTGGGTTATATCAAAATCAAATTTTCAGAAAAGCAGCGCCATAACCATTTAAAAACCATAACGGTTTATTTAATTTTATAAAAGGATTTTAAGCGAATAAAATCCGAATTTCTATTTAGAAAATTTCAGATTTGAGTTGTAGATTATATGTGAACTCAGGTGGAGTAATGAATTGATTTTTGAAACAAAAATCAGATTTTTGATTATGGAATAGAATTAACTAATTTTAATAAAAATTAGTTAATGAGATTTTGAATTGATATTGGGCTTTGAATAAGTGAATTCGATTTGAAATTTTATATTCGAAATCGAAAAGGAAACTAGAATTGAAACTGAAATTCAATTTGGTTATGAGCAAGTTAAATATTTTGTTTGAACATGTTATGTTCAAAAATAGAAGTGAAATAGGCAAAATAGCCAATTAAAGAATAAATGAGCGAAACTGAATTCAAACGAATGGATTGAGTTGAACTGAATTGAAAACAGGTGAACATGTGTTAGACAGGTATGGGATGAAGTATATGAAGATTTTAATTTATGTGCCCAACAAAAAGGTACATGTTTAAATTCATATATGATATTTTATGCGCCGTATCGGCAAGCTGCTTGGCTTTTTCTTTTTCTTTTGGATTGGTGAGGGCCATGGGAGGCTATTTGAAATATCCCAATACTCCCGGTACAAGGGAGGTTATGGCGAATTTTTCCGGGAATTTAAGGAGTTAGAATATTTTTAAGATAATTTGATAGTTAGAAATCAATGTATCGATATATATAAAATTCGATAAGGAAACGAAATCAAAAATAGAATATTGTAAACAAAAAGGGAAATCTATAAATTAGGAATAGAAAGCGTACCATATACATGTTTTAAAAAGGAATAATTGGGTTTTATAGTGTGTTTATTCGAGGTAAGTGGTTTTGTCGTTTTGATGTTGAGGATGTTTTCAGTCAAGTTCTGAGAGGTAATTTTACCCCAACTTGATTGATTTCATTTTTAATTGATAAATAGCAGGATCCAGCCTCGAAGAGAAGTGTCTGAAAAAGAGTTAGTTGAATAAAATATTTTGGGTTGTTATAACGATGTTTTATACAACATTCGTTTTAACCTAAGTGATGGAATTTTAGGAATATAAAAGTAAATATTTCCTGAGTATAATTAAAGTAGTCGGGAAAGAGATAAGTGATTGAAATTGTTTTCAATTGCAAATAGAATATATTTTCTAAATACAGAAAATAAAGGAGGGCGATATTCGGAAATGTTTTTCCAAATAGCGTAAAGGGCCAATATTGATAAGGAAATGGAGAAGAGATTTAATTAATGAAATATTAATTAAAGAGCCTAGTGATTTGTTTGATATGTTGATTGAACACTTGTTTCCTTCGATAGTTAAATCATTAACTATCGAAACATTTGTTTTTATTCGATAGTTTAATCACAGACTACCAAAGTTTTTGACCATCGTTGTTAATATGGAGAGACCGGTTGGATTATTATCCGAAGAACCACTCCGTATTGGCCTAAGCGTTGCGAACTAAGTATGCTGAATATATTGAAGACGGAGTAAAGTGCAAGGGCTTTTCTATTAGTAGAAATTGTGCCTTCGGTTTCGTTCAATCCCAGAACAAATGTAAATGGACGAATGTCTGACAAAGTATTTCCAATGATCTAATGGGTTGGTCTGTATAAATATATATGGTTGCAACAGATTTATTCCCTTAGCATAACATCCAAAATATTTGTGCAAATCAATCAGTGATTAACGTATCTGACAATGTGGCATTCAAAGTGATTGTGCTATCAGTGAATAGAAAGTAATCATAGCCTCAGGCCTCAACAACCGGGAAATGACAAAAATCGGGCAGGCAGCATGGCTATGTGGGTCGCTCCCATTTGGGTGTATAATCACCTATCTAGAGATTCATTTAATTCCTTATTCTATTCGATGTTGTCCCATTCGGGAGACGGTTGCTGATCCCAACCGTTGGTGATATACATTCGATACACTCAAGCGAAATGAGTGGTCGGTCATGTATGGGCCGGGTTGCAAGATGTTCTTGTTGAACCCAGGTTTATTCGCCTCTAGAGATACATCATCGGAAGGTGGTCCCATACCTTGTCATAGTTGGAATCCAATCTCCAATAAGCGCCCTGCGGTTTTGATTTTATACAATATATGTAGAGCGTGCGATGCAAGCGTTCTACTATTTGGTTATTTATTTGATGTAGACATTATTATAATATCACTGGATTTTCGTATCAAAGTGTTTTGGATTATAGTAAGGTAAAAACCGTCCATGTTTATGTGTGGGCTGGTCTTACTATTATCTTTCCTTTTGAAAGGATTTTGAAAGTTAAACAAATGGTTGGAGTTTACTCACACCAGTCCCATGACTGACCCGGAGTTTATTTTATTTGTTTTCCCTAAACTCTTGGGTGCCCAAATTTGTACGGACAGTCAAGTAGTAGGGATTTTACAGATTCATTTAGAGGAGATGGAAGTAGGAGGCTTCACTAGTTAGCTATAGACTATCATATATTCCGTTGTGAACCATGTTTGTATTTGGAAACAGGTGTTTATAACTGTTCCAGGAATAACTGTTGTGCTCTGATGATGGTATGTATATAAAGTTATCGATTTGTATTTCAAAAGTTATGTTATATAATATATTTTATTCATTCCGCTGTGAGATTTGTCTTCTTTGTTTTCTTCTATTCTAATATTTCTTTCTTTCTATTTATCATCCTCTAACTTCTTTCTAAAAATGATTCGTATTTCTGTGCAATCTGAATTGGACGTGTGGTGTTATAAGTCAACTCAAATGGTGCGGATTTGCGGGCCTTTACATAACTAGAAATCAATATATCAATATATATAGAATTCGATAAGGAAACGAACTTAAAATAGAATATTATAAACAAAAAGGGAAATTTATAAATTTATACCTTGTAAGAATTGAAAGAGAAACATATATACGGTTAAAAATTGATAATTGGTTTTATATGATGTTGATTATTCGACATAAGTAGTCTTGTCCGTTTTGAAGTTAAGAAAGCTATTCAGTCAAGGTCTGAGAGGTCGTTATACCCCAACTTGATTAATTTCATTATTAACCAATAAATAGCAAGATTCAGTCTTGAAGATAAATATTTGGGTAAGATTCGGTTGAATGCAGTATTTAGGGTTGTTGTAATGATGTCGTACACAATATTCGTTTTAACCCAAATAAGTAGAATTTTGGAAATATAAAAATAAATATTTCCTAAGTATAGAAATGAATGGTCGTGAAAGAGATAAGTAATTGGAATGTTTTCCAATTATAAATAGAAGGTATTTTCTAAGTATAGAAAATAAAACGAAGGCGATATATGGAAATGTTTTCCAAATAGCATAAGGGGCCAAGATGATTATTGAAAATATTTAGGTTAACAAATATTGGTAAGGAAATGAAGAAGTGATTTAATTGATGAAATATTGATTAAGAGGCCCGGTGATTTGTTTGATGCTTTGGTTGAATGTTTATTTTTCTTCGATAGTTAAATAATTGACTATCGGAGTATTTTCCAATATCATTGTCAATATGGAGAGACCGGTTGGATTATCATCCGAGAACCACTCTGTATTGGCAGTAGCGTTGTGAGTCGTATTATATGAAGATAATCGAAAATAGAGTAAAGTGCAAGGGCTTTTTCTGTTAATCTTAGGTAGAAATTGCCTAAGATGGATTAATGGAAATTGTGCCTTCAATGTCATTCAATCCCAGAACGAACATATACGGACGAATGTCTGACAGAGTGTTTCCAATGATCGCTTATGTTGTTCTGTACAAACATATATGGTAGCGGAGAATTTATTCTCTTAGCGTAATATCCAGAATATATTTGTACAAATCAATTAATGATTAACGGATCTGACAATGTGACATTAAAGTGATTGTGCTATCAATGAATGGTAAGTAATCGTAGCCTCAGACCTCAACAACCAGGAAATGACAAAAATCGGGCAGGTAGCATGGCTAAGTGGGTATCTACCAATTAGGGTGTATTATCACCTATCTAGAGAAATTCATTTCATTCTTTATTCTATTCGATGCTGTCCCATTCGGGACAACGGTTGCTGATCCCAACCATGGGTGATATACATTCGATACACTCAAGTGAAATGTGTGGTCAGTCATGTGTGGCCGGGTTATAAGATGTTCATGTTGGACCCAGTGTATTCTCCTCTAGATATACACTAACGGAAGGTGGTTCCATACCTTGTCATAGTTGGAAATCTATTATCCAATAAGTGCCCGCAGTTTTTATTGTATACTATATATGTAGAGCGTGAGATGCAAACGTTCTTCTATGATTATTTAGTTGTGGTTGATAGACACTATTATAATATCAAAAGAATTTTGATATAAAGATTATCGTTTTTAAAAGGATTTTGAAAGTTAAATCAAGTGTTATGGATTCTCATACAGGAGAAACCCATCCCGTATTATACGGCGTTGTCTTATGAGATATCGTTTATTTTCTCAAACTATTTTAAATTGTTTACTCATACCAGTCCCATGATTGACCCAGAGTTTATTTTGTTTTGCTTTACCCTAAACTCTTGGGTTCCCAAATTTGTACGGCCAGTCAAGTAGTTCAGCTATTTAAAGATATACTTGGAGGAGCATGAAGCAGGAGGCTTCAACATTATGCAGTATTATTATTTCCCCTGTGTTGTAAGTTTTGTTCTCTGATAATTGTATGTTATACAGTTAAAATTTTGTATTTCAAAATTTATCATATATTATATTTTGTTCCGTTGCATTGTGAGATTCTGTGTTGTTATTTCTGTTCTTCTTCTACCTTTTTCTTCTTTCTTTTCATAATGATTCGTATTTCTGTGCTATTTGGGTTGGACGTGTGTTGTATTCAGTCAACTCAGATAGCACGGATTTGCAGGCTACTACAAGCACTTCACGAATACTACATATACTAGTATATATATATTTTTACTTGCATTTAGGAGAAGAAAGGTGGGATTTTTAAGAGTTTTAGGCTCGGTTAAGGGGTGCGGGACCCACGTCGGGGTTGTTGGGGTATGTGCGTGATGGTGTGGGGGTCTTGGTTTGGTGTTAGGGTGGTGCTGGATCAAGTTGGGTCTAGTTGGCTTGGATGTACGGTTTTAAGGCAGTTTAAGGCATAAAAATATAATTTTTGAAGCAAAATGGGATCTTTAGGAGATGGGGCACACTTGGAAGCGTAATTTGACTTACATGAGATATTTTAGTTCTGACTTGAGTGTATTGGTTTTTTTCATTATGCTCAGGCCAGCAATTTAACAAAGACATCATTATGAAGATGAAGATCGAACTCGACTGATGTATTTAATAGTATTATTCCGTTGCAATTATTGGTATGTTTTGTGATTGTTCAACTCCAATATTTGAAAATGTATATTGTAAACTAAGAAATGATTTAATTATGTTCTTATTATATTTTGTCCTCCGTTATGAAATTTTGTGTTCTTATTCTTTGTCTTCTCTTTTAATTATTTATTAAATCTCTATTAATGATTCTCCATTTTGAATGGTTTGGGTCTGACATGTGTGGTTTGTTGTCGATCTGAGATCGTTCAAAAGGGCGGGTTGTCGCATTTGGTATCAAAAGCTTTGGTTTATATAATACCGAAGCCTATTGGGGTAACTCATTAAGAGATAAGGTAATGAAATGCTTTATATGAGTTAGAGAGAGAGAGAGTGTGTGTGTGTGTGTGCATTTTTGTGTGTGTATGAATGTTGTAACACCCCACCTCCGCCAGGGTGTCTCTTGCAAGAACTCTGACTTTGGAGGGGCGTTTGAATCAGGTAAACATGCATAATGATATATCAAGGCAGAACAAGAACATATGTATATATGTAAACAGAGTAAATAACATAGATAAAACAGCGGAAGATATTCAAACCATTTCAAACACAAGTTTAGTACATCATAATGTCAATTTTCCAAATAAATAAGTCTAGTACATAAAACAACATCATTTGAAACTGAAAAGAAGAACATAAAGTAGCTATCCCCAAAGTGGAAAAACCATAGCGAGCTCAAGTCCAAAGCATACATGAGCTATCCAAGAAAGCAGGTAAAATCCAAGCTAAGCTCCTGTATTCCCTCCCTGAGAACCTGGGGGGGGGGGGAACGGAAGAAAAGAGGCGAAAGAAAACAGGTCAGTCAAAAAGACTGAGTAAGCCCTACTACAATCAATGTAAACTGATAAAGTTAACTGGCATGAGCAGCAGGTATGAACATAGGGATAACAACATACTAACATGTTGATTAACTATCAAGGCAGATAAAGGTGCCATCGCATAACCTGGTTTAAGGTTTTGTACCACAGGTGTACTAACATTCTAACATGTCATGAATAATCCAGAATTTATCCCTTGGCCCAAACTTGGCCCAGTATCAGGTATTTGACTCAAACCAAGATCTGACTTCTTGGTACCAATTCTAGTATAACAGGATTAGGTGTTACCCCAACGTTCACATCGAAACAGGTCGGAACAGAAGGGTCCATGCAGAAATAGAGTTTGGGAAAAATGGGCTTTTACCATCCCAATGGATAAAGTACAGAAACGGAATACTAACTATAATGGGCCTTTACCACCCTAACAGATAAAGTACAGAAACGGAATACTAACTATAATGGGCCTTTACCACCCTAACAGATAAAGTACAGAAACAGAATGCTAACAAAAATGGGCCTTTACCACCCTAACAGAACGGTACCACGCAGAAACAGAGGGGTGTTGCCACCCAACAAAACAGACGGTACCGACAGAATCAGACAGAACTAAGTGTACCCTGAATCCTACCCAAGCGATCGGCTCCCTAATACATAAATACCCTGTGTCGGCCCCACGATAGGGTGTATCACTCCCTAAAGTGGCAACCAATTGGCACAGGCATATTTACAGATGTCACGGTGTCTTACATCCTTAGAGGCAGACCGGGATCCATGCACGCACATGACCCGGTTGGAACGCACCATCAACACCCATCGCCATTATCAGAATGAACCACTTATAATTAGTTCAGTAAGCGTGCCCGGACCCTACCTACGGTTGGGTCAAAGTTTTGATACCAGAAAAGGGTTACTGACTAATATGGGTCCCAAACAACAGATGACACAAGTATTCCCCCTTGTATCCCCAGACTATCAAATTCAGATTAACTTATTAACAGAGTTCAGACATACCAGATTCAGATGGTCAGTTTTCAGACTAACGGTTCAGATAACAGATTTACAAACTTGCCTAACTTGGTGTGGGTCCTACAGATCCGCAAAACAGGTTCGTTTAATTTATCAATCAAGTTAGTTTATCCAGACCAGGTATCAAATTGGTCCTCAGTCTTACCAAATTACTGAGTTGGATTGGTTAAGTATAGTTCAACTTAACCCCGTTAAATTACCGAGTTCAGATTGGTTAAGTGTAGGTTAACTTAACCCCGTTAATTTACCGAGTTCAGATTGGTTAAGTGTTGGTTAACTTAACCCCGTTACTTTACCGAGTTCAGATTGGTTAAGTGTTGGTTAACTTAACCCCGTTACTTTACCGAGTTCAGATTGGTTAAGTGTCATAAGTCAGATTTCCTTAACCTTATCATATAGCATTAATTAATTAATTAATGCGCCTTAACCTCTCACATTAGACTTTGTTGCGGTTACTAGTTAAGCCGGTCGGTTCCGGGTAGTTTTACACCACAACTTGGTCTAACCTCGGGTTCAAGGTACAACATGACCAACTTCTCACATTGGGTCCTATTGTTTGCAGCAACTAGTTAGGCCGGTCGGTTCCGGGTAGGTTTACGCTACAAACTCAACCCAACCTCGAGTTGGTCACACTTATCTTTTCTAAGTGTCATGTCCATCATGTTTCCAAAACATGTTACAAATTTTCAAGCAATTGGGTAGACCTAACTTAATAGGTAAATTCCCAATGGGTAGACCTAACTTAATAGGTAAATTCCCAAGCTCATGTTTTTTTATGTCTTTTAAGTTTACCCAACCCCAAACGCAACCCCATCGCTTACATATCGCAATAGCGCATAAAGGATAGAAAGAGGGGACTTGACATAATCATGACATAAAGGTGTTGAAGCCACAAGTTCAACATGGTGGCATATGAAATGTACATATGTTCATATACTTGCATTAGGCCTCAAAAGCATGCATAACATGATAGCATGAACAAAATGTTCAACCCAAACTTGCATAACATACTTGCATACCATAACATGACATACTTGCCTATAAACTTGCATATTACAACATGATAAACTTGCATATCAACTTGCATATTACAACATGATAAACTTGCATATCAAACTTGCATACAAAACTTGCATAACACATGACAACTTGCATATCATACTTGCATAATAAAACTTGCATGACATATGACAACTTGCATATCATACTTGCATAGCATAACTTGCATATCATATGACAACTTACATATCAAACTTGCATAGTATAACTTGCATATCATATGACAACTTGCAAACCAAACTTGCATAACAAAACTTGCATAACATATGATAACTTGCAAACCAAACTTGCATAACAAAACTTGCATAACATATGATAACTTGCAAACCAAACTTGCATAACAAAACTTGCATAACATATGATAACTTGCAAACCAAACTTGCATAACAAAACTTGCATAACATATGATAACTTGCAAACCAAACTTGCACAACAAAACTTGCATAACATATGATAACTTGCAAACCAAACTTGCACAACAAAACTTGCATAACATATGATAACTTGCATATAAACTTGCATATCATACTTTTATCTTTAAAAGTTCAAGTATGAAAGGAATAGGGCTTACAATGCTTATGCGAACTCAAATGAGTATAGCAAATGTAAGAAACCCCTTATGCAACAAATTAAAACCCCAAAAATGCAAGCTAACTTGATCAAGACTCCTCCTTTATGATGCCAATAAAGAAACAAGACTTTAATGCAAGCTAAAGAGGATCATACAAGCCTAAATACACTTGTATGCATGGAAATCTCTTAGAAATGGATTTAGGAATTGTATGAAGAGAGTGGAGGCCATGAGAGGTTTGATTTTGACATAGTTTAGTTGCTAGAATGAATAATGAGTGATTTAGGGTAGGTTAGGGTCTTATTTATAGATTAGGCTAGTGATTTAGACCATAGGATTAAACCCTAGTTGAATTAGGTCCATCAGATTTCGGAATTCTCCAGAACCAAGCCACACAACCAAGCCCAGATCAGAAATGGTGCGCCAGGCAAAACTGCCCGGCCACCCCGTGTCGACAGGGCTGTCGACAGGGCAGTCGACACCCTTAGACCCCTGTCGACATGCCTGTCGACTTGGGGGTCTTGGCGGGAGTTTTCCCGGCTGACGCCAGTTGTGCCCTAACCCTTGTTTTTAACTTATTTTAAATCTGTTTTTACTTAGGAATTTTCTGAAAACTTCGTCGGGCCTTAATTGGGTCACACGGACTCTGATTTTCGAAAACTCGGACTCTATTTCGCGTATTTTTCCGAGACGAACGCAATGGCATAGCCCGTTTCCCTTGATACAGATTTTAGAATTAAATTCTGCCTCGATTTATGTTATAACAGGTTATTGAAAATACGGGTTGTTACATTCTCCCCTCCTTAAAGGATTTCGTCCTCGAAATCTTCAAGTTAGGAAGAACGCATCCTACCATCCATCATCTATCTACTCAAATCATCATTCACGAGAAATCATTGTCCTTAAAGATTCTAATGCGGTATGAACATATGCAAAAGGTGTGTGTATATGTTCTTATCTAATGCAAAGATCAGCAGTGCAGAGTATGTTAGTGAAATGAATCCATCATGTATGCAAATAGTCCTAATCACATAATACTATATGTGTGCACAACCATTCGTCCATATGCAACATCCATGTGCTGAATTAACCATCTTGCAACCATAAGAATCGAAAATGTACACACGTCCATATGCAATATGAGAGTGTATTTCAAGCCGATCTAGTGCCTAGTGTGTGTTTATGCATCCACGAGCAACCACTAGCAACCACTTGCATCCACTTGCAACCATCAAACATAACATGTCTCAAACACATGTTTACATCCATAGGATTCCTATCTCCACCAGATATAGTCGAGTGATGGAAGCGAGTATAGATAAAACAAAAACTTGGTACATATACTTACAGACTACTAGTACCGATCAGATTTTCCCCAAATGATTCTTAGGAAACTAAGCATGGTAAAAACCCAGAATGTACTCGTCATAGTCACAGATACTCTCAAATCCCAATTTATCACAAACAGATGAGTTATAACTCTCAGGGAGTTTGAGACCATTACCAGATCAGAAGCAAGACTAGCATTAAAGTACTGAGTTTCCATTACAGAATCGAAATACCAGAAAAAGAGTTTCATACTGAAAATCAGACAAAGAGAATTAAACATCCTACAGACAAATTATTCTAGCCCAAATCTATTCGCCCGCCATGCGAGTATTCATCGTTCCTTCCGATGTAGTCCCTTTCTTCTTCGGGCAGTCCCTAGTGAAGTGCCCCATCTCTCCACAGTTAAAGCAAGTGCCCTTTCTCTTTCTGCAATCCTTGTTTAGATGAGTTGAGCTTCCACAAGTAAAGCACTTCTTTTCCTTCTTATCTTCAGACTTCTCCTCCTTCTTTTGCATTTCCTTTTTGGGTCCCGTTTTCTTGTTTTGAGACTCATTCGCCTTGACCTCCTTCTTTGCACTCTTGTTCTCTTCATGGAGTAGGGCCATATCTACCAAACTCTCAAACGTGGCCCCCATGGGCACATGGGACATAGCTAACTCCTGTAACGGCTCATTCAATCCTCTAGCAAAACGAAGAGCCTTCTTCTGAGTAGTACTCACCATATCCAAGCCAAAACGAGCTAACTGGTTGAACTTGTTCACATATTCTTTGACAGACATGTCTCCTTGCTTCAAAGCAATAAACCTTTCCATTTGCAGATTCTCTTCAGTAGAAGATAGAAACTTAAGTCCGAATCTTGTCCTGAAATCGGCCCAACACTCAACAGGCCTAGTCGCGGTGGTGATCTCCCACCAATAAGCGGCCTCATCCTTCATGAGCCAAACCGCCAACAAGATCTTTCTCTGATCATCTATTCCAAAGATACCGAATAAATCCTCGGTCTCTTTCAGCCAATTCCGGGCCTCTACAAAAGTCTCGGTACCTAGAAAGTTCTTGCCACCCATTGCTTTGAAGTCCTTGCAAATCTTCCTGAACTCTACTGGAGGATGCTGAGGGGAAGGAGGAGGAGGAACCTCAGCGACAGGAGGAGGAGGAACATTAACCACCGGAGGAGGAGTAACATTTGCGGGGCCGGCTTTGGTCACCCTAGCCTCCATAAGTCTCCTATACCAAACAGGAACTTGCACTCCCTCTGGGATAACAAAGTTATCTATCATACTGAAACGAAGGAAAAGATAGATTCAAAACGAGGGAACTAAGAATAGATAACTAAGGATTGTGCTAATGGCTTTTTGGGGAATAGCCTTTAAAATAAACTAGACTTTTCTTTGGAAAATACTTTATACTTGGTTTTGAAAATAGTTTTCCAAAAGTTTTCTAAAAACCTTTTTGTTCCTTCTCGTAAACCATATGCTCTGATACCAAATGTAACACCCCACCTCCGCCAGGGTGTCTCTTGCAAGCACTCTGACTTTGGAGGGGCGTTTGAATCAGGTAAACATGCATAATGATATATCAAGGCAGAACAAGAACATATGTATATATGTAAACAGAGTAAATAACATAGATAAAACAGCGGAAGATATTCAAACCATTTCAAACACAAGTTTAGTAATAATGTCAATTTTCCAAATAAATAAGTCTAGTACATAAAACAACATCATTTGAAACTGAAAAGAAGAACATAAAGTAGCTATCCCCAAAGTGGAAAAACCATAGCGAGCTCAAGTCCAAAGCATACATGAGCTATCCAAGAAAGCAGGTAAAATCCAAGCTAAGCTCATGTATTCCCTCCCTGAGAACCTGGGGGGGGGGGGGGGAAACGGAAGAAAAGAGGCGAAAGAAAACAGGTCAGTCAAAAAGACTGAGTAAGCCCTACTACAATCAATGTAAACTGATAAAGTTAACTGGCATGAGCAGCAGGTATGAACATAGGGATAACAACATACTAACATGTTGATTAACTATCAAGGCAGATAAAGGTGTCATCGCATAACCGGGTTTAAGGTTTTGTACCACAGGTGTACTAACATTCTAACATGTCATGAATAATCCAGAATTTATCCCTTGGCCCAAACTTGGCCCAGTATCAGGTATTTGACTCAAACCAAGATCTGACTTCTTGGTACCAATTCTAGTATAACAGGATTAGGTGTTACCCCAACGTTCACATCGAAACAGGTCGGAACAGAAGGGTCCATGCAGAAATAGAGTTTGGGAAAAATGGGCTTTTACCATCCCAACGGATAAAGTACAGAAACAGAATACTAACTATAATGGGCCTTTACCACCCTAACAGATAAAGTACAGAAACGGAATACTAACTATAATGGGCCTTTACCACCCTAACAGATAAAGTACAGAAACAGAATGCTAACAAAAATGGGCCTTTACCATCCTAACAGAACGGTACCACGCAGAAACAGACGGGTGTTGCCACCCAACAAAACAGACGGTACCGACAGAATCAGACAGAACTAAGTGTACCCTGAATCCTACCCAAGCGATCGGCTCCCTAATACATAAATACCCTGTGTCGGCCCCACGATAGGGTGTATCACTCCCTAAAGTGGCAACCAATTGGCACAGGCATATTTACAGATGTCACGGTGTCTTACATCCTCAGAGGCAGACCGGGATCCATGCACGCACATGACCCGGTTGGAACGCACCATCAACACCCATCGCCATTATCAGAATGAACCACTTATAATTAGTTCAGTAAGCGTGCCCGGACCCTACCTACGGTTGGGTCAAAGTTTTGATACCAGAAAAGGGTTACTGACTAATATGGGTCCCAAACAACAGATGACACAAGTATTCCCCCTTGTATCCCCAGACTATCAAATTCAGATTAACTTATTAACAGAGTTCAGACATACCAGATTCAGATGGTCAGTTTTCAGACTAACGGTTCAGATAACAGATTTACAAACTTGCCTAACTTGGTGTGGGTCCTACAGATCCGCAAAACAGGTTCGTTTAATTTATCAATCAAGTTAGTTTATCCAGACCAGGTATCAAATTGGTCCTCAGTCTTACCAAATTACTGAGTTGGATTGGTTAAGTATAGTTCAACTTAACCCCGTTAAATTACCGAGTTCAGATTGGTTAAGTGTAGGTTAACTTAACCCCGTTAATTTACCGAGTTCAGATTGGTTAAGTGTTGGTTAACTTAACCCCGTTACTTTACCGAGTTCAGATTGGTTAAGTGTTGGTTAACTTAACCCCGTTACTTTACCGAGTTCAGATTGGTTAAGTGTCATAAGTCAGATTTCCTTAACCTTATCATATAGCATTAATTAATTAATTAATGCGCCTTAACCTCTCACATTAGACTTTGTTGCGGTTACTAGTTAAGCCGGTCGGTTCCGGGTAGTTTTACACCACAACTTGGTCTAACCTCGGGTTCAAGGTACAACATGACCAACTTCTCACATTGGGTCCTATTGTTTGCAGCAACTAGTTAGGCCGGTCGGTTCCGGGTAGGTTTACGCTACAAACTCAACCCAACCTCGAGTTGGTCACACTTATCTTTTCTAAGTGTCATGTCCATCATGTTTCCAAAACATGTTACAAATTTTCAAGCAATTGGGTAGACCTAACTTAATAGGTAAATTCCCAATGGGTAGACCTAACTTAATAGGTAAATTCCCAAGCTCATGTTTTTTTTATGTCTTTTAAGTTTACCCAACCCCAAACGCAACCCCATCGCTTACATATCGCAATAGCGCATAAAGGATAGAAAGAGGGGACTTGACATAATCATGACATAAAGGTGTTGAAGCCACAAGTTCAACATGGTGGCATATGAAATGTACATATGTTCATATACTTGCATTAGGCCTCAAAAGCATGCATAACATGATAGCATGAACAAAATGTTCAACCCAAACTTGCATAACATACTTGCATACCATAACATGACATACTTGCCTATAAACTTGCATATTACAACATGATAAACTTGCATATCAACTTGCATATTACAACATGATAAACTTGCATATCAAACTTGCATACAAAACTTGCATAACACATGACAACTTGCATATCATACTTGCATAATAAAACTTGCATGACATATGACAACTTGCATATCATACTTGCATAGCATAACTTGCATATCATATGACAACTTACATATCAAACTTGCATATCATATGACAACTTGCAAACCAAACTTGCATAACAAAACTTGCATAACATATGATAACTTGCAAACCAAACTTGCATAACAAAACTTGCATAACATATGATAACTTGCAAACCAAACTTGCATAACAAAACTTGCATAACATATGATAACTTGCAAACCAAACTTGCATAACAAAACTTGCATAACATATGATAACTTGCAAACCAAACTTGCACAACAAAACTTGCATAACATATGATAACTTGCAAACCAAACTTGCACAACAAAACTTGCATAACATATGATAACTTGCATATAAACTTGCATATCATACTTTTAACTTTAAAAGTTCAAGTATGAAAGGAATAGGGCTTACAATGCTTATGCGAACTCAAATGAGTATAGCAAATGTAAGAAACCCATTATGCAACAAATTAAAACCCCAAAAATGCAAGCTAACTTGATCAAGACTCCTCCTTTATGATGCCAATAAAGAAACAAGACTTTAATGCAAGCTAAAGAGGATCATACAAGCCTAAATACACTTGTATGCATGGAAATCTCTTAGAAATTGATTTAGGAATTGTATGAAGAGAGTGGAGGCCATGAGAGGTTTGATTTTGACATAGTTTAGTTGCTAGAATGAATAATGAGTGATTTAGGGTAGGTTAGGGTCTTATTTATAGATTAGGCTAGTGATTTAGACCATAGGATTAAACCCTAGTTGAATTAGGTCCATCAGATTTCGGAATTCTCCAGAACCAAGCCACACAACCAAGCCCAGATCAGAAATGGTGCGCCAGGCAAAACTGCCCGGCCACCCCGTGTCGACAGGGTTGTCGACAGGGCAGTCGACACCCTTAGACCCCTGTCGACATGCCTGTCGACTTGGGGGTCTTGGCGGGAGTTTTCCCGCCTGACGCCAGTTGTGCCCTAACCCTTGTTTTTAACTTATTTTAAATCTGTTTTTACTTAGGAATTTTCTGAAAACTTCGTCGGGCCTTAATTGGGTCATACGGACTCCGATTTTCGAAAACTCGGACTCTATTTCGCGTATTTTTCCGAGACGAACGCAATGGCATAGCCCGTTTCCCTTGATACAGATTTTAGAATTAAATTCTGCCTCGATTTATGTTATAACAGGTTATTGAAAATACGGGTTGTTACAAATGTATATTAGCGTTATAAGGTGTTTGATATTATGTTTGTTTGTTCTATTGATTAGTTAGAAATTCTGGTCGATATATGGGGTGTCATGAAACCGATAGGAATTTCTAATTTCTTAAGAGAATAGACCGACACAGTGTTGTTTTTGAAAAGGTAAATGAAATAATTTTACATATAATATTTTTGTATATAAAAGAATTGCTCGATGATATAATTATGTAGAATACGATTTTTTGTTAGGAAAAAAATAATATCCAAATTTGATAATTAGTTATGCTTAACTTGTTATGAGCATTAACTAATAAGTGTAATTGTGAAAAAGTTGTTTAACCAAATCACAAGTAATTTTATCTTATAAACATAAGTAAATTGGATCGACCGGTTTAACTCTTTTGAATTTATTTATAATTAAATAAGTTGGGCTTAATAAATTCATGGATATACTTAAGTTGGAATAAAACAATATTTGGATAAAGTATAAGTGTGAACTACCTTTGAAACTTAACGAAAAAAAGTTTAGTTTGAATATAAAAATATCCAGATAACCATGGTAATATCCATTTAGTTTTACCAACTAGGGAATTTGAAACAATGAATTTTTAGTGTACTATAATATAAAATGTTCTTGACGGATAATTGTAATTTATAATAAATGGGTCTGCTAAGTGTTTGTACATAATAGATTATATGTTTTGAAACTCAAAGAGGCTATATTAAGAAATCTATACAAATAGATGTTAATTTGTAAATAAATGAATTCATTTAACTCATAAATTTCATGAAATGGTTTTGGAAATTATAACTACCCAATAAGCGCAATATTCATTTCATTTCATAAACATGACATTTTCCAAATTGTTAATCTTTATTTTAGACCAATACATATGAGATATTAATATAATTTTGAAAAATATATTTTGAATATTAATCTGATTTTAAGGAAAATATTTGTGGAACAATAATGATTTGCTTTATATGGATATTGGATACCAAATTGTAAAAGAATGATGGTTTGGGTTATATATATATATGTGTGTGTGTGTGTGTGTGTGTGTGTGTTTGTGTGTGTGTGTATGAATTAAAATTAAAGTTAAATGGATTTATAAGTGTTATATGGACAAACATTAATTTCAAAACTGGTTACTGTTCATTTTAATTTGAGTCCGGTCATGTTGAAATAAAATTGAACTAAGGAAAGTTTGAAATGAATATTAACGACAACTTAACCTTTGGCAACAATAAGAATGGTAAAGAACGATATGGATATGAATATAAATTAATAAGATTAAATTGAATATAAACTCAATTAATATGTTGATAAGCTAAATTACATATGCTTAGTAATAAAAAGAGTTGAAACTTACTTTAAAATGGAAGATAAGTGTAAAACTTTTGAAATGATTGAAAAAATGAATTGAGAATTAAGAAATTTGAGAATAAGATTGATGCGATTTTAATGTGACAGGATTAAATTGCATATAAATGTAACGTCCCGAAATTTTGGCAATCGAATAATTAATTTATTTAGTTATTTTAATTTACTGGATTAGGAATTTAAATGGGTTGAATTTAAATATTTGAATTAATATGAAATAGTAGGATAATAATTTTAATGTCTGAATATAGTCGGAAACAGTTGAACTGGCAATATTGGGTGGATTGGGTAATATACGATATTTAATTCGGTTTAGAGTGGAATTTTTATAGCGAAATTATCTAACGATAGTTGAATGTATTAATTATTAAACGAGCCCGTAACGACGCGGTAGTTCGTAATTCGATGGTTTGAACTTCAATTGAGTGTACAGGATTCGTTATAAGTCGGATTTCTTCGAAACAAGAAATGTTGGAATATATTAAACTGTATTTTTCTAATGGAAGTGAACAATCGGGACTTCGTCTTATAGATTGTGAGTTACGTCCAAATCAAATTTCCAAATCATCGCTATGGAATCGTATATAAATTATAACGATTTATTTAATAATTAAATAGGGGTTTTTAATATAAATAAAATGTTGTTTTAACTAGAAATTTAAGCGTTAAGTATAAATCCGTACTTTTGTTATTTTTGAAGTTGTATATATATTCTGTCAGGACAGATATATGATAATAATTTATTATTTTTGAATTGAATTATTTTAAGATTGTTTTTTATTATATCGATCAAATATGGAATTTATGTGTATAGCCAAAATTTAAAACTACAGATAGCAAGATCAAGAAATATAACAGTTTTAATTACCTTTTGAAGTTGCTATTGCTTCTTGAACCTAAAACAGAGAAAGAGAGAAGTTTGCAAAGAAGAATCAAGAGTATAAGAATATATTATATGAGTTTTATGTTTTGTGGTATGTCCTTATCTTTATACCCTAAATACTTTATTTGAGATCCCATATTTGTTGTGCTAATCTATGGTGGAATTATTTCAAAAATAGGACCGTGAGGCAATTTCATGAATTACCATATTCTAAGTGTACCTTTTCTTAAAGCACTTTTGTTGCTAAAATATGGAATTTGTTAAGAGCACATACATGTCACTGGTGGTTGATGCATTGCTACTAGGTATGTCTAACTCACACATTTACTAAACGTTAAATTACTTCTTACCATTTTCTTTTTACAACACTTATGAACTTTAGGTTAAAACTGAAATTTGTATGTCTAGTTTGGCCGAACCTATTGGATGCGGATAACTTGGTTTTCCACATCTACTTGAGACAAAATACATAACTGTAAAATAAATAAAAAGAGGAATTGAGTTAAAATAACATCCTTGAACCTTCATGCTTTTAATAAAACACATATACAAATCTTTCCTTGGCTGCCAAGGAGTTGCAGTACTACTTTCTTTTCAACCGCATCAAAAGTCTTGCGTTCGAATGCATAGGAAATGAAAAACAAAACTGTAGCTATCCTTAAAGCAAGCCTACCCTATAATCTACCCTAATACGTGCTGACCAAGCTAAATGAGCTTATATAAAATCTGCTCCTTGTTCCTTTTTCCACCGAAAAATTTAAGTGCCAGTTAATAGCCAAAAAGGAAAATCAAAATCAAAATGTAAACCTCATCTAAAAATCAAAATACGTATATATATAAGATCCGGGAGGCAAGGGCTTCGAGTAAAGTGTTGTTTAAATGGGTTCGAATACCATTATGGATTGCTGGAGATCTTATGTGTGTTCGAGATTTCAAACTTTTGGAAAATACAAGTGTTAATTCGCAACCTGGGTGTTGGATTCATTATCAGGTAAGTAGTTAGCATCAATGGTGAGTCTTTGTGGGGAAAACAATGCATGACAACGTGAAGAAAAGGAGAGTGAAGATGAAGTTATAAGAAGTAGAAATGAGATTGCATGAGGCACGAGCTATTAATAGAGGACATCACCATTTCTGCGTCCCATATTATTGTCTATGTCATCTTTTCTGGTTCTTTTTGGTTCATTGGCTTCCGCTACATTTTAGTGGTTCTCTGGGTGTTTAAATTATGCGTTACAAGCATATGGTTCTTTTAAAGTGGTGGAAGAGCAGTTCGCTCCTAGTATTGACAACAACTCTTTTGACCAAAATGGAGGCTTGGCTGAAGATGTAGCAATTCAAGGCAGTGGGGTGTTCCTGTGTTGTTTTTCAATGTTGGTTCGTATATATTTGGACTAGCTTAGCAGGGCAGTTATGATTTAAGGGAGCCGACGTTGAAGTGAGTAAGCCCAGATGAGAAATAAAATAAAAATACAAAGTATAGGGTGAGGAGATAGAGCAACCCGAGTTTAACTCGTTGGAGAAGATGGTAAAGTGGTTCAAGGGTACGATATATAAAACATGGGTGTGGCTGCTATCATGTTGTTGAAGGGGTTTTAAATGGTAGAACATATGTATTGGTAGCGGAAGTATTAGTGTGTGAGAGGAAATGGAAGAACTTGGCGATGGGTGATGAAGAAGTTAAAGCGTGATTATTAATATAGGAGCTGGAGTTTTTGGAAACGAAGAGGTTCAGACATAACAGCGTGGTGCGTTCGTGTCTTGAGCGAGCCGGCAGATGTTTCAGCGTGAACGACGGCGGAATTAAACGCCTGATCAGATTTACTGATGCAAATCGTTGTTTAACGGTTAACACGCGAAAGTGAGTAAATTCACTAACTCTGATCTATTTTAAATTATTATAATTATATTTTAATATTGGTTGAATGCTGCATGATGGTTGATTAGGTAAATTACAATTAAATTAGTTAAATAACGTCGTATACATATCCGTCATTGGTTAGTCTGATTCCATCAATTAGATATTCCCTAGTATAGAACTAGTGTAAATTGTATGGACTAACATCTGTGGATACTGGAAATCGGTTAGAAGGAATCTAACCGGATCCCTAAATATTTATATGGACTGTTTGTTTTATATGTGCACTGTTTGAACCCAAATGACATTGAAACCCTTTGTGAATGTTGATGTTGAATGAAAATTCAACGATATTTTGATTTAATCAATAGACGATATCGATTAAGAAAGTGGGAGCAAATCCATCGGTTGTTAAGAAATTGATTTGGCCGTCAAGCAAATCAACGAAGATAATTATAAAATTTATATTTTTATAATTATAGCGAAGTTTTAAATTATAATAGAAGTTCTATTATAAACCAGTATTTAAGAGTTCGTTTTTATAAAGTAAATAAAAACGATCGTTGACATTTAAATAAGTTTATAAAATAGAAATTATGCAAAAATATATTGGATAATTATTTTAAAGACAATCGGTTAAAGAATATTATTGGATTAATTATATTAATCTAATTAAGAGAAGTAATTAAAACTAGTAACAAATTAACTGATGGATTGAAGTTGATTAAATCAACTGTTTATTGGAAATTGATTTTTTTAGATTAATTGGTTTTCAATTAATCTAATGAAAATAGTTTAGAAATAAATTAATCAAAATTAATAAGATTTAATTATCTTTTTAATTAATGAAGTTTAAATAATTATTTGAACTAGTATAATTATATTGTTCATTAATAATGAAGTAAATTGTTTTACTTCAGCAAATAATCAAGTTAATCATTATTTAATGAATTTCATGGTATTGAGTTTATAATGAAATGTTTACTGGAATTGGGTATAATAATTCGAATAAAAAGGAAATGGTCAAAAGACAAAAAACGTTATTGATGTGTAATAAGAGAAGTTTTAAATGGATTTGTATAAGGAAGATGAAGCGAAGAGTAAATGACTAATGTAAATAGTGATAAACAACAAAGTTTCCAAAATAAGGATATGGCGTCATAAAACCATATTTAAAATAAAACAAGAAATATGGTTTAATCGATAGTAATGTGGAGTTTAGAGTTATGGACTTATATTTGTTCTAAGGTAAGAACGTTGTCGATCAAGGACTGAGAGGTAAATAAAATACCCCAACTTGAACGACTCCACTATTATCAAGGGATGATATTAGTTTGTAATGGACAGAGACGTCGAGATTAGTTATAAAAAGGGGAATATGACAGCATATTACATTAGTTATAAAAAGGGGAATATGACAGTGTATTGCATTAGCTATAAAAAGGGAATATGGCAGCGTATTGCATTATCTATAAAAGGGGGAATATTACAGCGCATTGCATTAGCTATAAAAGGGGGAATATTACAGCGTATTGCATTAGTGTAAAAGGGGGAATATACAGCGTATTGCAAGTTAAAACTATAACGATAAATTTACGTCGTTGACCAAGCTTAAGCGTGATTTTTATAGCACTATTCCCTAGGAGATGGAAACAGTTTGGTTTGAAATCCACTTATTCTAAAGTAATAAGTAACGATGTTTGTCCATAGAAATGAAGGAGTGTTATGTTGGTTGGGAACAAAGACGAATAATTGAGATTTAATATATTCCCCGTAGTAAATGGAAATATTCAAAGTTTGGAAATTGATAAAAAAAAAACATTTAATGATAAACTATGTCGTTCGACATTGGTTTTAAGTCAAATAAGAAATGTGGGAAAGAGGGGAATGTTTTCGAATATTAATAACACATATTTTGAAATAGGGGAAAACAAGAGTTAAAATAACTAGAAATGTTTTCCGAGAAATGTGAAGGGTTAAACGTCTTTTTGGGAATATATCTAGGAGGATACGGAAACTGGAAATTTAATGTAAAATAAAAAGGCCGCTGATTGTATAATGTTTAGTGGTACATTTGAATGGATGTTTTGTTTTTACTTCGATAGTTAAATAACCGACTATCGAAGTGTTTTGACCATCGTTGTCAATACGGAGAGACCGGTTGGATTTATTATCTGAAAACCACTCCGCATAGGCATAAGCACTGTGTATTATATTATGCTGAAGAGAATTAAAGACGGAGTGAAATGCAAGGGTCGTCCTGTTACAAAATGGTGCTTTCTGTTTGTCTAGTCCTAGGACAATTTGTATGGATGAGTGTCTAACAGAGTATACCTAACAAATCACGTACGATTGATCTCTAAAAGGTATTACGTCTGGTGGTGGGGGAATTCGTTCCTCTTAGCTTTTTATACCCGTGATATTTTTGGAAATCAATTAGTGAATTGACGGGTTTGAGGATGTGGCATTCAAAGTGAATGGTGATCAGATGTTCTGAAGATAGACGTAGCCTTTAGCCTCACAACCGGGAAATGACAGAAATCGGGCAGGCAGCATGGCTATGTGAGTTATTCCCATTAGGGTGTATTGCCACCGATCTAGAGAAAAATCATATTTGTTCTTCTTTCGTTTCTGTATCTTCAGATGACGGTTGGATGGCCAACAACCGTAGGTGGCAATATATTCGATACACTCAAGAGAAATGAGTGGTCAGTCATGTATGGGCCGGGTTGCAAGATGTTCTAGTTGAACCCTAGTGTATCTCCTCTAGAGTATACTGATCGGGAGGAGGTCCCATACCTTGTCATAGTTGGAATCCAATCTCCAATAAGCGCCCCGCGGTTTTTGATTTTATACTATGTATGTGGAACGTGAGATGCAAGCGTTCTGGTGTTTGATTATTTACTTGATTAGACATTATTATAATATCACAGGATTCTGATATCAAAAATGGTTTGGTTCTAGTAAGGTAAAAACCGTCCATGTTTATGTGGGGCTGGTCTTACTATTATCTTTTTGTTTCAAAAGGATTTTTAAAGTTAAACGATATGGTTGCAATTTACTCACACCAGTCCCATGACTGACCCAGAGTTTATTTTGTTTGTTTTCCCTAAACTCTTGGGTGCCCAAATTTATACAGGCAGTCAAGTATTTCAGGCTTTTACAGATACACTTGGAGGAGCTCGAAGCAAGAGGTTTCACCACTAGTTATTTAGAGATTATTTCCGCTGTAATGTATATGAGTTATATTCTGATATGGTATGTATATACAAGTTCAGATTTGTATTTCAAAGTGTTATATAATATATTTTATTCGTTCCGCTATGAGATTCGTGTTTACTCTGATACTGTTTAGATTTTGATGTTCTTCTTCTTCTTCTATTCTATTAGTTCTATCTTATCTTTCTCATCCTCTTATTTCTTTCTATTAAAGATCTGTATTTTCGTGCACTTTGAGTTGAATGTGTAGGATATTAGTCAGCTCAAATTGGTACGGATTTACGGGCCTTTACAGTTGGTATCAGAGCACAAGGTTAAATAATTACCTTGGCTCTGTGGTGTGACTCGATATAGATGGGGTTAGTAATACCCTATATTGAGTTTGAGTGTATATATATGAGTGCGTATTTGTAAATTAATATAAAAACTATTTTATATTGTGTTGACTGGTCAGTCGAGTAGTTTATGAATTCTGGTCGAAACAGTATTGCAAACTGTGTCGATAGGTATTTCTAAACTCTTGAATAGAGTAATTTTACACAGTATGTTTTGGAAAGAGGGTAAATGAAATAATTTTTCCCAAATATATTTTGATATAAAGAAAGCATATATGTTGGAATTATCAAATATATATTGAATGTGTTGATTGAAATTATGATCAAATAAGATTTATAATTGAGTTGGTTATATATATAACCAATCGAAATATTATATAAGTATAATATGCAAAAATAGATGAACTGGATCTGAATTTAAACCAAAATTGAAATAAAACTCTAGAAATGTGGGAAAGAGTTGGAAATAATGTTGGAATTAAATATATGGGAATTTTAAAATCCTGGGAGATTTGAAATTGTTTTCCAAGTGTTGTGAAAGATATTTTGAAGTAAATTTCAAAATAGAAGTGTTTTAAAATGAAATTTGAAAAGTAATGTAGTATTGAATTCACTTTGATCACTAGGAAATAAATTCTGATGATGACGGCCGCATTATCAGTGTTCATTTTCGAGTTTCCAAGTGACGGATTATTACCAAAAGATTTTGTTTTTGAAATGTTTCGAGAACGAGTTGTTAAAAATTCAAATGTTTTAAATTTCTATTATTGTATGTAAATATATGATTTCAAGCTGATTGAAAAAAAACCCAGGAATTTGAATTCTGGAATTTAAATTTTACTTATGAAGTAAATAAATAGAAATTTAACTAAGTCAAATAAAATTGGTTTGGATTAGAGATAATCTGGAATGGAATTGAGTTTGGAATTGGAGTTTGAATGAAGATGATGTGGTTCGAGGATAATATTAAAGGAAATCGAGTGGAAATGAAGTGGTATATGCTGATTGGACAGCAAATAGAAGAGATAGGGTGGCAAAATGGCTGTTTGAATTTCTTTTGGACTGGAAAAGGCCCAGAGAGGCAAATTGTAGTAGTACCCAATGAGCCGTGCAGAGGCGATGTTGGAAAAATTCTCTGAAATTTTAAGCTACTAGGAAATTTTCAGAATTTCTGAAAGTACTTGTTAATAAGAAGGAATTAATTTTTTTTAACTAAGATTAATTGGTTCTGTTGAAAACTGAATTTAAGAAATTAAATATAATATTTTTAACCTGGTTATAATAGGATTCATATCATTTCCCCTACTATAGTAATCTCGGGGACGAAATTCTTTTAAGGGGGAAGGAATGTAACATCTCGAAATTTTGGCAATCGAATAATTTATTTATTTAGTTACTTTAATTTACTGGATTGAGAATTTAAATGGGTTGAATTTAAATATTTGAATTAATATGAAATAGTAGGATAATAATTTTAATGTCTGAATATAGTCGGAAACAGTTGAACTGGCAATATTGGGTGGATTGGGTAATATATGATATTTAATTCGGTTTAGAGTGGAATTTTTATAGTGAAATTATTTAATGACAGTTGAACGTATTAATTATTAAACGAGCCCGTAGCGATGCGGTAGTTCATAATTCGATGGTTTGAACTTCAACTGAGTGTACATGATTCGTTATAAGTCGGATTTCTTCGAAACAAGAAATGTTGGAATATATTAAACTGTATTTTTCTAATGGAAGTGAAAAACCGGGACTTCGTCTTATAGATTGTGAGTTACGTCCAAATCAAATTTCCAAATCGTCGCTATGGAATCGTATATAAATTATAACGATTTATTTAATAATTAAAAAGGGGTTTTTAATATAAATAGAATGTTGTTTTAACTCGAAATTTAAGCGTTAAGTATAAATCCGTACTTTTGTTATTTTTGAAGTTGTATATATATCCTGTCAAGATAGATATATGATAATAATTTATTATTTTAGAATTGAATTATTTTAAGATTGTTTTTTTATTATATCGATCAAATATGGAATTTATGTGTATTGCCAAAATTTAAAACTACAGATAGCAAGATCAAGAAATATATCAGTTTTAATAACCTTTTGAAGTTGCTATTGCTTCTTGAACCTAAAACAGAGAAAGAGAGAAGTTTGCAAAGAAGAATCAAGAGTATAAGAATATATTATTTGAGTTTTATGTTTTGTGGTATGTCCTTATCTTTATACCCTGAATACTTTATTTGAGATCCCATATTTGTTTTGCTAATCTATGGTGGAATTATTTCAAAAATAGGACCGTGAGGCAATTTCATGAATTACCATCTTCTAAGGGTACCTTTTCTTAAAGCACTTTTGTTGCTAAAATATGGAATCTGTTAAGAGCACAAACATGTCACTGGTGGTTGATGCGTTGCTACTAGGTATGTCTAACTCACACATTTAGTAAACGTTAACTTACTTCTTACCATTTTCTTTTTACAACACTTATGAACTTCAGGTTAAAACTGAAATTTGTATGTCTAGTTTGGCCGAACCAATTGGATGTGAATAACTTTGTTTTCCCCTATCTACTTGAGACAAAATACATAACTGTAAAATAAATAAAAAGAGGAATTGAGTTAAAATAACATCCTTGAACCTTCATGCTTTTAATAAAACACATATACAAATCTTTCCTTGGCTGCCAAGGAGTTGCAGTACTACTTTCTTTTCAACCGCATCAAAAGTCTTGCGTTCAAATGCATAGGAAATGAAAAACAAAACTGTAGTTGTCCTTAAAGCAAGCCTACCCTATAATCTATACCTCCCCTAATACGTGCTGACCAAGCTAAATGAGCTTATATAAACGCTACTCCTTATTCCTTTTTCCTCCAAAAAATTTAAGTGCCAGTTAATAGCCAAAAAGGAAATTCGAAATCAAAATGTAAACCTCATCTAAAAATCAAAATACTTATATATACAAGATCCGGGAGGCAAGGGCTTCGAGCTAAGTGTTGTTTAAATGGGTTCAAATACCATTATGGATTACTGGAGATCTTATGTAACGAACCGGGTTTTCCAGTTGTTTGAATTCGAATATTTAAAGTGGTTTAAATATTTTATTTGAATATTAATGGAATTAATATTGAATTCGTTTATTTAAACGACGCTTGAACGTTTATATTTATATTTAATATAAAACGAACTCGAAATGGCGCGGTAGTTCGTAATATTGAGTTTTCAACTTCAACTGAGAATACAGGATCCGATATAAGTCGGATTTCTATGAAACGAGAAACATTAGAACCGTATTGATTATAATTTTCATATGAAAGAGAGAAATTCAGATTTCGTGTTATAGTTTGTTAATTATGGCCAAATCAAATTTTGAAATAGTCGCTACGGAAATCGTTATTAAAATATACAAGTTAAAATATCCGTTTTGCAAACGGACTCAGATTTCAACAAAATCAGTTTCATTAGAATCGTATCATTAAATTATTGTACGGTGTTGAATGGCATGGCAAACCGATGTCGTATATGATCACGGTAGCCATAAACGCCCATTTAATTTCTATAGCGCGTAATTTAATTTAAATAAGAGTTATTTGAGTATAACTTGAACAGACGATCGAATTAGGCCACGAAACCAGTTCCGTTGAGTTCGTATCATCGATTAGAGTCAGGATAGGCATATAGTTTGTTATTTTTAGAGACCGGGTAATTTGGCGCCAAAAAGGGCATTTCGGTGCGCATAAAAGTAGCCTACCGGGGAAACAGTCTCAGAATGCGACGAAACTAGTGCCGTTGGGTTCGTATTGAAAAATTATTTTAAGATTTCAAAGTTTCAAGTTGATTTGATTTATCTGGTGATCGTGGAAAATTTAAACGCGTGTTGATTTCCGGTTTTATAAAGGAAATTTTTTCGTACGACCTCGGATTTCGACGAAACTTGTCCCATTCGGTTCGGAATACTTTTTTACACCAAGATTAGCTTTTTTATCAGAAAACCGAAATCGTTCATAGTGGTTTTTAACACAATTTCTCCACGACGAAGTTTCGTACATATTATAATATTAATAAAAACCACATACGCTCTAAAAATAAAGAGAAGTACCTGATCACCTACTCTAAGAGGTGTCACGCCAGTTTGATTGGGAAAGATTTACTTCAAAGCAAAGTGAGAGAGCCACCCTAACGCTGCCTATATCTAACCTAAGAAAGTCCTTCACGTGTATATTTATTTGAATATTTATTTGAAGTGCACATGCTACATGCTGAAACTAGTAGGCCTATACATACATGACGTACAAGCTGCAACCCCAACCCCTTGTGTTCCTTTTCACCTTTTTCCAAACGTGCCGACCAAGCCTAAGCCCCTACCTAGGCCTACCATGTACCACTCTGTACCCTGAATTACTTGCTGCCCAAACCATTATCGCATATATATATATATATAGGTACAGGCTTACTCAATACCCATTCCATTTTCCAACAGAATAAATGAGACCAACCTCTCCATTTGTTCTCTTCAATAAAGCCGACCAGAACTTACTTCAAAAAAAAAAAAAAAAAAGGGAAAGGAAAGAACAAAAAAAGAAAGAAACAAACTGCATGCGTTGGGGAGTAAGGAGCAGCATGAGATGAGGTGCGGATGTTGTCTGCATGGGGGAGGATAGTGGGATCGGTTGGTGGTGAGGTGAGTGAGTTTCCAAAAGGGAGTGAAACGATGGCTTTTGGTTGCTGAACGACGGAGTGTAGGAAGGGGACGAGGGGACTAAAGTTGAATCAAAAATGGAAGAATTATTCGACAGCAGCTTCACTAACGAAAGAAGAAATAATGAGGGGAGGAGAGGAGCGTGGGTAATGGGCTTTTGATGAGTGGACCTGGGCCGATACTAAAAAAAAAAAAAAAAAAAAAGAGAAGAAAAAAATCAAAAGAAGAAAAGAAAAAGGAAACAAAATGGTGGAGCCGGAGAAGTTGTTATACGGTGAACAAAGAAACAAGGGGAGGACGGTATGGGCGGAAAAATGGTGCAGGTGGTCTTTGTCCATGCATTTTGTATGGAGTAGAAGGTGGACACGTTTTCTCCATGGAAGGAAAAAGGGCAGCGAAAAGAAAGAAAATAAAATATAAGGGACTAGGAAGAACGGTGAATAAAGCGAAGGGGTTAGTTGATATCAACCGGACGGATTTGTCAAGAATGGAGCAGCACTTTCGGAATATTGGATGGGCATGTTTGTCCTGAACGAAAAGGAATCATTCCAACGAAGGAACGTTGAAACAGTATCAACAAGCACCGCATTGGGGAACTAGAATGAACGGCTGGATGGAAGCAGCTGAAGTTGTTCATTAAAATAAACTCATGTTTTAAATCAAACCGGTTGGACGACGAAACAAAACCCAGGTGAGTTAAACTCACTCAGTTACCCATTTATAATTTTTATAAATTGGGTTTATTGCTTGTGTGCTATGTTTGCTAGTTGATTTGGGTGATTTAATGATTGTTCGGTTATTCGCTATATTGTTTAAATTAAACGGTTGTTTAATTTAAATGAAATGACATCGTTATTTTTAACGATGATTTTCCAAACAAGGTAACTTACCTTGATGGTTACGTTTATAATAATATAAACGTATTTAAATTGAATTGGATGGCTAAATGATTATTTTAGTTGACCGCTATCAGTTGAACTGATTGGTTGTTTGCATATGATCATTATATGAACTGTTTAACCGACATAATTGGATTATTGGCTTGGTGGTTGTTTGTTGAATCTAAATTCAACATTTGTTCGGTTATTAACCAATGAGTGATATTGGTTGAGAAATTTATAGCAGATGGCCAAAATGAAAACTGTTTTATAAAGATTGATTTACCATCAAGTGAGTCGGTAAAAAAAAAAATGAAGTTATAAAATTTATTCTATAACTGAATATGGATTTTTAAATATATTATTTTTAATTAGATTTTTAAAGGAAAATAAAAACAACCACTTATAGATTGATCACCATTTTGACATCAAAATCGACCGTGTGCGAAGCACGTGCTTTATCTTTTATAAAGCAAAATTCTTGTATTAAAAAGATTATTAAGCAACTGTGAAATGATTAACAACGACGATTAATTGTTTATGAAACAATTAAAGTAACATTATTTTGAAATGGATTATTTAAATTAATAATATTATTTAAATGAAAAAGATGAGTTAGAATTGATCAACAAATAAATCTTATGTTAAAGTCGACCAAGCCAACTGTTATAACGACAGTTGATTATTAAGTTAAATAAATTTGTGCAGATTTATCTAATGAATGGTGTTTAACTTAACAAGAAAAGGAAATTGGATATTTATCCAAGTTAACGATAAAGTAAATTGTCTCTTAAATAAAGCTCATTTAAGTAATCGAAGTTATATATGAATTATGATTGAATTTAAAGGAAGTTTGCGAACGGCTTTATAGTTTAAACCAGATTGATAAAGTAAGTTATAAAACGGTTTTAAGCAAAGGCGATAAGCTTAAAATAAAGATTTCTTAATATTTGAATTAAAGGAAATCGAGATGAGAGAGGAAAAAAGGGTTTTATAACCAGAAAAGTATAAACGAGTTTATAAATAAGGGATGGGGAGTTAAGGTGGTACTTAATGATGATACAAATGGGATTTAAAGTAACATTTTCCAAAAGTAAGGATTGAAAGGTTTAGGAAAAGATTCTTGTAATTGAATTGAGAAAAGGATCGAGTAATGGGATTTGTAATGATTTAAAGAAGTTAAAGTTTAAATATGGATATTTTATTTATCATTTACTAAATCAATATATTAGTGATATATTTGAAAGGAAGATTTCCAAGATGAGAAGATTTATAAAAACCATATGTTAATTGAAATAGTGAAACGAAAATTGCTGATATCAGAATGAATATGAGATTCTGAATTACAATTCATATTTATCTTAAGATAAGAGTGTTGTTGATCAAGGTCTGAGAGGTAATTAAAATACCCCAACTTGAACGACTTCAGGATTATCAAAGGATGGTATTAATTGTAATGAGGATGACGTAAGAAGTAATTGTTTTTGAGAAAATGGTAGTTAACGAGGAATTAGATATGGTTTTAAGATATTTTTCTAAGTATCAAAATGAAATAATTTGAGAATATTATATTATTTTATTGGCCAAGTGATGCTGTGTTCTGAACCAATGAATCTGTTTTATGGTTGTTTATTTTGATAGTTAAATAACCAACTATCAAAATCTGGCCCTACGTTATTGGTATGGAAAGACCGGGATCGAATTTATATTCGAAAACCATTCCGACCAATAAGTACGAATACGTTGGAGATGCTGATCGAGATGGAGCAATTGAAGACCGTAGATCTTCATAAACGGAAGAGTTACTTACAATCTCTGGCTGATCCCCAGAGATATACTGTGATTCTGTCGTGGCTGAAATCTATGGATTGCAAGGACTACTCGCTATTGATCCATGGGGTGATTCCTATATTGGATGCAGTAGGAGAGTGCCTTCGGTTCATCCTGTTCCTGGATGACATGTGTGGACGATGTGGCCAGAAGTTTCAAAAGTCGATTATAACCTCAAGCCTCATCAACCGGGGAATGACAAAAATCGGGCAGGCAGCATGGCTATGTGGGTCGCTCCCATTAGGGTGTATAATCACCTATCTAGAGAAATTCCTTTTGTTTCTTAATCTATCGATGCTGTCCCTTTACGGGAGACGGTGGTTTGAGCCCAACCGTCGGTGATATACATTCGATACACTCAAGCGAAATGAGTGGTCGGTCATGTGAGGGCCGGGTTGCAAGACGTTCTTGTTGAACCCAGTGTATTCGCCTCTAGAGATACACGAGCGGCAGGTGGTCCCATACCTTGTCAAGGTCGGAATCCAATTTTCAATAAGTGCCCGCGGGTTTGATTGTATACTATATATGTGGAGCGTGAGATGCAAGCGTTCCACTAGATTGTTATTTACTTGTATGTAGACATTATTATAATATCAGACAAGATATTACTTTCAAAAATGTTTTGGGTTATCGTAAGGTAAAAACCATCCGTGTTTATGTGTGGATTTGGTCTTACGATTATCCTTTTCTTTCGAAAAGATTTTCAAACTTTAAAATCAAGTTGGATGCTCACCCTAAATACTGTGCGAGTTTATCTCACTCTGGTTCACCAGACTGACCCGGTGTTTTGTAAATGCTCGGGTTAGGCCGGGTTGTACAGGTTCAGGTTATCGACTGCTATGAAGAGACGAGCTGGAAGAGTCCAGACGTATGATATTACTACTATTCCGCTGTGTTGTATATGAGGACAAGTTATTATCACTGTCCAGATGTGTACTCTGATATTGTAAGTATTTTTAAAAGCTTTCAATAAAGATTATTTCTGTATTATATTTTGTTCCGCTGCGATGTGAGACTCTGTGTCGTGGTGTTCTTCTTCTTCTTCTATTCTAACTTTCTTTCTTTCTTATCTCACCCTCTAACTTCTTTCTCCTAGCTTTCTGGGTTTTCGGTACTTGAGTTTTGGACACGGGTTGTATTAGTGTCGAGATTCGAGTGCCGAAATTCCCGGGTCGCTACAGTTGGTATCAGAGCAATGGTTTAGGGATAACCTTGGCTCTGTGGTGTAACTCGATAGAGATGGGGTTAGTAATACCCTAGATCGAGGATGAGTGTTTATATATAAGAGAGCGTATTTGTAAATTTTATATATACAAAAGTTTTGTATTGTATTGTTTGATCGGTTCAAGTTGAACTGACGAATTGATACAATATTGTTTTGTAAAGTGGGTGGATGAAATAATTTTGCCCAAAATATATTTTTATATATAAAGGGAATAATTTTATCAAATTATTGAAATCTTGGTTGTTGATTGACTTGAATGAAAATTCAAATGGAATTGTGAATTTAGATGGTTTAATAAAACCAGAAGAGGATTGATTATTTAATTGGTAAATAAGGATTTAAAAATGGAATTAAATAAGTCGAAATTTAACTTAAAATTAAGTTAAAATTGGAAAGATTTAGTTATGTTGATTGTTTGATGAATATGATTGAATATAAAATTCATTAACCATTGAATGGATTGAAAACCGAGGGAATAACTCCAGTATAAAGAATTCAAAGAAAATCAAATAGGAAATGGAAACTGAAATGATTTAACCTTGTATCTGTTGGTGGCATTGGATACTGAGTTAAGTGCAGGTTGGAAAGAGGAAGTGCCATTAGCTGATTCGCTTTGGATTAGAGTATCAGTGGCCCGACAAATAGGTAAACCTTAATATATATTGATTTGGGTGGTGATTTTATACCCCTGAGTAGGGTTGCCAATTGGCTTTGTTTTCTTTTGATCAATATGAGGCCCAGAGTGGCAGTTGTGATTGTTGGGATCGAGCCATACAGAGGAGGTACTGACGAAATTTTCAAACTTAGAATATTTTTAACATTATTTTTAAGACCTAGAATTAGTTTAATTTTATTTTATATTAATTATTTTGGAAAATAATTGAGTTCGAAGCGTTCTTCTTTACTTAGCAATTTCGAGGACGAAATTATTTTAAGGGGGGAAGAATGTAACGAACCGGGTTTTCCAGTTGTTTGAATTCGAATATTTAAAGTGGTTTAAATATTTTATTTGAATATTAATGGAATTAATATTGAATTCGTTTATTTAAACGACGCTTGAACGTTTATATTTATATTTAATATAAAACGAACTCGAAATGGCGCGGTAGTTCGTAATATTGATTTTTCAACTTCAACTGAGAATACAGGATCCGATATAAGTCGGATTTCTATGAAACGAGAAACGTTAGAACCGTATTGATTATAATTTTCATATGAAAGAGAGAAATTCAGATTTCGTGTTATAGTTTGTTAATTATGGCCAAATCAAATTTTGAAATAGTCGCTATGGAAATCGTTATTAAAATATACAAGTTAAAATATCCGTTTTGCAAACGGACTCAGATTTCAACAAAATCAGTTTCATTAGAATCGTATCATTAAATTATTGTACGGTGTTGAATGGCATGGCAAACCGATGTCGTATATGATCACGGTAGCCGTAAACGCCCATGTAATTTCTATAGCGCGTAATTTAATTTAAATAAGAGTTATTTGAGTATAACTTGAACAGACGATCGAATTAGGCCACGAAACCAGTTCCGTTGAGTTCGTATCATCGATTAGAGTCAGGATAGGCATATAGTTTGTTATTTTTAGAGGCCGGGTAATTTGGCGCCAAAAAGGGCATTTCGGTGCGCATAAAAGTAGCCTACCGGGGAAACAGTCTCAGAATGCGACGAAACTAGTGCCGTTGGGTTCGTATTGAAAAATTATTTTAAGATTTCAAAGTTTCAAGTTGATTTGATTTATCTGGTGATCGTGGAAAATTTAAACGCGTGTTGATTTCCGGTTTTATAAAGGAAATTTTTTCATACGACCTCGGATTTCGACGAAACTTGTCCCATTCGGTTCGGAATACTTTTTTACACCAAGATTAGCTTTTTTATCAGAAAACAGAAATCGTTCATAGTGGTTTTTAACACGATTTCTCCACGACGAAGTTTCGTACATATTATAATATTAATAAAAACCACATACGCTCTAAAAATAAAGAGAAGTACCTGATCACCTACTCTAAGAGGTGTCACGCCAGTTTGATTGGGAAAGATTTACTTCAAAGCAAAGTGAGAGAGCCACCCTAACGCTGCCTATATCTAACCTAAGAAAGTCCTTCACGTGTATATTTATTTGAATATTTATTTGAAGTGCACATGCTACATGCTGAAACTAGTAGGCCTATACATACATGACGTACAAGCTGCAACCCCAACCCCTTGTGTTCCTTTTCACCTTTTTCCAAACGTGCCGACCAAGCCTAAGCCCCTACCTAGGCCTACCATGTACCACTCTGTACCCTGAATTACTTGCTGCCCAAACCATTATCGCATATATATATAGGTACAGGCTTACTCAATACCCATTCCATTTTCCAACAGAATAAATGAGACCAACCTCTCCATTTGTTCTCTTCAATAAAGCCGACCAGAACTTACTTCAAAAAAAAAAAAGGGAAAGGAAAGAACAAAAAAAGAAAGAAACAAACTGCATGCGTTGGGGAGTAAGGAGCAGCATGAGATGAGGTGCGGATGTTGTCTGCATGGGGGAGGATAGTGGGATCGGTTGGTGGTGAGGTGAGTGAGTTTCCAAAAGGGAGTGAAACGATGGCTTTTGGTTGCTGAACGACGGAGTGTAGGAAGGGGACGAGGGGACTAAAGTTGAATCAAAAATTGAAGAATTATTTGACAGCAGCTTCACTAACGAAAGAAGAAATAATGAGGGGAGGAGAGGAGCGTGGGTAATGGGCTTTTGATGAGTGGAACTGGGCCGATACTAAAAAAAAAAAAAAGAGAAGAAAAAAATCAAAAGAAGAAAAGAAAAAGGAAACAAAATGGTGGAGCCGGAGAAGTTGTTATACGGTGAACAAAGAAACAAGGGGAGGACGGTATGGGCGGAAAAATGGTGCAGGTGGTCTTTGTCCATGCATTTTGTATGGAGTAGAAGGTGGACACGTTTTCTCCATGGAAGGAAAAAGGGCAGCGAAAAGAAAGAAAATAAAATATAAGGGACTAGGAAGAACGGTGAATAAAGCGAAGGGGTTAGTTGATATCAACCGGACGGATTTGTCAAGAATGGAGCAGCACTTTCGGAATATTGGATGGGCATGTTTGTCCTGAACGAAAAGGAATCATTCCAACGAAGGAACGTTGAAACAGTATCAACAAGCACCACATTGGGGAACTAGAATGAACGGATGGATGGAAGCAGCTGAAGTTGTTCATTAAAATAAACTCATGTTTTAAATCAAACCGGTTGGACGACGAAACAAAACCCAGGTGAGTTAAACTCACTCAGTTACCCATTTATAATTTTTATAAATTGGGTTTATTGCTTGTGTGCTATGTTTGCTAGTTGATTTGGGTGATTTAATGATTGTTCGGTTATTCGCTATATTGTTTAAATTAAACGGTTGTTTAATTTAAATGAAATGACATCGTTATTTTTAACGATGATTTTCCAAACAAGGTAACTTACCTTGATGGTTACGTTTATAATAATATAAACGTATTTAAATTGAATTGGATGGCTAAATGATTATTTTAGTTGACCGCTATCAGTTGAACTGATTGGTTGTTTGCATATGATCATTATATGAACTGTTTAACCGACATAATTGGATTATTGGCTTGGTGGTTGTTTGTTGAATCTAAATTCAACATTTGTTCGGTTATTAACCAATGAGTGATATTGGTTGAGAAATTTATAGCAGATGGCCAAAATGAAAACTGTTTTATAAAGATTGATTTACCATCAAGTGAGTCGGTAAAAAAAAAAATGAAGTTATAAAATTTATTCTATAACTGAATATGGATTTTTAAATATATTATTTTTAATTAGATTTTTAAAGGAAAATAAAAACAACCACTTATAGATTGATCACCATTTTGACATCAAAATCGACCGTGTGCGAAGCACGTGCTTTATCTTTTATAAAGCAAAATTCTTGTATTAAAAAGATTATTAAGCAACTGTGAAATGATTAACAACGACGATTAATTGTTTATGAAACAATTAAAGTAACATTATTTTGAAATGGATTATTTAAATTAATAATATTATTTAAATGAAAAAGATGAGTTAGAATTGATCAACAAATAAATCTTATGTTAAAGTCGACCAAGCCAACTGTTATAACGACAGTTGATTATTAAGTTAAATAAATTTGTGCAGATTTATCTAATGAATGGTGTTTAACTTAACAAGAAAAGGAAATTGGATATTTATCCAAGTTAACGATAAAGTAAATTGTCTCTTAAATAAAGCTCATTTAAGTAATCGAAGTTATATATGAATTATGATTGAATTTAAAGGAAGTTTGTGAACGGCTTTATAGTTTAAACCAGATTGATAAAGTAAGTTATAAAACGGTTTTAAGCAAAGGCGATAAGCTTAAAATAAAGATTTCTTAATATTTGAATTAAAGGAAATCGAGATGAGAGAGAAAAAAAGGGTTTTATAACCAGAAAAGTATAAATGAGTTTATAAATAAGGGATGGGGAGTTAAGGTGGTACTTAATGATGATACAAATGGGATTTAAAGTAACATTTTCCAAAAGTAAGGATTGAAAGGTTTAGGAAAAGATTCTTGTAATTGAATTGAGAAAAGGATCGAGTAATGGGATTTGTAATGATTTAAAGAAGTTAAAGTTTAAATATGGATATTTTATTTATCATTTACTAAATCAATATATTAGTGATATATTTGAAAGGAAGATTTCCAAGATGAGAAGATTTATAAAAACCATATGTTAATTGAAATAGTGAAACGAAAATTGCTGATATCAGAATGAATATGAGATTCTGAATTACAATTCATATTTATCTTAAGATAAGAGTGTTGTTGATCAAGGTCTGAGAGGTAATTAAAATACCCCAACTTGAACGACTTCAGGATTATCAAAGGATGGTATTAATTGTAATGAGGATGACGTAAGAAGTAATTGTTTTTGAGAAAATGGTAGTTAACGAGGAATTAGATATGGTTTTAAGATATTTTTCTAAGTATCAAAATGAAATAATTTGAGAATATTATATTATTTTATTGGCCAAGTGATGCTGTGTTCTGAACCAATGAATCTGTTTTATGGTTGTTTATTTTGATAGTTAAATAACCAACTATCAAAATCTGGCCCTACGTTATTGGTATGGAAAGACCGGGATCGAATTTATATTCGAAAACCATTCCGACCAATAAGTACGAATACGTTGGAGATGCTGATCGAGATGGAGCAATTGAAGACCGTAGATCTTCATAAACGGAAGAGTTACTTACAATCTCTGGCTGATCCCCAGAGATATACTGTGATTCTGTCGTGGCTGAAATCTATGGATTGCAAGGACTACTCGCTATTGATCCATGGGGTGATTCCTATATTGGATGCAGTAGGAGAGTGCCTTCGGTTCATCCTGTTCCTGGATGACTTGTGTGGACGATGTGGCCAGAAGTTTCAAAAGTCGATTTTAACCTCAAGCCTCATCAACCGGGGAATGACAAAAATCGGGCAGGCAGCATGGCTATGTGGGTCGCTCCCATTAGGGTGTATAATCACCTATCTAGAGAAATTCCTTTTGTTTCTTAATCTATCGATGCTGTCCCTTTACGGGAGACGGTGGTTTGAGCCCAACCGTCGGTGATATACATTCGATACACTCAAGCGAAATGAGTGGTCGATCATGTGAGGGCCGGGTTGCAAGACGTTCTTGTTGAACCCAGTGTATTCGCCTCTAGAGATACACGAGCGGCAGGTTGTCCCATACCTTGTCAAGGTCGGAATCCAATTTTCAATAAGTGCCCGCGGGTTTGATTGTATACTATATATGTGGAGCGTGAGATGCAAGCGTTCCACTAGATTGTTATTTACTTGTATGTAGACATTATTATAATATCAGACAAGATATTGCTTTCAAAAATGTTTTGGGTTATCGTAAGGTAAAAACCATCCGTGTTTATGTGTGGATTTGGTCTTACGATTATCCTTTTCTTTCGAAAAGATTTTCAAACTTTAAAATCAAGTTGGATGCTCACCCTAAATACTGTGCGAGTTTATCTCACTCTGGTTCACCAGACTGACCCGGTGTTTTGTAAATGCTCGGGTTAGGCCGGGTTGTACAGGTTCAGGTTATCGACTGCTATGAAGAGACGAGCTGGAAGAGTCCAGACGTATGCTATTACTACTATTCCGCTGTGTTGTATATGAGGACAAGTTATTATCACTGTCCAGATGTGTACTCTGATATTGTAAGTATTTTTAAAAGCTTTCAATAAAGATTATTTCTGTATTATATTTTGTTCCGCTGCGATGTGAGACTCTGTGTCGTGGTGTTCTTCTTCTTCTTCTATTCTAACTTTCTTTCTTTCTTATCTCACCCTCTAACTTCTTTCTCCTAGCTTTCTGGGTTTTCGGTACTTGAGTTTTGGACACGGGTTGTATTAGTGTCGAGATTCGAGTGCCGAAATTCCCGGGTCGCTACATCTTATGTGTGTTCAAGAGTTCAAACTTTTGGAAATACATGTGTTAATTCGCAACCTGGGTATTGGATTCATTATCGGGTAAGTAGTTAGCATCAATGGCGAGTCTTTGTGGGGAAAACAATGCATGACAACGTGAAGAAAAGGAAAATGAAGATGAAGTTATAGGAAGTAGAAATGAGATTGCATGAGGCACGAGCTATTAACAGAGGACATCACCATTTCTGCATCCCATATTATTGTGTATGTCATCTTTTCTGATCCTTTTTGGTTCATTGGCTTCCGCTACATTTTAGCGGTTCTCTGGGTGTTTGAATATATGTGTGACAAGCATATGGTTCTTTTAAAGTGGTGGAAGAGCAGTTCGCTCCTAGTATTGACAACAGCTCTTTTGACCAAAATGGAGGCTTGGCTGAAGATGTAGCAATTCAAGGCAGTAGGGTGTTCCTGTGTTGTTTTTCAATGTTGGTTCATTTATATTTGGACTAGCTTAGCAGGGCAGTTATGATTTAAGGGAGCCGACGTTGAAGTGAGTAAGCCCAGATGAGAAATAAAATAAAAATACAAAGTATAGGGTGAGGAGATGGAGCAACGCGAGTTTAATTCGTTGGAGAAGATGGTAAAGTGGTTCAAGGGTACGATATGCAAAACATGGGCGTGGCTGCTATCATGTTGTTGAAGGGGTTTTAAATGGTAGAACATATGTATTGGTAGCGGAAGTATTAGTGTGTGAGAGGAAATGGAAGGACTTGGCGATGGATGATGAAGAAGTTGAAGCGTGATTATTAATATGGGAGCTGGAGTTTTTGGAAATGAAGAGGTTTGGACATAGCAGCGTGGAGCGTTCGTGTCTTAAGCGAGCCGGTAGATGTTTCAGCATGAACGATGGCGGAATTAAACGCCTGATCAGATTTACTGATGCAAATCGTTATTTAACGGTTAACACGCGAAAGTGAGTAAATTCACTAACTCTGATCTATTTTAAATTATTATAATTATATTTTAATATTGGTTGAATGCTGCATGATGGTTGATTAGGTAAATTACAATTAAATTGGTTAAATAGCGTCATATACATATCCGTCATTGGTTGGTCTGATTCCATCAATTAGATATTCCCTAGTATAGAACTAGTGTAAATTGTATGGACTAACATATGTGGATACTGGAAATCGGTTGGAGGAATCTAACCGGATCCCTAGATATTTATCTGTACTGTTTGTTTTATATATGCACTGTTTGAACCCAAATGACATTGAAACCCTTTGTGAATGTTGATGTTGAATGAAAATTCAACGATATTTTGATTTAATCAATAGACGTTATTGATTAATAAAGTGGCAGCAAATCCATCGGTTGTTAATAAATTGATTTGGCCGTCAAGCTAATCAACGAAGATAATTATAAAATTTATATTTTTATAATTAAATCGAAGTTTTAAATTATAATAGAAGTTCTATTATAAACCGGTATTTTGGAGTTAGTTTTTATAAAGTAAATAAAAACGATCGTTGACATTTAAATAAGGTTATAAAGCAGAAATTATGCGAATAAATATTGGATAATTATTTTAAAGATAATCGGTTAAAGAATATTATTGGATTAATTATATTAATCAAATGAAGAGAAGTAATTAAAACCAGTAACAAATTAACTGATGGATTGAAGTTGATTAAATCAACTGTTTATTGGAAATTGATTTTTTTAGATTAATTGGTCTTCAATTAATCTAATGAAAATAGTTTAGAAATAAATTAATCAAAATTAATAAGATTTAATTATCTTTTTAATTAATGAAGTTTAAATAATTATTTGAACTAGTATAATTATATTGTTCATTAATAATGAAGTAAATTGTTTTACTTCAGCAAATGATCAAGTTAATCATTATTTAAGGAATTTCATGGTATTGGGTTTATAATGAGATGTCTACTGGAATTGGGTATAATAATTCGAATAAAAAGGAAATGGTCAAAAGACGAAAAACGTTATTGATGTGTAATAAGAGAAGTTTTAAATGGATTTGTATAAGGAAGATGAAGCGAAGAGTAAATGACTAATGTAAATAGTGATAAACAACAGAGTTTTCAAAATAAGGATATGGCGTCATAAAACCATATTAAAAATAAAATAAGAAATATGGTTTAATCGATATTATTAGTAATGAGGAGTTTAGAGTTATGGACTTATATCTGTTCTAAGGTAAGAACGTTGACGATCAAGGTCTCAGAGGTAAATAGAATACCCCAACTTGAACGACTCCACTATTATCAAGGGATGATATTAGTTTGTAACGGACAGAGACGTCGAGATTAGTTATAAAAAGGGGAATATGACAACATATTGCATTAGTTATAAAAAGGGGAATATGACAGTGTATTGCATTAGCTATAAAAAAGGGAATACGGCAGCGTATTGCATTAGCTATAAAAGGGAGAATATTACAACGCATTGCATTAGCTATAAAAGGGGGAATATTACAGCGTATTGCATTAGTGTAAAAGGGGGAATATTACAACGTATTGCAAGTTAAAACTATAACGATAAATTTACATTGTTGACCAAGCTTAAGCGTGATTTTTATAGCACTATTCCCTAGGAGATGGAAACAGTTTGGTTTGAAATCCACTTATTCTAAAGTAATAAGTAATGATGTTTGTCCAAAGAAATGAAGGAGTGTTATGTTGGGTTGGGAACAAAGACGAATAATTGAGATTTAATATATTCCCCGTAGTAAATGGAAATATTCAAAGTACGGAAATTGATAAAAAACAACATTTAATGATAAATTATGTCGTTCGACATTGGTTTTAAGTCAAATAAGAAATGTGGGAAAGAGGGTAATGTTTTCGAACGTTAGTAACACATATTTTGAAATAGGGGAAAATAAGAGTTAAAATAACTAGAAATGTTTTCCAAGAAATGTGAAGGGTTAAACGGGTTTTTGGGAAAATATCTAGGAGGATACGGGAATTGGAAATTTAATGTAAAATAAAAAGGCCAGTGATTGTGTAATGTTTAGTGGTACATTTGAATGGATGTTTTGTTTTTACTTCGATAGTTAAATAACCGACTATCGAGGTGTTTTGACCATCGTTGTCAATACGGAGAGACCGGTTGGATTTATTAACTGAAAACCACTCCGTATAGGCATAAGCAATGTATTATATTGTGCTGAAGAGAATTAAAGACGGAGTGAAATGCAAGGGTAGTCCTGTTACAAAATGTTGCTTTCTGTTTGTCCAGTCCTAGGACAACTTGTATGGATGAGTGTCTGACAGAGTATACCTAACAAATCACGTACTATTAATCTCTAAAAGGTATTACGTCTGGTGGCAGAGGAATTCGTTCCTCTTAGCTTTTTATACCCGTGATATTTTTGGAAATCAATTAGTGAATTGACAGGTTTGACGATGTGGCATTCAAAGTGAACGGTGATCAGATGTTCTGAAGATAGACGTAGCCTCTAGCCTCACAACCGGGAAATGACAGAAATCGGGCAAGCAGCATGGCTATGTGGGTCATTCCCATTAGGGTTTATTGTCACTGATCTAGAGAAAATTCATATTTGTTCTTCTTTCGTTTCTGTATCTTCAGATGACGGTTGGATGGCCAACAATCGTAGGTGGCAATATATTCGATACACTCAAGAGAAATGAGTGGTCGGTCATGTGTGGGCCGGGTTGCAAGATGTTCTTGTTGAACCCTAGTGTACCTCCTCTAGAGTACACTGATTGGGAGGTGGTCCCATACCTTGTCATAGTTGGAATCCAATCTCTAATAAGCGCCCTGCGGTTTTTGATTTTAAACTATGTATGTGGAACGTGAGATGCAAGCGTTCTGCTATTTGATTATTTATTTGATTAGACATTATTATAATATGACTGGATTTTGATATCAAAAATGGTTTAGTTATAGTAAGGTAAAAACCGTCCATGTTTATGTGTGGGCTGGTCTTACTATTATCTTTTTGTTTCAAAAGGATTTTCAAAGTTAAACGATAGGGTTGGAATTTACTCACACCAGTCCCATGACTGACCCAGAGTTTATTTTGTTTGTTTTCCCTAAACTCTTGGGTGCCCAAATTTGTACGGGCAGTCAAGTGTTTCAGGCTTTTACAAATACACTTGGAGGAGCTTGAAGTAAGAGGTTTCACCATTAGTTATTTAGAGATTATTTCCGCTGTAATGTATATGAGTTATATTCTGATATGGTATGTATATACAAGTTCAGATTTGTATTTCAAAGTGTTATATAATATATTTTATTCATTTCGCTGTGAGATTCGTGTTTACTCTGATACTGTTTAGATTCTGATGTTCTTCTTCTTCTTCTTCTATTCTATTAGTTCTATCTTATCTTTCTCATCCTCTTATTTCTTTATATTAAAGATATGTATTTTCATGCACTTTGAGTTGAATGTGTAGGATATTAGTCAGCTCAAATTGGTACGGATTTACGGGCCTTTACAATAAACTTAATGGGTATATCGATTTGTACTAAAATAGAATAACCTATAGGATTTGAATACTCACTTAAAATGGAAGTCAATGGATAAAATTTAAAATGGATTGTAGGTAGGAATTGAGAATTTATGAGAATGGTGGTTCAGGTGAAGTACTTATACATACTAAGGAAATCAAATATAATATACATTTGGTAACCATATATAACATGTGTTTTGAAAATATTACTTATATGATTTTCCACTGCAATTGTAAGTTAGTCATATTTGAATATATGCTTGGAGTCAAAATGTGATAAAAGAAATAAGTGGGGAGATGTATATATTTTCCTTGCTTGATATGTTATGAGAAATAAATAACTTGATTATATTTATATATATTTTAAATTTTGTATGTCTTGTGTTTTCAAAAAAGAAAAAAGAAAAGTCTTTAGGTATTTTACTTGATTCTAAGATTGGACTATCGAGCATCTATTGATTTAGACATATACCTAGCTAACATATGTACTAAACCCTATAAGTACTAGGTAGATATATAATCGCACTCTAGTCACTTGAAAATGACTCTGATGATGATCATGACATCATCGGTGTTAATTTTAACGTTTCGAAAGTGAGATTGAGATCTGGTTATAGTTTGAATTTTTTTGAGAAATATCTAAACATTTGATCTATATATAAATATTAAAAAAAATAAGTTGTTTAAATATGTATAACTTTATTTTAATATATATACATAACTGCTTAATTAATACTTTTGCTGCTTCGTTCCTTTTCGGGGACGAAAAGGTTTGAGTGGGCGAGATTGTAAGAATATGAAATTTTAACGATTTTAAATAACATGTTTAACTTAACTTTTACTTAAGAATTTAAAATTTTATTTATTTTTTAAATATAAGAATGAATGAAATTGAATTTTGAATATAAATTAAAACACGCACGTCTATTTTGAATAACAAAAATCAGAACGATCGTTTATTTCAAAACCTAGTTGCTTTGAAACTAACGTGAAACCAGTTAATAATAAAAATATTGAACCATTGGTTTTTAAAGTTGTAGTATTTTATATAACATTGGTCTTGTAAATTTTATAGTGAAAAGTTTACTTTTGCTCGACCCGTTTAATTTGATTTGTACGATTGATTTACGATAGCGACAGTCGATATATCGTAATTGACATTATAACTTAAATTTTGAATTAAAATCCGAAATTTAGGATTTGAGATGCGTATAACCAAACATAACATAGAAATAAATTTCGAAGTAAAATGCTCTAGTTTGTTTTGTTCACAAATTTAGTTAAATTTGAATAAATCATTTTGAAATATAAAAGTCTATCGAAATTTAGGTGTTTAGTTCTAAAGATACTAGACCATATTCTGAGTAAGACGGTATTTTTCATTTCGCGGAATTTTGACGTTTATCTCTCCGAAATATCAAATTTGATTGAAAAAGTATGCGTTTTGCATTTAAAAAAAAATATTGTTTTTGTATGACTAAATTGACAATACAAAATGTAAACTTGAAAGGAATTGTGTTTCAATAAATTTTGATGATTCCATTACCTATAAAAATATAAAAAACAAAAATTTCCATATATAGGATGACGAAATTCGATTTAACGTAGAAAACGAGCTTTTAGGCTATTGTAACCACTACAGCTTAATAGACATGTTATCCTCTATATATATGTGGGTTCCTGAAACCTTAACTGTTACCTCACTTTTCTTAAATCTCTAATTTATTCTCAAATCGGGAAATCTTTTCTAATAGAATTTTTTTGACAATTACTGATTTGAAAACAACATAAAAAATTCAAAAATTTCAAATCGTGTCATTTTATATATTGGATAGGCATTAATGAATGCAACTCAAATATGCAATTCATTGAATCTGGTGTTCTGTTCATTCTTAAATCACAGTCGAACTTCCATAATTAGAAATCAAATTAGGTCAAATTAGGGGTTCTCGATTTGGGCATCGATTGAAGAAATCGACTTATGGTGTAACAATCCAGATTAATGATGGATATTTAATTAGTTTAAATAGTTAAAAATGATTAATTTTGAGATTTAATGACTTGAAATTTATTTAAGTGAGGAACTGAACGTAAAATTGACTTAAAAAATGGAAATCTTGATTTTTTTAAAAATCAAGTTAAGTTAATTTGAAGCTATGGAAATTCTATTTTTATACGCATGATAACAAGGAATTATTATTGATGAATGAGAATTTTTTGAAATAAATTTATATTTTATCAATTCAATTTAACAAATAAAATAGCCATTTTCAAACAATCTCGGATAGAATGAAACCAAATTTAATCTTTACTATATAATATCCTAACCTAAACCTAGCCCTCTCCATCTCTCTTTCTTTCTCCAGCAAGTTCAGCTACCATTTTTTTATAAAGAAAACGTAAGGCTCAAAAATTCAGAAACAAATAAAAGAAAAATCAGAAAAATAAATAGCTTGGATTTTTGAGTTAATTTTTGGGGGATCTTCATTTTCGCGTACTTATTGATGGGTGCGATGACCGTTAGGATGGAGGAGCAGAATGTTGTGAGCAGCTAGCATTTTGGGTTTAAGTATTTAGCCATTTGAAAGGGAGTTGAGTGAATCGAAGTTCGTAGTCGATCTCGCTGCGGAGATTGGCGTTTGTTCTAGGATTTTTGGAAGGTTCGATAGTCATTATGATCTCCCGACCTGTAGGTAGGGGCGAGCGCTCAATCGATTTTAACCGCAGTTGAGAAATATGTCATTTTTCAAATGATTAATTCACTCAAAGTAAAACATGAAATTTTGTTTACTAAATTTAATGTTTATAATAGAATTTGACTTATCTTTAACATATGTTATGGTATTTTATCACTTAACCAATTATTTAATATACAACAATATCATAAAATTGAATAATATGATAAAACTTAGGTTAATTGGGTTAAACAGATAGCTAGAAAAAAATATTTTACTAATCGAATTCAAAAAGATTTCGTTTCAAAACCGAACCGAACCAACTAAAATAAACTGGTTCGGTCGGTTAATTCAGTTCTAACCGAATATTGCTCACCCCTACCTGAACGGGTAACGGAGGAGTAGTACTCGACGCATTTTGGGGGAAGGGGTTGTAGTTGAGGTAATGGTGATCACCAAAAAGCCCGAACAAAGGCGAGTTCAACAAATTCGACTCTTTCATTTTCATCGAGTATGGTTAGAGAAAAGAGGAGTGAGGTGGACATCATGTCATGTTGGGATCCATTTTTGCTATGATGATACCAAATTCGAGAGGTGGTGACGGTTAGTGTGAGAAGATGGATGAGAGTTTGTTAGTGATGTCTGCTGCACATCCTGTCAAGGGAGGAGTATTTGGGAGTGTGCATCCGTGAGAAGGGGCTATGCATTTTTACGTTTTTGGATGGATCGTTGACGGGTTAAGGAAGAAAGGTAAGGTAATTAAGGTATAAATTAAATAGTTAACTGATGGTTAATGATGTTTTAAATTTTATACAAAGTTGAGACGATGATGTGACGACCCCAAACCCCGTATTGACGGTGGCAAGGGTAATCTTTGGAATATAACACATAAACAGATAATAGCAGAACAGAATTAAATAAATACACCAGATAATGTACAAATAATACACTGGATAAACGTAATCATCAGAGTTACACAGTATACAGGATCATACTTAGTACAAATACAGTTCAGCTATACATAAATGTCTACAGCGGAAAACAAACAAAATATGTACAATAGGAGTTGAACAGCATAAAAAGAGATAAATAATAGAATCCATCTTCAGCTCCAGCTATCCAGAAAGAGCCTGCTAAAACATGAATACAAGGCTACCCGTGTAGAAAGAGGGGCACCCGAGTTTGCAAGTGAAACAAACTACGTGTCAGTCATGGGACTGGTATGAGAAATCAACTTAACACATTTAAAATATGGCTAATCACAGGACCACGCCACTTTCGCGCAACGGGTTTACTCCATTGGATTGCCAGTGCTTTAGAACAAATAATTCTTTTAAACATCGCAATGCTTTTTATAAAAATGAAGCCATTATAAGACTCAGTTCCCATCACACAATGCAACGCAAACCGGAGGATAGAGTTTTACCTTATAATGGCCAAAATATGCTTGATACGAATAAAACAAAAGCATTTGATATTATTACTAGTGTTTACATGTTTCGAAAACAATTTTGAATCATAACTATCAATCATAGACGACATGGGTACCATATATCATGTCGCCACATATATATATATACAATCAAAACCGCACAGTCACGTATTTGGAAATTGGATTTCCGTCATGAACCAAGGCAAAAGATAGTCCTTACCGACTTCGAGACTGTCTAGCCCGAGTCTCAGGATCAGAGCTCGAGTGACCCTTGGATCGTCAGGGCCAGTCCACCGATGTGGATTAAAATTCCTGAACACTGCGTTTCCCCGCCCTTTGGGGCGTAAGTGAGCAAACGAATGACTCCATCGGTCCCGGATCGACCGATATAACCGAGGCTCCTCGCAACAGCAACAACCACATAGGTGAAAATAATATAAATGTCAGCCAGTTCAAGCACCGACACCACCTCTAGCTAGAAGGAAACGCATGCCCTCCCTTATGTCCTCTCCCGTTTCTGGTTCATACCGGGGTGTGAGGTTCGCGAATTCACGTTATACACAAAGCTACGCCACACAGGCGGTGCTTTGATCATCACCACAAGACTTTGCTTTTCAACAGAAGCCCTGATCACTACATCTTAGCATGCCACACAGGCAATTCACATCGTGCAACTGATGGCTATCAATCACACAGAATGAATTCCAATGTCAGACACACAGTCCATTTACAAGTCCGTTCTGGGTCTTAACGAAACCAGAGGCACAATATACCTCGCATACCCATCGATCTCCACGTACGTCTGGACGATCACCACTCATTATCCATATTTCGGGATGCCTTCCAATCAGGACATCAGTTACCATCCAAACGAGGTGAAGATCTCCGGTCTTCAAGCACCGTCTTCATCTTCGATTTCTTATCGTCGATTCAGTTATTCAGAATGGGATAAACCCGGTCTTTCTGAGAAACTCGCGTACGTAATTAACAAGTGCTACACAAACACGACACACGCTTTATTCCAATTCATTAGTCACTAACCGTAAATCAGTAAGAGAACGATTTCCCAAATATTAACCCCGAAGGCCGAAACCAACATCAGATCAAAACCCAGGAAACCATTCGACTTAGCCAACCTTCAGTTAGTTTCTAAATTTCACATCCATATCGTTTGTAATATTTTATAACGATTTATCACTATTTTTATTTATTTTTAAAATAGCCAGTTCATTCAAACGACGCTTCGGGCCATAACGCGGCCGTGGCGCTGTTTTTCTTCAGATTTGATTTACACATATCTGAAAATCTAACCGTTGGATCTACACAGAATTTACATCATTAGAAAGATATTTTCAAAACGAATCCAAGGTTCCAGTTTTGGGAAAATCCGATGGTCGGATCTCCCGGTACAATCGTTTGAAGTTTCAATTTCAAAATACGAACTGCAGCGTCGTTATTCGATTTAATTAAATTATATTTATATGTATATATATAATTTAATCGATTCTGGCGCTGTTTTTCTTCAGATTTGAATTAAACATTACAGACAATCCAACGGTTGGATCTTCACAAAGTTGGTGTCGTTGGAAAGATATTTCCAAAGCGAACCCAACGGTTTCGGTTTCGGGAAAATCCGATGGTTGGATCTCCCGCACTAATCGTTTGAAATCACGGTTTCAAAACAATAACTTCAGCTTCGTTATTCGATATATTTCAATTATATATATATATATATATATATATATATCGATTCTTCGATTTCAAAACTATATTCTTTTCATACATTTGATAAAAATGATATTTTTATCCAACTGACAATTATTTCAACACTTCGCTATTTTTAACAATTCACGTATATGGTAAAGATGTGATTTTTATTGTAAAATAATTTATTTTAAAACACGACTATTTTATATAGTTCATATAGATGTTAAAAATATGATTTTTATTATAAAACAACTTATTTTAAAACATGAATACCATTCAACACATGAATTTCTATTCAACGAATGAATTTCTATTCAACACATGAATGTTTTCTATAGTTTGTATATATATAGTAAAAACGTGATTTTTATTGTAAAATGATTTATTTCAAAACACGACTATTTTATATAGTTCATATAGATGATAAAAATATGATTTTTTTATTATAAAACAATTTATTTTAAAACACGAATACCATTCAACACATGAATTTCTATTCAACGAATGAATTTCTATTCAACACACGAATATAGTTTCAACACATGAAAATAATTCTAACACATGAATATTATTCAAAATTTCGGCAGCATAACGGCAGGGTAGTTAAAACCGGGGTCGTCCCTAGTACGGCTTCTCGCTCTACCTTAAAGCCTCGCAGCTTTTGACAATGGGGATTTCATGCATCTAGTTCGCACGCAGGCGACATGTATATTTTTTTCCATTTCCACAAACTAATCCTATGTGGTTTCAACCAAATAATTCTCAACCACGAACGGGTATTTTTCAACCACAAATAATTCTAATCAACCATTCGTAATCAACCAATTTTCACACCAATTACAACCAATAAATATCGTCCATGGTTTGTGGACGAGGGGCGTATATATATAAGCATTTCACTTCTATTTTAACACATATATAATTTTTACAACGCATATATAACTTATACATCGAACGTACAACTTATACAACGCTTATACATGAGGTGTACAATGCTTATATAACTCATACATCGACTATATAATTTATACGTCGTCGTTTTCCATATTGTTTATAAATTAGAAATCTCACATTGGGTTCCACTCCACCAAAAATAGCAGAAGGCTCAGAAAAATATGCGGTCTCTTCTAGAATGTAGAAGACGACCACACGAGTCCACTATCTCTTGTTTCACTGAATTTCATCAACAAACGAAAAAGATATGATTTTTACAGTGAAATCAAAAACCGTAGCACTTTAAATTACTATTAAATAGTTTAAATTAAAAACAGCTGTACCTCAGCTGAAATGTTCAAAACTAGGTTTTGAATTTTCGCGAGATCCTTGTAGTATTACGACGATCGGGCAGTGCAGCGTTGAAGAGGGGCGAGAGGCGCTCAGGCACGAGGTGGAGGGGGTCAACTCGATCGCTCCTATCGGCAGCGGCGACGCGATGAACCTCCCGACTTCGTGACGTCAGTTCTCACAAATCACTCAACGAAAAAATCGAAACCAGGTATGGATTTGAAGATCGTCTCGAGCTCTTCAAAATCTTCAACTGGAGCTTTTGATATTAGTGAGTGGATTGATCAGAAAATGGATGGGAATGATGGAACGGTTTATCGTCGTCGATCGGGGGTTTCGGAGAGAGAGAATGGCTGATGTGGTGTGAAGACCCTCAACTTCCCCGTAAAGGAAAGCGTCGGATAGTTCGAGAACAAACCACAGCAGAACGCATACAGAAGAACATTTCATTGTATAATACAACAATGCATCAGAATACAAGAATATACAGAGTACGAATGAATATTACACAGAAATAACAGAGATTTAAATTACATTTAAATACATAGCAGCGGAAAATAATACAATAAACAACTAGAAGAGATATACGGATACAAAGCTTTCCGGATATCGTTCCAGCTGTAAACCAGGATCCTGTGAATATAAATCTGCAAAACCAAAACTACTAGCTGCCCGTGTCAAAATAAGGGCACCCAGAGTTTAGGTTAAAACAATAAACTCCAGGTCAGTCATGTGACTGGTGTGAGAACTAAAACAGTTATTAATCTTTATTTTCAAAGGTAAATCAAGGGACCACGCCGTATAACACGGAACGGGTTTCCTCCCAAGAATACCAGTGCATAAACAAACAGCGCAATGCTAAATAAATAAAGATGAAGCTGTTATAAGACCCAGGTCCTATCACACAATGCAACGCAAGCCGGGGGATAGGGTTTTCCCTTATAACAGCCAAAGAATGCTTGATACGTTTAAAACAAATCATTTGATACTATAATAAGTGCATAGTGTATAAAACAACTTCAAATCATAAGTATCAATCATAGGCGGCATGGGTACCATATATCATGTCGCCATATATAGGTTTACAAATAAAACCGCAAAGTCACGTATTTGGGAATTGGATTTCCGTCTATGAACCGAGGCAAAAGATAGTCCTCAACCGATTCGTGACTCTCTAGCCCGAGCCACAGGGTCAGAGCGCATCGACCCTTGGAGCGACAGGGCCGGTCCACCGATGTGGATTAAAATGCCTGAACACTACGTTTCCCCACCCTATGGGGTGTAAGTCTGGTCCGTCAGCCGACCAGAATGCATCGGCCGAAACCGATATAACCGAGGCGCCTCGCAACATCAACAACCACATAAGTCAAACTCGTCAGGGCGTGTAAAACCACTGACGCCACTTCTAACTAGAAAGAAACGCAAGTCCTCCCTGAGGTCCGTCTCCCGTTTTTGGTTCATACCGGGTGTGAAACACGCGAGGTAAACGTTACACAAAGCTACGCCACAAAGGCCGTGCTTTGATCATCACCACAAGACTTTGCTTTTCAACAGAAGCCTTGATCATTTGCATCTTAGCATGCCACACAGGCAAACCATACTATGCAACCGATATCAGTCACACAGAATGAAATCCGATGTCAGACACACAGTCCATTTACAAGTCCGTTCTGGGTCTGAACGAAACCGGAGGCACCTAGTACCCCGCATATCCATCGATCTCCAAGTACGTCTGGACGATCACTAACTGTTTCCATCTTCTTGGGTGTACAGCCCAATCAAGATCATCAGTTATCACCCAAACGACGTGAAGACCTCCGGTCTTCGACCATCGTCTTCATCTTCGACTTATCGTCGTATCAGTTATTCAGAATGGGATAAACCCGGTCTTTCCGAATAACTCGCGTATATATTATAAAAGTGTTACACAAACACAACATACGCCTCATTCCAATTCATTAGTCACTAACCGTAAATTAATCAAGAGAATAATTCCCCAAATATTAACCCCGAAGGCCGAAACCAACATCAGATCAATATCCAGAAAACCATTCTGCTTGGCCAACCGACAGTTAGTTTCTAAATTTCACATTCATAGGGAAAGATTCCCATTGATTTTATCAAAGATAAATTCCTTGAATTTATTCTTTAATCCATTTTTGAATATCAATTCAAACTAGTCGGGATTAGCGAACCTTACCGAAGTAATCATTGGTTTTAATTTCCCAACCCCAACCTATTCATCCCATGAAGTAAGACTGGTAATACTTCATATCTAACACCACAGTGTTATCGGTAAATTCAATTACCATTTCACGTTCAAATCTAATTAAAGATTTAACTATCGCCTGGAGCAAAACTGGTGATACTCCATTTCGATCATTTCAATCTAATTAAAGATTCATTAAAACTCCACTTAGTTTTAATCTTTGACTGGGTTAAAGAATCAGTGTCATTTAAAAACACGGTTCACGATAAACCCAAAGTCACATCCCATTAATTATCGGGTTAAAGAACAAGTGTTATTTAAAACACTGTTCACGATAAACCCAAAAGTCAATATCCATTCAATTCCAATTATATACCATTTAATTGGTACACTTCATTAAATCTAAATAAAAAGATTTAATCTTTTCTCAACTGGGTTCAAGAACAGTGTTAGTGAAGACACCATTCACGACAAACCCAAATCACATTCATTAATTATCGGGTTAAAGAACAAGTGTTATTTAAAACACTGTTCACGATAAACCCAAAAATCAATATCAATTCAATTCCAATTAAATATTATTTAATTGGTACACTTCATTAAATCTAAATAAAAAGATTTAATCTTTTCTCAACTGGGTTCAAGAACAGTGTTAGTGAAGACACCATTCACGACAAACCCAAATCACATTCATTAATTATCGGGTTAAAGAACAAGTGTTATTTAAAACACTGTTCACGATAAACCCAAAAATCAATATCAATTCAATTCCAATTAAATATTATTTAATTGGTACACTTCATTAAATCTAAATAAAAAGATTTAATCTTTTCTCAACTGGGTTCAAGAACAGTGTTAGTGAAGACACCATTCACGACAAACCCAAATCCCATTTGATATTCAATATAAGGCTCTGAATAGAAAATATATCGGCTTATATTCAATATCAAATTCTACGATTAACAAATGTCGTATTGGAAATAACGATATAAATATATATCTTTCAAATTTCCGTAACAACATCCGTATAATCACAAATTCCAACATCGAAATATTCCGAAGACAATTTCGATTCAAATCCACTCCAATGCAATCATTGGAAATTTTGGTTATTTTCAAAACCCTTTTCAAATTCAATTTATTTATTTAAAAATAAATAGAATTATAATTCTAGTTCAAAACTAGTTCATTTCGATAAAAATCTATTTTTATCCTTTCAAATAGGGAGTTTTTCATCCCAATTCTTTCTAAATCATTTCTTATGATTTTACACAAATTATTACTATTTTTAATAATTTTATCAAGGCCTGTACAGTCGATTTCCAACAATGGCCATCGAACTGCACTTACAGCGACCTTTTTCGAATTTGATTTGGACGTATTTCCAAATCCAACCGTTAGATTTCAAATTTCTAACCTTCTTTAGAAAGCTCTTTTCGATACGAACCCAACGGTTCCGGTTTTAGGAGAATCCGACGGTCGGATCTCCCGTAATGTCCGTTTGAAATAAATGGTCGAAATTCGCGAACTGCCGCGGCGCGGCGCGTTCTATTCAGGCCATTATATTATATATATAATATATATAATATATATTTCGTCGATTTCTATTTAAAACGAATTATATAAATCGTTTTGAATTCGTTTCAAAAACATTTTCAACTTCCTTTTCAATTCAAATCACAATTGAATTCTTCTTTATAGATTCGTTTTAAAATTCATTTCTATTCAATTCAAATTTCAATTCAATTTGAATTCGTTTTCAATTCAATTCATTTCGAAATCGTTTTCAATTCAATTCATTTCGAAATTGTTTTCAATTCAATTCATTTCGAAATCGTTTTCAATTCAATTCATTTCGAAATTGTTTTCAATTCAATTCATTTCGAAATCGTTTTCAATTCAATTTGAATTCGTTTTCAATTCAATTCATTTCGAAATCGTTTTCAATTCAATTTGAATTCGTTTTCAATTCAATTCATTTCGAAATCGTTTTCAATTCAATTTATTTCGAAATCGTTTTCAATTCAATTTGAATTCGTTTTCAATTCAATTCATTTCGAAATTGTTTTCAATTCAATTCATTTCGAAATCGTTTTCAATTCAATTCATTTCGAAATCGTTTTTAAAATCGATATAAATATCGTTCACGTCAAAATGGCGTCAATCTAATCAACACGGCTTCATATATTCCTTTATTTTCAAATATTCTATTTCAAATATTTCTTTTTCAAATATTTCTTTTTCAAAACTGGAATGAGGCCCAATCAATTACCATATAATGTTAATTATATGGATTTTCTACAACACATGTATATATCAACAACGATGAATAATCAACCATCAACCAAAGTGCACTACACTGTATAAGCATCAAATATAGACATTTAACGCTTATACCAGCTTGTCAATCAATCGATCGACATATTTAATCAATCAGGATGAGTGAACTTCAAATTTCATCCTAACACCCGTGTGGGGTTTCAAACAATCAAACACATATTTTATTTGTGCAGTTAGGCGATGTGTAAAATTTATCGACCCAATCAACGTCATTCAAATAGGTGTACATAAACAAACCGTCTGGTTTGTAAATGAATATTTATTTATTCACATTCACGTTAAAAATTATATTTTTAACGATAAAACATTTTATTTCAATCTATGAATTTCTATTCAGTTCATTCGTTAAATAAAATGCTATTTTTATTTTTCTAACTTATTTTAGAAAATTTCGGCGGCATAACGACACGATACTAGAAACGGGACGAGGCCTAGCCTTATCCCCGGTCTAGTGAAGGCCCACGCCATTCACACATCAATCAAATCAATTTCGTTATGCAAACCACAAAATTTGGAGTAAGAGTCTAACCTAGCCTTACTCCTTCGCCTTATAACGGCGCACGTCTAATCCTAACCAATTTATCGATTCGATTTTTCACATCACAAACCACATTCAAACCAATATCGCAATCAATCACCAAACAATCAAACAAACAAGTCCATGGTCTGTGGACGATTGTGTCGGGTGCTACTAAGCACCGTCTGCATCCTAGTATATATATATATAACTAGAAAAATAAATTGAAAGGTGAGAAATTCTCACCGAAAGCTATCCAAGCTCCACGGCACTTCTTTTGCAGAAGTCTTCATTGTTTTCGCATCTTCGTCAGCTTCGTCGTCCGTAGCTACTACATATATAAAAATCGAATTTTTATTTCAAAGTTCAATATATAAAAATCGAATTTTTATTTCAAAGTTCAATATATAAAAATCGAATTTTTATTTCAAAGTTCAATATATAAAAATCGAATTTTTATTTCGCTATTCAATATATAAAAATCGAACTTTGACTTCGCTTTCAATATTGAAAAATATGATTTTTACCTTTTGCTTTCACATATAAAAATATGATTTTTACCTTTGTTTTCAACATATAAAAATATGATTTTTTTTTTTACCTTTTAAAAACAGTTTATTATTTGCTTATAAAAACCAATTCAGTTTTTATCTTTATAAAAAATAAATCAATTCAGTTTTTTTTTTTTATACTACTTTTATAAAATCAGTTTTTTTACTAATTAAAATAAGATCAGTTTATAAATCAATTAAAATAAATCAGTATTTAAATCATTTTCAAATCAGTATTTAAATCATTTTCAAATCAGTATTTAAATCATTTTCAAATCAGTATTTTCTAATTAAAATAAAATAAAATCAGTATATAAAAAAAAAATATAAAACACTTACTGCATGCGAAGAAAAAGGGGGGGGAAACGGTCGTCAGGGTCGGCGCTGGCTTCGTGGTGGGCGGCCTTCAGTTCGTCGACGGTGGGAGGCTAATCGGGTGTCGTGCTCGATTCGGGGGGGGCGATGGCGACTGGGTTCGGTTTTGTGGGGGAGGAAATCGACCGAGGGCTGGGGGTAGCGATCGGAGAAGATGGCGATGGGGTCCATCAGCGGCGGCACGGCGATGGAGGCAGTGACGGTGGACGGAGGCGTGGTCGAGGGGGGGGAACGACGAAGCGATTCGGGATTCTTTTCTTTCTCTTTTTTTTTTTTTTTTTTCCTTCTTTTCGATCTGTAGAGTGAACGTGAGGGGGGGGGCCAGGTGGATTTAAGGGGAGGGAGGGAATTTTTATTATTTTTTTTTTTTTTTTTTATTATTTAATTATTAAAAAGTTGACTTTCACATACGACCTCTAAACGAGGTCCACCGCCTGTCGCCCATAGCGTTTCACCCCCATTCCGAACACAATGGGATATGTACCGCAAGCTGATTCGATCGTTACAATCAGTTTCCTTTGAATTTACATTTAAATCACTATATTGCATTTTAAACGTACATTTCAAATTACCGGGGCCACATACGAACTCTATAAATTCCACAAAAATATTTTCTAGCTTCGTATTGACGACACGGTCCTAACAAAACTAGTTTCGTTGAATTCTGAGACCGTTTGAAAAATGACCAATTTCCAGTCGATTAAAATCAACTGAAAATGGTCAAACGCATTTTCCTTTGCCACGCTCACATATTGATTCGAAAAATTATGAGATTTGAAACCTAGCAATAACTTAACATCACGGACCCAACAAAACTGGTTTCGTCGAAATCCGAGGTCGTTTGCAAAATTGCTATTTTTAAGGGCCTTATATATATAAAAATATATATAAATTCCACAGCGACTATTTCTAATTTTAAACTGGACATATCTTATCATTTCTAAGATGAAATCCCAGTTTGTTAACTCCGTTACAAAAATATAGTTATACAGATTCAAATATTTCTTGTTTCGTTCAATTCTGACTTATATTGAATTCTGTATATTCATTTGAAATAAGAAATCGAATTTTCGAACTACCGCGCCATTTTCAATTCCTTTTATAATTATATATAATTATTATATATTCTAACGACGACGTATATAATATATACGTCCGAATTATATTCAAAATAAATTTCTTGTCGATATTATTTAAAATAATTCATTTTAAATAATCAAAATTCGCTAAAATGGCCAAAATAAAAATTTCAAACTGGCTCGCATTTTACGGGTTGTTACAATCTCCCCCACTTAAAACTTTTCGTCCCCGAAAAGGAACAAAGTCGAAAGTGGTTTGATTAATTAACTCTACGCTCGATCTGGCTTCCATTCTCCAACTCTTTAGTTTCTGAGAATTTTCAAAATTTCAAAAATTTGGCTAACACCCTAAATTTTTGAAAAATTTCGCCATAACCTCCCCTGCACTGGGAGCATCGGGGAATTTCAAATAGCTTCCCCGTTCCTTCAGATCTCAAAAAGAAAAAGAAAAAGCCAAGCGGCTAGCCAATAGGCTCACAAAATCATCATCACCCAAACAAAACAGGAAATTATGTAGTAAACATGTACCTATTTGTCGGGCAAACAAATTTTATTCTCTGGCTCTAGCCTCCTTGCTATGACCTGTTCAAAGATATATATGTATATGCAAGCAAATGCAACCAATTTTCAATATAATTCAATATTTGGTTCAAATAGGCATAATGGTTCAAAATTATCAAACAAATAAACAAACAACACAAACATCAATCCATTAGTGAATTAGAGTTTCAAATTCATAATTTTGATACATATACAAAAATCATGTTTTTGATGCCAATTCACAACAATGTATTCTAGCTATATATAAGTTTTGGTTCTCACACCAGCCTAATGGAAATATATAGAAAATCACACCTTCGAAGCACGAACATAAACACTGATGATGAGATCTCAATCATCAGTATCATCTCCGGGCGACTAGAGTGTGATTCCATATCTATCCAGTATATTAAAACTTCGAATACACGTGGATCAGACGTATACCCAAAATCTTTATATACTGCATTGTCCAAATCAATATAAATAAATAATCGAATACGAATAGTTGATTTAAATTTTCAAAACAAAGAATGTTTTCATTTGAAAAATATACTCTTCACACTCGTTCTAGGATACTACTGATCCCATCTCTAACGAGTCATTCTCATTGGATATTGCTAATCCAATATCTGATGAATTCTTTCGTATGTTTCTAATGTGTCTTGTTCTCTAGCTTTGTAAACCAAAGCTCTGATACCAACTGTGAAGACCCTCAACTTCCCCGTAAAGGAAAGCGTCGGATAGTTCGAGAACAAACCACAGCAGAACGCATACAGAAGAACATTTCATTGTATAATACAACAATGCATCAGAATACAAGAATATACAGAGTACGAATGAATATTACACAGAAATAACAGAGATTTAAATTACATTTAAATACATAGCAGCGGAAAATAATACAATAAACAACTAGAAGAGATATACGGATACAAAGCTTTCCGGATATCGTTCCAGCTGTAAACCAGGATCCTGTGAATATAAATCTGCAAAACCAAAACTACTAGCTGCCCGTGTCAAAATAAGGGCACCCAGAGTTTAGGTTAAAACAATAAACTCCAGGTCAGTCATGTGACTGGTGTGAGAACTAAAACAGTTATTAATCTTTATTTTCAAAGGTAAATCAAGGGACCACGCCGTATAACACGGAACGGGTTTCCTCCCAAGAATACCAGTGCATAAACAAACAGCGCAATGCTAAATAAATAAAGATGAAGCTGTTATAAGACCCAGGTCCTATCACACAATGCAACGCAAGCCGGGGGATAGGGTTTTCCCTTATAACAGCCAAAGAATGCTTGATACGTTTAAAACAAATCATTTGATACTATAATAAGTGCATAGTGTATAAAACAACTTCAAATCATAAGTATCAATCATAGGCGGCATGGGTACCATATATCATGTCGCCATATATAGGTTTACAAATAAAACCGCAAAGTCACGTATTTGGGAATTGGATTTCCGTCTATGAACCGAGGCAAAAGATAGTCCTCAACCGATTCGTGACTCTCTAGCCCGAGCCACAGGGTCAGAGCGCATCGACCCTTGGAGCGACAGGGCCGGTCCACCGATGTGGATTAAAATGCCTGAACACTACGTTTCCCCACCCTATGGGGTGTAAGTCTGGTCCGTCAGCCGACCAGAATGCATCGGCCGAAACCGATATAACCGAGGCGCCTCGCAACATCAACAACCACATAAGTCAAACTCGTCAGGGCGTGTAAAACCACTGACGCCACTTCTAACTAGAAAGAAACGCAAGTCCTCCCTGAGGTCCGTCTCCCGTTTTTGGTTCATACCGGGTGTGAAACACGCGAGGTAAACGTTACACAAAGCTACGCCACAAAGGCCGTGCTTTGATCATCACCACAAGACTTTGCTTTTCAACAGAAGCCTTGATCATTTGCATCTTAGCATGCCACACAGGCAAACCATACTATGCAACCGATATCAGTCACACAGAATGAAATCCGATGTCAGACACACAGTCCATTTACAAGTCCGTTCTGGGTCTGAACGAAACCGGAGGCACCTAGTACCCCGCATATCCATCGATCTCCAAGTACGTCTGGACGATCACTAACTGTTTCCATCTTCTTGGGTGTACAGCCCAATCAAGATCATCAGTTATCACCCAAACGACGTGAAGACCTCCGGTCTTCGACCATCGTCTTCATCTTCGACTTATCGTCGTATCAGTTATTCAGAATGGGATAAACCCGGTCTTTCCGAATAACTCGCGTATATATTATAAAAGTGTTACACAAACACAACATACGCCTCATTCCAATTCATTAGTCACTAACCGTAAATTAATCAAGAGAATAATTCCCCAAATATTAACCCCGAAGGCCGAAACCAACATCAGATCAATATCCAGAAAACCATTCTGCTTGGCCAACCGACAGTTAGTTTCTAAATTTCACATTCATAGGGAAAGATTCCCATTGATTTTATCAAAGATAAATTCCTTGAATTTATTCTTTAATCCATTTTTGAATATCAATTCAAACTAGTCGGGATTAGCGAACCTTACCGAAGTAATCATTGGTTTTAATTTCCCAACCCCAACCTATTCATCCCATGAAGTAAGACTGGTAATACTTCATATCTAACACCACAGTGTTATCGGTAAATTCAATTACCATTTTACGTTCAAATCTAATTAAAGATTTAACTATCGCCTGGAGCAAAACTGGTGATACTCCATTTCGATCATTTCAATCTAATTAAAGATTCATTAAAACTCCACTTAGTTTTAATCTTTGACTGGGTTAAAGAATCAGTGTCATTTAAAAACACGGTTCACGATAAACCCAAAGTCACATCCCATTAATTATCGGGTTAAAGAACAAGTGTTATTTAAAACACTGTTCACGATAAACCCAAAAGTCAATATCCATTCAATTCCAATTATATACCATTTAATTGGTACACTTCATTAAATCTAAATAAAAAGATTTAATCTTTTCTCAACTGGGTTCAAGAACAGTGTTAGTGAAGACACCATTCACGACAAACCCAAATCACATTCATTAATTATCGGGTTAAAGAACAAGTGTTATTTAAAACACTGTTCACGATAAACCCAAAAATCAATATCAATTCAATTCCAATTAAATATTATTTAATTGGTACACTTCATTAAATCTAAATAAAAATATTTAATCTTTTCTCAACTGGGTTCAAGAACAGTGTTAGTGAAGACACCATTCACGACAAACCCAAATCACATTCATTAATTATCGGGTTAAAGAACAAGTGTTATTTAAAACACTGTTCACGATAAACCCAAAAATCAATATCAATTCAATTCCAATTAAATATTATTTAATTGGTACACTTCATTAAATCTAAATAAAAAGATTTAATCTTTTCTCAACTGGGTTCAAGAACAGTGTTAGTGAAGACACCATTCACGACAAACCCAAATCCCATTTGATATTCAATATAAGGCTCTGAATAGAAAATATATCGGCTTATATTCAATATCAAATTCTACGATTAACAAATGTCGTATTGGAAATAACGATATAAATATATATCTTTCAAATTTCCGTAACAACATCCGTATAATCACAAATTCCAACATCGAAATATTCCGAAGACAATTTCGATTCAAATCCACTCCAATGCAATCATTGGAAATTTTGGTTATTTTCAAAACCCTTTTCAAATTCAATTTATTTATTTAAAAATAAATAGAATTATAATTCTAGTTCAAAACTAGTTCATTTCGATAAAAATCTATTTTTATCCTTTCAAATAGGGAGTTTTTCATCCCAATTCTTTCTAAATCATTTCTTATGATTTTACACAAATTATTACTATTTTTAATAATTTTATCAAGGCCTGTACAGTCGATTTCCAACAATGGCCATCGAACTGCACTTACAGCGACCTTTTTCGAATTTGATTTGGACGTATTTCCAAATCCAACCGTTAGATTTCAAATTTCTAACCTTCTTTAGAAAGCTCTTTTCGATACGAACCCAACGGTTCCGGTTTTAGGAGAATCCGACGGTCGGATCTCCCGTAATGTCCGTTTGAAATAAATGGTCGAAATTCGCGAACTGCCGCGGCGCGGCGCGTTCTATTCAGGCCATTATATTATATATATAATATATATAATATATATTTCGTCGATTTCTATTTAAAACGAATTATATAAATCGTTTTGAATTCGTTTCAAAAACATTTTCAACTTCCTTTTCAATTCAAATCACAATTGAATTCTTCTTTATAGATTCGTTTTAAAATTCATTTCTATTCAATTCAAATTTCAATTCAATTTGAATTCGTTTTCAATTCAATTCATTTCGAAATCGTTTTCAATTCAATTCATTTCGAAATTGTTTTCAATTCAATTCATTTCGAAATCGTTTTCAATTCAATTCATTTCGAAATTGTTTTCAATTCAATTCATTTCGAAATCGTTTTCAATTCAATTTGAATTCGTTTTCAATTCAATTCATTTCGAAATCGTTTTCAATTCAATTTGAATTCGTTTTCAATTCAATTCATTTCGAAATCGTTTTCAATTCAATTTATTTCGAAATCGTTTTCAATTCAATTTGAATTCGTTTTCAATTCAATTCATTTCGAAATTGTTTTCAATTCAATTCATTTCGAAATCGTTTTCAATTCAATTCATTTCGAAATCGTTTTTAAAATCGATATAAATATCGTTCACGTCAAAATGGCGTCAATCTAATCAACACGGCTTCATATATTCCTTTATTTTCAAATATTCTATTTCAAATATTTCTTTTTCAAATATTTCTTTTTCAAAACTGGAATGAGGCCCAATCAATTACCATATAATGTTAATTATATGGATTTTCTACAACACATGTATATATCAACAACGATGAATAATCAACCATCAACCAAAGTGCACTACACTGTATAAGCATCAAATATAGACATTTAACGCTTATACCAGCTTGTCAATCAATCGATCGACATATTTAATCAATCAGGATGAGTGAACTTCAAATTTCATCCTAACACCCGTGTGGGGTTTCAAACAATCAAACACATATTTTATTTGTGCAGTTAGGCGATGTGTAAAATTTATCGACCCAATCAACGTTATTCAAATAGGTGTACATAAACAAACCGTCTGGTTTGTAAATGAATATTTATTTATTCACATTCACGTTAAAAATTATATTTTTAACGATAAAACATTTTATTTCAATCTATGAATTTCTATTCAGTTCATTCGTTAAATAAAATGCTATTTTTATTTTTCTAACTTATTTTAGAAAATTTCGGCGGCATAACGACACGATACTAGAAACGGGACGAGGCCTAGCCTTATCCCCGGTCTAGTGAAGGCCCACGCCATTCACACATCAATCAAATCAATTTCGTTATGCAAACCACAAAATTTGGAGTAAGAGTCTAACCTAGCCTTACTCCTTCGCCTTATAACGGCGCACGTCTAATCCTAACCAATTTATCGATTCGATTTTTCACATCACAAACCACATTCAAACCAATATCGCAATCAATCACCAAACAATCAAACAAACAAGTCCATGGTCTGTGGACGATTGTGTCGGGTGCTACTAAGCACCGTCTGCATCCTAGTATATATATATATAACTAGAAAAATAAATTGAAAGGTGAGAAATTCTCACCGAAAGCTATCCAAGCTCCACGGCACTTCTTTTGCAGAAGTCTTCATTGTTTTCGCATCTTCGTCAGCTTCGTCGTCCGTAGCTACTACATATATAAAAATCGAATTTTTATTTCAAAGTTCAATATATAAAAATCGAATTTTTATTTCAAAGTTCAATATATAAAAATCGAATTTTTATTTCAAAGTTCAATATATAAAAATCGAATTTTTATTTCGCTATTCAATATATAAAAATCGAACTTTGACTTCGCTTTCAATATTGAAAAATATGATTTTTACCTTTTGCTTTCACATATAAAAATATGATTTTTACCTTTGTTTTCAACATATAAAAATATGATTTTTTTTTTTACCTTTTAAAAACAGTTTATTATTTGCTTATAAAAACCAATTCAGTTTTTATCTTTATAAAAAATAAATCAATTCAGTTTTTTTTTTTTTTTTTTTATACTACTTTTATAAAATCAGTTTTTTTACTAATTAAAATAAGATCAGTTTATAAATCAATTAAAATAAATCAGTATTTAAATCATTTTCAAATCAGTATTTAAATCATTTTCAAATCAGTATTTAAATCATTTTCAAATCAGTATTTTCTAATTAAAATAAAATAAAATCAGTATATAAAAAAAATATAAAACACTTACTGCATGCGAAGAAAAAGGGGGGGGAAACGGTCGTCAGGGTCGGCGCTGGCTTCGTGGTGGGCGGCCTTCAGTTCGTCGACGGTGGGAGGCTAATCGGGTGTCGTGCTCGATTCGGGGGGGCGATGGCGACTGGGTTCGGTTTTGTGGGGGAGGAAATCGACCGAGGGCTGGGGGTAGCGATCGGAGAAGATGGCGATGGGGTCCATCAGCGGCGGCACGGCGATGGAGGCAGTGACGGTGGACGGAGGCGTGGTCGAGGGGGGGGAACGACGAAGCGATTCGGGATTCTTTTCTTTCTCTTTTTTTTTTTTTTTTTCCTTCTTTTCGATCTGTAGAGTGAACGTGAGGGGGGGGGCCAGGAGGATTTAAGGGGAGGGAGGGAATTTTTATTATTATTTTTTTTTTTTTTATTATTTAATTATTAAAAAGTTGACTTTCACATACGACCTCTAAACGAGGTCCACCGCCTGTCGCCCATAGCGTTTCACCCCCATTCCGAACACAATGGGATATGTACCGCAAGCTGATTCGATCGTTACAATCAGTTTCCTTTGAATTTACATTTAAATCACTATATTGCATTTTAAACGTACATTTCAAATTACCGGGGCCACATACGAACTCTATAAATTCCACAAAAATATTTTCTAGCTTCGTATTGACGACACGGTCCTAACAAAACTAGTTTCGTTGAATTCTGAGACCGTTTGAAAAATGACCAATTTCCAGTCGATTAAAATCAACTGAAAATGGTCAAACGCATTTTCCTTTGCCACGCTCACATATTGATTCGAAAAATTATGAGATTTGAAACCTAGTAATAACTTAACATCACGGACCCAACAAAACTGGTTTCGTCGAAATCCGAGGTCGTTTGCAAAATTGCTATTTTTAAGGGCCTTATATATATAAAAATATATATAAATTCCACAGCGACTATTTCTAATTTTAAACTGGACATATCTTATCATTTCTAAGATGAAATCCCAGTTTGTTAACTCCGTTACAAAAATATAGTTATACAGATTCAAATATTTCTTGTTTCGTTCAATTCTGACTTATATTGAATTCTGTATATTCATTTGAAATAAGAAATCGAATTTTCGAACTACCGCGCCATTTTCAATTCCTTTTATAATTATATATAATTATTATATATTCTAACGACGACGTATATAATATATACGTCCGAATTATATTCAAAATAAATTTCTTGTCGATATTATTTAAAATAATTCATTTTAAATAATCAAAATTCGCTAAAATGGCCAAAATAAAAATTTCAAACTGGCTCGCATTTTACGGGTTGTTACATGTGGACTAATGAATTTTTTTTCTATATTTATAAATTTTTAAAATCTCCAAAATACCCTCTTTCACACATGAACACCAATCCAAACCCAACGACTGTCGTCCCTAGCGTTTTACCCCCATTTCGAACACAATGGGATATGTTTCGTAGGCCCATTCGACTGTTTCAGTCAGTTTTCCTTCAACTTAAAATATAAAACATTCAATATTTAATTTGAACGTACATTTCAATTTGTCGGGGCCACATACTAATTCTAAAAATTCCCGAAAAATAAATCTTGCTATGTTTTGACAATACGGTCCCAACAAAACCAGTTTCGTCGAATTCTGAGACCGTTTGCAAAATGGTCATTTTCTGGTCGATCCAATTTAACTATAATTGACCAAAACACGTTTTCCTTTGCCACGCTCACATACTAGCTTTAAAAATTATGAAATTTGAAACCTAGCAATAGTTTAACATCCCGGATCCAACAAAAGTAGTTTCGTCGAATTCCGAGGTCGTTTGCAAAATGGCCATTTTCACGGGCTATATAAACTCTATAGCGACCTTTCTGAAAATTCATTTGGCCATAATTTTTGCTTCCCGCTATGAAACTCCGATTTTTCAGATTCGTTAGAAAGGTATTAACTAACAGATTTAAATATTTTGGGTTTCACTCAAATCCGTTTTGTTTTGCACCCGGTACAGTCAGTCAAAGTTTGAATTCAAATTTTGAAACTACCGCGCCATTTCAGGCCTTGTTTATAATTAGAATTAATTATATTCGTTTTCAAATGTCGATTCAAACTTACTTTTCATCGTTATTATTTAAAATATTTATTTTAAATGTTTAAAATCCATTAAAATAGCCAATTTAAAAATTTTAAATTGGTTCAGATTTTCCGGGTCATTACAATCTCCCCCACTTAAAACTTTTCGTCCCTGAAAAGGAACAAAGTCGAAAGTGGTTTGATTAATCAACTCTATGTTCAATCTGGCTTCCATTCTCCAACTTTTCAGTTTTTGAGAATTTTCAAATTCTTCAAAAATTTGTCTAACACCCGGAATTTTCGAAAAATTTCGCCATAACCTCCTTTGTACGGGGAGGGGTTTGGAAATTTATTGGGCCGTATTAGGTACCCAATAAATCCTATAAAGCATACACATATTTATAGTGATATATTCTGGTGTTTACAGGGGAGCGTGTATAGATAATAACTCCAGAGAATAAATTCTTGTCACCCTGTCAAAGCCTGAGGGAGTGTGTATTTTAATTGCTCCAGAGAATAAATTCTCGTCACCTCGTCCCGTGTGAGAAATAAATAATCCATGTGCCGTATCTAATGACTAGAGAGACGTGATTATCGTCAACTCCAGACCCGTGTGGGGTTTTTATTAATTTGGCAATTTATCGTTACAATTTTATATGGTCCATATTAGTCATCAGTTCAACTTGTAATATATAGTCATCGCCATACAAGCCTCTCGCTCGTATGGTAAATCTTCCACCTCGTCACACAAGCTCCAAATGCTTATGTGGTATATGATGAAATATGTCTATCTTCAAGAAGTATGCCATGTAGTGTAGTTCAAAATTAATTGTTACTATCCTATGGCGACATTTATTATTTCACACAGAACAACCAGCACTCCACATCCAATGGCATTCACAGGAGTTGATATAATAATATTTCGCATCCAACTCATTAAGGTTTACCTATTTGTCGGGCACGCAAATAATTTCTTTACTCAACAGCTATCCATTTACCTGTTCCAAACATATATAATGCACATGAATATATTTCTATCTATTTTTAAATCAGTTCAATGTGTGATTTAATCGAATAAATTCTACCATTCATTCTCTTATTGATTAAATTAACTATCGTTTTAATAATTTAATTAATCAAATCTACTATCACACAACACAAACAACACCCAATTTGTCTTTAACTTTTCAAAATCATACAAATTAATTCATCCACTCTTTTACCTTTCAAATATATATCCTTTATATATTCAAAAATCATATTTCTAAAACCAGACAATATATATAATCACAAATACGTTATTTATAAACATATAACTCTCAACTCGTCCTGGGGCACTTCTGGCCCCATCTCTAACGAGTTATTCCGATTCTGCTATACTCATACTAGGACATTGCTGATCCTATCTGTAATGAGTTATTCGTCCTTGAACGCTACTGGTTCTATCTCTGACGAGTTCGTTGATATGTTATATTCCAGAGCTAAGCTTAACCAAAGCTCTGATACCACGCTGTGACGACCCCAAACCCCGTACTGACGGTGGTAAGGGTAATCTTTGGAATATAACACATAAACAGATAATAGCAGAACAGAATTAAATAAATACACCAGATAATGTACAAATAATACACTGGATAAACGTAATCATCAGAGTTACACAGTATACAGGATCATACTTAGTACAAATACAGTTCAGCTATACATATATGTCTACAGCGGAAAACAAACAAAATATGTACAATAGGAGCTGAACAACATAAAAAGAGATAAATGATAGAATCCATCTTCAGCTCCAGCTATCCAAAAAGAGCCTGTTAAAACCTGAATACAAGGATGCCCGTGTAGAAAGAGGGGCACCCGAGTTTGCAAGTGAAACAAACTACGAGTCAGTCATGGGACTGGTATGAGAAATCTACTTAACACATTTAAAATATGGCTAATCACAGGACCACGCCACTTTCGCGGAATGGGTTTACTCCATTGGATTGCCAGTGCTTTAGAACAAATAATTCTTTTAAATATCGCAATGCTTTTTATAAAAATGAAGCCATTATAAGACTTAGTTCCCATCACACAATGCAACACAAACCGGAGGATAGAGTTTTACCTTATAATGGCCAAAATATGCTTGATACGAATAAAACAAAAGCAATTGATATTATTACTAGTGTTTACATGTTTCGAAAACAATTTTGAATCATAACTATCAATCATAGACGTCATGGGTACCATATATCATGTCGCCATATATATATACAATCAAAACCGCACAGTTACATATTTGGAAATTGGATTTCCGTCATGAACCAAGGCAAAAGATAGTCCTTACCGACTTCGAGACTGTCTAGCCCGAGTCTCAGGATCAGAGCTCGAGTGACCCTTGGATCGTCAGGGCCGGTCCACCGATGTGGATTAAAATTCCTGAACACTGCATTTCCCCGCCCTTTGGGGCATAAGTGAGCCAACGAATGACTCCATCGGTCCCGGATCGACCGATATAACCGAGGCGCCTCGCAACAGCAACAACCACATAGGTGAAAATAATATAAATGTCGGCCAGTTCAAGCACCGACACCACCTCTAGCTAGAAGGAAACGCATGCCCTCCCTGATGTCCTCTCCCGTTTCTGGTTCATATCGGGGTGTGAGGTTCGCGAATTCATGTTATACACAAAGCTACGCCACACAGGCGGTGCTTTGATCATCACCACAAGACTTTGCTTTTCCACATAAGCCCTGATCACTACATCTTAGCATGCCACACAGGCAATTCACACTGTGCAACTGATGGCTATCAATCACACAGAATGAATTCCAATGTCAGACACACAGTCCATTTACAAGTCCGTTCTGGGTCTGAACGAAACCTGAGGCACTATATACCTCGCATACCCATCGATCTCCACGTACATCTGGACGATCACCACCCATTATCTATATTTCGGGATGCCTCCCAATCAGGACATCAGTTACCATCCAAACGAGGTGAAGATCTCCGGTCTTCAACCACCGTCTTCATCTTCGATTTCTTATCGTCGATTCAGTTGTTCAGAATGGGATAAACCCGGTCTTTCTGAGCAACTTGCGTATGTAATAAATTAACAAGTGCTACACAAACACGACACACGCTTTATTCCAATTCATTAGTCACTAACCGTAAATCAGTAAGAGAACGATTTCCCAAATATTAACCCCGAAGGGCGAAACCAACATCAGATCAAAACCCAGGAAACCATTCGACTTAGCCAACCTTCAGTTAGTTTCTAAATTTCACATCCATATCGTTTGTAATATTTTATAACGATTTATCACTATTTTTATTTATTTTTAAAATATCCAATTCATTCAAACAATGCTTCGGGCCATAACGCGGCCGTGGCGCTGTTTTTCTTCAGATTTGATTTACACATATATGAAAATCTAACCGTTGGATCTTCACAAAATTTACATCATTAGAAAGATCTTTTCAAAACGAATCCAACGGTTCCAGTTTTGGGAAAATCCGACGGTCGGATCTCCCGGTACAATCGTTTGAAGTTTCAATTTCAAAATACGAACTGCAGCGTCGTTATTCGATTTAATTAAATTATATATATATATATATATATATATATATAATATAATCGATTCTGGCGCTGTTTTTCTTCAGATTTGAATTAAACATTCCAGACAATCCAACCGTTGGATCTTCACAATGTTGGTGTCGTTGGAAAGATATTTCCAAAGCGAACCCAACGGTTTCGGTTTCGGGAAAATCCAATGGTCGGATCTCCCGCACTAATCGTTTGAAATCACGGTTTCAAAACACGAACTGCAGCTTTGTTATTCGATATATTTCAATTCTATATATATATATATATCGATTCTTCGATTTCAAAACTATATTCTTTTCATACATTTGATTAAAATGATATTTTTATCCAACCGACAATTATTTCAACACTTCGCTATTTTTAACAATTCATGTATATGGTAAAAATGTGATTTTTATTGTAAAATAATTCATTTCAAAACACGACTATTTTATATAGTTCATATAGATGTTAAAAATATGATTTTTATTATAAAACAATTCATTTTAAAACTCGAATACCATTCAACACATGAATTTCTATTCAACGAATGAATTTCTATTCAACACATGAATGTTTTCTATAGTTTGTATATATACAGTAAAAACGTGATTTTTATTGTAAAATGATTTATTTCAAAACACGACTATTTTATATAGTTCATATAGATGATAAAAATATGATTTTTTATTATAAAACAATTTATTTTAAAACACGAATACCATTCAACACATGAATTTCTATTCAACGAATGAATTTCTATTCAACACACGAATATAGTTTCAACACATGAAAATAATTCTAACACATGAATATTATTCAAAATTTCGGCAGCATAACGGCAGGGTAGTTAAAACCGGGGTCGTCCCTAGTACGGCTCCTCGCTCTACCTTAAAGCCTCGCAGCTTTTGACAATGGGGATTTCATGCATCTAGTTCGCAGGTGGCATGTATATTTTTTTCCATTTCCACAAACTAATCCTATGTGGTTTCAACCAAATAATTCTCAACCACAAATGGGTATTTTTCGACCACAAACAATTCTAATCAACCATTCGTAATCAACCAATTTTCACACCAATCACAACCAATAAATATCGTCCATGGTTTGTGGACGAGGGGCGTATATATATATATATATATATATATATATATATATATATAAAAGCATCTCACTTCTATTTTAACACATATATAATTTTTACAATGCATATATAACTTATACATCGAACGTACAACTTATACAACGCTTATACATGAGGTGTACAACGCTTATATAACTCATACATCGATTATACAATTTATACATCGTCGTTTTCCATATCGTTTATAAATTAGAAATCTCACGTTGGGTTCCACTCCACCAAAAATAGCAGAAGGCTTAGAAAAATATGCGGTCTCTTCTAGAATGTAGAAGACGTCCACACGAATCCACTGTCTCTTGTTTCACTGAATTTCGTCAACAAACGAAAAAGATATGATTTTTACAGTGAAATCAAAAACCGTAGCGCTTTAAACTGCTATTAAATAGTTTAAATTAAAAACAGCCGTACCTCAGCTGAAATGTTCAAAACTAGGTTTTGAATTTTCGCGAGATCCGTGTAGTATTACGACGATCGGGCGGTGCAACGTTGAAGAGGGGCGAGAGGCGCTCAGGCGCGAGGTGGAGGGGGTCAACTCGATCACTCCTATCGGCGGCGGCGGCGCGATGAACCTCCCGACTTCGTGACGTCGGTTCACACAAATCACTCAACGAAAAAATCAAAACTAGGTATGGATTTGAAGCTCGTCTCGAGCTCTTCAAAATCTTCAATTGGAGCTTTTGATATTAGTGAGTGGATTGATCAGAAAATGGATGGGAACGATGGAACGGTTTATCGTCGTCGATCGGGGGTTTCGGAGAGAGAGAATGGCTGATGTGGACTAATGATTTTTTTTATATTTATAAATTTTTAAAATCTCCAAAATACCCTCTTTCACACACGAACACAAATCCAAACCCAACGACTGTCGTCCCTAGCGTTTTACCCCCATTCCAAACACAATGGGATATGTTTCAGTCAGTTTTCCTTCAACTTAAAATATAAAACATTCAATATTTAATATGAACGTACATTTCAATTTGCCGGGGCCACATACTGATTCTAAAAATTCCCAAAAAAAAAATCTACCTATGTTTTGACGATACAGTCCCAACAAAACCAGTTTCGTCGAATTCTGAGACCGTTTGCAAAATGGTCATTTTCTGGTCGATCCAATTTAACTATAATTGACCAAAACACGTTTTCCTTTGCCACGCTCACATACTAGCTTCAAAAATTATGAAATTTGAAACCTAGCAATAGTTTAACAATCCCGGATCCAACAAAAGTGGTTTCGTCGAATTCCGAGGTCGTTTGCAAAATGGCCATTTTCACGGGCTATATAAACTCTATAGCGACCTTTCTGAAAATTCATTTGGCAATAACTTTTGCTTCCCGCTATGAAACTCCGATTTTTCAGATTCGTTAGAAAGGTATTCACTAATAGATTTAAATATTTTTGGTTTCACTCAAATCTGTTTTGTTTTGCACCCGGTACAGTCAGTCAAAGTTTGAATTCAAATTTTGAAACTACCGCGCCATTTCAGGCCTTGTTTACAATTAGAATTAATTATATTCGTTTTCAAATGTCGATTCAAACTTACTTTTCATCGTTATTATTTAAAATATTTACAGGTGATATATATTTCATACGAATTCAGATTCAAGCGAAGCCAATTGCATTTGAATCGTACCGGCAAGTACTATGCGTACGAGTTGGATTGTGTTCATTTGGAGCAGTTTGGAATTTTGTTAACTTTAAACCTCAGTTTAAAATTAGACAAAACGTCATGAAATCGTCAATTGGAAATGGATGGTGAGTTAAATCTCACACTTTCCGAAATATTGTGTTGTGGTTAAATTCATATAGCAATATTCATTGTTGTTAGTATAAATTGTGTGTTTGGATGCTTTGGATGGTTATTGCTTTATTGATGATTGTCGATATTTATATTTCCGTCATTTTCAATGAATTAGATTAGAATTTCTATATTCATATGCATATATAAAATGATATCATGAGCTGTGATGAAGGAAGAACAAGATGGAGGGACCCAACAGGATTCCTCGATATTTTGAATGTTACTTGCTTTCATATTATTCATATATGAGCTGTTTAATCCAAGTAATGTTAAATCTGTTTGGACGTTGATTGTTGAATTGAGTTCAACACTGATGTGTTATTAATTAATAAACAGTATTGATTAAGCGATTGATAGCAGATGGCCTAAAATCCACCTTTTTAAGACGTTGATTCACCATCAGGCAAATTGACTAAATTGAAGTTTTAAATTTTATTTTTATAACTGAAGCAAAGTTTTAAATCTTTATTATATATAAGTTATATAAAGTAGAAGTTATATATATATATATATATTAATATTTATAATCAATTTTATTTACGCACAAGGATGACACGCACAAATCGAGAAATGGTCCAAAAGTGTTATATATATATTTATAATCAATTTTATAAAGGAAATTATAAAATGATTTATATAGCAAATTTCTGTGTTTTAAATAAGTTTTATAAGCAAGAAAGTCAGAAATTAACCTAAGGGTTAAAAGTTTGGAGTAATTGTTACTAAGAAACAACTAATTGGGATTATATTAAATTAATTATATAATTAACATCATTTTAATGAATCGTAATTTCATTCAAATGTAATTTTTAATGTTAAACACATTTCCATTTCAACATTGATTCTTTATATAAAATCATATAGTACATTAAAAATGTAATTTTTAATGTTAAACACATTTTCATTTCAACATTGATTTCTTTTATATGAAATCATATATTACATTAAAATGAAATTTTATTGTCATAAACATTTTCATTTCAACATTGATTTCTTTTATATGAAATCATATATTACATTAGAATGAAATTTTTATTGTTAAACACATTTTCATTTCAACATTGATTTCTTCTATATGAAATCATATATTACGTTAAAAATGTACTTTTAATGTTAATACATTTTATTCAAACTTGAATGTCTCAAAGTTTCACTCTTACATAAAAATGTGAATTTTATGTTAACACCATTTTATTCAAAACTTGAATAATTTAAGGATTCTATTTTACATTAAAAAGAAAATGTAATCTTTTTAATCATTCATCTATTACATTAAAAATGTAATCTTTTTATTTAATCTTTTATTACATGCAAAATGTAATCTGTTTTATTTAATCTTTTATTACATGGAAAATGTAATTTTTTTATTTATTCTTGTACTACATGAAAATTGTAATCTTTTTCTTCATGTTCTCATTTACCTTAAAAATGTAAATTTCAAAGCAAACACATTTTTATATAACGATGGTCATTTTTAATGTTTCATTACATTAAAAATGTATATTTCAAAGTGAATACATTTTTATATAACAATGGCCATTTTTAATGTTTCATTACACTAAAAATGTATATTTCAAAGTAAATACATGTTTATATAACAATGGTCAATTTTAATGTTTCATTTACAATAAAAATGTAAATTTCGAAGTGAATATATTTTTATATAACAATGGTCATTTTTAATGTTTCGTTTATGATAAAAATGTAAATTTCAAAGTGGATACATTTTTATATATCAATGGTCATTTTTAATGTTTCATTTACATTAAAAAAGTATATTTCAAAGTAAATACATGTTTATATGACAATGGTCATTTTTAATGTTTCATTTACAACAAAAATATAAATTTCAAAGTAAATTCATTTTTATATAACAATGGTCATTTTTAATGTTTCATTTACATTAGAAATGATATTTTCAATGTAAGACATTTTTATTATTGCAATGGCTATTTTTAAAAGAATCATTTACATAAAAATTTAAATTTCAACGGAAAACATTTTTATTATAACAATGTTCATTTTTAATGTTTCATATACATTAAAAATGTAAAATCCAATGTGAATATATTTTTATTTAACAATGTTATTTTTTTTAATGTTTCATTACATTAAAAATGTATATTTCAATATAAACATATTTTTTTATAACAACGTCTATTTTAAATGTTGCATTACATTAAAAATGTATATTTCAATATAAACACATTTTTTCTATAAAAATGTCTAATTTTAAGGTTGCATTACATTAAAAATGTATATTTCAATATAAAACATTTTTTCTATAACAATGTCTATTTTTAATGTTGCATTACATTAAAAATGTATATTTCAATATAAACACATTTTTTCTATAATAATGCCTATTTTTAATGTTGCATTACATTAAAAATGTATATTTCAATATAAACACAATTTTTTATAACAATGTCTATTTCTAATGTTGCATTACATTAAAAATGTATATTGCACAACACACAAATATTTCAGAAAATTTCGGCAGCATAACGACAGGGTAATTAAAACTGGCACCGTGCCTAGTACGGCTCCTCGCGCTAATAAGGCCTCGCGGCAATACAAGGGTTTTATTTTCCTGATACAAATTTTTTCAACACAATTGAATTTTCCACAAACATGATCGATTTCATTTCAATCACAATCAATTACCAAAAATCAACCAATTCCACATCACAATACAATCAAGTCGTCCATGGTCTGTGAACACGGGTGTCGGGAGTTTCTAAACTCAGTCTGCAACCTAATATAAATTTATTTATTTATTTCGGATTTAGAGATCTCACATCGCTTTTTATTTCTTCTAAAATTGTAGGATGCTCCAAAAATTCTTCGGTCAATCCTGAAATGTTGTGTACGATGCCACGGTCCCGATGTCTCCTGTTTCATCAAATTTCGTTATCGTAGGAGAAAGATACGTTATTTATTAATAAAAATGGATTTGCAACACTTTTAAGTGTTATTAATCATTCAAATAAACACAGCCGTACCTTTAACTAAATGTTTATAAACTAGGTTTTAAAATTTCTCTTCAGTCGTTGCTCGAGGTCGGAATCAGGTTATGCCACACCGAAGTGCTTGGAGCAGGCTTCCGATCGCCAGTGGTGAGGGGAAGTTCGACTCCCTGATGGTGGAGAATGACGGCGTCGAAGTCGTCGACTTCAGGAGATCGGTTCAGCCGATTTACTCAACTAGAAGGGGCCATTTTGGTATGGACGTGAAGAGGGGATCGAGATCTACAAAATCCTCAAAAGGATGAAACGATTTTATTTAGTGGTTCGGGAGAAATCGAAGGAGAAAGAAATGAATGATTTACGCCATTGATTTGAAAGGGGTGGCAGTGATACAATAGAATAGGGTTATATGGTATACGTCGTATTTTATACGTATATTTATTTTTATTTTATTTAATTCTTTAATTTCAAAAAAATAATGTTTACTCATCCGACCTCCAAATCAAATTCAACTACTGTCGCCTCTAGCTAAATACCCCCGTTCCGGACACAATGGGATATGTTTCGTAGACCCATTCCACTGTTCCAGTCAGTTATTTTTCAAATTAAATTATAAAACATTTAATTATTTAATTTTGATCGTACATTTTAATTTACCAGGGCCACATACTGACTTCAAAAATTCCCGAAAATTAAATCTAGCTATGTTTTGATGATATAGTCCTAACAAAATTAAATTCGTCGAAATTTGGAGACTGTTTGAAAAATGGCCATTTTCTGGTCGATCCAAATTGACAAAACACATTTTCTTTTGCCACGCTCACATATTAATTCCAAAATTTGAGAATTGGAATCCTGAAATAATTTGACATTCCGGATCTAACTAAAGTGGTTTCATCGAAAATGGAGGTCGTTTGCAAAATGGCTATTTATACGGGCTATACATTATATTAAATCCATAGCGGCTATTCTGAATATTCAACTGACCATGACTTTTTATTCCCGCTATAAAATTTCAATTTTTCAGATTCGTTAGAAAGATATTATTAAACAGATTTAAATATTTTTGGTTTCCCTAAAATCCGATTTATTTTGCATCATGTACATCCAGTCAAAGTTCAAATTCAAATTTTCAAACTGTCGCGCTATTTCTAACTCCTTTTATAATTAAAATAAATATATTCGCTCTAACTTCAATTTAAATAAAATTTTAATCGCTATTATTTAAAATAAATTATTTTAACTATTCAAAATTCAATAAAATAGCCAAAATAAAAAGTTTAAATTGGTTCTAATTTTCCGGGTTGTTACACCTCTCCATTTCCTTTTCCTTAGCATTTTTTAAATGCTATGCATATACTACATTGTTTTCTCTGCATTTCCCCCACGATATTCATTATTATCCAGTGTTATTCAACATTTAATGTTATACGACAATATCATAGAAATCTAAATATACCAGAACATATCCAAACGATAATCATGTAAATAAACTATGATAATGCAACACATTATAATTACATTAAAATTTGCAAAATATCCATACACCATGTTTGCACGTATCTATTACATGCCACAGTTTACCAAACCAAAAGAAGATTATTAGCTTACAAAAAAGACTTCAAACACTTGAAAACACAAACATACCATTGAACTGTGTATAGCGCCATACCTAGAACAGTACAAATCAAACGAATGTACTTTATAAACACAAACAGAAAATCTAATATACAACAATTTGCAATTTGCAAATATTCTTAATCAATAATAAATATAAGACCATGAACTTATATTCTTACCTCTTTGATGCTAGCGTGTAGACGCTCACAACTTTCTTTTGACAAACTTGGAGCAATTTGCATGGATGGACCCTAGCTTGAATTTTGATCAAGTAAACCAATTTTCAGCTCTTTAGTTTTATGACAGAGAAGAAACTAAACAATCAAAAGTTATGACCACAACGGTTTTAGCTCAGACTTTATTTATTTTTTTGAGTATATATATGCAGGTCAGCAGTTTTAAATCGCGTTTTTGGACCAGCAAAAGTCAAAATTTTGGGAAATACTACAAATGAAAGTTATAGATTATGTTCTAACCTTTCTAAAATGAGTAAAATCATCAAAAACCGAAAAATCATTTGAAATTTATGCTATGTTTTGTTCAGCTTGGATTTTTCCGAAGTGCAAATGTAGGCCAGCTTTGCGAAATCAAATTTTCAGCTTAACAAACCTTAAATGTTACAAAATACTTAAAATTAAAATTATAGATTGGATTCTCAGCTTTCGGGAATGTCTAAAATGAGCAAAATCAGACAAATCAATCAAAAGTTATGATTAAATGAATTTCTATAACAATCAATAAAAAAGAAATTAGGTCCTAAAATTGCAGTGTAAACCTTTTATAATAGCAACTTGAAACTGACCTACAACCTTGTTAATGAATACAATGTATGCATATTCAATTAAAATAAACCATCTATAAAATATTGGAAAAAGAAGATGGGTTTCTCTGTTCAGTTTCACACATCAATTCAGGTTTCTCTAAAGGCCAATGGCAATATCTATAATGAGTAGTTTTACTCTCTCCTTAAATAACCCACATTTATTTAACTAATCAACTGCTTCGAAACGAAGGAAATAAAATAATAAACACACCCATTTCACGTTGCTTAAATACTGCGCAAAGATGAAGTTTCTAAAAAAATTAATAAGTATATGCAACAATTAAATTCAAAAAGAAAAACTTAAAGATAAAAACTGATAAAGCAAGCTAAAGTTCAACATATTTACAAATTCTAGACAGAAGTTCAACCTGATCTAGGAGTAGTCTTTATTGCAATTTTTTTCTTAAAGATTCTGCAAATTCATCATTCTTCATATGTTCAAGTAGAGCATCTGGGCCAAGCTCAGAGATGGGAGGTACAGTTGCTGGCTGCAAGATTATATTTTATTAGTGGGAGATGCTATTATTGAAAATACAAATATATATATTAAATGATAATATGAATCTTCTGCATTTTAATGTAATCCAACTCTAGCCTCGTTAATATCAAGATAAATACAGTTCAAGTTCAACTTGATCATTGATAGCCTAAAGCAGATTGTGCTAGCTGGAAGCTACAAGAAATTATGCAATCTCAATTATTGATATTGATGAGGCAAGAACCTAAAACAAATTGTTTTCGTCCCTTTTAAGATATCAGTTAAGAAGAAACTGAGTTGCCTATGTAACATAATGCTTTTACTGGGCTTACAGGGAAATTTTTATGATATATATCAGTTATTTAACTATATAATCATAAACATAACATATTTTATACACTCCCTATACTGTAAGCCAATGTAACACTTGTATGAACATTTCTATGATATGCATCCTCAACACAAACTGAACATTAAAATGCAGGTAATTATCTTTGCGAGAAGTCAAGTAAAAGGACAAATAATGTCACGTTCACACAAGCCAAAGCATATTTTCTAGAATTGACATGCAAGCATTGTAGGAGACAATATAAACTTGAATTTGTAACATCCAGCACAGTAGGAAAAAAGGCACAGCCACATAGTGGTGCATCTGCACCATTGCAGTGGTACGGCAACACCACTATGTGGTGCATCTGCACCATCTACACATGTGCATCCCTACTATGGTGCAGTGCACCATTAGCAATGAAGTACCATCAGCAAGCTCGTAAATTTATTTGTATACTTTATATCATGTGTATCAGTTGTGAGCAACACTGAAAGTATAGAATAAAATCAAGGGGATCTACCCTGTATTAACGAAGAATGGCACATTCAAAAATTACAGCGTCTGGTCACATTAAATGTCAGTCCATTAATGTGTATAGTGTAGTCACCTAATATGTGAATGCGTGCCATGATAAACTTTTGAAGATCCTGACACTATTAAGTAATGCTGCTAGAAAGTTTATTTCAGAACCATGTCGATGAGATGTTTAGTATCTTTAAGATATTACGACCAAATTACATGAAGATGGAACATTCACATTTCGTTAAGTACCAAATCACGAGTTTTATGCATATACCTGGAGATAAGAAAGTTACCTAATCAGCTTGCTGTGGGCTAGTTGAGGAAACACTTCGAAATGATAAAGTTGATCACATAGACGAATATCTTCAGCTTGAGGAAACACTTCGCATCATGACTCGGGATGTTCTTCATTACTTCCTGGGAGTTTTTGTTGAGGAACTCTCGGTCCTGATTGAATTCACTGTGTTATCAACAATAGGTTCAAAGCAAAAAAGACTAGGTAAACTCGAGACGGTCAAGTGAAGTTCATAAGGAAAAATCATATATATCGATCCCACACTCATGATCTATAAGTTTCATATTTTGAGTTTTCCATGATTCCTTCCATGTTTGGTCCGTACATTCTCCCATTCAAAGAGGAGGACCCTTTTTTATGCCTTAATGTTTAATAATTTGGTCTGATTAACAAACCAACTAACCTCAATTTATCTTGGGAGTTACTAAATTGATCTGTTTAAACTTCTCTATCTTTGGAACTTGAGTTGAACCGAGTTGTGTTAACACAGTGAATTCAATCAAGCCCAGGAGTTCCTCAACAAAAGCTCCAGGGAAGTAATGAAGAACAACCCCAAGCATATTGGGAATCTCTTTAATGACTAAAAACATTATTTATAGTTTTCACCATTTTGAAGTGTTTCCTCAACCAGTCTACAAAAAACTAGGTAATACCTCTTTTACCTCCACGTATATGCATACAACTCATGACTGGTTTCTTAATAACACATGAATGTTCCATGTTCATGGAAATAAGTCGTTGTATCCTAAAAATACTAAATGCCTACTGATAGGGATCTGAAATAAACCTCTTGACAACACTACTATACAATAACAATGAATTTTGATAGGAGACCCTACCATGTTAGTGTTATGTTTCAAATTAATTATCAGTCCATTGAATATAGTCACTTAATTTAGTAATTCCCAAGATAAATCTATCTTCATTTGTGGAAGTTCTCATTATAGTCTCCTTAGGTTGTTGTGTCCAGTGCTAGAAATCCTCAATAAATACAACAACTTATATTAGTGCCTCGCCTTGAATAAAATGACAAACATGCATTGTGTAACTATATCTAGTTCTGCTCAACAACTCTGACTCCAGGTATAACATATCCATGTGAAATTGACATGGCACAAATATATCTGGTTCTACTAAAATAACAATCGGATACTGTAAGCTTAAGAGAATTGCATGTGAAAATGATGTAAGGCAAATAATATAAGTTGTCAAACATGCTTGGGATGTAAATCTAAACATAGTATGATGGTTATGAACAAAGTGTTTAATAGAAAAACAAGAATTGTAATAGAATATGTGTAACACCCGCATTTTTAATAAAATTAAAAATGTGGAAATATGTATATATATTGTATGTATAGATATATTTGAGAGAGAAATTAAATAATGACAATAAAATTGCATGTAATAAGTTAATGCAGAGAAATGAAGAAAAAAATAAATAAAGGAAATTACATGCAATACGTGAAATGCGAAGAAATGCATGCGAGCATTTAAAAAAAAATAAAAAGGATAATTTGAAGATCCTCCAGAATTTGGTCATGTAATTAGCGTTATTGCGTTCGTGGCGATTTTCTAGTCGATTTAGACCTATAGTTTGTAGAAAACTTATTTAAAATAAGAAGATGTCTTTAAAATTAAATATTGCAGCAAAACATGAAAAATAGGAATGAGAGAATAATGTGTAGCATTGTCCTAAGTCTTGTTAGCAAAAGACTTAGTAGCTCATTTGGTTAGTACATGTGACTTGTACGCAAGAGGTTCTGAGTTCAATCCTCACTAGTGCCATATTTTTGTTTTAGGGGAATGACTAAAATGTGGCCTAGTCTGAACACAGTTCAATTAAAAAGCGGTTTCGTGTGAAAAGGGCCAATTGGAGGATTAATTGAAAAGATGGTTAAAAAGAAATATATATATATATATATATATATATAAGAATGATATATATATATATATATGACGTGTGGGTATCAACACCCCTGCTGCTGGGCATCATGTTGCACACATGGCACATTTTTATTGGTTAATGACGATTTTTGAGTTTTAGGGCTGACATGGCCTCTTTTGGTTGGTTGAGTGATGTGTCTTTTTAATCTAAATGGTTTAGATGAATCCTAGTCAGATCTAAAGGCATTTATTCTTCTAATACCGCTATATAATCATACTTAGACCTAAACCTTAATCTCATTACACAAACCCATGGAGTCCTCATATTGTTCATATCTAAATTAAAAATAAGTCCTTCTTCTTCTTCAAGTCAGCTTAGAATTAAAAGAGAATAGATCTACAACTGCAACACCTATTTAGATCCAACCGAGGTGAGTTCATGCTACTTTCAGAAATGAAATTTAATTGTGATCCTGACATTGTTAATAAAACTGAATCTGAGATTATGCCTATTTCTGTTTAGATCTGTCCTTCTATACCCATTGGATCTAGTTTATTGATCTATGCCCGCTCATACTTCATATGTCTATTTTATGCCAGTTTTGATGACTCTCTTCCCTTATCTTCTTTTCCTTTTTTATGAGATTAGGCTATCTTCGAGCCTAATTATATTTTACGTTGAATTATACGTATGAACGACGTAGGAAAAGTTTGGGAAAATATTGAATGATATGCAAATGGAGCATAAATTGAATTGTAAACATGTAATTGATTTGGGGGCATAACGCATGTTGTAATTTAAGACCTAAATTTGGGGCATACTATATATGATGGCTTATGACTTGGGAGAAGGGGATTATTGTGTATAGTGATGTATGACTTAGGCATGAAAACCTATATTGAAATAGGGATAACTGTTAAAAATGAACACGCCTAAATTGTGATTTTGGGTAATTGGCATACACTGTAATCAAAGCCGATAAATTGGCATAACTTGTATTATGAGTCATGATTGGGGTTTTTGGTGCATAGTCGTACTTTGTAATTTGACTAAAAATTGGGGCAAAAGTTATATTGAGAATTATGACCATAATTTAGGGTATGTAAATTTGTAGGCTTAATTTATGATTAAGCGAAATACGTTAATGCAACAGTAAAGAGTCTGTGAAGCCTGTTTTATCTGTTGAAACTTAATACTGTAATTGGAAAGCCTATGATGTAAATGAATAAAATTGGCTAAGATAAGCATGCTGAGACACGAGGTTAGACTCTATTTGTAGTAGAATCCTGCTCGGAACCAACCGGCCTAACCAGCAACCGCAAACGGTCAGACTAATGTGAGAGGTCGTAGGCATAACTAAAAGATGCTTAGACACGAGGTTAAGTCTGGCTTGTGGCAGAAGTCTGCCCGGAACCGCCCGGCACATCCAGCGGCCACAAGCTATCGACTTAATGTGAGAGGTCTGTGCATTAATAACTAATTAATGCTGATCAAAGATGAATATGATACCTAAAACATGTTAGGTGGGTGGGGTTAAGTTAACCTGAGTAAGATGACAACTTAACCAATATTACAGGAATAAGTGGATTGGGTTAAGGAAAGCTTAACCAATAATACATATTGATTTGATAAGTGGATGGGGTTAAATCAACTGGCGGATGAATCTGATAAACCCATTTCGTAAATCTGTAGGCTTAATGCAAGGTTAAGTGAAACATGTTAATCTGTAAGTCTGTTAATCCGTACATCTGATCTGTTATTCTGAAAGTCTGCTAATCCGTAAATCTGAACTGTTAATCTGTAAACCTATTAATCTGTATGTCTGATTTGTAAACTCGTTAATCTGAAATCTGTACATCTGAAATCTATTAGTCTGGGGACATAAGGTTAGGAGGGGTATTTACTTGTGTCATCTGTTGTGTGGGACCCATGTTATTCAGTAACCCTTTCTGTAACAAAACATTGATCCAACAGTAGGTTGGGGTCAGGGCACGCTTACTGAACTAATTATAAGAGGTTCACTCTGGTAATGGCTAGGGGTGTTGATGGCGCGTTCCAACCGGGTCATGTGCGTGCATGGATCCAGTTTGCTCTGGGGAAGTTAAGACGCCGTGACATCTGTAAATAGGTCTGTGTCTTTCTATAGGTTGCCACTTTAGGGAGTGACACACCCTTCTATGGGGCCGACACAGGGTATTTATGTATTAGGGAGCCGATCGCTTGGGGTAGAATTTAGGGTACAACTAGTTCTGTCTGCTTTTGTGGGGTACCGTCTGTTCCTGTTGGGTAGTAACACCTGTCTGTTTCTGTGTGGTACCGTTTATTGGGGTGGTAAAGGCCCATCACTAGTGTACACCTAATACTGGCATTCTGTTTCTGTACCGTCTGTCTCTGTGCGAGTGGAAAAGGCCCATTACTAGCATTTTATTTCTGTACCGTCTGTCTCTGTTCGGGTGGAAAAGGCCCATTACTAGCATTTTGTTTCTGTACCGTTTGCCTCTGTTCGGGTGGTAAAGGCCCATTACTAGCGTTTTGTTTCTATACTGTCTGTCTCTGTTCGGGTGGTAAAGGCCCATTACTATCGTTCTGTTTCTGTACCGTCTGTCTCTGTTCGGGTGGTAAAGGCCCATTACTAGCATTCTGTTTCTGTACCATCTGTCTCTATTAGGGTGGTAAAGGCCCATTACTAGAATCATGTTTCTGAAGAGATCGTTCTGTTTCTGTTTCTATTTAGACATTAGGACAACACCTAATTCTGTTATACTAGTGTTAGTGCAGAGAAGTGAAAAGTAAGCAAGAAGCATAGCTTGGTCTAGATTATTCTATTTTGTTCCGTTTACCCTGTTTATACCTGTTATTCTTGTTCCTGTTATCTCTCATCCAGTTTTATTTTCCTGTCATGATATTATTATCTGTTTATATGCTAAAAGTCACTGGACTCACTAGACTTATGTCTGACCTAGTTTGTTTCGCCTCTTTTCTTCCGTTCCCCCCCGGTTCTCAGGGAGGAAATACTCAAGCATTGTTCAGATATCTCTTTCTTCCAGCTTGAAGTTGAAAGATGTATTGCTCGGCTTTGATTCTGCTTATTTATGGCATTTTTTGTTGGGGATTATGGCTTTAAAATTATGTACTCTGAAGGCTTTTGTACAAGACTGATATTATGTACTTGGTTTTGTTGTTTTGAAGATGTAACCAAACTTATTTCTGTTACCGCTGCAATAAAGATATAATTTTTTCAAGTACTACTTTATCTGTCTTGTAATATTCTGTTCTGGTTACTTATAACGCTCTATGAAACTTAATGCATTCCCTTTGTGAGTGACATTAACGGGCATGGGGTGTTACAATATGTGGACAAACCAGATATGCCAAAAAGTAAAATAATGGTTAGGATAGATCCAAATGCACAAACTGGAAATAAAGTAAACCAAAGCATGATAAATTAAAAGCAATGCATGAGGTATCCAGAATGCACAAAAATATCAAAGGTTCTCAGCATCCAAGTGGTCAAATAGGAATGGAAAATCATTATCAACTATACCAAGGTCACCCCTGTTATCACATGTTGCCTCATTTGCATTTGCATCACATATAACAACTGCCAAGAAATGGAAAATCAATTATGTAATGTCATCATTTGCATTGTTAAGAAGAAAACACCTGCGACAGTCTTCACATGTTAATGTTTTACTTCTAGGGGATACTTTCATTACACTAGCATCTTAGATCATATTCCATGACAATAACAGTACAATGAATCCACATGCGTTTAACTATTTAACTTGGGCTTTTCATTTGTTCCAGCTATTACTTCATTTTCATTTAATCAACTCATTTATCAATCAAATTGAAACCAAATATTTATCAAATCAATCATTTTCGGCCACAATCTCTCATTATGAAAGCAGCTATTTTAGTTTATATGAGAAAAACGTCATTCACAATATAGTAACATGAACCAATCAATTAAAGTACATATAGAAATATGACTTTGACATAATTGCCATATTTATATCATCTTCGGATGTAGATCTTACCTAGGATTTAAAAAACCATTTTATGGTAATAAAACATATAAGAAAAAATCTAAAATAAAATACATACCATTATTTTGGAGAGTTTATAATTCATAGAGGAAATAGAAGTAAGATGCTTTGTCAGAGGTAAGGACATGATAATATGAAATCATCATATGATTATTTGATAAATAAATTACATGATTATATTGAATTAAATTACTTGCTCAGCATTACTCATTCCTTTTGGCAGTAGCTTGTCCATGGCTTCCAACCAGTTATATTGCCCTCGAAAATATAAGTTTGCAGCCTATATAATATTATAATGTTATCACCATCTTAATTCAGTAATCTTTATCATTCAAACTACAGTTTTTTATAAGGTAATACACTTGGTAAGCATAGATGTATAGTATATGATGCATATGTTTATTTTTCAAAATGAAGCAAAATAATCATAAGTAATAACTAGGCCAAGGTAGGATACACAAAATGTAACAATGTTTTGAATAGATGGCATGAATTTGGGAACTGAACTGATCGTAGCCTTCACTACTGAATGACGCACCATCACAATAACAGATCTTAGCTCTATTTTAGCTGCACATGCATATAAATATCAAAGCTCAGGCTTAACCTTAAAAAAATTGAGTTTCAACCATGAAAATATTAAAACTGCATAACATTGACATATAAGTGGACGATCATGATGTAGTGCAAAAACTAACACAACATATTATAGTAATGGTCATTTGCACAAAGAAAACCTATATAATTAAATTCACATACATTAAGCTTTACTATCTCAAAACTCTTCCCCAAAAATACCTGATACCACATTAAACAGAGTTTAATTTACTATGTAGCATATTTTTTAAGTTGGGTTCAAGTCGGAGTTGTAACCAAGTTAAACACAGGATTGTCACTGAGTTTAACCCAACGTTGAGAACCGAGTTCGGCTTGAGTTAATTATATGTAAAGACCCGTAACTTCCCCGGTAAGGAAAGAGCGGATACTTTGAGAACAACACACAAAGGAACACAAACAGAAGAACATTTCATTGTATATTACAACAATTCCATCAGAATACAAGAATATGCAGAGTATGAATAAATATTACACATGATAAAATATCAGATACTACAATACATTACATAGCAGCGGAAAATAATACAATACACAACTAGAAGTAATACACGGATACAGAGCTTTCCGAGTATCGTTCCAGCTGTAAATCAGGATCCTGTGAATATAAATCTGCAAAACCAAAACTACTAGCTGCCCGTGTGAAAATAAGGGCACCCAGAGTTTAGGTTAAAACAATAAACTCCAGGTCAGTCATGTGACTGGTGTGAGAACTAAAACAGTTATTAATCTTTATTTTAAAGTTCGGTAAATCAAGGGACCACGCCATATAACACGAAACGGGTTTCCTCCCAAGAACACCAGTGCATAAAACAACAGCGCAATGCTAAATAAAGAACAATGAAGCTATTATAAGACCCAGGTCTCATCACACAATGCAACACAAGCCGGAGGATAGGGTTTTACCTTATAATAGCCAAAGAATGCTTGATACGATAAATTTCGTCTTTTATTACTACTATAAGTGTATAGTGTCCAAACAGTTTCAATCATAAGTATTAATCATAGACGGCATGGGTATCATATATCATGTCGCCAATACTAGGCTCTACAATCAAAACCGCACATGTCACGTATTGAAAGTTGGATTTCCATCTGTGAACTGAGGCAAAAGATAGTCCTCTACCGATTCGAGACGCTCTAGCACGCCGCTCAGGTCAGAGCTCGAGTGACCTTTGGATCGTTAGGGCCGGTCCACCGATGTGGATTAAAATGCCTGAGCACTGCGTTTCCCCACCCTTTGGGGTGTCAATGTGTACAATGACTCCATCGGTCATGGATCGACCGATATATCTGAGGCGCCTCGCAACAGCAACAACCACATAAGTCAAAATCGTCAGGGCGTGTAAAACCACTGACGCCACTTCTAGCTAGAAGGAAACGCATGCCCTCCCTGATGTCCTCTCCCGTTCCTGGTTCACAACCGGGGTGTGAGGCTCGCGAATCAACGCTACACAAAGTTATGCCACACAGGCCGTGCTTCGATCATCAACCACAAGACTCTGATTTTCAATAGGAGCCTTGATCATATGCCACTTAGGCATGCCACACAGGCAATTCACTCCTTGCGTTTGATATCCATCAATATATAACCTCTGAGCTCGTACGTCTCAAAGAAGGGCGTTAAGCAAGAGAATAAATTCTCCGCCGCCAAACAGATATATATTTAATAGAAATCAATCACACAGAATAAAATCCAATGTCAGACACACAGTCCATTTACAGGTTCGTTCTGGGTCTGAACGAAACCGGAGGCACCTTGTACCTCGCATATCCATCGATCTCCAAGTACGTCTGGACGATTACCAACTGATTCCCTCCTCTTGGGTGTACGACCCAATAAAGATCATTAGTAATTATCCAAACAATGTTGAAGACCTCCGGTCTTCGACCACCGTCTTCATCCTCGACACCACGTCGAATCAGTTATTCAGAATGGGTTAAACCCGGTCTTTTTGAATAACTCGCGTATATAATAAACAAATGTTACACAAACACAACATACGCCTCATTCCAATTCAGAATATTCTTTTATTCAAATATTCTTATACTTTGGGAAAGGTTCCCATTAATTTTATCAAAGATAAATTCTCTAAATTTATTCTTTAATCTTCTTTTGAATATCAATTCAAACTAGTCGGGATTAGAGAACCACACCGAAGTAATCATTTATTTTATTTCCCAATCCCAACCTATTCACCTCATGAAGTAATACTGGTCATACTTCATATCTAACACCATGGTGTTATCGGTAAATTCAATTACCATTTCGCGTTCAAATCTAATTAAAGATTTAACTGTCGCCTGGAGCAAAACTGGTGATACTCCATTCTCGACCATTTCAATCTAATTAAAGATTCATTAAAACCGCACTTAGTTTTAGTCTTCACATAAATCAATATCCTATCTTTAACTGGGTTAAAGAACCAATGTCATCTAAAACACGGTTCACGAAAAACCCAAAATCACATTCATTAATTATCGGGTTAAAGAACAAGTGTTATTTAAAACAATGTTCACGGTAAACCCAAAAATCAATTCAAATTCAATTCCAATTAAATACCATTTAATTGGTATACTTCATTAAATATAAATAAAAAGATTTAATCTTTTTCTCAACTGGGTTTAAGAACAGTGTTAATGAAGACACCATTCACGACAAACCCAAATCACATTTGATATTATATACAAGGCTCTGAATAGAAAATATATCGGCTTATATTCAATATCAAATTCTATGACCAACAAATATCGTAATGGAAATAACGATATAAAATATCTTTCAAATTCCCATAACAATATCTGTTTCATCACGATATCCAACATCGAAATATTCCAAAGACAATTTCGATTCAAATCCATTCCAATTCAATTATTGGAAATTCTGGCTACTTTTAAAACCATTTCAAATCCACTTTATTTATTTTAAAAATAAATAGAATTATAATTCTAGTTCAAAACTAGTTCATTTCGATAAAAATCTATTTTTATCTTTTCAAATTTGGAATTTTTCATCCTAATTCTTCACAAATCATTTCTTATGATTATACACAAATTATTACTATTTTTAATAATTTTATCAAGGCCCGTACAGTCGATTTCCACCAATGGCCATCGAACTGCACTTACAGCGACCTTTTCCAAATTTGATTTAGACATAATTCCAAGTCTAACCGTTAGATTTCAAATTTCTAGTATTCGTTAGAAAGCTCTTTTCGATACGAACCCAACGGTTCCGGTTTTAGGAGAATCCGACGGTCGGATCTCCCGCAATATCCATTCGAAGTCAATGGTCGAAATTCGCGAACTGCCGCGGCGCGGCGCGTTCTATTCAGGCCATTATATATATATATATATATATATATAATATATATACATTATATATATTTCGTCGATTTCCTTTTAAAACATATTTTATAAATCGTTTTAAATTTGTTTTCAAAACGATTTCAACTTCATATTCAATTTATAATCAAAATTGAATATTCCACATCATCGATATACAAATGATAATATTTTCAAAACGTTATATTTTGAAATCACTTCTTTTTCTATATTCATTATAAAAATGAATAAAATCGATATGAATATCGTTCACGTCAAAAGGACGTCAATCTAATCAACACGGCTTTTATTCAACACATGATTGTTTATTCTATTCAACACATGAATATTTTTCAATTCAACACCAGAATTTATTTTATTTCAACACATGAAATTATTTTATTTCAACACATGAAATTATTTTATTTCAACACATGAAATTATTTTCTATTCAACACATGAATCTATTTTCTATTCAACACATGAATGTTTATTCTATTCAACACATGAATATTTCTAATTCAACACATGAATTTATTTTCAATTCAACACATGAATTTATTTTATTCAACACATGAATATTTTTTTTAAATTCAACACATGGATTTATTTTCTATATTGGAATGAGGCCCAATCAATTACCATATAATGTTAATTATATGGATTTTCTACAACACATGTATATAATAGCAACGATAAATAATCAACCATCATCCAGAGTGCACCACACAACTGCATAAGCATTAAATATAAATAATTAACGCTTACACAGTCTGTCAACCCATCGATTGACATACAACTAAACAATCGAGATTAGTGCACGCCAAATATCATGCCAATACCCGTATGGGGTTTCAAATCAACAAACACATATTTTATTTATGCGGTTGGGCGATGTGTAAAATTTATCGTCCCAATCAATATCAGTCAAATCAGTGTATATAAACAAATCGTCGATTTGTTCATAAATATTCATTTTATATACACATTAAAAATTACATTTGTAACTATAAAATATTTTCCACTATAAAATATTTTATTTCATTCACCATCACACAATCAAATTTCACTACACAACAATCAATCAAACAAGTCATCCATGGTCTGTGGACGACGGGTGTCGGGTGCTACTAAACACCGTCTGCATCCTAGTATATATTTCAAACTAGAAATAAATTAAAGGTGAGGAGTTCTCACCGACTAGCTAAACCAAACGCTATGACTCTTCATATGTAGAAATCTTCATCGTGCTCGTCTTTCGTCAATTTCACTATCCGTAGCCACTACATATATAAAAATCACATTTTTATATTGTTGCTATGTATATAAAAATCACATTTTTACACCGCTACTATATAGATAAAAATTCTATTTTTACACCGGTGTTCATATAATAAAGATTATATTTTTATCACGCTACTCTCTATATAAAAATTATATTTTTATATCGCTCTTCTTCCAATAAAGATTATATTTTTATGACGCTCCTTCCTATATAAAAATTATATTTTTATATCTACCTCTAATATAAAGATCGAATTTTTATATCATCGCTATAAAAATCACATTTTTATTTCAACATATATATAATAAAAATCAGATTTTTATTATCTATATAACATAAAAATCGTATTTTTATTCTTTCTATACTATAAAAATCATATTTTTATTCTCTACAACATATAAAAAAAAATATTTTTATGCGTTCAAAACTGAAAATAAATCCAATCTTTGTACGTATGAAAACCTCATTTGAATACCATGATAATGTATAAAAAAAATGATTTAAATAATGCTTCTTGCACTACACCATAATAGCCATTTGGTAACCCTTTATTTTTTCAATTGTCAACACTTATTTCTGTTGCCGTGTAATAACCAAAATAAGCGTTGCAATGTTCAAAAAGTGTTGCCAAAAATACATTAATTCAATTTTTTTATTGCCAACCCATATAAGTGTTGGCAAGGCTGATTTGTTGGGGTAAAAAAGTAAACTTACATCTTATAACCCTATTTTCCTTTTGTTTTGATTTGGCCAACGCTTTCTTGGATGTCGGCCGCATATATCACATTCTCTTTCTCATCGAACTGACGAAAAGAAAAAAAAATCGAATCGAGATCTTTCTCCAATCGAACTAAATGTCCAATCGTATTGAAATCCGCTCTCCAATCGGCTCGGATTTAAATCCGCTCTCCAATCGGATCGAAATCTGCAAATCGAATTCAATTAGGGATCTCGCGATTCAGGTAAAAATTTCGATTTTCTTGTACTTATTAGATGATGTGTGTTGTGCTCTGTTCATGTATTTATTAGATGTTGTGCTCTATTCAGGTAAAAATTTCGATGTTGTGCTCTATTTACGTAATTGAAAACTGTAAAACAAGTTTTTAGTTTATTTAACACCCTTAGTATGATGCTATCTTATGATTATTGTATCTATCAATCCCTTAAAAGTTCAGGGATGTCTAGTTGTTCCCTTCCATTTAGGAGGTTGGGATACGATGAGGGAACCCTCTATTTTGATTTTTGGGTTAACCTTTTTATTATGTTTGTCCATTTTGGTTGAATTTATCACATTAATTTAATTATTTCTAGATCTTATTATATTACATTGTTGTTTGATAAATTATTTGCAAAATGTAGTTGCTTGTTTGCCAAGGACTACTTATTAATTTCGCGTCATGCTTATTTGAATTATTTCCTTATGTTAGAATTATGATTAACTTGATTGTTTGTTGTCAACTAGCTGATTTGATGTTTACCTATTAATTCATATCCTGGTTGTTGGAATTAGTCCCTTTTAGTTAAATTGGTCGTTGTTAATTGTTTATTCAATATATTTAGCTTGTTTGTTGTTTGTTTGTTTACTACGTTCGTTAATTTTATGATCAGATCTATATCTGTTACAGACTTTTAATTAAATTTACAATGGAAATAAGAGGAATGATAGGGGACATACTGATTTATTCGTAGTGTGATAAGATAATTTCCTAAGCTAAGATTACATGTATTCAGAATGACTAAAGGATTCAAAGATGTTCCTTTAACTTGAGGGTATTAATTGGACAATTTTTTGTGATTAAAGAATTAATGTTTACCTTTGAGGAATCAAAATGACAGTTGGAGCGGTTTAAAACACATATATGTCTGATTATACATTTTTCAAACATTACCAGCTTCCATAATCTACGTTTTTTGGGGTTTGAAACTAATTTAAAAAGTGAGTTTTGTGAAATCGAGATGCTATTTTTTGCTAAAAAGATTTTTCCTTAAACATAGATGGAAGCTTTGGTTTGGAAATAAAATGTGTTATTTTATGGAGCACTCCTCACTAGCGGATTTGTAACAAACCAGTAATTTCAATGTATTAAAATATAAAATTTATAAATGATTTGATGTCATAAGTGAATGTTTATAATCTTAATTTGAATTTGAAACTTGAAACTTCGATTTACGTTGAAAGTGTGCATTTGAATTCTAATGAATAATTGAACTTATGTGTTGTTTGAAAAATATATAACGTAAAACGGTAAGTAACATTTAATATTTATTCTTTGAGATAAACACAAATTGATAAATTAGAAAAATAAAAAATACTAAGTTTGAAATTTGAATACGTTACATAAAAGTAATCTAAACAATTTTGTAACGTAAACGTCTAAAATCGTCGCTTGGTTTAAATTGATTTACGTGATCGATACGGTGGTGATAGCCGATGTATTATTTTCACGTTAAAAATAGTAAAGTTGAATTAAGCTATGCAATTTAATATTTGAGATATGTCTAGCTAGATATAGCGAAGGAATAAATTTTGTAATAAAATAAGTGAATTCGTTTCGATTCATGTTAATTTAGTAAACATTTTAATATTTTTTCCTTTCACAAATTTCGGTAGTTTGATGTCCCGAATCTTTAATTTGATTCAAAAACGCGCAAAAACAGACAATTTTGTTTCCCTCGTTCCATGTCTTCGTTCTTCTTGTTGCATGTTAACCAACATCAATAGCAACAATTGTATTGTCCAGGAAGAAAAACTAGTTTCAATTAAATTTTAGAAAAACCATTTGGAAATTTATATAAATTGAATTGGACACTTGTAATTCAATTTAAATATAAACAAACACTTGTTCATATGTAAGTCTAACAGAGCACCACTTGTCCATCATTCTCTGTAAACTCCACCATGTTTTGAAATGGCAAAGAAGTGGTCATACACGTCCTTATTTCTCTGTTTATTTTCACGATCCTTTCTCTTCTTCCTTATCTTTTCTAACTCACTTGTTCGTTGAAACGGAGAAAATTTCGATCCACTTTGTACTCTATTAAAAGGAAAGGGTCTCACTCCTCTCTCTCTAAACAATTTGATCGTAAAAAAATCAAAAAGGAGAATCACCACCCAAAAAGGAATTACTGAGCCTTTCGGCTCAGTAATACTGAGCCGATATAGGCTCAGTATTACCGAGCCGATATAGGCTCAGTAATACTGAGCCGATGTGTAAGGCTCGGTATTACTGAGCCTTACACATCGGCTCAGTAAAACTGAGCTGATATAGGCTCAGTATTACCGAGCCGATATAGGCTCAGTAATACCGAGCTGATATAGATTGAAGAGCGAAAAATGAGCCTGTGGCTCTGTTTTTTCTGAGCCTGTGGCTCAGCAAAACTGGGCCATGGCTCAGCGAAAACGAGCCTGTGTGGCTCAGCGAAAACTGAGCCTGTGGCTCAGATTTTTCTGAGCCATTAGGCTCAGTTTTGCTGAGCCTGTGGCTCAGCAAATCTGAGCCATTAGGCTCAGTTTTGCTGAACCTTGTGGCTCAGCAAAACTGAGCCTTATGACTCAGTTTTTCTGAGCCCGTGGCTCAACAAAAACTGAGCCTATGGCTCAGTTTTGCTGAGCCTGTGGCTCAGTTTTTCTGAGCCGTATTATTGATCACTCCATGCCTGCAAGTTTATATTATTTTGTGCGAGATGTAAACTCATGTTTTTCTGTTTTTTAACAAGAAACTGAAATTTTCAATTTAATGTGATATTCAATTAATGCAGGCACTTCTAGAGGCAGCGGAAGAAAAGAGAAAATTGGATGGTAGTTCTAGTGGCGCAGTAGATGATCTTGATAATGATCCAATTGCACAAGTTTATGGTTCCGACATGAAGAAAAATTATTGTCGAGCAATTAGTTCTACTTCTTCTTTAAAACAAGTAAAGGTGGCTCGAGCTGTAAAAGCTGTAGCTGATAAAAAACAAGCCGTGGATTTGTCCGTTTGGAAATTGGAGATAGAAAGGCAAGTAGCTACTCAAGTTGATAAGGCCATCAATTCAATTACTTCAACTTTTATGAAATTTATACCTAATTTGCAAGAAAGAATTATTGCAAGTCCTTCAAGTACTACTCCTCATACAGAAGGTGCTTCTAATTTAAGGGATCCTCCTATAATCAATAATGTAACCGTTACTCCAAATGTGTCACTTAATGATCTTCATTCTTCTACAATGGAAAAGAAATACGTAATGCTATTGTCCAATGATCTAGAGAAGGAGGTAGCAAGAGGTTATCTTGGAACACAAACAATTTGTCATTTTAGGAAAGTGGTACCGAATATAGAGAAAGTAATTTGGGTTGTTGAAGTTCTTGAACCGGATGCACCAATTTATGATGGTCCTCAAAATGGAATGTACAAGTTATGCGAATTTTCAGATGGAGGCTTCGTTATATGGCCAGAGTTTCGTATTCGGTATTTGTAGGATCTAATTTATGTATTGAATTTAGCAAACTAATTATGTATTGAGTTTGACATCTTAATTATGTATTGTGCTTGTTTATTGTTAACTGATATTCTATATTGCTATGTGATTATGAATGTTATCCATTAGTATGCATTGAGTTTAATATTAGTTTTTGGTTCATATTAAATATCGTCTATATTATCGTTATGTTGGTTATTAATTGACTATTAATGTTAGAATATGCAAGTTGTTAATACATATTTCTGTTTTTATTGAAATTTATATTTGTTGTGAATTACAATTTTGTAACATGTATAGGCGTTGCGAACAAATATATTGCAACATGTATAAGCGTCGCAAACATAAATCTACCAACGCTAATAAGCGTTGGTAGAGAAAATCTACCAACGCTTATAAGCGTTGCGACTTAAAATATACCAACGCTTATAAGCGTTGGGACAGAAAATATACCAACGCTTATAAGCGTTGAGCCAGAAAATACACCAACGCTTATAAGCGTTGAGACAGAAAATATACCAACGCTTATAAGCGTTGGTACAGAAAATCTACCAACGCTTATAAGTGTTGCTACTACATTGCCACGCCCCCGTAGCAACGCTAATAAGTGTTGCGGAAATTGTTTGCGACGGTTATACTCGTTGGCAATCGCCTGTTTTGGTGTAGTGTTGTTAATTCAAACAAATTATTTAACATAAATTAAAATCAATAAATAAAAAATCTTACCGTCAATCGGAAGAGGAGGGGGCTCGCAGGGGTTGCCGGAGAAGGGAAGGAGGGTTTGCACGGTGGTGGACTCATGGCAGTCTGAAGCGGTGGTGGCGCCATCGATTCAGTGGTCGCGGTTTTGGTCTGGAGCAGGGGAGAGGGGAGTTGCGGCGGCGGAGAAGGGAGGAGGGGCGATTGCTGGGTGCGGCGGTAGTCGAATGGGTGGGGCGAGGTCTCCGTTTGGGGCTGACGTCGAAGGGGCCTGGGGACTTCGCGGTTTTCGATTGGAGCAGGGGAGGAGGTGGCGACCTTGGGGGGGTGCGACGAGCATGGCGGCGGCGGATCCGTAGGTGGAGGTGGAGGAGATCGATCGTGGGGTTTTTTTCCTTTTTTTTTAAAACCGTTGAATGTGGAAAGAGGGATGGAGGGGGTTAAGTATAATAATATATATAATTTATTTATTTAATTTCCATAATGTTGCTTTTTCGTTCGAACCCCAATTCAAACCCAATGACTGTCGCCCTTAGCTAATTACCCTCATTCTGAACACAATGGGATATGTTTCGTAAGCCAATTCTATCGTTACGATTAGTTTTCGTCAAAATCAAAATATAACTCTATATATTGAATTTGAACGCGCATTTCAATTCACTGGGGTCACATATGGACTCTAAAAATTCCTGAAAAATATTTTCTGTATGGTCCTAACAAAACTAGTTTCGTCGAATTCTGAGACCGTTTGAAAAATAGCCATTTTCCAGTCGATTAAAATTAACTGAAACTGGTCAAACGCGTTTTCCTTTACCATGCTCACATATTGATTCAAAAAAATTTGAATTTTGAAACCTAGCAATAACTTGACATTACGGATCCAACAAAAGTGGTTTCGTCGAAAACCGAGGTCGTTTGCAAAATTTCCATTTTTAAGGGCCAGAATTCCATAGCGACTATTCTGAATTTTCAACTGGGCATAACTTTTTATCCCCGCTATGAAATTTCAATTTTTCGGATTCGTTGCAAAGATATTCTCAAATTGATTCAAATATTTTTGGTCTCGCTGAAATCCGGTTTGTTTTGAATCCTGCACATTCATTTGAATTTTGAAATCGAATTATCGAACTACCGCGCCATTTTCAATTCCTTTTATAATTTAAAATAAATATTTATATTAAAACGACGATCTATATAAATAAATACGTTCTATTCTATTCAAAATAAAGTTCTCATCGTTATTATTTAAAATAATTCATTTTAAATATTCAAAATTCATTAAAATTGCCAAAGTAAAAATTTTAAATTGGCTCAGATTTCCGGGTTATTACAATCTCCCCCCACTTAAAACTTTTCGTCCCCGAAAAGGAACGAAGTCGAAAGTTGTTTCATAAACCAACTCAACTTTCATTATTTTCCTTACGGCTTAAGTTCTTCAACTTTTCAGTATCTAAGAACTTTTCAAATTTTTCAAAAATTTGGCTAACACCCTAAATTTTCGAAAAATTTCGCCATAACCTCCCCTGCACCGGGGACTTTGGGATATTTCAAATAGCCTCCCATGGCCCTCATCAATCCAAAAAGAAAAAGAAACAGCCAAACTGCTAGCCAATCGGCTCATAAAATCATCAAAAACCCAATAAATTTGTAAACATGTACCTATTTGTCGGGCAAAATTTTATTCTTCTGCTCTAGCCACTTTGCAATGACCTGTTCAATGAAGTTCATGTATATGCATGCAAATGCGATGAATTTTCAATACAATTCACTATTTGGTACAATTTGGCTAAATGGTTCAAATTTTAATCAAACAATAATCAAACAACACAATCAGCAATCAATTAGTTGATTAGCTTTTCAAATTCATAACTTTGATACATAGTCCAAAAATTAGATTTTTGATGCCAAATCACAACAATAAGCCCTATCTAATTTTGGTTCTCACACTAGTCAATTGGAAATATATATAAATCCCACTTTCGAAACTCGAACATAAATTCTGATGATGCTGCAGCATTACCAGAATCATCCCCGGGCGATTAGAGTGTGATTCTATATCTATCCAGTATATTAAAACTTCGAATACACATGGATCAGACGTATACGCAAAATCTTTATGTACCAGATTGTCCAAATTCAATATAAAATAAATAATCAAATACGAATAAGTGATTTAATTTTTTAAAACAAAATTTGTTTTCACATTTTATTTCAAAAACACTGCTCTTCACACTCGTTCTAGGATACTACTGATCCTATCTCTAACGAGTCATTCCCATTGGGTATTACTAATCCAATTTCTGATGAATTCTTTCGTTTGGTTCTAACGTGTCTTATTCTCGAGCTTTGTAAACCAAAGCTCTGATACCAACTGTAAAGACCCGTAACTTCCCCGGTAAGGAAAGAGCGGATACTTTTAGAACAACACACAAAGGAACGCAAACAGAAGAGCATTTCATTGTATATTACAACAATTCCATCAGAATACAAGAATATACAGAGTATGAATAAATATTACACATTATAAAATATCAGAGATTACAATACATTACATAGCAGCGGAAAATAATACAATACACAACAAGAAATAATACACGGATACAGAGCTTTCCGAGTATCGTTCCAGGTGTAAATCAGGATCCTGTGAATATAAATCTGCAAAACCAAAACTACTAGCTGCCCGTGTCAAAATAAGGGCACCCAGAGTTTAGGTTAAAACAATAAACTTCAGGTCAGTCATGTGACTGGTGTGAGAACTAAAACAGTTATTAATCTTTATTTTAAAGTTAGGTAAATCAAGGGACCACGCCATATAACACGGAACGGGTTTCCTCCCAAGAACACCAGTGCATAAAACAACAGCGCAATGCTAAATAAAGAACAGTGAAGCTATTATAAGACCCAGGTCCTATCACACAATGCAACACAAGACGGAGGATAGGGTTTTATCTTATAATAGCCAAAGAATGCTTAATATGCTAAATTTCATCTTTTATTATTACTATAAGTGTATAGTGTCCAAACAGTTTCAATCATAAGTATTAATCATATACGGCATGGGTACCACATATCATGTCGCCAATACTAGGCTCTACAATCAAAACCGCACATGTCACGTATTGGAAGTTGGATTTCCATCTGTGAACCGAGGCAAAAGATAGTCCTCTACCGATTCGAGACACTCTAGCACGCCCCTCAGGTCAGAGATCGAGTGACCTTTGGATCATCAGGGCCGGTCCACCGATGTGGATTAAAATGCCTGAGCACGGCGTTTCCCTACCCTTTGGGGTGTTAGTGAGTCCAATGACTCCATCGGTCCCGGATCGACCGATATATCCGAGGCGCCTCGCAACAGCAACAACCACATAAGTCAAACTCGTCAGGGCGTGTAAAACCACTAACGCCACTTCTAGTTAGAAGGAAACGCATGCCCTCCCTGATGTCCTCTCCCGTTTCTGGTTCACAACCAGGGTGTGAGGCTCGCGAATCAACACTACAAAAAGCTATGCCACACAGGTCGTGCTTCGATCATTAACTACAAGACTCTGCTTTCAACAGGAGCCTTGATCATATTGCCACTTAGGCATGCCACACAGGCAATTCACTCCATGCGTTTGATATCATCAATATATAACCTCTGAGCTCTTACGTCTCAGAGAAGGGTGCTAAGCAAGAGAATAAATTCTCCGCCGCCAAACAGATATATATTTAATAGAAATCAATCACACAGAATAAAATCCAATGTTAGACACACAGTCCATTTACAAGTTCGTTCTGGGTCTGAACGAAACCAGAGGCACCTTGTACCTCGCATATCCATCGATCTCCAAGTACGTCTAGACGATTACCAAATGATTCCCTCCTCTTGGGTGTACGGCCCAATCAAGATCATCAATAATTATCCAAAGATGTTGAAGACCTCCGGTCTTCGACCATCGTCTTCATCCTCAACACCACGTCGAATCAGTTATTCAGAATGGGTTAAACCCGGTCTTTCTGAATAACTCGCGTATATAATAAAGAAATGTTACACAAACACAACATACGCCTCATTCCAATTTAGAATATTCTTTTATTCAAATATTCTTATACTTTGTTAAAGGTTCCCATTAATTTTATCAAAGATAAATTCTCTAAATTTATTCTTTAATCTTCTTTTGAACATCAATTCAAACTAGTCGGGATTAGCGAACCACACCGAAGTAATCATTTATTTTATTTCCCAATCCCAACCTATTCTCCCCACGAAGTAAAACTGGTCATACTTCATATCTAACACCACGGTGTTATCGGTAAATTTAATTACCATTTCACGCTCAAATCTAATTAAAGATTTAACTATCGCCTGGAGCAAAACTGGTGATACTCCATTCTCGACCATTTCAATCTAATTAAAGATTCATTAAAACCCCACTTAGTTTTAATCTTCACAGAAATCAATATCCTGTCTTTAACTGGGTTAAAGAACCAATGTCATCTAAAAAACGGTTCACGAAAAACCCAAAATCACATTCATTAATTATCGGGTTAAAGAACAAGTGTTATTTAAAACAATGTTCACGATAAACCCGAAAATCAATTCAAATTCAATTCCAATTAAATACCATTTAATTGGTATACTTCATTAAATATAAATAAAAAGATTTAATCTTTTTCTCAACTGGGTTTAAAAACAGTGTTAATGAAGACACCACTCACGACAAACCCAAATCACATTTGATATTATATACAAGGCTCTGAATAGAAAATATATCGGCTTATATTCAATATCAAATTCTACGACCAACAAATATCATAATGGAAATAACGATATAAATATATCTTTCAAATTCCCATAACAATATCTGTTTCATCACGAAATCCAACATCGAAATATTCCAAAGACAGTTTCGATTCAAATCCATTCCAATTCAATTATTGGAAATTCTGGTTACTTTTAAAACCATTTTAAATCCACTTTATTTATTTTAAAAATAAATAGAATTATAATTCTAGTTCAAAACTAGTTCATTTCGATAAAAATCTATTTTTATCTTTTCAAATTTGGAATTTTTCATACCAATTCTTCTCAAATCATTTCTTATGATTTTACACAAATTATTACTATTTTTAATAATTTTATCAAGGCCCGTACAGTCGATTTCCACAAATGGCCATTGAACTGCACTTACAACGACCTTTTCCAAATTTGATTTGGACATAATTCCAAATCTAACCGTTAGATTTCAAATTTCTAATATTCGTTAGAAAGCCCTTTTCGATACGAACCCAACGGTTCCGGTTTTAGGAGAATCCGACGGTCGGATCTCCAGCAATATCCATTCGAAGTCAATGGTCGAAATTCGCCAACTGCCGTGGCGCGGCGCGTTCTATTCAGGCCATTATATATATATATATATATAATATACATTATATATATATTTCATCAATTTCCTTTTAAAACATATTTTATAAATCGTTTTAAATTCGTTTTCAAAACGATTTCAACTTCATACTCAATTTCTAATCAAAATTGAATATTCCACATCATCGATATACAAATGATTATATTTTCAAAACATTATATTTTGAAATCACTTCTTTTTCTATATTCATTATAAAAATGAATAAAATCGATATAAATATCGTTCACGTCAAAATGGCGTCAATCTAATCAACACGGCTTTTATTCAACACATGAGTGTTTATCCTATTCGACACATGAATATTTTTCATTTCAACACCTGAATTTATTTTATTTCAACACATGAAATTATTTTATTTCAACACATGAAATTATTTTCTATTCAACACATGAATATATTTTATATTCAACACATGAATGTTTATTCTATTCAACACATGAATATTTTCAATTCAATATATGAATTTATTTTCAATTCAACACATGAATTTATTTTGTTCAACACATGAATATATATTTTCAATTCAACACATAGATTTATTTTCTATATTGGAATGAGGCCCAATCAATTACCATATAATGTTAATTATATGGATTTTTTACAACACATGTATATAATAGCAACGATAAATAATCAACCATCATCCAGAGTGCACCACACAACTGCATAAGCATTAAATATAAATAATTAATGCTTACACAGTCTGTCAACCCATTGATTGACATACAACTAAACAATCGGGATTAGTGTATGCCAAATATCATCCCAATACCCGTATGGGGTTTCAAATCAACAAACACATATTTTATTTGTGCAGTTGGGCGATGTGTAAAATTATCGTTCCAATCAATATCAGTCAAATCAGTGTATATAAACAAATCGTCGATTTGTTTATAAATATTTATTTTATATACATGTTAAAAATTATATTTTTAACTATAAAATATTTTCCACTATAAAATATTTTATTTCATTCACCATCACACAATCAAATTTCACTACACAACAATCAATAAAACAAGTCATCCATGGTCTGTGGACGACGGGTGTCGGGTGCAACTAAACACCGTCTGCATCCTAGTATATATTTCAAACTAGAAATAAATTAAAGGTGAGGAGTTCTCACCAACTAGCTAAACCAAACGCCACGACTCTTCATATGTAGAAATATTCGTCGTGCTCATCTTTCGTCAATTTCACTGTCCGTAGCCACTACATATATAAAAATCACATTTTTATATTGTTGCTATGTATATAAAAATCACATTTTTACACCGCTACTATATAGATAAAAATTCTATTTTTACACCGGTGTTCATATATTAAAGAATATATTTTTATCACGCTACTCTCTATATAAAAATTATATTTTTATATCGCTCTTCTTCCAATAAAGATTTTATTTTTATGACGCTCCTTCCTATATAAAAATTATATTTTTATATCTACCTCTAATATAAAGATCGAATTTTTATATCATCGCTATAAAAATCACATTTTTATTTCAACATATATATATAATAAAAATCAGATTTTTATTATCTATATAACATAAAAATCGTATTTTTATTCTTTCTATACTATAAAAATCATATTTTTATTCTCTACATCATATAAAAATTATATTTTTTTATGCGTTCAAAATTGAAAATAAATCCAATCTTTGTACGTATGAAAACCTCATTTGAATACCATGATAATGTATAAAAAAATGATTTAAATAATGCTTCTTATTAATTCAAACTAATTATTTAACATAAATAAAAAATCTTACCGTCAATCGGAAGAGGAGGGGGCTCGCAGGGGTCGCCGGAGAAGGGAAGGAGGGTTTGCGCGGTGGTGGACTCATGGCAGTCTGAGGCGGTGGTGGCGCCATCGATTCAGTGGTCGCGGTTTCGGTCTGAACCAGGGGAGAGGGGAGATACGGCGGAGGAGAAGGGAGGAGGGGCGGTTGCTGGGTGCGGCGGTGGTCGAATGGGTGGGGCAAGGTCTCCGTTTGGGGCTGACGTCGAAGGGGCCTGGGGACTTCGTGGTTTTCGATTGGAGTAGGGGAGGAGGTGGCGACCTTGGGGGGTGCGACGAGCATGGCGGCGACGGATCCGTAGGTGGAGGCAGAGAGGATCGATCGTGGGGTTTTTTCCTTTTTTTTTTAATTTAAAACCGTTGACTGTGGAAAGAGGGATGGAGGGGGTTAAGTATAATAATATATATAATTTATTTATTTATTTTCCATAAAGTTGCTTTTTCGTTCGAACCCCAATTCAAACCCAACGACTGTCGCCCTTAGCTAATTACCCCCATTCTGAACACAATGGGATATGTTTCGTAAGCTAATTCTATCATTACGATTTGTTTTCGTCAAAATCAAAATATAACTCTATATATTGAATTTGAACGTGCATTTCAATTCACTGGGGTCACATACGAACTCTAAAAATTCCTGAAAAATATTTTCTGACTTCGTATTGACGATAAGGTCCTAACAAAACTAGTTTCGTCAAATTCTGAGACCGTTTGAAAAATAGTCATTTTCCAGTCGATTAAAATCAACTAAAATTGGTCAAACGCGTTTTCTTTTACCATGCTCACATATTGATTCAGAAAATTATGAATTTTAAAACCTAGCAATAACTTGACATCATGGATCCAACAAAAGTGGTTTCGTCGAAAACTGAGGTCGTTTGCAAAATTTCCATTTTTAAGGGCCAGAATTCCATAGCGACAATTCTGAATTTTCAACTGGGCATAACTTTTTATCCCTACTATGAAATTTCAATTTTTCGGATTCGTTGGAAAGATATTCTTAAATTGATTCAAATATTTTTGGTCTTGCTAAAATCCGGTTTATTTTGAACCCTGTACATTCATTTAAATTTTGAAATTGAATTATCGAACTACCACGCCATTTTCAATTCCTTTTATAATTTAAAATAAATATTTATATTCAAACGACGATCTATATAAATATATACATTCTATTCTATTCAAAATAAAGTTCTCGTCGTTATTATTTAAAATAATTCATTTTAAATATTCAAAATTCATTAAAATTGCCAAAATAAAAATTTAAAATTGGCTCAGATTTCCGGGTTATTACATTATACATAATAGAGTTGAAAGTAGACCCAGATAAATACTTACAAGACAAAATTATACATTAATTTTTATCACCATAAATGTTATTTCCTAACTGCATTTTACTTTTGCAATGGGTCAGAAGATTACAAAATTAACCGTACTCAAGTTTACAATATGTGGGATCAAAGGCACTTGTTGAAGAATCGATACCAATTTCCATCTGCAGCAATATGCCTTTCCAAGAAATAAAATTCAAGTGGATAAAAAAAGAAATGTTAATAAGAAAACTGACCTACCTCGATAATAAAAATCGAACTGCACTAAAAATCAAATCTAAACCGCTTCTAAATCAGAATCGCGTTTGAAGGAACCCTAAATTTTTTAGAATCCAAATTAGAAAATGGAATCAAAATATAAAAATGAAAATGATAAGCAATTTATTGTACTTGAGAATGAAGTCTGAATTGACCCCAAAAAATCCAAGTTTGAGTCAAAAAAATTTGAAACTAGACGGGAGAATTAGTGCATAATCGAAACCTAATCAAGATGAATTTAGCCTCAATTAGTCCAAGTACATACTCGAGGGAATCAAGGCATAATTTATATTGAAGTAAGAGGGTAACAAGAAACGAGAAAGTGAAGAACATGGGTGGATGAAAATGGAATTGAAGCGGTAGTAAACTGGAGGAGGAGGGAAATGAAAATTAGCCGAGGTAAATATTAATTTCCTAGGAAAGTGATAATAATAGAGGCGACGCAACATTTTCACGTATAATAATTTAGTTGGAACAATGTTTCAACTGCAATTAAGATGTAATGCTGAGAATGAATGCAGTTGAAGGCCATTTTTATTGTAGTGAGACAATCAACAAATTCCCCTTTTAGCGTGTGATGTGTTAGTTCAAGGAGACTGAGATGAGAACTGAACCCAAAACCACTTCGAAATGACTTTGTGTTTGAAAACTAAATTTGCAGGGATGCTTAGGGGTATTGAGAAGATTTGAAGGTGTAGACATTTGGAGCAAAACGAGGTGATTACTGATGTCTCTGGTTAACTAGCATGATTATACTTGTAGAAGCAATCTGTATTCTACACAAGGACTTCTCATTACTAATCCTAGGGGTTATCCCGACATGATGTAGTAAAAGAGTACCTTCGATTTTACCTGATTTTGGATAACTTGTATTTTGTTTGACTGTGTATTTTCATTAATCACATATGTTGGCTTCTACAATTATAATAAGAATGGTGGTAGCGAAGGCAACTTCTTTTAGCTTAACGCCCAAAGTATCTTTTTGTAAATAAATTAGTGATTTGACGGATCTAACAATGTGGCATTCAAAGTTGGATGTGATATTTCCAAAATGTAATCGTAGCCTCAAGCCTCGACAACTGAGAAATGACTGAAATCGAGAAGGCAGCAAGCTATGTGGGTCATATCCATTAGGGTATATCATTACCTGGTGTAGAGAAATCATTTGTCCCTTTTTTATGCTTCGGAATGAGTACGGTTGTTTGACCATTAACCATGGTGGTGATATATTCGGTACACTCAAGTTGAATGAGTGGCTGGTTCTATGTGGACGGGTTGCAAGATGTACTTGTTGAATCCTAGTGTTTTATCTCTAGAAGACATTGATCGAGAGGTTGTTCCTTACCTAGTCATGTATGGAAATCCAAACTCCAATGCAAGTTGTACGGTTTTAGACATAAACCAACTATGTCAAAAAGGGAGATCCAAGCTTTTTGGCTATATTACAATTTTATTTGTGGATTTAGACATTATTATAATATCATTGGATTTATAATAATTAGTGATTTGGTTATCGTAAGGGAAAAACACATGACATGTTTATATATGGTCATGTCTTACGAGAGTTCCATTCTTTTAAAGGTTTCCTAAATAATTAAGCAAGTTGTTTGTGGTATGAGTTTTCTCCTTGAAAATCCTATAGATTGATTGAGTCCGGGTGATTTCGTTTTCTCAAAATGGGCAAGGTCAGACCAAGTACATTTTCCAAGTTGTATTGGGTTTTGGTGGAAGCTTCAAGAGAGGAACCAAAGTCGAGACATATCCCCGTATTTTCTGGTATTAATTTACTTCTGCTACATATGTTTTATTTATCAACATTGTATAGGCTGATCTACTTATGTGCTATGATTTTGTAATCATGTATATATAGTTTTCTCTTTAAGTAAAGAATATTGATATATTATGTTTTATTCGTTCCGCTGCGAGGTTTTATAGTGCTCTGATTCTTTAGTGTTGATGTTCTTGTTCTTGTTCTTCTTCTATTCTAACATTTCTTTTTTTCTTCCTATCACTCTCTAGCCTCTTTCCCCTAACTATCTGCTTTTCTTTACATTTTGAGTTTGATATGTGTGGTTAAATGTCAGCTGTGATTGTACGGAAAAGTGGCTCGTTACATATGGGTATTGTAGATATTGGCGGCAGGAGTTGAAAACAGTCTCATGACTTATGGTGGCCGGAATCGCGAGATTATGGTTTGAAAACCCTTAGTGGAGGATGCTACCTTGGGATGTTGAAGGTAACATGTTTTGAGGTGATGATAAAGCTCGGTGTCCTCTTCCATATATCGGTGGTCGGAGGTGATAATTCACAGTGAGGAGAAGCAATCAGTGGTCAAAGTTCACGGGTCTTATGCGTGGAAATGGGTTCATGAACAACGTTTCCTGTAGCCTGATTTTACCAAGCGGTAAGAAGAAGATTGATAATGATGTGGCCATTTTTGTGCCTTTTTTATTCATATAAATTTTAATTGCATTAGCATGAATAACTTTTGCATATAAACTCAGATGGATACGGAGTTTTCCTCTTGGGTTCGTATCTAAATTCCTTAACGACATGAAGTTGGTTTGGTTGTATTTGGAGATTGTCAAATTTTTGGCATTCGTTTAGATTTCATACTTGCGTAAAATCAAATGTAGTGTTTTAACCCACTCACGATCTACTAAGATATTTATGCAAGTTAAATTAAATTTATGATATGTTATAATTTGTTTAACTGACATTCGGAAATTAAATTTGACATCAAAATTGGTTATAACCATTAATTGATACTTGACACACGTTAAATTGATATGTTATGAAAATATTATCTATTTGATTGTTTGTAAATTAGATATATGTCTGAATTGACTTAAATTTGAATTGTCAGTGAATAATTTATCCGAATTGATATCTAATTAATATTGAAGTAAAATTGCTAGTTAAATATTGATATTCGATTACTAACACCATTTGACTTATATTGATTGTTTCGATGATGATTTCATGTTATGTTTATTTATTGTATTGATGGCTGATTGGATGTTATTGCTGATGATTCTTGATATGGTGTATATTTGTTGCCTTATACCACTGAAATGGGATAAACTAATCATTTGTATCTACTTACACATTTACATTTATATATTGCATTGACTAAATATCCCAAAGACATTGTTTTGTATAAAATTTCTAACATCATTTGAACAATATCTTTTTAACTTATCCCTAAAAAGGGGCTTTCGTTATTTACAAAGTATATCTAAAAGATTGCAGTTCATAAGTTTAAGTTATTTTAAATTTTTTCTCTTCATTGTTTATTTCAAATTATGTAAAAGTACACATAGTCAGTTTATAGGTTTTGTACAATGTAATGTCTAATTTCATTTCAATATGTATAGTTATTCTCTCTATTGCTTTCTCATTAATAAATTTGATATAACTCAAACTTGAAGTTTAAACGAGTAGTTCAAAAAAGGGATCAGTAGAATTGATTTTTTATTAATAACGTTGTTGTAAAACTAGAATTATTTTTAAATTTCTTTGTGTATATGCATGAATAGTTGTAAAATATCATTTTGGTACTCTTCGAAAGATATTACACTTATTCTATAAGGGTATGTATAAATATTAATGTCTTAAATATTGGTTTTAGAATTTAGGTTAAATTAATATTACAAAATCCCATATCCCATAAAAGATGTTATAAATATACTATTTTTCTTGAAAGTAATTCGCACAAGTGCTACATTTTTAGAGGGAATGTCATATAAAACTTCAAAGTAGTGACAATAATTCATATCCAAAAGAGATAATGTATATCAGTACTACACCCTAGAAGCAGTGACGTTGGTTCATCTCCCAAAAAGACATTACATATCAATACTACATTGTAAAAGAAATAGTTTTTTTTGTATCTAACTTTTATTTAGCGCATCTACTTTGTTATTTTATTTAAAATTTGATGTAGCATTTCAAAATTGGTTATAACATAAATATCTAACAAAGATATTTTATACTATAATAAAAAGTAGCAATTATGTATTTTTATTGTAATTAAAATTTGATATAACGTTTCAAAAGTGGTTGCAATAAAAGTCCCCAGTGGAGATATATTATACTACAATAAAAGTAGCAACGTGATTAATACGGAAAATGATATCGTGTATTTATATGACATTTTAAAAAGCAGTGCATACGTAAAGGATCTAAAATATCCCTAGAGGGGGGTTGAATATGGTTTATAACAATTTTTCGTAGAATAACGATTAATAATAAATCAGCACAGATAATAGTCAAAGTAAATACAAAAAGTAAATAACACACAGAAGTACTCTGCTTCAGCAAAACCCTGCCTACTGCTGCCCCCAATATTTCCACTAGGAATTAAATAATATGTCGCTTACAGCCACTGTAAACTCGCGATGCTTGCTCAGCTAATTGTTCTAACACTATGCTCAAAACCTTTACCCCAAAGTTTATAATAGAAGTTAAGCAATATAACGCTTACACACACTAGTCACCTAATTGTTCTAACCCTATGCCCAAAACCCTGCCACGCCTCAATTCCCGAGTTGCGAATTCACAGACTACAAATCTTGTAGTTTGCAGCCTAATTAAAAATAGAGTTTGTAAAATAAAAAAATACATTTGAAAATAAAAACGGTTAAATTCTAAAACCCTATATCACAAAAAAAGTTACACAATATCATCAAGTCTAGCCCAAGTTGTGTGATAGTTATACTTTGTTATTCTTCGACCGATCCACTTTGCTTTAATGCCCGATCACTTGTTTATGTGTAAATCAATTCTTGGATTTTAAACAAACCAACACCACTCCTATGATACTTTGATCGAAATAAAAAAATGGTATCTTTGATTTTTTTTTAATCAATTTCTTCCTCTATAATGTTTGCGGAGGTGTTGATTATTCATCGAGTTTGTTTTCAATTGAAAGTCCTGTAAGTGATTTCCCTTTTTTGATTATTAATTGCTCGACTTCGATGATAAAATGTGTCGATGATGTAATAGGTTTATATAGGGTTACTAAACCCGTTTATATCTATGATTCATTTTTGGTTTTATTATGAAAAACTTGCTCTTATCTGATTAGACCTTTGGGTGAATTTGACTTTCCTTTGGCTTGAGTTTGTTAACAAATTCAATACGATTTTAGTTTTAATAATTTCTATATATTTTTGCCCCCTATATTTTTTTTCCTTCGAACTATACTATATCTTTAATTTGATAAAATAGTTCGACCTTGATGAAAAAATGTTATTTCCACTCTAATGATTTCTGGCTTTGATTTTGTGATGAATTTTGATCAGATACTATACTTGAACTCGATTCTTTGTTTATGTCGTTTTCACATTTTACACCATGCTTTTCCTTGTGCTTTTTTCTGTCTTTTGTGTTGATAAAAACCGATCAGAACAACCGCTACACTTTATTTATGCTTTGTGCTTAACTTTTGGTTTTTGCCCTGCATTTGTCTTCCCGGGCCATTACCATACTTCCATGATCATACTTGTCCAAATATGCCTTATTTATGCTATTTGTTTTGTTGCTCTTTAGTGCCTATGTGCATTTGCCTATTTTTGTGTTTTATCATGGATTGTTGTGGTAGCTTAAACATGACATGAGTTGTTTAATATTTCCGTTTGGGGTATGTTATTGCACCTGATGTACTTGGTGTTTGAATTGTTGTTGTGTACTTTGCCATGTCCAAGAATCTGGTTTTGACAACCACCTCATAACTCCTGCACTGAACTAAGGAAGGTGAGTTGTATGACTTGTCAGGATGATATGGAATGATCACCAAAGAAGAATAACTCGAAACAAAACCCATCGTTCAACTCACAATGCATGGATAGCATATAATAGAAAATATTCAAGAGGATATAGTAGTGAAGTATTGTAGAACAGGAAATCAAATCTCTATAACATCTCAGATTCATCAATCAAAAATTACCGAGTCAATGAATATCTATACATCAAGCCTCACAACATAACTCTCAGAGTATTAGCAATCAACATATACAGCGGAATCAACAAGTATTTATGTAGTATGGAAATAATATGTCAGCCTCAAACTCATCATCGCACAGCATCACCGGCACCAAAACCTGTAACCTGCTACTCTGTCTACTCACCAACAGTATTGATGAGCATCCTAAGGTAATAAGAGAAAACGTAAAATCTTGAGTCAGACAGCAGTCTTAATGAGTGATAAAATAACTACCAACAGTTACACATGATATATATTAGTATAGGTTTTTCAACCATCTGATCTGTCTCTGCAACCGAAGGATTAACACATGATAATCATTTATCGTATACCACTCCAGAATAGGAAAAGGATATCCCCAATACCACTTCTCTTTGACAACCTATGGTGATAGCCTACCCAGACAAATAGAAAAGAAAGTATACAATCAACCGTAACATCAATAACAACCAATATCCTAGTTATCACCGACTAAAGCCTTGAATACATCAATTGTTGAATGACCAGTCGTCTGTCAAGGGCTAGTGGAAAACCCTAGTTCTAGCCAGACGGTTATACATCTGTCTTATGTATGTTTGTCTCCGCCTAAGACAACTAGATCACTCCTAGAGCTCGATCCAGGGTACACGATCCATATGATTTTGATGTGTGTGCCGCAATACCCCTGCTTTGAGCATGCAAGAAACTTTGATAAACAACGATTACCTAGCATTTCCAATCTTTCAAGCCATCCTTCTCGGCGATTCATCTCTAGTCCGAGCCATTTCTCAAACTAATTCCCATATCATCCGCGACCAACTCCCATCCGAGTAAATCTATTATCTTACTGAATTGTGCATCATCCCACGACCAGTATCACATCAATTTAGCTTTGACCACTTCGTCTTGAGTTCATAATCGAAGAACCAAGCATCTTTGAGTTGTAATTTAATCATCTGAAGTCCATTGGTCACCAAACTTCTTCAAGAGCCTCCATAAACCATCACCATCATGCTTACCAAATATGAGCTCCCCATCATGCAACCCTATGGATCAGTACCGATTCATCGCCTATGGACCAGTACTGGTCCCCACACTTAGCCGTAAATGGCTAAGTGTAACACTTTCGACATCAATGCTCTAAACGTTTCCTGCTGGTTCATTTTCAATGCCTAATCATTTTTTAGCAAAAACCCATGTAGGTCCATCATCCCAAACTCATGTGCAATCAACCATCCAGCTTCAACCGATTCAAATCATCTCAAATTTTGCATGTAGCTCCGATTTACCACTACTATGCCAAACATAAAGGTACGAAGCTATCTGATCAACGTTGATGGACCAATATCAGTCCATCTGCTATGGAGCGGTACTGGTTCATACACTTGGTGTATTTTCCAATGAATTTTTTTGATCGTATCTCGATACCCTATAGAGCTCCTTTGCCAAATTTCGTCTTAATCTGATCATCTAAACCTTTGATTTTCTCTGTTCTTCAATCCTAAGATCTACGATGAACAGTTCAAACAAGCAATTCAAGCAATGCATTCAATTCAATTAAAACATACATCAAAATTTCAAATCTTGATCATATAAACATGCATAAACAGTATACATATCACAAAACAATGGATCTAACATGTTGGGTCAAAACATATTCAAGAACAAAATTAATATAACTTATTGTCGGATTATATGATTAAATTGGATTATTCCAAGAGGTCTAAATGTGAACTAAACAAATATGATTAGATCTAAAGTGAACTTAACATGTATGATGTGAATTGACCCGAATTTAACCCATATAATCCATAATTTTTATGTGAGAAATATGACTTTGAACCAATCAATTAAAGTACATATAGAAATATGACTTTGACATAATTGCAATCTTTTTAGCATCTTCGAATGTTAATCTTACCCAGGATTAAAAAAATTAAAAAATCATTTTATGGTAACAAGACATATAAGAAAAAAACTAAAATAAAATACATACCATTATTTTGGAGAGTTCATCACTCGTAGAGGAAATAGAAGCAAGATGCTTTGTCAGAGGTAAGGACATGACAATAAGAAATCATCATATAATTATTTGATTAACAAATTACATGACTACATTAAATTAAATTACTTGCTCAGCATCGCTCATTCCTTTTGGCAGTAGCTCGTCCATGGCTTCCAGCCAGATATGTTACCCTAAAAAATAAACGTTTGCAACCTGCATAATATTATAATGTTACCATCATCTTAATTCAGTAATCTTTATCATTCAAACTACAGGGTTTTATAAGGCAATACACTTAGTAAGCATAGATGTATAATATATGATGCATATGTTTAATTTTCTAAATGAAGCAAAATAATCCTCTGTAATACGCAAAATGTAACAATGTTTTGGTAGATGGTATGAATATGGGAACTGACCTTATTGTAGCTTTCACCACTGAGTGACGCACCATCACAATAACAGATCTTAACTCTATTTTAGCTACACATGCATATAGTATCAAAGCTCAGGCTCAACCTTAAAAAAATCGAGTTTCAGTCATGAAAATATTGAAACTACAGAACATTAACATAAAAGTGGACAAACATGATGCAGTGCAAAAACCAACACAAAATATTATAGTAATGGTCATTTGCACAAATAAAACCTATAAAATTAAATTCACGTACCTTAAACTTTATTATCTCAAAGATCTTCTCCAACAACACCTGATGCCACATTAAACTGAATTTAATTTACAATGTAGCATAGTTTTTTAAGTTGGGTACAACTCAGAGTTGTAGCCGAGTTAAACATAGGGTTGTCACTGGGTTTAACTCAATGTTGAGAATTGAGTTCGAATCAAGTTAACTATACATAATAGAGTTGAAAGTAGACCCAGATAAATACTTACAAGACAAAATTATACATTAATTTTTATCACTACAAAGGCAATTTCCTAACTGCATTTTACTTTTGCAAAGGGTCAATAAATGATGGATTGATTTATTATTTTAGTCTTATTTTCGAAAACTTGAAAGATAAGATAAATTTTCCCTTTTTTCATGTTTTTATCATCTTCTAAAAATATGTGTCTTGCCATACTTTATTTGGGTGGCAACACAAAACATAAAATGACAAACCAGATGATTCCTAAATTTTTAGGAAAAATATTTGGTTAGAAGTGGAAAATAACTAATGATCACCCCCTTATATAAAAAAATAACGATTGTGAATTTTCCCTTTACTAACTAATAGCATCTCACCTATCCATCTAGTGTTCTTTCCTATCAAGACATTTACTCCTAATTTTCATCTTCAAACTTAGTATCAAGAGAGGCGAATGTTCCTAAATGTTCATTTAACTGTCCTTCTCAATCTACATGATCTTACATGATCTATATCTTAAACAATACAAAAATATTATGTAAATAAAATGTTTGGTTTTATTCATGCCTAATATTATGTTTTAAGAAGTCTTTAAGAGTTTAAATTAAAAATATGTTACTGGTCTGTTTTATTATTTGGTATAAAATTAATACCAATAATTTCCAATTTTCCAATTTCAATTATTTCAGATCATAAATGGTGCAAATTGAATTTCAATGGAACATGCAATAATAAAAAAATCAAGTTCCGCCATAATTATAATTCAAATATGACAACACATATTGTAATGGAAGAGCTAGATTACTACATAAGTAATTTTTTGATTATTAGTATTAAATAAAATTATATAATAAAAATTATATTTGGTAACTAATTTTGTTCGTTTATGTTTAATGCATTCGCAAATTTTAGAGTTAAATGAGGGGGACCATTAATGATGTATAATAGTTAATATTTGTGTATTTGTGATAAGTCGATCGTTGATGAAAATACAAATGAAAGTATAAAGAATTAGTTTATTAATAATCACCATTTAGAAATATGCTACAATTTTTAGGTTTCAAAAAAGAGGTAAATAAATTAAGTTCTGAACAAAATGTAAGCAAATCAAGCATCTAAAATACAAAAATATAATTAACTCCTTTTGTATTTTATTGTTTTTCTATTTTTTTAATCTAGAAGGTATGGATGTAATCAATCAATCAAAGTTCACCCTTTAAAAAGATAAGTAAACTGAACACTAAAGAAATGGTAAATAAGTTTTATTTTAATAAATGATACATGAATTCAATTTATTTTAACAAAAAGGTATATTATTTTATCATCAGTTGGTTCTAATATATTGTATAATTTCTTTTATAAATTGTCGACTTTATGTTTCCCTGATTGTATTTAGTCACTAAATTGTGTGTGTGTATATTTATACATACACACATACATACATATATATCTTTTTGCAAAATAATTTATTTTCATTTCCTATTTATTCAAATATGCACATTTGATAATTTCGTCAATATTTAGGTTTTATTAAAAAGATTGATAAATTACTTTTGGAGAAAGGATGGTAAATCAAATTTTAAATCAAATATTAATCTTATTTAGCATTTCAAAAGAGGCAAATAAATATGTGTTTTCCCAAAAATTACAGTTTTACCATTTATTCCTTCTTTCACAAAATTATATTTGATCCTCTGTCTCGTTTTATGTTTTGGATAAAATAAATAAATCAATCAATTTATAAATAAAAGATAAATATATAAATTGGTCTTTTGAACAATCAAAACAATTCTTTAGGTACTCTAAAATGAAAAAGATTTTGCGTCGGGTTTTTAGATTTACATGTATATTTACCGTTTGTCCAGAAGGCTAAATGGACTTATTTTTTTGGCATAAAACTCATTTTATATTCCTATAAAAGATAAAGATTGTACATAGATATTTAAAAGACAATAATTTCCTATTTTCTAGCATATATATAATGGGTTAGCCCACTTAGCATAACTTGCTAGCCTGATTTAAGCAGCATAAGTCACAACTTTTATCTGATTTCATACTACGGTCTGCATCTAAGCTCGTACTTGACCCATGTATTTCTAAAAGTTGTTATTTCTTGTCCATGTGCTTTACTTATCCCACAAATCCACCTAATTGGCCAATTCCCTCATATAAATCAAAGTAAAACTTCTAATAACTATTTAAAAATGAAGGTGGCACGACCAGCAATGTGCCTCCTCGACAGCTTATTGGCTCGGTCAATGACCAACTACCCAGCATAGTGGTGTACTCATCTTCTTCATCGCATGCTCACACCTTTTAATGTTTTCATGTATCTTTCCTTAGTATCTCTCAACCACATTCACTAAATTGTCCTTGAAAAAGGAAGCTTCTCATGCATTGTTTCTACTAAAAGATTGACACAAATGGCATCGTTAATCCGTTAAAGCGCTAATATAGTATAAACTCTATGTTTTTTCCCACTAAAGCACCTCCGTACAACCTCTACTTAGTCTTGTGTCGAAGTTCCATGAGCTATGCATGTATAAAGGATGGTTGGATAAGTAGTAATCATCTCAACACTAAAATCTGATTGACACTCCAATTATCGTGCATCGGTCCAAGACGACATGACCAATAGCCCAATTTGACGCTTTAAAGGTTCAACTATGTCATCTTAATTGCTTAAAAAGATTCTAGCTTTGATAGACATGTCAAGGTACACATTTTCATAAAGGATGAGGAGCACAAGTTATCAATATTTTTTACTTCCTCGTTGTCTCTTATAATCCAAATTGTAGTGATAGAAGCAAATCAAGGTGTTAACAAGTAACCTTTTCCAATGTCAACCCTAAATATAATTCCAATATTGGCTAAATTTATAAGTATCATTTCGATGTTAGAAGGAGGGTCTTCCTTAAGATCTCTAATTTTTCTTCTTTTTTCCACTCCAAATCCCATTCATATCGATACTATGCAGCCCTAACAGTAAGGACGAAGCCGATACCTTAAATGACCACAACACCCATGGGGAAACCAAGGAAGTTTCTTGTGCATGACCCCTAAGTTGATCATTGATGCATGGTTTATCGTGATTGATTACTTTGCTATGTAATTCAACTTGGTTATGACAAGTATGCCCTCAATTCCTTGATGAATGACTAAAAAACCATAATTCCTAATGCAATAACCTATTCTCTAAGGTCTAAATCTAAGCACTATGGATGCTGCAGTTATCCGTAGTATTAAATTCCAATGAAAGAAAACAACAGTGTTAGTGAATCATAAAATTAAAGAACACGTAAATACAAATATTTTTCAAAATGCATTCATTAGCAATAATTCATTACATTTTGCATCGTAAAGCCATAGTCATATAAAAATATAATCACTACAAAATATACTGAAGAGTGACATATGAAGATGCCTCCTTGGATGATCAGAATCCAAATATAGGCAATCAACATCTTTTCTTTACATGCACCCGAAAATATGAAACACACAGAAGATAAAAAACTCTTGCAATAGCTGATTGCCTCCTACATGCCTCTAGAAATTTTTTTGAAAAAGAACTAGAAAACCTTAACTCTCTGCCTACTTAGATGAGTACCCGAGAGTTTAAGGGAAAAACAGAAACTTTAGATCAGTCAACAGACTAGCATGAATAGTAACTAGTACCTGAAAATCAAAGGATGTCTAGTGGGACCATGTCGCAAAGTAGAATGGGCTTCCCTTTCACAAGTATCTTTCTATAATATAACCAATATTGTGCTCTATAATACAATGGTTGGAACAATAATAATAAGTATAACAATAATAATTATATGTGCAATTTGTATCATACAGTGGATTCCTCGTCCCTGTTTTTCCAACTAACTATCTTAACGATTAACAATTAACCATAAATGTGCAAGTACCCTACTTGTCATTAAATGATTCCTCATCGTATTTAAATGATTACCCATCTTGATATCTAGAATAGCCATCCCTTGCCATTTGGATTACCCAATCCTCTTTGGTTTTCAAAAATAATATAGATGTGGATTACCTGTCGCACACCTCATATTTTTATTCGTAGTTTGACTCTTGAACCTTTGTAAGATATAATGTGGATTATCATCTCACAGGACATTATTTTATACGTAGGATGATTGTGAACCAATGTAGTCATTTTTAATCGTATCCCTCAAGAATATTTAAAATTAGTACCCCATTCCTATAATTGTTTAATCCCCTATTGGTACCCAATGTGTGCAATTTTATATAAACATATAAGTGGGTATATTCAATAAGGTTTCCCCTAATACTTTTTAAACAACAATATCGCTATCTACTATTTTAAATCATAAGCGTCAAGGCTACTAAATCAGTTGATATGGCATATAATAATAAAAGTGATTCCCTAACAAGATGCAACAACAATCAATAGGTGCGACGCACTTGTCGAAGATATCCCACTTCGACTCCTTATCTAGGTTTCAAAGCTATAAATACTCAATAACGGTAGGTAAGGTACTATCATTACAACCATAGGTTAGCTACCTATCAAAAGAAGTTAAAATAATATTGTCAACATGATTGACAACGACAACCTATAGAGGCGGTAGCCCAAGTTCTTTTGCAAACAAAAATTGAAATTCCACCTCGTCGATACAGTTGGCACCAACAAGCTATAAAGAAGATATCCTCAAAACAAGTTAGTTCATCGTGTTGACTATAACGTTTTCCCCAAGGAATAGAGGTATTACCCCAAGGTATTTTGGAAAAAGCTTGAAATTAGGTTTGTCAACATAGACAATGATGCCAAGGCTTTTGGAGGTGATTACCCTAAAGATTTTAGAAAACATGTTGGAAAAAAACCTTGTCGACCAAAGTAGCGACAACAAGAATAGAGGCAATAAGTTCATAGTAATTCATAAAATAATTTGAAAACAAATTAGAAATAAGTTTATCGACCACAACTATGATGATAAGATAAGAGGTAATAAGCATCGGTTCCTTTAAAAACAAGGTTTAGAAAAAAAAACTTGTTGATGCAATCGACAATAATAGAAGCAGCAAGCTTCCAAACAAATTTGGAAGACAACGGTCTTTATTGACCACATTTGTGACGATAATCCTTAAGGAAAAAGTCGTAAGATTTATCAAACAAAAGTTAGGAAAATAGACTCGTTGACACAGTTGACAAAGCACCACTTAAGTCCTTTTAAAATAGTAAAGGAGGTAACACTCTTACTTTTTTTTTGGAAAATAGTCTTATATACACAATGGCGTCATTCCCATATACAAAGGTAATATGCTTTGGTGGAGAGGTAGAATTTAAAACACAAGCAATACAGGCGATAAGGATCCTTCCTACATAGCAAGCATGGATACTTCTTATGCTCTTCACCATATGTTTTCAACCATCTAGTGTTTCTCGGAAGTGATGACAGGCTCTTACCAATGGTGTCAATGCAGTATTACCGATTGGGTCGAAGTGTACCTAGTAGTAATAAAGTGAAAGTTTCACTTTTACTAATTAAAGTAATTCTTTTACCTATGCCACTATATCTGTAAAAACGTCACTGGACATTAAATAGTTTTGTTGAGCAAAACCCAAACTTTTAAATTTTAAGTCAAAAATGATAGAAAATCGCCAATTATTCCAATTAATGTCCTACTTACCCTAAGTATATCCAACTTAGGGAATTCATAGCAAACCATAAAACTATGGGGAAAATCTAAAAAAATCACATAAATCAGAGAGTATCCTTCTCTATATTGCATAAAAAAAGATCTATGTCCAATATTTAATTATTTTAATAATTAAATCTCGTTATATGCATATAATCGACCATAGGGAATGCGATGACCTCCCCGTGCCTCCTGTGCTAAATTATGTAAAAGGTGCGATGTATTATGGGCTAAGCCGATATGGGACACCCTCGAATAAAGTAACTGAAATAGAACCTATCGTATAACTTACAGTGCATGGATAATATAGAATAATAAAATATACAATAGGATGTAGTAGTGAAACATAACAAAGCTTAAAACCCCATCTCCATAACATTTCAGAGTATCAAATACAAAACATCTCAGTAACTGAATATTTGAATGTATCAAGCTACACTACATCCTCATCAGAGTACATAACAAGTAAACATTAAAAATCATCCATTAGCTATATAGTAGGAATAGTAGTTTGTTAGCCTTCTGCTCGTCGTGGCATAACATCATCGTCACCAACCACTTACCAGTACTCATTCTGCTCATCAGCATCGTCGATGAACATCCAAGGTAGTAAAAGGAAACATAAAACTGTGAGTCAGGCAACAGTTTAGTGTAAGCAGTAAAACACTATTAATAACTACACAATATATTATGGTAATAGACAGTTCAAGACTTCCTTAACCTGTTCCTGCAACAAAAGAGTTAACATGTAATAATCTCATTAAATATGCTACTCGAATACACAGAAGTAGACGTTAGTCAGAATAGGATTCCCAATCCCCAATTCTCTTAAATATCCTATGGTAAAAGCCTATCAGAGAAATAGAAGAGAAAACAAAAGCAACCACAACATCCAGAACAAGAAATAACCTAGCTAACACTGACTAAAGCCTTGAATTCATTGATATCGAATGACTGGCCATTGCCATCCGTTAAGAGCTAATGGAAAATCTTGGTTCTAGTCGGACTACCATACATCCCATGTATGCTTACCTTCTCAAGACAAGTAGATCACTTTCCAAGCGATATAAAGTACTCGGTCTCTCAGATCCTAATAGACCTCCTTATGATACCCTTTTTTTGAGTCCGCTAGATTCCTTCAACTATCAACGATTCCTTGGCACTTCCAATCACATAATCCATCCACAACTTCATCATTTAGCTCGAGTCCCACTCGAGTTAGTCCATTATCTCACGACATCATTTCACTTCGAGATGTCCATCACTTTCGCCATCGACCATCCACGCCAGAGTTCACAATCAAAAATCAACACTACTTTGATGATAACTTCCACTCGACTAACGGAGACCACCATCATGCTTTGGGAAACCCCTGCTTCTCATTCTAAGACCCCCGACCCTAAACAATGACCCATGATGGATTGGTACTGATCCATCACCTATGATCGGTATCGATCCACACACTTTCCTATTATTGGCCAAGTGTTGGATCCCTTTAATACTAGCCTTGAATACTTCACTCTGGTCCATCCTCGTATGAAAACTGCCTCCTCGATTTACATGTCGATCCATCGATGTGTATTCGAGCGTTTGCACTTAGACCCATCAATTCATCAACAAACTTTGCATATGAACTGCCACAGACATCAGAAAACCATATATGAAGTTTCATTAATCCTCGACCGATCCTAATGGATAAATACCAATCCATGGGCCATGGACTGGTATACATCCCAATCCTTAGTGTGTTTCCGCTTGAAACTTTATTTGCATCTTCCTTGCCTCATCTAGATGCCTCGCACCAAGTTTCATTACCTCTCGACCCTACATGATGGATCGATAGAGATCCATGGGGCATGGATTGGTATAGGTCCATATACTTAAGAAATTTGGAAATGAAAATTTCTAAGCATTTGAAAATTTCTGAGCACCATCCCAATACCCTTTTGGAGCTCCTCTGCTAAGTTTTGTATGAATCCGGTCATCTGAGCCTCCTATTTGCTTTGTTTTTCCATTCTAAGTCCTACGACTTATAATTCTAAATAAACAAATCACGCTTAACATATAATTCAACCAATCAAACAAAACTTCATCCAATTTCAATGATGAAAAATCATATGAATGCATACAAATATGATTCATATCATAATACTCACAAATCTAGCATAATTTGACATTAAACATATGTAAAACATGATGGATCTAGAGAAGTACATAATATATAATCAAATTTGGTTATCTTAGGGAGTCTAGAAATGAGTTAAAAATATATAACCCATTTTAGTGTGGAATTAGTATATGAGGTATTATATTAACCTATTTAACACATATGATCTGTAGTAAGCATGTGAGCGATATCTATCGCTCACTAAAACTTAAATTCGATGCAATATACATAAAAACAAATCTGGAAAAAGAAGAAACAGTGAAGAAAACCCTTGAATTTGATGAAAAATAGAGAGATCCAATCCTATTTGATGTAGATCTTGCCTCTAGATGTGATATACAATGATTTGAGAAAGAAATTAGGGTTTACAGGAATTAGGTTAAACCGGAGGGCTCGGTTTAATGTGTACAATGAGAATAAAACCCTAGTTATCTCCTCAAAGCACCTATTTTTAATCTTAAGTCATTAACGTAATTGGCTTTATCAGCCCAGTGGCTGATAATTAACCTGGCCAATGGAAAAAAATGTAATAGTGATTTCTCTTAAATCACTGAGCTAAATCTTTAATGTTACCACTCTATTGAATGCATGGCCAACCACCATCCTAATTCAATAACACCAATTGCAGCATCTTGTTCGGTTCCAAACAAAATATATAGCTAAAGCAATAAGTCATGGGGGTAAAATGGTTACAAAACTATTCGCTAAAAATCATGGACAAATATAAGATCCCCATGAAAAGCATATTAAAGTTTGAGAATGATACAAACATAAGGAAATAAATAGAATTATTTTACGACCCTTTGATACGTAAAATATAGGTCATTACATACTCCTCATACCCTTTAGGAATTTCACCTTCGAAATCCCAAGCAAACACGAGCAAACAAAATATCCTACATGCTTGTCCACAAGTATCTTATTTATCATCTAATCTAACATCCAACAATCCATGTAACCAAAATCCTACCCTAGCATGTGAACTTCTAACAGTATAACACACAATGGTACAATTGCGATACGATATATAGGACACACGATTCAAAGAGTTCTGGATGGGTCACCCTTAACCTCTCTTCTGTTTCCCATGTGCAATCGTCATATTCCTTGCTCCATTGTATCTTGACTAGCTTAACAACCTTCCTCCTAAGTTGTTTCTTGTCATTCCCAACAAAGCAAAGTGGATTATGACGTCTAGAAACTTCTGCCTCTTCCTTTAAGTATTCCATCTGATCAGGAGATACTATTCAACTCAGGTCGTTTACGAATTTCCATAGATACGACATATGAAACACATTGTGCACACTTCCATTTTCTCAGATAGATCCAATTTATAAAAAAGATTCCCAATACGCTCGATAAACAGTAACGACCCATGAATCTTGGTGCCAAATTACCTTTCTTTCCAAATCGAACGACACTCCTCAAAGGTGAAACCTTGACAAATATCAAATCCCCTATTGATAATTTCAGCTTTTTTCTTCTCTTATCGGCATAACTCTTCTGATGATCCTGGGCTACCTTCATTCGTTGTCGAACGATTCAATCTTACTCATCATTTCCCTTATCGTTTCTGGCCTAAGTACTAACTATTCTCCAGGACAACAAGAAGGTGAACTACACGGTCTACCGTACAACAAGTCATATAGTGCCATACCAATACTCAAGTGATTAATGTTGCTGTATGTAAACTCAACCAGTTGAAGATAGTATTCCCATAATCCTTCAAAATCCAATACAACAGCTCTCAGAATATCTTCCAATACTCGGTTGACTTTCTTTGTCTTCCATCGGTTTGAAGATGATAAGCCATGCTTATGCGTAGCTCAGTTCCGAATGCCTCTCGCATACTCTTCACAATCCACTAGTAAACAAGTGATCACAAACAATACCTATACATTTAAGTATTTTATAGAATTGAACGATCCTTTTAGTATACAACTCAGCCAACTTAGATGCCATCCTAGTAGATTTGGAAGGAATAAACCTTGCTCTTTTGTCAAGTGATCCACCATTATCCGTATACCATCATATCCTTCCCTAGTCCTCGTTAATCCACCGATAACATCCACCAAAGCTTGTTCCCACTTCCAAGGAGGATCTTCCAATGGCTTTAATAATCCACTTGGCTTCTTTTGCTCGACTTTACCCAACTAGCAATTCATAAACTTTGAGCTAAATCTATCGACAACCTCTTCTATACCTTCCCAGAAATAAACTCTCTTCATATATCTATACATCTTGTTGCCAATAAGATGAATGGTTAATCTAGAGTGATGACATTCTGTCAGAACTTCATCTCTCAATCCAACTATATAAGGAACAACTAGTCTTCCATCTTTGCGAAGCCAACCATCTTAATCGACATCGTAGTTATTTATTTCCTCAGACCCGAGTCTCATTTCTAATCTCTGAATGATCTCGATAAGCTTGCTAACATTTTAGGCACTAACTCTGTGACGACTCGCTCGCACCAGCCGACATTTCCCTAGAAATGCGCTGTACTGTACCAATGTCCGACCAGCACGGGACAGTCGTCAAAAGAAAGGGTTTTGAAACTATGAATAACCCAAGAAACTATAGTACATCTCACAACGCATGGAATAGAATAAAATTATAACATAACTTGATATAAAATAGGCGAGACAGTGCATAAGTTGAAAACTAAACCATCATAGCAGCGGAATCCAAAATACAGCTTATGATCCAAACTATTATTACAACTTCAAAATACTGTCTCTAAAGCAAAATAGAAAAAGTACACTACTAATGCCCAAAGTAGCGACCGACAACAACACAAGGAGAATATATGTAAGTCGTACATCGAAGCCTCCTGCTCGTCTCTGGATAGCTGCTCGTCTCCGGACAGCTAGTCGTGCATACCACCTAACATGTCTCTAGTTTTCTCGTTTAGGAGCACCCAGAGTAATAAGAAAAGACATAAAACTCTGGGTTAGACAAAAGTCTGGTATGAGCGATAGCAGCAAAACAAGACAATAACAGGTGTACACAATCATACCTGAACCTATACCTGCAACCAAAGAGTTAGCACAACAAGATGTACAGTACTCTAAGGTAACACACATAAAGTTTAAAGTGGAAGTGTGCATGTAGGGTGATAGCAAACATCAAACATAGCAATCAACCTCACATCTCTTACTCATTGTGTAAAGTATATGATATCCACCACTTTGATCACCAAATCCTTTACTATGACCAGTTTGCCATTGGGGTCTTAATGACCCTATTATGCTGGTCCATAGCAACTAATCCCTTGCTACGATCACCTTGCCCTTGGGAGCCCTAATGGCTCCATTGCACTGATCCATAGCCATGCTACGATCACTTGCCATTGGGAGTCTTAATGATCCCATTGCGCTGATCCATAGCCACTAATCTGTCTCTCGATGGTGAACTAAAGCTATAGATATCGATAACCCCTTTGCACACGTCCTACAACAAAGCCCAACTCATGAAGTTAACTCGTCGGTTCCTATCTGAATCCTGAGTTCTAACTTCTTATTTGGACTACCTTTGCATCTCGGGTTTTTAGCCTTCTCCGGATCGGTTCAGAAACAAGCTTCCATTCAGTTCAGTCTTCTTCCCCTCGTTCGGCTCGTGATCATCACCCCTATTCGGGTTGTGCCATCTTCACCAGGTTGGTTCAGTTCGTGGAAGGTCCTCCGGGTCGTGCCTCTTTGGTTCATGGCTCCCCGTTCAGCTCGTGGCATTCTGGTTCGTGGGTCGGGTTCGGAGCAACGGGTCCGTTCATGAGGGACAGTGGTGCTCCAGTTTGAGGCAGGCGGTTCGGCTCATGGTGCATCGGATCAGTTCGTGATGAACATCCAGGTCATGTCGAGGTCCTTCACCGGTTCGGGTCATGCTCTTCGGGTCGGGGTCGGTATGTGGTACATGCTTCACAAGTGGAGGAGGGGATCCGATCCGATCCGGTCCAAATCCCTGCAATTCTTCCAGCAGGCTATTTACGCCACATGAGGCATTTTCGGGCATTTTTACTTCACTAAACAATCATAAAACATTCCTAGCAGCAGTAACAACATGTATAATCAATCACGAACATCAAAACATTAATAATGTGTGTTATGCAGGATCAAATATACCCAAAACCCATGTTTTCCCCTTAATTATGTTTAGTCATATCTAACAATAGGATTAGCAAACTTAATCCAAATTAACCCAAATTTATAACAGAGGCATAAAATAATATTTTAGAATTTATGCATATTTTCCATGTTTTTCCGAGTCATAATTTCGCTAATTATCACTAATCACCCCTAATTAGCCGTAATTTGTGAATAAAAGGGCAAATCACTCACCTTAGCCACAAACAAATTTCAGATCTAAAACTTAAACTGGTTTGGCATGGATCCCAATGTACTCCAGCAGCACTATCTCGATTCCTATGCTAATCCGCTTTAATTTAATGTAGATTTAGTAATATGTGATTAGAAGGTGATTTAGCAGTTGGAGGCCATTGCTAAGGTTCAAGAGATATGAGTGGCGGCTGGAAAACTGAATAAAACTGATTTCCCAAACCCTATCAGCCTCCCCATAACCCTTATCTCGAAATGGGTTATGGGCTTAGATGCTAATCACCCTGTTAAGCCTAATTATGCTGTTTTTCATCTTCCAAACCTTATTACAGTCATATCTCCCAAATGGTAAGTCCGTTTGATTAATGTGACCACTCTACAGAAAGGTTACCATCATCCAAATCCAAGGATGTGGTTTCAGGTCAGAACTCCTTACCAATCAAAAGTTGTAGGCGAAACAAGATTCGTAGGGGTAAAACTTCATTTAAAATTCGACAAAAATCGTGAACATGGGAAATGACCCCAGTAGTTGTCTCCCAAAGTTACACGACCATACGACTTCGTATGAAAATAAAACAAATATTCTATGATCTTCCAATGCGTAGAATGCAAGTCGTTACACTATCCCCCTTTAAGAAATTTCATCCTCGAAATTCCTTAATAAAAAAACTACCAAAGGGTCCCGCTTGCCTCTCAACCTTTTGTAACAATCAATTAAACATATATGACAAACACAACAAACCTATCTTAGCATGTGGAATAACTATATTACTATTAAAACCTTACCAGGCAAAGAGTTCTGGATACGACTTCCTTATGCTCTCCTCTGTTTCCCAAGTACAATCATTCTCATTATCGCCCCATTGGACCTTGACTAGTTCCACCGTCTTCCTTCGAAGTTGTTTCGTATCGTGTCCGACAATACCCAACTACCTCGGATACTACCTCGACATCATCCAACGGATCTAGTGAAGTAGTCATATTAGAATCATGCATGAACTTTCTTAATTGAGAAATGCCATCATGTCAGGTAATCCAACTTTATACGATGAATTCCCAACTTGCTCGAGAACTGGAAATGGACTAATAAACCTTGGTGCCAACTTACCTCTCCTGCCAAAACGAATCACACTCTTTAATGGAGAGATCTTGACGAATACCAGGTGGCCAATGAAAAATTTCATTTCTCTTCATCTTTTATCAGCATAACTCTTCTGGCTATCTTGGGCAGCCTTCATTCGCTGTTGAATAACCTTGATTTTATCTGAAGTCTCTCTTATTACATCTGGCCCAACACAAACTTCTCACCAGTTTCTAACCGAGTTGCATAGTCTTCCGTACAAAGCTTCAAATGGAGCCATACCAATACCGGACTGATAGTTATTATTATATGTGAACTCAACCAGATGCAATTGGTCATCCCATGAACCCCCAAAATCCAATATACAAGCTCTCAAGAGATCCTCCAATACACGATTCACCCTCTCTGTTTGACCGTCGGTTTGAGGATGGTACGCGGTACTGAGATGTAATTCTGACCCTAAAGCCTCTTGTAAGCTCTTCCAAAATTCACTAATAAATAAGGGATCTCCATCACACACAATACCTTTAGGTACTCCATGAAATCTCACTACCCACTTCACATACAGTTCTGCTAACTTAGTTGTTGTTTTATTCGACTTGACTGGTATAAACCTTGCACTTTTGGTCAATCGATCTACAATCACCCAAATACTACCATGACCCAATCTAGTCCTCGGTAAACCATCAATAAAATCCATTGAAACTTATTCCCATTTCCATTCGGGAATTTCTAACGGTTGTAATAAATCACTAGGCGTCTTTTGCTCGACTTTAACTAACTGGAAATTCATGCACTTGGATATAAACTTCCCAACGTCCCTCTTCATCCCTTCCCAGTAGTAGGTCTGCTTCATGTCTCGATACGTCTTGTTACCACGGGATGTATAGTCAGTTTCGAGTAATGACACTCTCTAAGCACTTCATCTCCCAATCCATTAACATTGGGCACAACTAGTGTTTCATTCATCCGAAGCCATCCATATCTATTAAGTCCATATTTGTTCATCTCCTCACTGTCGATACCCATCTATATCTTGGAGATAATTTTCAATAGTTAGGATCGTCCCTCTGACTGGAACCGATCTGATCAATCAAAGTCAGTCTGATCGTCAAACTTACTAACATCTCTGGATCTAATTCGCACTTAGGTCTGAAATCATACCCCGCGATATACTCCAGTTGCTTCCATTCCAGAAACATAACCCCCAAACTGGCATGTCTCATACTTAATGCATCAGCTACCACATTGCCCTTCCCGAGTGTGTATGCGATATTGAAATCATATGAAACCAAGAACTCTAACCATCTCTGCTGACGAAGATTTAAATCCTTTTGAGAGAAAAGATACTTTAATGACTTATGATCGGTAAACAACTCGAATCTTTCTCCCAAGAGATAGCGTCTCCACCATTTTTAATGCGAGTACGATCGCTGCCAATTCCAAATCATGGGTAGGATATCTTTTCTCATGCGGTTTTAGTTGTCGACTAGCATAAGCTACAACCCTACCTCCTTGCATCAGTACAACACCTAGCCCGGTACCATAAGCATCTGTGTGTAGCGTCATCTCTTCGTTTTCTTGAGGAATAACTAACATGGGTGCGCATGTTAACTTTTCCTTTAGGCTCTTAAATCCATTCTCACACCTTTCGTCCCAGACGAAAGCTTGATTCTTTTTGGTCAACAGAGTTAATGGTGCTGCTACCTTGGAGAAGTCTCGGATAAACTTACGATAATATCCAGCTAACCCCAAGAAACTTATTACGTCTATTGCATTCTTGGGCGTAGACCAATCTTGCACCGTAGTCACCTTCGCCGGATCCACGACAACCATACTCTGAAACAACTTGGCCTAAAAATCTCACTTCCCTCCTCCGGAAGTGACACTTAGAAAATTTTGCTTTCAAACGGTGTTTTCTCAACACCTCCATCACTGTCCTCAAACGTTCCTTATGGTTCTTCCTCTGTCCTCGAGTAAACCAAGATACCGTCCACAAACACAAGAACAAACTTATTTAGTTGATCCCTAAATACCATATTCATAAGATCCACAAAATATGTTGGTGCGTTGGTCAATCCGAATGGCATGACCAACCACTCATAGAATCCAGACGACGTCTGAAGTGCCGTTTTTTGGTATACTCTCAGCTGATACTCGAAGCTAATGAAAACCTGTCGCGAGATCTAACTGGGAGAACACTCTGGCTCCATTCAACAGATCAAACAAATTGTCTATCAGCAGAAGAGGATACTTATTCTTCCTCATCACCTTATTCAACTCGCGGTAGTCCATATACAATCGAAGGGAACCATCAGCCTTGATTGCAAATACAGTTGGTTCTCCCCACTCGGAAACACTTATTTGGATAAATACCTTCTTCAAAAGATCGCTTACTTGCACCCCGAGCTCTCGCTGCTCCCTTGGCGCCATACGACGAAGTGGCATCACTATAGGTCTGGCATCTTTCACTAAATCAATCTAAAACTTAATCTCTCGGTGTAGTGGAAGTCTGGTCACTTCCTCGAAGATGTCTGAATACTCACCAGCAATAGGCACATCTGACAACTCATCATGCGGGATGTCGAGGGAATTTAGAAAACTAGCCATCACCCCACCACTAGGTAGATAACAAAATAGTACCCTCCGCCCATCATCCGCTCTAATGGTCACCGAAGACCCCTCATAGTCTACCACCACCCCATACTTTTATAGCCAATCGACTCCCAAAAAATGCCAAACCCAGTAAAGCCCAAAACAAAGCAATCACAAGCATACATACATTCATGAATCGATAAGACCAAATTACAAAAAATCATACTAAGGCTAGTCGAACCACCGATCAGGTTCGTCACAACTAAAGGTCTACCAACAATATCTGGTTCAAATCCCAGCCTATCTACCAGGTCACTAGATACGAAGGAATGGGAAGACCTGATATCATACAATACTTGAACAGAAAAATAATAAATGGAAAGCATACCTTTGATAACGACACCCTTTCCTTTTTCCACCGCAGTTGGGGCATTCGATGAAGAAGGAACAGCGTTGATAACATATGCTTTCACAATCTGCTTCTCTTTAGGAGGTTATGGGCATTTATCCTTGTGATGTCCCACTTGGCCGCAATTGAAGCACTTCCTATCCACTGGCTTTGCTCGGCAATCTTTAGCATAATGGCCCTTCTTGCCACAGCTATAGCACTCAACATCTTTCTTATTCTTCTTCTGACCATCCTTAGCTTGGTTCTGTTTCCTCTTATTCTACGAATTATTCTTGCCTCCACCGCTTGCCTGCGGCTTTGGCTCCCCTGCAGATGTAATAGCAACCTTAGCCTTTAACTTGGGGTAAACGCTCTCTGACCTCAATTCCTTTCCCACTATAGATTCAAAGATCTCATCGATGTGGTTTATAAGTCTTTCCTCCAACTACTCATCTAGGCCGGTTATGAACTTCTTGTTCTTCTTCTCGGCAGTATCGATAAGAGATAATGCATACTTCGATGAAGTATCAAACTCAGTAATATATTCCGAGGCTGCCCTACCATTCTGCTTAAGCTCCAAGAATTTCCTAAAAAATTCTGATTTCTGAGCAGTTGGGATAAACTTATCACTAAAGTGAGTCTTAAACTGATTCCAAGTAACTTGATCCTCAGGAGTAGCAGCTTTAATAGCATTCCACCAATTCATAGTCTGTCCTTGAAGTTGACGCGATGCTAACTTTCTTTTCATTGCATCATCGATTCCCAAATCCTCGAAGATGCGCTCACAACTATCAAGCTAATCTTGAACATCCGTAGCCGATTCCATTCCATGGAACAGCTTCCCACCAAGACTAGTATAATCCTTGCTGAGCTTGGCGAAATCGGCTCTAGGTGCCTGCACCGCTGCACCACAACCGTTAGCAGCATTAGGAACTGCTCCCTGAACATCCCTAAGCATCTCTCGCATGAAGGTAGTAAACATCATCCTCATATCAGGGACATTCCTGTCATTGGCTCCTGAACCCGTACTCCTCGTATATCGACACATTGTTCAATCTGTAAAGAGAAAATGATTAACCATCTCCAAAGTGGTGCTAGTGCACTGCGACTTCATCCTTAGATATATATATATATAACTTTTTGAATACCAAAATATCACAAATACGCGCTCTCATATACATATACTATCTCTCCCTGATGTCTTCCCCTAGGTTAACTACGCAATCTAGGCTTTGATACAAAGTGTGATGGCCCGCCCGCACGCACCAGCCGACATTTCCCTTGAAATGTGTTGTACCAATGTCCGACCAGCACGGGACGGTCATCAAAGAAAGGGTTTTGAAACTGTGAATCACCAAAGAACCTATAGTATATCTCACAGCGCATGGAATAAAATATAATAATAACGTAACTTGATATAAAACAGGCGAGGCAGTGCATAAGCTGAAAATAAACCATTATAGCAGCCGAATCCAAAATACAGCTTATGATGCAAACCATTATTACAACTTCAAAATACTGTCTCTAAAGCAAAATAGAAAAAGTACACTACTAATGCCCAAAGTAGTGACCAACAACAACACAGGGAGAATATATGTAAGTCGTACGTGGAAGCCTCATGCTCGTCTTCGGACAGCTACTCGTGCATACCACCTAAGCTGTCTCTAGTCTGCTCGTTTAGGAGCACCCAGAGTAATAAGAAGAGACATAAAACCATGGGTCAGACAAAAGTCTAGTATGAGCGATAGCAGTAAAACAAGACAATAACAGGTATACATAATCATACCTAAACCTGGACCTGCAACCAAAGAGTTAGCACAACAAGATGTATAATACTCTAAGGTAACACAACATAAAGTGAAAAGTGGAAGTAGGCATGTCATGGTGATAGCAAACATCAGACATAACAATCAACCTCACATCTCTTACTCAGTGTGTAAAGTATACAATATCCACCACTTTGATCACCAAATCCTTTGCTACGACCACTTTGCCCTTGGGGTCTCAATGACCCCATTGCGCTGGTCTATAGCCGCTAATCCCTAGCTACGATCACCTTGCCCTTGGGAGTTCTAATGGCCCCATTGCACTGATGCATAGCCATGATATGGTCACTTGCCCTTAGGAGACTTAATGATCCCATTGCGTTGATCCATAGCCATTAATCCGTCTCTCAATGGTTAACTAAAGCTATAGATATCGATAACTCCTTTGTACACATCCCGCAGCAAAGCCCAACTCATGAAGTTAAATCATTGGTTCCCATCTAAATCCCGAGTTCTAACTTCTTATTTGGACTACCTTTGCTTCTCGGGCTTTTAGTCTTCTCCGGATCGGTTCAGAAACAAGCTTCCATTCAGTACAGCCTTCTTTCCCTCGTTCGGTTCATGATCATCACCCCTGTTCGGGTCGTGCCATCTTCACTGGGTCGGATCGGTTCGTGGAAGGTCCTCCGGGTCGTGCCTCTTCGGTTTGTGGCTCCCCGTTCATCACGTGGCATTCTTTACCCATCCAGTTCGTAGGTCGGGTTCGGAGCAACGGGTCGGTTCGTGAGGGACAATGGTGCACCGGCTTGACGCAGGCGGTTCGGCTCGTGGTGCATCGGGTCAATTCGTGGTGAACATCCGGGTCGGGTCGAGGTCCTTCACTGGTTCGGGTTGTTCTCTTCGAGTCGGGGTCGGTTCGTGGTACATGCTTCATGATTTGGGGGGGGACGATCCGATCGATCCGGTCCAAATCTTTGCAATTCTTCCAACGAGCTATTTACGCCACACGACGCGTTTTCAGCCATTCTAACTTCACTAAGCAATCATAAAACGTTCCAAGTAGCATAACAACATGTATAATCAATCAACATCAAAACATCAATAATGTGTGTTATGTAGGATCAAACATACCCAACACCCATGTTTTCCCATATTCATGTTTAGTCATATCTAATAATAGGATTAGCAAACTTAATCCAAATTAATCCAAATTTCTAACAGAGGCATAAAATAATATTTTAGAATTTTTGCATATTTTTCTTAGTCATAATTTTGCTAAATATCACTAATCACCCCTAATTAGTCATAATTAGTGAGTAAAAGTGCAAATCACTCACCTTAGCCATAAATAAATTTCAGATCTGAAACTCTAACTTGTTTGGCATGGATCCCAATGTATTCCAGCAGCTCTATCTCGATTCCTATGCTAATCCACCTTAATTTGATGTAGACTTGGCAAATATGTGATTAGTAAGTGATCAGAAAGTGATTTGGGAGTTAGAGGCCATTGCTAGGGTTCAAGAGATGTGAGCGGCAGCTAGAAAACTAAATAAAACTGATTTCCCAAACCCTATCAGCCTCCCCATAACTCTAATCCCAAAATGGGTTATGGGCTTAGCTGCTAATCACTCCGTTAAGCCCAATTATGCTGTTTTTCATCTTCCAAACCTTATTTCAGTCACATCTCCCAAACGGTATGTCCGTTTGATTAATGTGACCACTCTACGGAAAGGTAAACTATCATCTGAATCCAATGGAAGTGGTTTCAGGTCAAAACTCCTTACCAATCGAAAATTGTAGGCGAAACACGATACACCAGGGGTAAAACGGTCATTTAAAATTCAGTAAAAATCGTGAACAAGGGAAATGACCCCAATAGTTGTCTCTCAAAGTTACACAACCATACGACATCGCATGAAAATAAAACAAATATTCTACGATCCTCCGATGCATAGAATGCGGGTCATTACAAACTCACAGTGAGGCCTTAAATCGAATCCCGTTAAATACTCAAGGTGCCTCCATTCAATAAACATGGCACCTAAATCCGCTTGTCTTCTACTTAACGCATCGTCCACTGCATTCCATTTCCTTAGAGAAGAGACTATGCTAAAATCATACGACGCTAGAAATTCTAGCCATCATTGCTGCTGAAAACTCAAATCCTTTTGGGGGAATAGATACTTCAATGACTTATGTTCCATGAATAGCTCAAATCTATCTCCCAACAAATAATGCCTCTACATCTTCATAGAAAACACTATCGCCACTAACTCCAAATCATAAGTCGGGTAAAACTTACATGTGGCTTCAGTTGTTGAATCACATAAGCTACAACTTTACCTTTTTTGCATTAGCACTGCTCCCAGTCCTGTAGGTCATGCATCGGTATACACAACCATCTCTTCGTTCCCACTCGGAATAACGAATACAAGAGGACTCGTCAATCTCTCTTTTAAGACATACTCACACTTTGCATCCCATGCGAAACCCGATTCTTCTTCATCAAACCATTCAATAGTCCAGCTATCTTCGAAAAGTCCTTGATATACACCCGATAATATCTAGCTAAACCAAAGAAAAACCTAATGTTTGAAGCATACTTAGGTCAATCTCTATCCTGAATCGCTGCAACTTAGTGGGATCCACCGCTATTCCTTTTCTCGATATGACATGACCCAATAATCTCATCTCCTCCTTCCATGAGTGACACTTCAAAAACATAGCTCTCACTGATGCTTTCGCAAGATGTCCATAATGATTCTCAAATGCGGCTGGTGTCCTTCCTCCATCCTGGATTAAACCAATATATCTTCCATAAATACAAGCACGGAATTATTCAACTGATCTCCGGAAACTTGATTCATAAGGTACACAAAAATATGTTGTCACATTAGTCAATCCAAAGGACATCACCAACCACTCATAAAATCCAGATGGTGTCCTTAAAGTAATCTTCAACACACTATCCCTAGCCACTCTTAGTTGGTGAAATCTCATCACCAAATCCACTAGGGAAAAACATTAGCTTTATAAAGCTGATTCTCGGCAACAGATACTTTTCATCTTGGTCACCTTATTTAGCTCATGATAATCCATGCATAATTGCAACGATTCATCCACCTTGGGAGTAAATACAACTAGTGTAACCCACTCGGATATGCTTCTACAAATGAACCCTTTACTCAAAAGATTATTCACTTGCATCTCTAACTCCCTCTATTCCCGCGGTGTCATCCGCCTAAGATGCATAACAATAATTCTAGCTTCATCCACTAGATCAATACAAAACTCAATTTTCCTTCGTGGCCGCAGTCCCGTTACCTTGTCAAAGACATCATAAAACTCTCAAATGATTGGCAAGATGACAATCCATCCCATGGAATTAGAAGTGAATAGAAGAAGCCGACAAGGACCCCTTCCTCATACAGACAACATATCACAACTATTCCACTTTCGTATTCCTGATTGTTAACTCAAGCTTCTCGCAGTCCAATATAGTTACATATTTCTTATGCTAACCCATATCCAAAATAATCCTAAACCCAATGAAGTTCAAAACAAAGCAATTATACACAAAAGAGCAACCATGAATCGATAAGATTAGACCACGACAAAACATACAAATACTAGTGGAACTTCTATTAGGATAGTCACAATCAATGGTCTATCAACAATCTCAGGTTCTAAATCCAACTTGCAAACAAGCTTATTACAGACAACATAATGTGATGATCCTATACCAAGAAAAACTTAAACTGAAACATCTCTGTAAAAATCATACCTTGCATAACAACAACCTTCGCCTTCTCTAAGTTGGAGCTATCGAAGAAGATGGCACATCATCCAATGCATATTCCCTTACAACCTATTTATCCCATGGTGGCTCTTGATAATTCTTCCTTAAGTGCCTAGTCTTACCACAATTAAAGCACATCCTTTTTGCCTTAAAGGCCTTGTAATCCTCAGAATAATGGGCCTTCTCATGATAACTAAAGAAAGTGGCCTCACCCTTAGGTTTCTTCTGGCCAGTCTTCCCTTATTGTTTTTGCTTCCTTTTCCTTTTCCACTTTTTCTTATTCCTGCCATCTTACTATGACTTTGATTCCTTACTTTCAACCAAAGATCCTTCTTTTCTTAGGAATAAACTCTCATTCCTCAAAGCTTTCTCGACGAATTTCTCATATGGATCCTCAATATGATCTACTAACTGTTTTCTAAGACACTCATCCAATCCCATAATAAACTTCTTATTCTTTTGATATGGAGTCTCAATATAAGAACGAGCATACCTCGACAAAGCTTTAAATTCCACTACATACTTAGCCATGGGTCTTCCCCTTACTTCAGTTCAATGAATCTTTTGAAGAGAATTGATTTCTGGAACATAGAAATAAACTTCTCCTAAAACTAAGTATTAAACTGATATCAAGAAATCTGGTCCTACGGAGTCTCAAGAGTAATTAAGTACCACCAACCCACAGCTCGTCCTTGAAGCATCCTGGATGCAAGCTTCCTTTTCATTGCATCATCGATTCTTGCATCTCCGAAGACATGAATACAAGTATCCAACCAATTTTGCACTTCAATCGTAGATTGCGTCCTAGTAAATGGCTTACTACCCAGAGCAACTTGGCAAAATAAACAACCCAAGGATCCTGCATAGGAGCACCACTATCTACTGCTACCTCTGGGTTAGTATCCTTCTCATAATCGCTGCCATCATGGCCTCGAACATAGTAGGGAAATCGAATGTAGTGGCAACACCTTCCGATTGACTACCCTTGCTTACCTCTCCAGTTGTAGGCTCATCCCTAGCAGAATTCCTCATGTTTTGACCATTCATTCTTTATCTGAAACAAGAATGATCAGTATACATCAGAGAAAGATCATAATGGTGCTCAAGTGCTTATTAAACTACTATGCTATATATCATATATTATAGTTATTAGCTAATATAAAATTACAAGTTTGTCTCTCATAAGCTTTTGTGCTCATGAACTTTAGGTAAAATCGATTAACCAAAGTTTTAACACCAAGTGTGATGACCATCCCATACCTCATGCACTAAACTATAAATAAAGTGTGTTGTATGATGTGTCGATCATTGAGTAAAGTAAGCTAAAACAAAACCTGTCGTATAACTCGCAACACGTGGATATTACATAATAATAAAATATACAACAAAATGTAGTAATGAAGCGTAATAAAGTAGAAAATACCTTCTCCATAAAATATTGAAATATCAAGTACAAAAAAATCTCAATAACTTAATATCTGAATACATCAGGCCTCACTCCAAACCTCATCAGAGTATATAACAAGAAAATAGAAGAAATCATCCATATAGTTACACTATGTAATACGCATGTTCCTGCTCGTTGCCGCACAACATCATTGCCATCAACCTATCACATGTACTCGTTTTGCTCATCAGCATCGTCGATGAAAACCCAATGTAATAAGAGAAAACATAATACTTTGGGTCAGAAAATAGTCTAGTGTGAGCAGTAAAAGACTATTAATAACTATATAGATAATATGGTAATAGAAAATTCATGTCTCACCTGATCTGTCCTCACAACCAAAAAATTAGCACATGATAATCTTATTAAATATGCTACTTGAACACACAGAAATGGACAATAGTTAGAATAGGGTTCCCAAACCGCACTTCTATCTAGTATCCTATGGCGATAGCCTACCAAGAGAAATAGAAGAGTACACATAAGCAACCATAATATCCATAACAAGAAATAACCTAGCTTTCACCGGCTAAAGCCTTGAATACATTTATATAGAATGACTGACTATTGCCATCCATCAAGGGCTAATGGAAAACTAAGGTTTGGACTACTGTACGTTCCATGTTTGCTTCCTTTCTCAAGACAAGTAGATCACTTCCTCAGCGATCCAAGGTACTCCATCTCTCATATCGTGATAGGAATCCCCACAATACCCCAATTTTGATTCCACTGGAATCCTTCGAATATCAATTATTCCTAGGCACTTACAATCACATCCACAACTCCATCTTTTAGCTCAGTCTCACTCGAGTCGGCCCATTATCTCGCAGCATCATTCCACTTTAAGTTGCCTATCACTTTTGCTTCGACCACCCTCGCTAGAGTTTAGAATAAAAGAATCAGCACTACTTTGACGATAACTTCCACCTCGTAGATGCAATCGACCAACGGAGACCACTACCATGCTCTTGAAGAGCCTTGATTTTCGTTTTAGGACCCCAGCCCCAACCATCAACCATGATGGATCGGTACCGATCCCCATACTTAGCCAGTTATTGGTTAAATGCTAGATCCCCTGAATCTATGTCTTAAATAATTCTCTCTGGTCCATCCTTGTACAAAATTTCCTCGTTGAATCTTCGTATTGTCAATCCATCAACGAGCATTCGAGCGTTTTCACTTCGATCTATCCAATCATCACCAAACAGTGCAAATTAGTTGACATAAACTCTAGAAAGCAACGCAAGAGGTTCATCAATCCTCGACCAATCCTCATGGATCGGTAAAGATCCATAGGATATGGACCAGAACTGGTCTCCATCCTTAGCGATTTTCCACTTGAAAATATTTTTGTATCAATCTTTCCTCCTTTGATGGTTCGTACGAAGTTTCATTACCCTTCAATCCATCATAATGGATTGATACAAATCCATAGGGCACGGATCGGTACTGGTCCTCAAACTTAAGCAATTTTACTATGAAAATTTCTGAGCACCATTCTTATACTCACTACAGTTCCTCCTCCAAGTTTCGTCTAAATCTGATCATCAGAACCTCCAATCTGCTCTGCTCTTCGATTCTAAGTCCTCCGATACACTACTCTAAACAAACAAATTATTCATAACATACAATTCAACCAATCAAACAACAATTCATCCAATTTCAGACATCAATAATCATATAAACACATGAAAACATGAATCATGTCATAATAATCACAAATCTAGCATAATTTGATGGTAGACATATGTAAAACATGATGGATCAAGCGAATTACATAATATACGATCAAATTTGGTAATCCTAAGGCATCTAGATGTGAATTAAACATATATGATCCAACTTTTGGGTGAAATTAGCATATGGGGTGCTTGATAACCTAACTAACACATATCATCTATACTAAGCATGTGAGAGATCTCTATCATTTACCAAAACTTAGGTCTGATGCAGTATAGATGAAAAAAAATCTGGATAGTGCAGAATCAATGAAGAAAATCCTTGAATTCAATGTGAAATAGTGAGATTCAATCTAGTTTGATGTAGATATTGCCTTTAGATGCGATATAAAATGATTTGAACAAGAAATTAGAGTTTAAGGGGATTAGGTTGAACCAGGGATTCTTAGACACTCAACCTAATGTGTAGAATAAGGACAAGAACCCTAATTCTCTCGTCAAATCCCATATTTATAACTTGTAGTTGTTGGTCTAATTGGCTAACTAGTCAGCCCATTAACTGCTAAATAACCTGGCCAGCTAAAAAAATGCTTAAAACAATGATTTCTCCTAAACTGCTAAGCCAAATCTTTAATGTTACCATTTTATGGAATGACCAATCACTGTCACGATCCAATGAGACCAATTGCAACACCTGATTAGGTCCCAAACAAAAGTTATAGCTTAAATAGTAAGTCACAAGCGTAAAATAATCACAAATGATTTGGTAAAAAACATGGATATGTATCAAATCCCCATAAACAACATATTAAAATTTGAGAATGATACAACCAGTAAGAAATTAAATAGAATTATTTTACGATCCTCTGATACGTAAAATACGGGCCATTAGAAGAAATTCCAAGAAAGTTCCTAATTATTTAGAAAATAATGTAACTTAAAACCTATCTCCAAAATCATGTTGTAAGCAACATACAAAATTTATAAAGCAATCAGAAATGTTAAATTATTTGTTTTGATCTAAAACCCAACAAATTCCTATGCAAACAAGCATAAGCAACCACATTAAATTATTGTTATGTCCAGGTAATGTTAAAGAATCAAAGTAAATATGAAAGCAATCATATTCATACAAATCAATTTTGGGTATGATAGATATCCGAGTAAACATGGTTACTACTAATATTCACTTTATTTCTGGATGAAAAGTAGAGATTTGTTAGTGTTGGTTCCTAAGCTTGATTTGTTTTGGCTTTTACTTAAATTTTCTTCCACTTCTTTCTTAGGTTAATAGTAGGCCTCCTGGAGATTTATTTTACGTTGTTGAGAAAATTAAAGTGAACGAATGTAAGAGTGAAAGGTTAAGTTTATATGTAAGGCTACATATTTCCTACTTTTCCCCTTCTATAAACCTTCTTCTTATGTATCATTATATTAATTAGTTAATAAGGCCAAATCATTTTATTAGTTATAAATCTCATCTCATCATCCTGTAATATTATCCATGTCTAATTTATCCGATCAAATTCCTATATAATGTATACTAAATCTAGTGATGTTACATCCTTCCCCTTTAAAGAATTTCATCCATGAAACTCAATCAAGGACTAAAACAAACATGCAATCATGCCAACAATGCTATCAATACTAGTGTAACCCACCAGATATTAAATCTATAAAAAAAATACAACATACTGCAAAGCAAATCAAGATAAGTATCCTTAATCCTATCCTCAATCTCCTAAGTATAGTCCTTCTAATGGTCACTCCACTCATATTCACTCCATTAAACTTTAGACAACTTGACTATCTCATTCATTAGATTCTTCTCATCTCTAGCTACAACTTTAACTAGTTATCTCACAAAAGTTAGATCTAAGTCTTCCAATAACCTTGGATCTACTATACTTTTCCGATCGTGCACACATATACATATATTGGAAACATGAAAAACATTATGGACACCAACCAATTTATTTGGTAATTTCACTCGATATGCAAGTTTCCCGATAACTTTTTACAATAGGAAATGGTCCAACATATGTAGGTGCCTGTTTCCTTGACTTTCTTAATCATACCAGACTCTTTATCGGTAATATGTTAATGGAAATATGGTATCCAACAGAGAATTCGAGATCATTATGCTTCTTGTCTGTATGATTCTTTTGCCTTGACTGAGCTTCTTCAATCCTCCTTCATATCAACTCAATCTTATTTGTAGCCTTTTCCCTAAATTTGGAACCAATATATCCTCAGTCTCTAACTAGCAAGTTGGCGACTTATACGGTCTTCCATATAATGTCTCAAATGGTGTCATTCCTATACTAGCATTATAGTCGTTGTTATAAGAAAACTAAAAAAAATTGCAAATGGTCCTCCCATGAGTCACCAAAATCTAGAATACAAGCTCTCAGCAAATCTTCAAGTACCTTATTGACCCTCCCCGTATGCCATCTGTTTGTGCATGCTAAGTGGTACTCCTCTCGATTTTGGTTCCCAAAACCTTTTGTAGAATCTTCAAGAACTCGCAAGTGAATAATAGATCCTTATCGCAAACTATACTATAAGTAATCCCATCATGTCAAACTATATCCTCGTTAATAACTCAACCAACATAGATGCCATCCTGGTTGGTTTAACAGGAAAAAAACCAAACGCTCTCAGTTAATCTGTCCAATATAACACAAATACTCTCGTTCCATTTTCTCGACCGTGGAGACCCATCAATAAAGTCTATGGATATCAAATCCCATTTCCTAACAGAAATATCCAATGGTTGAAGCAATCCACTAGGCTTTGATATTTGGCTTTCACTTCTTGATAATTCATGCACTACCTTAGCCATGAGCCTACATCTCTCTTTATTCCTTCCCCGAAAAAAATTCTCTTTATGTACTGATACATCTTGGTACCTCTAGTACGAACCGTCCGCTTAAATCTACGACACTATCTAAGAATTCACGTTCTTAAATCTTCAACATCTAGGACACAAAACCTTCTCTTTTTTCTTAACCATTCTTTATTATCAAGACTAAAATATTTTGAATCATCAATCTCAACTCCAACTTGGAGTCACCTGATCCTTTCAGCCAAACTTCCAAACATGACATTATAGATGTGTCTTGGCTCCAACCTATTTTCGACTTAATCTTTACATCCTAAGTGATCAACGCTTCTAAGTATGCAACGGCTTGTATTTTACATATCGAAAGGATCGTAAAATAGTTCTATTAAATTTTATGAGGTCATACTATTATCATATCTTGAAATATGGTTATTTAGGATTTTTTACACATCTATGATTTTTTTTCCAGATTGTTGTATGACCATTTTACCCTAGGTATATTATTCTCTCCATAACTATATATTGGAATAGAATTGATGCTCTAATTGGTCGCATTTGATCAGAGTGACGATTTATTAATTTATATAGTCGTCGTATAAGCGATTTGGACAAAGAGTTTGGATGATATGGAAGATTCAAAATTTTAAGATTGTTGCATAGAATTAGAGACAACTGATGTGTTGAGATTAGTAAGCTCATTACACTAACGACCTATTGCTATAAATATATACTAGAGGAGATTAACCTAATCTTTTCTCCTAATTCCCCATTAGCCTTAGAACTATGATATATTGTGGTTCTTCCCTTAAACCATAAACCACACACAAATCCACTTATAATATCTTTTAATTGCCTTAAAAATTTTAGATTTACATAAATAGACACGATTTCTATGGTTGTCTACATCCATTACTTGTTGTCCTAGATTGATCTCCTATCAATCTAAATAGGCTTGTTGATTTAGTGAGTGATTTTGATCGCTCACTAGACTATATTTCATTATATGTGTAGATTAAGGGTTCTTATTACTTACTTATATATCTAAATCACCTTAAAATATGATCATACTTGTTAATTTCATATTTGAAATCCCTAAGTTAACCTAAATAGGCATATAATGGATTATAATGATAAGTTTATATTGGTTAGCATGCAGATTACATTAGATATATACATACATATGAATGATTTATTTTTTTATATGCATTCAGGTGTTAGCTTGTTTATTGATGTGCACATGATTTGCTATTTATTTTGTTAAAATGCTTGTTTTGGTTATTATACTTGATTTGCATGTTATAATTTCTTGTAATTAGGATTTAGATTGAAGATTATCGGGGTCAAAGTTCGTTAAATCACATAAAACATGGTGTATAGGTGGTGGATAGGCATCAAGATCATGCCTAGAAAAATTAGCTAGAAAATCATCCAAGTACATTGATTGGTACTAATTAATAGGGCATGGGTCGACAAAAAGTCCGTCATACTTAATGGTCTAGGCATGCGACTTCTAGTGGAGGCATGTGGGTGCCCATGCAAGGCTTGGTAAAGTTTAGTGAAGATTGGGTGATCCACATGGCAGTTGGAGGATAGATTGACATGCTTGGCTTTACGTGAGACCGAGAACTTGACATTGGACTCAAAGGAAGCTATTGAAAGCTTTGAATGGTTCTTGATCACTTAGCCAGAAATTGGTAAGTACATGGATCAGAACTAATCTATCAGGGAGGCGAATTAGATCACGCAATTTATGCTGATGGTTGTGGCTTGTTGTTTGCTTCTATGAATTGGAAGTTATAGCGCGATAAATTATGGCTCTGAGATGGAAGACTCGTTTGAGATAGGTTTGAAGGGAGATGATAAATAGCTCATGGCGTTATGTGGATGCAAAATGGTGAAGAAAGTCCCTAGTGTAACACGACTGTAAAGCAATGAACACAACTCGTGGTGTAATAAAGATATAAGTAATTTGGATTAACTCGTGGTGTAACGAAGCTGTAAGAGAATGGAAGTAGTTCATGGTGTATTGAGGTCGCATAATAATGGATTGGCTGATAGGGACTCAAGCTGATGATCAAGTGGTGGAACTTTGATAATTGGGAGTGCTAAGGAATCACTGATAACTTGGAGTATTCTAGTTAACTAAAAACAAGGGTATCATGGAAACACCCATTTAGATCAAGGAGATCATGGAACTTGGGTGGTGTAACCTAGTGTTGGTGTAAGAAGGTGTTAGTGTAAACACAGAGTTCGATTAGAACCAGGATTTCCATTATCTTCTGACTGCATGAGCATTTTCATACGAGTTATCAATGTATTCACCACTTTAGAAAGTGATAGTTAGGACTCAGATGATGCTTGCAATGTTTTCTATGGTCATTCTAACCTTAATTTCTTAGGTAGACCATCATTTATTGGTGTTAGCCAAATTTATGTTTAACACCCTAAAATAAGATCTGACCATGGAATCTTCGATCCGAGGCAGGGAAGAGCTTAGACTTGAGATCTGTCGATATTTCGGAATTTCTATTGAAATGCTACTATAATACACTGAAGGAAAATTCTCTGTTAGGAACAAAAACAGCCATGATCTTCCTCCTTGATTTCCCAAATAAGAGATTTATCCGTTTGTAACATATTTCCTTAAAACTGTCTTGACGTACAAAGATATACTTTCTGTGCTCAAAGAACACATAACTGAACTACATGAAATTAATCCCTCTTAAAATGAAAGGTTCTCGTAAGGTTTCCTTAATTTCCCATAGATCCAGTGAGATGTCAAGAGTATTGTTCAGACCTCAATTGAACATTTTAACCTAATAAGTTGCCGAATTGGGAGATGTTAATCACAATTTTGAATCATCACTATGGTCATTAATCTAAAATTAGGCCCTATTTCACGAACTAAGTTTCTAAAAGCAGTCACTGATTAGGATATGAAATGGTCCTAATTATATATATATGATCAGCATATTGTCCCTACAATGTTAGCAAACAATAGTAACAATGAATATTATAAAACAAAATTTCACATAATTACCTTAATTGCTATATATCTCTATTTTATTAAGCATATCCAATATTACCGTCTTTTCCCCAAAATTGACTTAGAAATTAGGGTTTCCTTTAGCAATAAGAGATTACAAATGTGAAAATATGAAATAAAAAAAGAATACCCCCTCTTAATCACTGGGGTCCTAATTATAGGTGTGGAGTGATCATCCTTCAGTCTAAATGCTTCGCTTCGGTTACCAACAGAGGCTAACTACAAAGGCTTTGCAAGTTTTATATTGGAATTTGCAGAGCAAATTAGCTACTTTTGAGGGACTTAACAAAGTGAGCTTTTAGTTGAATGCGAGATGGATAGTCATGTAGGGTCTTTCGGCTCTTTTTATGCTTTCTCCCCAAATGCATAATGGTTCTGAATCCATATTCCTCTCCTTCCTATTTTGCTGATTGTGATTTGCCTTTCTTAGACCTTGGAGGCATACACCGAAAGCATTGCTCTGTTTCTTCTGGAGGAATCATCTGGCATCCCTATTGGATTATCCATCCTATCTTCGTTGTTCGACTGATCATCAGGTTTCATCCTGCTATTGCTTCAGGATCCCTCTGATAGCCATACAGAGGCTTTCCTAGTATTGGTTACTCTAATTCATTAGTATTTTTAGTACAGACCCCCTTTGGTTTTGGTTTGGAAAAATGCAAAAAGCATAAGTCTATGCGAGCTCTTGGCTTACAGTGCCAACTATCTCTGAATCAACACCTTCTTTTGATGAGGCCTGGCATGAGTGTTGTTCCCGTGGTGTTTGCTCCCTCTGTTGAGCTCATTCCTTGCTCTTCCCTTTCGATCGTATTATGTTGTCCTTGTTTTACTTTTATTTTTCACTCTTTCAAAGCCAGCATGTTTAATGTCGATGCCCTTTCAATTAAAATTGAAATAGGCTTTTGGAGCTGAAGGGAAATCCTTCTTCTCTTCTTTCTTCCACTGTAAAAGGACTTCACCGAAATCTCGACACTTCTCCTTCGGAATGCCTCAGTTTTCACGCTTCATCACCTCGATGTTCACTCTTGATTTGCTTCGGTTGATTTTGGTACTAACATTTGCCCTTGGTGAAGGGGTGTTCTTGACTTTTTAAGTTTACCATTCCAGCTGGCATTTTGTAATTTAAAATAATTCAAATTTTCCCTCCTTTTGGCGTTATTGTCTGCCTCTTCGGATTTGATCTGATGGTCACGAAATGAGAGGAATGATCTTCTCATAAATAGGCTTATTTTCTTCTATTCCCTTGTTTTCCTATAAAAAATTCTACCCCAGCATCAAAGCTTTCCAAAATACATTTAATCGCTTAAACTTACTCATCCAAGAAATTGAGGCAAGGGTCTTAATTTAATTTTTAGTATTTGAATTTTGGGAGTTGATTAGTTTGTTATTTTCTCCTCATTTTGGCCTTAAATCAATTAATCAACAACCATTTCTTCGTTGAATTAGTACATCCTGAATTGATTGTACTAAAATCCAAGCACTGATTTTATCCTTATATGTGTGTGTGTGTATATATATATATATATATATATATATATATATTAGTGTTTGAAATTTCGCCAATTTTGCTCAGGATAAAAGAGAAAACTATCTAATTAACCCCTAGGACTAAACCTTTCTTTTCTTCTCAGAAAACCTCCTTCTTTTTAAACAATGTTCAAGGATTTTCAATTGGATTGAAAAAGTGTTATACTATCTAATTATTACTCTTTGTTTGTCGTATTATATGTAGTGGTTTAGAACGTCATCACCTTATAGTCATCATGGCAGATAAATTGAAATCGTCCAGGTGATCTGCTCTATAGGATTCTCTTAGAAGTGAAAGTGAATCTTCCAAACAAATCGTAGAGGATTCCCTTACGAAGACTGCTATGACTGTAATGCATTCTTTTGTCTCTTTCCAAGAAGTAGTTGACTCGATCTTAAAGGATTTTGGAATTCAAGAAATTGAGGCTATTCCCCATGGCTAAAGACATTATAGATAATCCCCAGGCAGGGTTTTCTGCTTTCTCAACCATCCATATTTGGTATGGAGGCTTCCTCCCTTCCTTCACAATTTCCTTTATCATTTGGGGGTTGCTCCCATTTAGCTGTCTCCAAACATTTACATATACATCCTTGGACTAGAAATTCTTTCCTGGTAATCTAGAGGCTCTTCTCTAAATGTTTGTAACAACTTATTATTTTTAACGATTTAAATTCCAATTTAAATCGATATTTTTATTTTTGAAAATATTCTATTGTTTTCATAATAGGAATTTGAAATTTGAAATATATACAGTGAGATGTAGCAGCTGCGAAAATTTCATTGGAAAATTTGAATGTTTGTCGGTCGTGCATTTTTTCAGTGCAAGGTTGCACATAATAGTTCAAATTTTAGTGATTTCAAAATCTCTCCAAAAATCAATTCAGACAAACATGAAAATAATTCTATTCTTTGTCATGAATCCAACGGCGAAATCCATTTCGCGAAAATTGGACGTTTTGACCTCCGTTTAATTGTTTTCTATCCGAATTTTCCATTTAAAGGGGTCCGTAACACATTTTCGAACGGAGCACCCTGACACTGCAAACTATATACCGTTGTGTCTGTCTCGCCGTGCTGATTTCCGCAATATTTTCGTTTATCAGTTTTGGTGTTCGGTTCGTGCTGAAATTGCGAAAAGGCTTGCACAGTTCATTTTTGAAACAGAGCCATTTAAGTTCGAAATGTCCATATTCGAATCCCACATATTTTTGTAGTCATTTGGGTATGCAAAACCCGTCCTTTTATTTTTCTAAACCACTCGTCTATTTTTTTATTTCTTTCTAGTGGTTGTAAGGGGCATATAGATATCTAAATGCATGCATGCACGTTGTATGCAACTTTTCCCATTCTTTGTAAACAACATTGCCCACTCATATTTCAAAACTCCTGGTTCCCTTTTATTTTAAAAATACTGTTGTCTACCTTTTGAAATTTTCGTGAGTGACCCACGTTTACATGAAAGTGGAACAATTTTTGCGGATGCTATTTAATTTCAGTACGTTACTATTCATTTTCTTTACTAAATTCATGAGCCTGAAACCATTTTTCACTAAAGCTCTTTTGTTTGTAGCCATTATTTCACCAAATTCTTTACTTTTCCATCAAGCTCCGTCCACACCAATCCGCACAGCCAAGCTCCTCCTTCCCTTTCTCCTTTGCCCTCCCTTCTTCTACAAAACATTAGTTATCTCCACATTTTCAAATAATAATAAATAAATAAACAAATTGGGATGCAGTTGCTTCCTTTACCGTGAGTTTTGACGCTACCGTGCTCTTTGATACTCCAGAACCTATCAACTTCCTTGCCGTGAGTTTTTTCTCTCCCCATCTTTCTTTTTCTTTTGTTCTTTTAATTTATATATGTGATGTGTATATACGCATGTTGTGAATGTGTTAATGTCGGCCCATCATTGTACGGTTACTAAAACACGGTTGTCATTGTCTTTTGTAGAAAAAAACTAAACTATGCCTTTAGCATTTACTGTCGTAGGCAGTTTGAATCTTAGAATTCTTTTATTTATTTAACAGAATGAAACCAGAACTTTCCAAGAAAAAAATAATCTTTTTTTTTTGGTTTTTTTCCTGTGTATTATATATATTAATGTGTGCAATATTCATATGCATGTTTGAATGTTCTAGAATGCACTTCAGACCCGGAACCCATCGGTTTTCATTTGTCGAGCTACGCAGCAGCAAGCTCGGTGATTTATCCGTAACCGCTTTCGTTCATCTCCATTTTTTCCACGAAAGGTGAGTTTATCTCACACTTGACTTACATTATTTCGTGGATGTTAGATCAACATAATGAATTATTGTGAAATGTACAGGGTTGCTAGTAGAAATTGTTTATGTAATATGTATACACTTACATATATGACAAGATATTCATATGACAAACATGTGCACTGATGATATATGAATTATGATGTGATTGTGCTAGATGATGATTTGTTATGTTGTTGATATCCCTAGTTTAGGAAAACCACTAAGGGTTGAAATGATACATACCCGAACGGGCATTAGATTAGGGAAAAATCATTATGGGTTGAAATGATAGACCTGAACGATTTTTATTGAATTTGGGATTGCGGGTTGAAATGATATATGCCCGTAGAAATTTTAAATTGCGGATTGAAATGATAAGTATCTGTATCACTTGACCATATGGTAGAAAATTATATACGGATACCATTGGTCATGTTTTCAAAGTAAAATGATTTGAATTTTTTTATAAAATAATAATTTAAAATTAATAAATTTTATATTTATATTTTTATATTTATATTTTTATTTTTATTTTTATATTTTAAGATTTTTAAACTTATATATTGTAAATGATTTTTATGAGAAAATATAGATTTAAATACTTCTTTAAGATTTTACTTATAATTTTATTTATTTTGAAACTATATAATTTAATTATATCAGTATTCTAAACTTTTTGTAAAATAAATAATTCTTTTAAACCTAATTCTATATTATTTTAAACTTATATATGTTTGGGATCTATTTTCTATTTAATTTTAGAATTTTATAAACTTATATACATATATATCTATTTTCAAGTTTAATTTTCTTATATATATATATACATCTATAAACTTTATTAATAAACTAATAGGTGGATAAGTTAAGATTTTCATGATTTGAGTTCGAGATTTAAACTTATATAACGATACTTGACTTAACGAATGAGCTTATATAATATATGACTATAAATTCGAATCGATATAACTTATAGGAAATGAACTTGAATTTAATAAATTGACGTTTAATTTGAATTTATTATTCATTTTGAATTGAATTCAATTTTAAGCGAATGAATGTGAATTTGAATATATAAAATTGATATATGGAATTGGTTTTATAAATCGTTTGGTTTGAATTAAGAAATCCGTGAAATCAAATTTATAAGACTTGATTTAAATCTTATGATTTGAATTCAAGTAACGGCTTTGAACAGTACGACTTGAATTTAAGATGATACAATTTGGTTTAAAATTGAAATATAAGATTTGGTATGAATTATATAAACTGAATTATATGAATTATTTGAATATATAAATAACGACTTCAATTTTTGTGACTTGAACTGCAAATCACGATATGTTTTGTTTAAATTGAAATGTAAGTCTTGACTTGAATCGTATATTTTGAATTCGAACCAAAAGGTTGGATTTAAATGAGTCAACTTAAAGAGAATTTTTGGAAGGTAAATTTGAATCATTTGAATTGTTTTGAACTTGAGTTTTTGGGAATATAAACCAAACCAAAATATTATCGAAGTTAAATGTTTTGGTATCGATTGAAATGACAACTGAGTTGTTTAAGTTATAATTCGAATATAAGTCGATTTTGGATTTGTATCGAAAGTCGTTATCTAGACAATTTCGAAATATAAATAAATCAAAGTTAAACATTGTACTATTGATTTATACTATATTTTGATATCTTGACAATATGGCATTCGAAGTCGATTTGATTAAAGTGATATAATGAGTTATTTTCAAAATTGAATATAATCAAAGTTATATATTTAATTTTGATTTCAAATTCGAACCTGATATTTTGTATAAACTATTTTATAAAGTGATTTATAAAATAATGACCACGGTGTGAAAAATGTAAACGTTTGGTTGTTAAAGAGACCGGGATCGGCTATTGTCATGCTCTCTGCCAATACTGAAAACTACTTTAACAACTATGTGTGCAGTGGAGATCCAAAATGAAGTAGGATGATTTGGAGGCAATTACTGGATTTGAAGAAAGAGAACGATAATGGATATCCTTGACCTTCGGGTCATAATTAAAATGACTAAATCAGGGTTATACTAGGCCAAGTAGGGTTAGCTACCTCCATCGGCAACACTTCTTCCTTTATTACTATAGGCCCTCGATTTGATTGATTTGATGCGCATCCATGATTTGGGAGTGTTGTTCGAGGTGGGCGGTAGTCACGGCTATGCGTTACCACCAGTTTGGGCATGCAGTTAGTATATTCCTACTCTGGGCATTCCTCATGTGCCTTGTCATATTAACCTGATTGATCCCCCTACGACTTTGATTTGTACCGTACCTATGGAGTGCCCTCTGATAGCCGCTATGTTACTGTGGACTTTATGGTATCTGTATAGACTATGGCATTATAAACGGTGCAAGGGTAATAATGGTAATCCCGCTTATGCTATTTTAATATTTTATATTTAACCAAATACACTATTATAATAGCATATTGTATTATATAGTATTAGTTTAACGGATCCTTAGAGGATGGTGATCCCAAACATCCTTTAAGTTACTGATGCATTTCATTGAACATTTCATTTGAGTTGATTTACTTTGATGAGAATGTTAGTCCTGATCTGAATTGTTTTGTTTTGCATTATTGCTCGGGTCAGATCGAGTATTACAGTTTTGAGATTTCACCCTTTGAAGTTGGAGACAGTTGAAGAATTCACCTCTATTTATTGATTTTGGTTATTTCCCTTTTGTATTAGAAATTCTTGCATTTAGACTTTCGCTGTATTTCTTTTTGTAATTCTGATTAAGTTGTAAATATTTATTTAGTAGCCTTATGAACTACTATTGTATTATGTATTTTCCGCTGCGAGATATTATATTGCTCTATGTCTGTGATATGTGATTCTATGATTTATTCTATTTACCACAGAAGCTAATAACATTCTGTCATTTCGAACGGTTTGAGTTGGTTTAATTACTGGCTTGAAGTGGACGAAAGACAGTATGTTACAATGTTGTTGCTCTTGAACAACTAGTTCCTCTGATGAAGCTTAGTCAAATTGACTCCAAAATTTTTAGATCCAATATTTTACTAAAATTAGTTAAGAGGAGTATTAATAAGTCCAAGATTGAGAACATAATTTCTTCTTTGTTAGATGCCCTTCTTGTATTTCTGGAATTTTCTCTCAAAAAGTAATTTTTCTTTCTCCTTTATAGCTGTAATTACATGATAATGTTAATAAAATTTTCTTTTTTATAAGCTATATCTCTGGTTTTTAGGTGGGGCCATCGAAGGCTCCATCTATTGAAGTTGACACGATATTTTAAGGAGATGGTGATGGCTTCTTCATCACTGAGGGACGGTCTTCCCTGTTGATGCCCAGTTTTCTTGTTAAACATTCTACTCTTCCGCAGGGCCATAAGATCCTCGGACGTCCTCCGGTAGTGCATCAGAAGTGATTCGGCATATACTGCCTCGTGAAGGGAGATGCCCAAAATTTTCACTTAAATCGCCTATCTCTAATGATTCGGCCGTTAGAATAAATCTTTTCCTTTTTTTAGTTCAGTTGAGCTTTGTCCCGTTTATGCTATTGATTTACGTATTGGGGATGCTTCTCCTCTTATTATAGTTAGCCCTTCGAATTCCCGAAAATGTCATCGCACAAAAGATCATTATGACACCAAGGTGCAGCATCATAAGTGCTTTACAAAACTCAGGTAGAGAATCAGAAAAAGATTAAGGTTTGTGATCCGACTTGGGTGGAAGCTTTAAGAAGCAAGAACTAAACTCCTATGACTCCTATTCCATCATAGGTCTCATCTTTCCATCGTTGCGAAGGAGATGCTATGACTTTTCCTTCCATTGGGTTTACTCCACAAATCTCTCCATCATTTCCTTTTTCTCATCTTGGGATGAGATTCTTAGGTCGCAAGGACCTCCTCTTAACATTCCCATCTCGGTAACTTCAGTTGAACATCCCTTATCCACTTCTACCTCCGGGATTTCGTTTTCGAACCTAGTGAAAGCGTGGTGGATTATCCTTCATTCGTGGTTTCTTTAAGTTCTCCAAATGCTCTATCGGAATAGAAGATTGTTGCGGCTCATCATCTCTCGTTAATTTCTTTTTCTTATCGTTCCATTTACTTTAGGGGTCTTGTAGCTCCTTCCTAACTCCTTTTAGCAAATAACGCAATGGTTTTCTTCTCAACGATTTTTTTCAGCTACACCCCATTAAGAGGCAAAATCAAGCTTTAAAATCACCGAATACAACTTTGTCTTCTATAAAAAATGAGGCCTTCCAAGAACTGCCTGTAATGAAAACCTCCATTTCCAAATGAGAGGATTCGGTACATGTTCTCTCGACTCAAAATTTAAGTCTATGTACTGAGTTAGAGAAGTCCAAGAAATAATTCGAAGACTTGGGCTCCACGTATGCCTCCTTTCCTTCCAGATTAAAGAAGGAGGTTATCAAAAAAAAAGGATGCCTCTTAAAAGTACTTGCTGCCTTTCACGATGTAATGAAACGAGGTGATAACTTTTAAACGATTCTTTGGGTGATATTTTGGATAATGTAGCCTGGGACAAGCTTATGTCAATTTATTCTGAAAATAAGGGTAAATTTTCTATTCTCCTTCTTCCTAATTTTCCTTTGGAGGTTGTGGATAGCTTCCGTCAAAAGGTAACGGACCTCGAGAGTGGAGGGGAGCGTGCCTCTCAAAGGAAACTTTCAGATGTCAAGTAACTCCTTTCTTTTAAGATACCCAATATCGATTAAGGTGATTCTGATAATGGCGAGGAAGTGGATGAAGTTTGGGAGAATATTCTAAATAATCCTTCTACTGGTGATGACAAAGATAACGTTGGTAGAAAATCCCGGGATGATCCCAATGATCCCCCTGACGTTGAATGTGTCTGTACTTTGCCAAGTGAAAGCACCAACACGAACAGTTGTCCTTCTAAGAAGGAAGAAATTTCCAGGGCTGGTGAAGACGCCTCTACAACAAGGGGAGCTAAACCCTTGAAGTTTGTGGATTCTACAGGACCTTTTGTTACTTTTGAGAATGTGAAGATCACCAAAACTAGGCTTACAATGCCTCCTTTGGACCCCACCTTTTAGGTATGGCCCAATTTTTTTGGTTAATCTGTTATCAGTGGTTAATGTTTATGGTAATTCCCTATCTTTTGGTCCACCAAAGATGTCCTTAACCATTTAGAGACATGATTGAAAACGTGTGAGTGAAGATAATTTTTTGCCGCCAGAGTTAAATAAACAGATAAAAGATCATAATAACCTATCAAGCAAATATCTTGAGCTTGATAGGAGTGCCTCTGTCTTAATGTATTTTAAAAGTAATAAAGTCGATCACTGCTTTAAAAAGGCCCGCCTTCGATATAAAATGATTTATGACCAAAAAAGGGGCAAATAACACTTTTTGGATGTCATTCGAAGAAAGAGACTATAACAACCTGTCTTTTTGACCGCTCCAAGTCAGTAATTAAATGAATTTGAAAACGTTTAAATGACGGATCGTTGTTTAGCTTACAAGATTTAAATAGAACATACACAAAATCACAAACACAGAATATACAACACATTGTCTCATAACATAATTTTATTACATAAATACAATAGTTTACAAAATTTTATATGTACAACGGATGATTTTAAATTCATACATAGATTTTAAATTAAATTAAATACAGAAGAACGAACCAAAGCGAGCGCGTCATCATGTGCTTCAAGCTTCAATAGCCAGAATCTTTAGATAAGCAACACTCATGTCTGACCCGAGCGTTCCATGCAAAAACGCAAAACACTCGAGTCAGGATTAATTTTATTTAAGTTAGTTAACTTCAATAAAATCCTTAAATATTATAGTAAATCCTAACAGTTTCTAAATATTTGAATATATGCCCAACTACCAAATAATTTATTATCAACATAAGTATATTTATATGCAAAGGAATGAATACTTGTACCAACATACAATGCAGGCAGATTAGTGGGGGACATAATAGGAAATAGTACGAAATAGTCAAATATCATGGCAGATTGAACAAACAGGTTCGAAAAATAAGTTAAAGTTCGCGAAGCTAGGCAGGGTACTGTTTTTTGTGTTTTCCAGATTCAAAACGAAGGGAAACAATAATGGTTGTGACCAATAAATTGGCCACATAAGCATGCACATGCCAGGTTGGCAGGTAGAGTGATAAAGTTGTCGTGCATATACATATTAAATATGTGCAAGAAGTGTGTGTTTGTAGCCAATTTCAACGTAGATTATATATAACCACATGTACATATGTGCCAATACAAATATATACACACATAAGAATCCATATATATACACACATACACATTTGCTAACCCACATATACACATAACAACGAATTTTTGTTGTCTTGGGAAACATACGAAAACCGCAACAACAAATATATTCAAAGATGTACTTCAAATTTCATAATTGAAAACAAAATTTGTCTTCAATTAAGACATGCAGGTGAACATGACAATTTAATGTATGTGATAATGTTTTTGATACAATAACATGCAAGCAAGCCATAGTAAAGCCAACAACTCACAAAATGTATATTGGCCCCATAAATTTTCATATCATTACTCATTTTAAAAGTGTAAATACACCCGTAAATCTAAATGTACAGATTTCTCATACATCTATACACACACACTCATGTATGTATGTACACATATTCAGAGGAAATATAAGGTGCACAAGATTCCATGACAGCAAAAATAAATGCAGTTATATAGGATACAGAGGGGTACATTTCAACTAAACACATGATGACAAACTTGACATGCACGCTATTTTGGATGAGCAAGGCTATAAGTGAATATGCAGTAAAAGGTACAACTAACATGTAGGAGTCGTAATTACACAGGTGATTTCAGGTTCCAGAATAAACAAAGTAGCATATGTTCAGTTTTTTTTCTTTTCTTTCCAGGCCATTCAAAAATGGAGTAATCATGATTATCAGTTCAATGCATAGAAAATGTCATGGCACAAATGTTTCCGGGTGCAAAACTAGGTAACTAAAGCACATGATGCATTATGGTTTAGAACAACCCGAATAAAGATCAAACCAAATACAAAAGTGAGAAAAAAACAGCCAATTACTTGGAGTACAACTCAAAGTCAGGACATCAGTTCTAGGCTAACAACATGACATATTCGATTTTGTGCATTACCAAAGCCTCATGTGTTTAGAAAGCAAAGCAAGACCTATGTGTATTTCAATCTTGCAAATGTGAAAAGAGCAAATACCAAATCAATTTTTGATCAGCGTTAAGTGGTTCAAGCAAAAATATTTTCATGTTAAAAGATTAGTAAAGAGAGAGAAAAATGGAGACATCCGTTTTTCCCATTTCTTCTTCTCGAACAAAAATCACCTGCAATCAATATTCCGATTTTTGATAGCTTATCCTCCAGATCTGAGGCAAGTTCAGCAACATGCAAAGCTAGGGCGAATCTCGAATTCAAATATTTCCAACTTCCCATATCTGAATTCTAAGGTCCAGTTTCCAGATCTTACAGCTAATTCTCAGGCAGACACAAATGGTGCTATTTCAATTCAATCTAAAGCTTGGGTGGACGTTGTTTCTCAAGAAAAAGCTCATCTGGATTCTATTCAACTTAATTACTTTGAGCCCGTCATTTAAGGTAATTTTAAACTTGTTGTAATCGATGAGAACTTGACTGGGTTAACTCAATAGTGTTTTATGTTCTTGGAAGTCGTCCCTATTATAAGTTCCTTAAAAATTATATCGACAGAAATTAGTGCATGCATGGAAAATATCAGTTATATACTCGGGAAAATGGTTTCTTTTTAATAAAATGTGAAAATAGTGATGATTGCGATAGGATACTTGCTTATGACCCTTACTATTACAATAAAAGACTTTTAGTTATGGAAAAAATGAAAACCGGGGATGAAGTTAACCTTTGAATTTCTACGTTTGATTCCTATATGGATTAAACTTCCAAATATATATCTCGATTTTTGGTCAGTAGAAGCACTAAGTAGAATTGCTTCAGTTTTGGGTCACCCACTTAAATTAGATAATGTAACTAAGGACCTTACTAGAATATTTTATTCTCGGATCTTGGTAGAAGTAAACTGTGATTTTTCATATCTTGAAGTTATCCCTATTAAATGTTTTAATGGGGATATAGTATGGCAAAAGGCTGAGTATGAATGGAGGCCACTTGCATGTTCTTTTTGCAAAATATTTGGGCATTCGACTACGGTTTGTAAAGCAATTAAGATGTGGATCCCTAAAGATAATTCAGATATAGCTAACAAGATGGAAATTGAGAGCAGCTTGATTAATCAGGAGGTTTTAAAGTAAGATGTGACTGTTGGTAAGGAATTTATCAGGTCTAAATTGGTTTCAGGAGGAGTTTCCAATGGAAACAATGAAGATGGAAATATGGATGATAATACCAATGCTAAAGTGGATAAGTCCCATAACAGTGGTGAGGGTGGTACTACATCATTGAAAGTTTCTAAGCGTAAAGTTGTTCATGATGTCGATAAAAATTTAGAGAAAGTGCTTGTGAAACATAAGTTGCATGTGAAAGTAGATGATGTTGATAAGGTGGATAAAAAGTGAAAATAAAGCCATAAAGGCGGTTATCAATAATAATGTGGAAGTCCCTCTGTTAATTGCTGGAGAAAATGGTGTAACTGCAAAGGAAATAGAGAAAGACATGTCGAATATCGGTGATGAGAAGCAAGAAGTTAATGATATCTTACAAGATAGTATAATGGATGACTCAGACTATTCTTCAATTAGTAGTAGCAGTATTAAAAGAAGGAAAAGAAGCAAATTCGAAGGAAATAAGTTTAAAGGAGACAATGTGATTATTGGAGACGACCCTCTAGTTGAAACCAACCCTAAATAGATTAAACTAGTATCACAATTTAAAATTAGGTTCAAATCGAAGAAGATAAGAGATGAAAGTGTTATAGTAGGAGTAGTGAAGAGTGGTGGCATCTATAAAAAATAATGTTTGGTTAAGGTTGGTCATGTTGTTAGTTTTAGTGGGATCAGTGATGTATTATTGGATCTTCTCTGTTTTGTTTTGCCTTGTTGTCTTGATGTTGTTCTTTGCTACTTGTGCATGGTATGGTGATTGAGGTTGATCTTGAAGCATGGTTTGTTTTGATGGAAGAGTTTTAGTTGTTGTTTTGGGAGCAGTTGTCTAGATTCATCTATGTGGGGCTGGGTGTTTGGATGTCTTCCTTGGTCTCGTGGATGTTGTTTTCTACTTGCCATTTGGTGTCTTCAGTATCTATGCAGGCTTTTGCTTGTAAGGTTTTTTTTGTTGTGTTAGTCTGTGAGTTTTTTGTAGTGTCTTTTGGATCGAGCTGGATTTTGTTTGTGTTATGCATAGTATTCGTTCTTGGTGGATGTTATAATTTGTATCTAGCTTGATCTTTACTTTGTATCTTGTTTAATATATATAACTACCCTTTATTTCAAAAAAAAAGTAGTTAAAGCAGTCAAAACAGTGGGAACAAAAACATGGCAGAGGACAGTGAGCATGGCAATTGCCTTAAACACATTCGACATGCCATGGCATTCGACATACAATGGCAGACCACATAAATCTAAGGCCCAAATTTCAAGTGCAAGCAAGCCATTTGAAGAATAGTGTCACGGATTCAAGTGATACACATGAGCCAGTGTTTCAGGTCAAGGTAAAATCTTCTCAAGCAATTTGATAATACATATATACACATGAAAACACATACATGTATATATATGTGTTGATCTTTACGCATTTACACAATCTAAATTAAATTACAAAATTTATATTACAAAGTCAAATTCCTAATTACTCAAACAAATCAAATATCTAATTAGTTTAATCTTAACAATGCTAGATTCTGCTAAACCGTTTAGATTCAAATATCGACATTAAATTGTACTTAAAATATTATATTAAAAATCAAGTTAAATAAGCTAAGTCAAATTTCTAAATAAATTTCAAGTATAAAAATTAATTTCAACATTATATTAAATTAACTCTATAACTCAATTGTCCAAAATTTTTGTTTAAAACAAAATAAACAATATGAACTTTTTTAAACTTGAAAATTCCATAAAATTTATTTTATCGAAATTATTTCTTAATAAAACTTAAAAGTCAGAATATGAAATAACTTCTTCTAATTAAAATCCTGGTTACTTTTTAAATCATTGAAATAGAATATATTCCATATCGAATCATACCTAACAAAGTACATATAAAATTTACATATGTTAAACAAGTTATAGGTTCGAAACTTGAAAAATTTATTCAATTTTGTTTTTTTTACTTATAAAGTCCATTTACTATCAATTTAAATTTGTTATAAAACCCTTATAAAATTGATTTACAAAACTTAAATTTAATCACAAAATTTCTAGTGTTAGAAATTTAGAAAAAGGTATTTTGTTATATTTCAAAGCTATGGACTTGTAAAACCTTTTAAAATCCTCTTTCTTAGTTTATTTGTTTAGGTAATATAAGTTTTAATTTCATATTACTGATTTTTTATTCAAAGTTTGAAAATACTTGATAACTCGAAGTTTAACATGTTTATTTTTGTTCTTACAGAAATTTAGGCATACGTGGATCCAACGCATCACTAAAAATCTCCAAGTACTAAATATATATTTGTTTCATCTTCCAGTGAAAATACTTAAAACTTCTTTCAAAAATAGATAGGAAAGTACTTCACTTCCCCTATGAATCACAGACAAGCGGCGGTTACGCTACTATCCAGTAGAATCGCTTGTTCCTGTAGGTATCACACCCCTCGAATTTTTCCTCGGTTGTTTGCCATAGATCGCAGTTACGTGGCGGTTACACTATTATTCCAGTAGATTCGCTTGTGCTGAAGGTGTCGCTCCATCGAATTTTGTTATGGTGTCTAGGTTGTAGTTACTCGGCGGTTACACCACTACCCTAGTGGAATCACTTATAACTGTAGGCATCACGCCCCTCGAATTACGCTAGATAATCAATCATAATAATTTCTTAAACATGATCTCACCGAGTAAGATTCCGTTTTCAATGGACACTCCAATCAATAGAGTTCCAACTTAGCTACAATTTTCAATGGACCCGAGGTCCAAAACGTTACCTACCAGGTGGGCACGCACTGGAAGGTACTTACTCGTATCTTTGGTTTTGAAAACATAATATACTGTATATATAGTACTTCATTTCATTTTCGCATATATCGCACTTATAAGTGTCAAGTTATATAAGATTCCTTTCAAAACACGTTTTCAAACATATCCTTTCATTTTATAAGATTTCATTTCAAATCATTTACCTTAAATTAATAGTTTTTGAATTAACCATCATTCTTATATAAATTTTCCATATTTAAGGTTCAAAAATTTCATATCAAAGATTCTCGAAACTCCATTTCAATTCCAATTCAATTTTGATTTTTCATTTGATGTCAATATTCAATACCATTTCAAATCTAGTTCATAATCACAATCAATTAATTATTGAAACTTCACATTTGATTTGGGCTACATATCACAATTATCATTATTCAATTGAATCTTTATATTTAATCATTTCGGATTTAAATTGCTCGGGTCGGAAATATATATTTCTACTTCAAAATAGTTAAATACATGAAAGTTTGAGTAAAATAATAAGCTCGAAATAAAATAGTTTTGAATAAAATAATCAAGTCCTCGGAAAAATAAGTTTGCATAAAATTAGATAGGTTTGCTAAAATAGGTTTAAAATAAAATAGTTAGGATTTGGTATGTTATAGATCAAAGAATAATAAGCGTGATATAGATAGGTTTGAACAGAATATACAGGTCTTGGTCTAAAATAGTTTAAATAAATTAGACAGGTTTTATAAAATAGGTTCGAACAAATTAAATATACTTTAATAAAAATTAGTTTGCAAAATGGTTGAGAATCAAAATAAATTTGGTATAGAATAATTAAATGAGGTAGATAAATTTTATACATTAATTCAAATGAAACAATGGTAGAATATATAACAGTCGTAACAGAAATGATACTACTTTCAAGAAATATTCCAGTCTGAATCAATTTTCCGTACTTCTCAAAATTTCAGTTAACATACATCTCGTGGCAAAGTCAAACCCAAATTTAATATAAGATTCAATTAGAAACATTTCAGTTTAAACCAAGTGTTCAAATTAGACCACAGCTCAAATTCCCATACAATTTTCATCTTCAATTTTCATTTGAAGTTTGAATTCTTCATTCACTCCATGTTATTGGTTTTAAACCAGTTTCAAATTTTCAAATATTAAGTTCTTTTTACATCACTTGACTCGCCCTTTTTTGATTGATTTCTTTTTCCTAATTTTTTTCCTTGTTTTAAGTTTCCGATAAGATATTATTAAGTTGGGTCCTAGGTCTTGTAGAAACTGCAAAATAGTTCACACCCCATGTTCTGAGAAATATTTACCATCCAGTAAATTGTTAAGAAAAAAAAATGAAATAATTTTTTTTACATAAAATAAGAATTTGTGTTGGATTGGCACAACAATAAATATGGAAAATATAAAATATAATATAGAACAAGAAAAGAAAAATTCATCACTTAAGTCAAATCTTTACAAGTTAAATTCTGTCACTTGAATCTATTAAACCACTAAACTCAGTAGAATCCTTAACCAACTCAAATTTTAAATTTAAACACCATTTAACTTTGCATTTTTCTTCTACTATCAAAACACTAGCTAAATTTCAATAAATTAAATTCATTCATTAAATTAGTTAAGTAAATTCGTACCTTCTTTTAAATATTTTAACACATTAATCTAAGTTTGCTATTTAATATCAAAACCATTTGGTTCATAAAGTCAAGCTAAAATAATTTTTCTCAATTATTACTTTTGTTAAAATATTCCTTAAACACAATTTTACTCAAGGTATTTCAAATTTTCAAACTTATAAAATATCCCTTTTTTCCATTTCCAATATTTAATTCCTTTGAGCTATTTAGATTATTTTCAACATAAAACTTAAATCTTGTTCACAAAGGGTTGGATCATACAAGTTGTCGAAAAATATATTTTTCAATTCAATAATTGGAAATCATGAATTCAATCAATTCTTTCAAGACAAGATGTACAATTTTATTATCTTAATACATACGATTATCATTCAACCAAACTCGAGAGTCAATTCTGAATTTTCATTCAATCATTCGATGTATACACATAATTGTATACCAAACCATGCTTCACAAATCAAAACTCGTTTGATCAAGATAAAAAAGTAGCAAAGCTACCAAAGCGGTCTCCCCACTTTGAAACTCAAGAATAAATTCCGATGACGTAATATTTTCATTGAAATTATTTTCTAGCAACAAAAGTGGGTTTTCCATTCATATATTTTTCTTTTTAAAATTATTTCAAAAAACCATTTCAAACATTTTTAACCGAAAATACTTGTATATATTACTAGTACTTTTTGCAAAACCATAGAAATCAATTTCAAAATATTCTGAAATCATGATCTTAAATATTAGTCATACAATATCCTTAGTCATAGCTGAATTATTTTATTCCACAACTTATCTTTATTTAGAATATATACTTTTTATTTTATTTCAGTGGATTAACATTCTTCAGTCAATTCATCCATTCATTATACATACTTTACTAGTTAACACTTGCTAAATTTCAACTACCACTTATTCTTAAACAAGTATATTCAAAATAATTGATTAAAATTCAAATAGTGAATAACTAATTTTATTAATACACTTAAATTACATGCATATTCACAACAAACCACGAAAACTCGAAGATGGATTTTCGAACGGCTTCGAGACTTAATCTAAGGAATCCTAATCAAAGAGAAAAAATCAAACGAATGGATTGAAAGAGTGGGAATGTCTAAAAGGATTTAAATTTCAGAATACCATACATTTCAAATACTTTATATTTTAAAAATACTTTATTTTTTAAAATGCGCTCTCTTTAGAGTAATTCTGGTAATAATTCAACTCATTCTAGGGTATTGCTACCCTATCTCTAATGAGTTTTTAAATCCGATAAGCTAAGCTTTGGTCAAACCAAAGCTCGGATACCAGATGTAACGACCTGTCTTTTTGATCGCTCCAAGTCGATAATTAAACCAATTCGAAAGGTTCAAAACGATATACCGTTATTTAGTTTACAGGATTTAAACAGAACATACAACGAATCAGAAAAACAAGATAGAAAACACAATATCTCATAACAGAATTTCATTACATAAATACCAGAGTTTACAAAATTTATATATACAACGGATGATTTTAAATTAAACAAAATACATAAGTATAAACGAAAGAAAGCGCGTCTTCATGTTCTTCAAGCTTCAATAGTTGGAATCTTTAGATCTATAGCACTCTTGTTTGACCCGAGTGTTCCATGCAAAAACATAAAACACTTGAGTCAGGATTAACTTTATTCAAGTACGTTAACTTCAATAAAACACTGAAATATAACAGTACATTCTAACAGTTTCTAAATATTTGAATATGTGCCCAACTATCAAATAATTTATTATCAACATAAGTATATTTATACTCAAAGGAATGAATACTCGTACCAACAGACAATGCAGGCAGATTAGTGGGGGTCATAACAAGCAGTAGTAGGAAATAGTCAAACATCGTGGCAGATTGAACACACAGGTTCGAAAAACAAGTTAAAGTTGGAAAACCCAGGCAGGGTATTATTTTATGTATTTTCCAGGTTCAAAACAAAGGAAACCAATAATGGCCGTGACCAAAAAAATGGCCACACAAGCATGCACATAGCAAGTTGGCAGGTAAAGTGATAATGTTGTCGCACATATACATATTAAATATGTGCAAGTAGTGTGTGTTTGTAGCTAATTTCAATGTAGATTATATATATAACCACATGTACATATGTGCCAATACAAATATACACACGCATATAAATATATATATACATACATACATACATACATACATACATTTGTTGACCAACATATACACATGGCAATGAGTTTTTGTTGCCATGGGAAACATAGGAAAATCACAGCAACAAATATGTTCAAAGATGTACTTCAAATTACATAATTGAAAACAAGATGTGTCTTCAAGTCTCAAGATAGGCAGGCGAACATAACAATTTAATGTATATGACAAAGGTTTTGACACAGCAACATGCGAGCACGCCACAGTAAAGCGAAAAGCTTACAAAATGTATACTGGTCCCATAAATTTTCATATCACTACTCATTTTAAAAGTGTAAATACACCCATAAATCTAAATGTACAGATTTTTCATACACCTATACATACACTCATGTACGTATATACACATATTTATAGGAAATATAAGGTGCATAACATTCTAGCGCAACAAATATATATGAAATTATACAGGATACAAAGGGGTACATTTCAACTCAGCACATGATGACAAACTTGACATGCATGCTATTTTGGATGAGTAAGGATACAAGTGAATTTGCAGTAAAAGGTACAACTAACATATAGGGGACGTAATCACATAGGTGATTTCAGGTTCCAGAATAAACAAAGTAGCATATGTTCAGTTTTTCTTTCTTTCCAGGCCAATCAAAATAAAGTAATCATGATTATCAATTCAATGCACAACAAATGTCATGACACAAATGTTTCCGGGTGCAAAGGTAGGTGACTAACTCATATGAGGTATTATGGTATACAGCAACCCGAATAAAGACAAAACCAAAAATAAAAGTAAGAAAAAATAGCCAAGTACTTGGAGTACAACTCAAAGTCTAGGCCATCAGTTCCAGGCTAACAGCGTGACATATTAGATTTTGTGCATTACCCAAGCCCCATGTGTTAGAAAATAAAGCATGACATGGGTATATTTCAGTCTTACAGAAGTGAACAGGGCAAATACAAAATCAAGTTTTTATCAGCATTAAGTAGTTAAAGAAGTCAAAACAGTGGAAAAAAATGGCAGAGGATAGCGAGCAAGGCAATTGCCTTAAATACATTCGACATACCGTGGCATTCAATATACAGTGGCAGACCACATAAATCTAAGGCCCAAATTTCAAGTGCAAAAAAGCCATTCGAAGAACAGTGTAACAAATTCAAGTGATACACATGAGCCAGTGTTTCAGGTCATGGTAAGATCTTCTCAAGCAATTTAATAATGAAAGATGTATGTATATGTGTGGCAACAATACATATATAAACATGAAAACACACACATATATATACATATGTGTTGATCTCTACGCAATTACACAGTCCAGAGTTCTGAACATCCAATATGCAAATACAAAATCACATAACAACCACAAACAAAGTGCATATCCAACAGAATTAACCAAAATCTTACTATTTTATTTTAGTTTCTACTACAATTAGAAAACTTGGATTACGCAAATCGTAAGAACCTCTTACCTTTAAGGCGGCAGCGCAACAAGGAACAAGTGGAGACTTTGAAGTTGGAGACGATGGTTGCTGGTGGTGCTTCAATTCGAAAGGGGGCTTCGGTGACTACGATTTCACGAAGAAGTGGTCTCGGAGATAATTGCTTTGAAATAGAATGGAAAAGGCTTTGATTGAGGAGGTCAATTGATTGATTGAGCAGGAGGAAAAGGGGCCAGGCTTGGTGGCAACTTTGAGTGAACATGGTGATTTTGTGGAACACCGATTCAATTTCGAAGGGGGGAAATGGGCTATTGCGGTGGCCATTAATTTGGTTTCTATGATTGGGGGAAGAAATGATTTTTAGGAGAAGGAGGCCATTTTTAATTTTCGAAGAGGGTTTTGGCTACGGCCAGTAAAATGAAGAAGGGGATGAAAAAAGAAAGAAGGGAACAATGAAAAGGTGACATATGGAATGGTGGAAAAGGGGAACAAGTGTAAAATTTCCAACAAACTATGGACAAGTGTCAAATAAATTCAACCAAGCCAAACAAATGGCAAAGCTTACCAAACATATAGTTTTTTTTCCTAAGTATGGATACTACTAACTATACTACATATATACATGCAATATACATACTCAAACACATGTTTAAATTAATTTTCAATAACCAAATTCAAATTTAAATGAATTAAATTCTCAAGTTTAATTTAAAATCAAAATTTATAATCTCCTCTTTAATCTTACAAAATAAATTTTCTTTTAATAAATTTAAATTTAAGTATGTAAAAATTGTAGTGTTTTTAAATAGAATTTTGCTCAAATTACAACAACGTTTCTGATTTATAATCTATTCAAATTTAAGAATCAATGATATATATAAATTTGATTTTACGCTTATAACCAATTAAACAAGTTCTGAATCTATGCATTGCTTATATTATATATTTTCAAGCGAACATTCAAATTTTAAATTTAGATTCAAACAAATTCTAACAACGTTTTAGTTCTTAAAATTTTATTCAAATTGAAGAATTAAGTTATGCTAGAGTTAAATTTCACTCCAACTTTATATTCGCAATTTAAGTGCAACGTATCGAATTTAATTATTGATTTAAAACCAACTCAAAATAAATTAACTTTACATTCTCAAATTAAATTACAAATTTATCTTTAGAAGCCAATTCCCAAATACTAATACAAATCAAATTTCTAATTAGTTTAATCTTAACAATGATAAATTTTACTAAACCATTTAGATTCAAATATCGACATTAAATTTACACTTAAAATATTTTACTCAAAATCAAGTTAAATAAGCTAAGTCAAATTTCTAAATAAATTTCTAGTATAGACATTATATTAAATTAAATCCATAATTTAAACATCGAAAATTCTGGTTCGTTACAGAGACTTCCTGCTCGGTTTTCTTTGGGAGGTGTACAGACTCCTTCTCCATCTCTACCTTGTTTTTCGAAGGCTCCTCTTGACCCTACAATGCCCAATGTTGGGTTGGAAATACCCTAGGACGCTCGAATTCTTTTAAAGTTTACCAATAATCCTTTTGGTTTTACATGGTTTACAAATTTTCAAGAGCAAAGGGTTATTGTTTAGAGTCTCCGAGTAGATAAGAGGGGACAAGAGCAACAGCAATGTAACACCCAACCCCTATACCCATGCTAACCAAGAGCAAAACTAAGTATTACTGTCGGAAAGCGCGGAGAATCGGACTCGATAGGGCTAAATGTTGTACTCATTTCTTTGAACGAACACTGGCACAAAAAATTAAAACTTCTTAACTTACCATTCGTGCTCAGCATAAGTTCAAAGCAATGGCACAAGAAAATTTCCCAAGTTACATAGTACGAAATATACTAGAATCAAGCGTAACACAATGACAACAACAGAATTCATAATACATATCATAATAGAGATGTCCAGAATACTTAGTCCATCATACATAATATCACCTCCCAAAATATATAATAGTATACATACCATAATACTTCTAGCTCCTGGTAGTCCAAAGCTACATGTTCCAAAACCCCAAAATATGGAGAAAGATAAGAAAGCTGCTACAGTCCATGAAACCTAACCTGCGAACAATCCTCAACCTGACTCGATGTAACACCCCGTGAATTCTATAACGTTAAGCTTCACGAATTGAAGTATAATTAATTATAAATTATGAAATCAAGGGAAATGGGTTACGCCATTGCGTTCGTCTCGAAATTCTGCTTGAGATAGAGTTCAAGTTTGTGTAAAACGGATATCGTATGAAGAAGATATGGACGAACGAAGTTGGGCGAAAAACCAGAAAACGGGTCAGAATGCACTGGCGCACTTGGGAAGTGCGCCAGAACAGAAATGAACTGGCGCACTTGGGAAGTGCACCAGTACATTTTTAGCCTGGCGCACCTGCCAAGTGCGCCCAGGTCAGATTGACCTGCTGGTCAGGCCCTGGCTGGCCTGATCAGGGTCTGGTCGAATTCTGATGCTTGGCTGAGTCACTAGGGCTTACGTGTCACCTTTTGAATAGCTCTTTGAACTTTGTATGGTCTAGATTCCTCCTATCTTCATCCGACGGCTCAAAACAATTTAAAATTCTATAAATACAACTCAAGTCTAACCATAAATTCACACAAATAATAGAATACAAAAGCCGTCATGCTGCTGGAGAGGAACTAGGAATGGCCGTCAATTAGAAAGCCTAGAGACAAGCCAACAAGCCTAAGAGACGAATCAAATTAAAAGAAGATCAAAGCTTAATCAAATCATTCAACGCAACTTTGCTACCCAAAGGAGAACATCTCCAAATCAGAATAACAGAAATCAGAAAACAATAATTCATCACACGTTGTAAGTATAGTGACCTTTCAAAATATGAATAAAAGCTGTGATGTGATTCGATGTAAATGAAAATAGAATCGTGTTGTTATAATCTTTGTGAATTGTGATGGTTCTATCATGACTTGTGTATTGATGTTTGTGGCATAAATTAATTGATGCAAGCCTATTGAACAATTGTATATGAAAAACAATGGCACTTGCAAGCTTGTGGCAAAAACTAGAAATTTATCCCTTTTTGTATATGTTGATGGCATGGACTATGTATATTCCCTTAGTCTAAATTAGAATTTGTGTAAACATGTTATAGACCTTTTATGCCTACATGACCCAAAACCTATGATATCATCCTTATGTTTATTGGCAAGTATAATTAGATCTATGTTTGCAAGTATAATTGGATCTATGTTTCATAAACTATGTAAGTTCATGTTTATTTGCAAAATATAATTGGTTATATGTCAAACATCGTTTGGGTTTCATAAACTATGCAAGTTCATGTTGAAATAGGCTATATGATTAGATGTAAAAATTGTACATTTTTGTGAATATACAACATGCTAGTTTTGTGGTCGATATTATGCCAAGTTAACATGTTTAAACACAAGTTTGTATTTGCCTAAAACTATGCCATTTCATATGTCACCTACTTAGTCATACTTTGATTCGAATGCAAGTTCACATGACCCATGTTATATGTTAGTTGAATCGCCAAATTGCAAGTTCATGCGCCACACACCTTTATGTATTACATGTTCATGATTTCCCCTTTTCCTCACGTTTATAAAGTTGGGCTGAATTGTGACAAGCCCAACACATGTTATAACGTTGCGAACAAACGGGGGTAATAACGTTGGGTGTAAAATATGAAAATATATGTTGGCATGTTTGGCACATGCCAATGATTATGACACATAAGCGGTATGAATTGAAATACCCAAAAATAAAGGATATGACATTTACATATAGTTGAAAAGTAATAAAATATGTAAATTTAGAAAACACGATATGCTTAACCCGAGGTTGGATTGAGTTGTGATGTAAACCTGCCCGGACCCGCCCGGCTGTCCAGTAGTCACAACAATACCTATCCAATGTGGGTGGTTAAGCATTGAGCCCAATAAGGACCCGAGGTTAGACTGAGCTACAGTGTAAACCTGCCCGGAACCGACCGGCATATCCAGTAACCGTAGCAATACATGTCTAATGTGAGTGGTCTGGTGCTCCTAAGAGGCTAAGGACAGATGGTAGGTTAAGTCAACTATAACACTTAACCAAATTCAACATGTTAACAAGAATTGATGGGTGGGGTTAGGTAAATACAGACACTTAACCACTTAACATGTTTGACTAGAAAATCCTGGTAACGAGGGACCCGTTTCAGCAGTAACCCAAAGTTAGGTATCAACGGTACCCTGAAACTAGGCAGGGTAGGGCACGATTACTGGGCTGATTGTAAGCGGTCAAACGACGGCGGTGGGTGCACAGTGCAGGTCTAACGGGGTGCGGGCGTGCACACACTCCGGAGCAGACAACCAGGGCACTGGGGACACCAGTAGTATAACCTATGTCTTATAGTTTGTGTCGCGGCCGCCACCATGGGTCTTGATACACCCCATGGTGGGACCAGCATAGGTATCTACAATTCTTGGGGGCCGTATGACACATGTTAACGCGAGTAGGAGCCGGTCTTTAATAAGAATGGGGATCACTTCACCCTCTCCATGGGGTGCCAGTTAGAATAAACTCGAGTAGGTGCAGAGATATAGTATGGGTGTGATAGTACATTCGACACTTTCTTAGCCTGTGACACTTTCCTATTTTTAGTTTATATCCATCATATCCTTTTCTTATTCACATATTGAAGAGTTACTAGATTTACTTAGGCTTTATGTCTGACCCTATTTTCTTTTCGTCTTCTTTTCTTTCGTTTCCCCCCCAGGTCCACAGGGAGGAAACAGCTCAACTCAGTCAGGCTCTTTACAAGCACCAAGAACGTAAATGTATGATTTGGATATTTCTTGCTCGGATAATGGCTTTGGATATCACTATGGGGATTTTTGTCACTTTATTTATGTTTTCATGCTTCTTTAATAATCAAGCCAGTTATGAGGTTGTAATGTTGAAAGTATTTTGAGACAATTATGGGAATCTTTGTTCGATACACGTATTGATGAAATAAAAGTTTGTTTGGTTTCCGCTGTTTTAAATATGTGTATTTATATCTGTCTTGAGTTCATCTGTGGCTTTTACTTATAAACCTCCACCAAAGTTAAGGCATTCCCTTTTGTGAGTGACCTTAATGGAGGTGGGGTGTTTCACTTGGTATCAGAGCATAGGTTTACCAGATTTTTTGAAAATTGTTTTCAAAAAGAAAGTTTAAAGAAGCATTTTTTTAGAAAAAAAAATGTTATATTTATAAAAAGACAAAATCCCCCAAAGCCATGTGCCCTATCTATCCTTCTCTATCCTTCATTTTGAATCTTTCCTTTCTGTTTCAGCATGTCTGGAGACCTTAACCTTCCGGAAGGAGTGCCGATTCCCGGCTGGTTTAGGAGGTACTTAGAAGCAAGGGCCAATGGCGCGGGCCCAGCAGACATCCCTCCTCCAGTGGCCGCGGTTCCTCCTCCTCCGCCTCCTCTTGGAAATGCCTTTGCAAAAACATGTAGAGACTTCAAGGCTATGGGTGGAAAAGACTTTTATGGGACAGAATCTTTTGTTGGAGTAAGAAACTGGTTAAAGGAGACTGAGGATTTATTTGTCATCTTTGGAGTGGATGACAGGCAAAAGATACAACTTGCGGTGTGGTTACTTAAGGATGAAGCTTCCTATTGGTGGGAAGTTACTAATGCTCAGAGGGCGGTGGAAACATGGGAAGACTTCAGGACAAGGTTTGAGATTAAATTCCTTTCCCAAGCCGAAAGAAGCCTGCAAATGGAAAAGTTTCTAACTCTGAAACAGGGAAGCATGATGATCAGGGAATATGTTAATCAGTTTAATCAGCTGGCCAGATTTGGGCTAGACTTAGTAAATACCCAACACAAGAAGGCACTTCGCTTCGTCAAGGGCTTGAATGAGCCTCTACACAGCCTTGCCATGACCCATGTATCCACGGGTGCGACTTATGAAAGCCTGGTGGACATGGCGTTGCTACACGAGGAAGACCACGGCAAGAAAGAAACTAAGGGGGAAGAGAAGAAAGAAGGTCTACAAGCAAAGAAAACATACTTCAAGAAAGGAGGGAAGAACAATAAGCCCCGTGAGAAGAGAAGGTGCAATTTCTGTGGCATTGTGGGCCATATATCAAAAGACTGCCGGAAAAGGAAGGCGAAGATGGGTGGTTGCTTCCATTGTGGAGAAACTGGACACCAAGCTAAGGACTACCCAAAGAAGAAAGGGCAGGGACAGAAAGCCGGATCCACTTCAGGGGGCCAGGTTCATGCGCTAGTGGCACCTCAGTAGGAACGAGGTAGTAATATTTCTGTAGAAAGTGTAGTCTATCTTTATGATCATCCAGTTCGTACACTTTTTGACTCTGGTGCATCACACTCTTTTATTTCATCTGCCTTAGTAGAATCTCTGCATCTAGACACTAGTATGGTAGAAGATCCCTTAGTAGTTTGAAATCCAATTGGGGGCTCCGCTTACTTGTCAATGGTTTGTTTGGGTTTGAAAATCTCTATTCTCAGCGTTGAGTTTAGTTGTAGTGCCTTTGTTTTGGGCTTCTCGGGATATGGTTTGATCTTAGGCATGGACTGGTTATCCAGTAATAGTGCCATTCTTGACTGTGAGAAAAGAGTAGTTAGACTCTTGACTCGGCTTGGTAACACTCTAGAAATTTCTTGTAATCCCTTGAATGTTGTTATGCTTAGTTATCTAGAGTCGCTTGATGCTTCTGATGAGAATTTGCAATCAGTTAGAGTAGTCCGAGAATATCCGGATGTCTTTGAGGAAGTGAAAGGCTTACCTCCGAGGCGGGAAATAGACTTCCGCATATATCTTGTGGATAACGCAAAGCCTGTAGCTTTACCTGTCAGACATATGGCTCCAAGGGAGAGAAAGGAGCTCAGTAAGCAGGTTAAAGAACTTCTCGAAAAGGGGTTCATTAGACGGAGCATTTCGGAATGGGGTGCTCCAGTGGTGTTCGCAACCAAAGCAGACGGTTCGCTTCGCCTTTGCGTCGACTATAGGGAGTTAAACAAATTGACCAAGAAAAATAGGCACCCTCTTCCCCGAATCGACGATTTGTTTGATCAGCTTGTAGGTGCGACGGTCTTCTCCCAACTTGATCTGGCAACTGGGTTCCATCAGCTAAGAGTAGCTGAAGACAGCATTGATAAGACAGCGTTCAGAACCCCAGACGGTTTCTTCGAGTGGCTTGTCATGCCTTTCGGCTTGACAAATGCACCCGCTTATTTCGTAGACCTAATGAGCAGGGTGTTCATAGAATTCCTCAACAAATTTGTGGTTGTCTTCATAGATGATATCTTAATCTTCTCAAAGAGTGAGGAAGAACATGCTCAGCATTTGAAAGAAATCATGGATACTCTCCGTGCACATCAACTAAAAAGCCAAATTCTCCAAGTGTCACTTCTGGAGAAAAGAAGTAAGGTTTCTTGGGCATATAGTGTCCAAAGAAGGGTTGGCTGTGGACCCCGCGAAAGTGGTGCTAGTACAAGATTGGAAGACACCAAGAAATGCAACCGAAGTTCGAAGCTTTCTTGGGCTAGCCGGTTTTTATCGAAAGTTTATTAGGGATTTCGCGAAAATCTCAGCCCCACTCACAAGGCTAACAAAGAAGAATCTGGCGTTCGCTTAGGATTTGGACTGTGACATTGCTTTCCAGCGATTAAAAAGGGCTGTCACAACAGCCCCAGTTCTGACCTTGCCAGATGGAAGAAAAATGTTCACAGTATACACGGATGCATGTAGAACGGGACTAGGCGCTGTTCTAATGCAAGAAGGAAGGGTAATAGCTTATGGCGGAAGACAATTGAAAATTCATGAAAAGAACTACCCAACCCACGATCTTGAGTTGGCCGCCATCGTCTTTGCACTTAAGTCTTGGCGCCATTATCTCCTAGGTGAGAAGTTTGAATTATACACTAACCATAAATCGTTGAAATATCTCTTCTCCCAGAAGGATCTTAACTTGAGGCAGCCAAGGTGGATGGAGTTTCTTGCCTCATATGATTTTGAAATTTCCTATACTCCCGGAAAAGGCAACGTGGTAGCAGATGCGTTGAGCCGAAAGAAACTGACCCTGGGCCCTCTCTTTGTGGAAAGGCAAAACTTGGAGTATATAGCCAGTTTTAACTTTAGGCCCTCCTCGGATTTTGTACCGGGTTTGTTAGCATCTCTCGAAGTACGCCCCACTCTCTTAGACTCAATAGGGGCAGCACAACGTGAAGACCCTCAGCTTGTTGATGTGATTGATAAACTTATTAGAGGTGAGACTTCTAGTCACCTCAGTAGATACGCCATCGATGATAAGGGTTGGCTGAGACGAGATGGAAGATTATGCGTCCCACAAGCAAGGGAGTTAACAAAGAAGGTTCTCGAGGAAGCGCATCATTCCAAGATGACTATACACCCTGGCGGTGATAAGATGTACAAGGATATAAAAAGGACTTTCTTTTGGAACGGCATGAAGCAGGACGTGGCAGATTTCGTTTCTAAGTGCATGACCTGCCAACGGGTCAAGGCGGAACAAAAGAAGCCTGGAGGACTACTTCACCCTCTAAAGGTCCCACAGTGGAAGTGAGATAGCATTTCAATGGACTTCATTGATGGACTGCCTAGGCCGAGGAGAGGCAACACTAGCATTTGGGTAATAGTGGATTAGCTTACTAAAAGCGCCCACTTTATACCTATCAAGAGTAGGAGGACTGCCGCATCTCGAGCATCTCTTTATCTCAAGGAAATAGTTCGACTCCATGGGGTACCCTCCAGCATTGTTAGTGACCGAGACCCTATCTTCACGAGTGAGTTTTGGCAGAGTCTGCAAGAAGTTGTAGGCACGCAGTTATGTTTGAGCACGGCCTATCACCCCCAAACAGATGGCCAGACGGAAAGGGTGAATAGAGTTTTAGAGGATCTTTTAAGACTTTGCGTTCTTGACTTTGGAGGGACGTGGGAGGATCACCTTCCTTTAGTGGAATTTGCCTACAACAACAACTACCAAGTTACCATCGGCATGGCACCCTTCGAAGCCTTGTATGGAAGACCGTGCAAATCACCAACTTGTTGGTGGGAGTCTACAGATAAGCTTATACTTGGGCCAGACATGATTCGAGAAACTTCAGAGAAAGTGGACCTGATACGTAGGAGAATGAAGACAGCCCAAGACAGACAGAAATCCTACGCCGACAAAAGAAGGACCGACCTTGAGTTTGAGGTTGGGGACAAGGTTTTCCTTAAGGTATCCCCTTTAAGGAACGTCGTTCGCTTAGGATCCGCAGGAAAGCTAGCACCAAGATTTGTAGGACCGTTCCCTATCATCGAGAAGATTGAGAAAATGGCTTATAGAGTAGATCTGCCTCAAAGATTGGCTGGAATTCACAACGTCTTTCACGTTTCTCATCTCCGAAAATGTCTACATGAATCAGCGGAAGTGGTGGAGCCAAGCATTCTAGAAGAAGCCGAAGTGGAACGCGAAGAAACTGTGAGGAGAGTTCCAACTCGAATCGTAGGAACTGAAATCAAAAAGCTACGCAACCGCGAAGTGAAGCTCGTTAAGGTTCATTGGAGCGACGCCGAGGAAGACGCGACTTGGGAAACTGAGGACAGAATACGCGCTGCCTACCCTCTTCTTTTTGAGGGTACATCTTTGACCTCTCTTTTTCTTAAGTTATGCTTGTATCTATCTTTTTAGGTATATCTCCTCGATATTATCCTTTATCCTTAGGTAGAAACCCCTTTGGATGTAAACATGTATTTGAAACATGTTATGGTTGATGGCTGCAAGTGGTTGCTCGTGGATGCATATACACACACAACCTAGGTCTTAGATCGGCTCAATCACTTCATATTTCATATGCATATATGTATTCTTATTTGAATATGGTTGGAAACTTGAAATGTTGTCATATGGTCGTCGCATTTGTATGAATAGTTGTGCACTCATGCAGAATTATGAGTAGGAAAAATTTGCATACATAATGGATTCATGACACTTACATGATTCGCATTAAGGAGGTCAACTGAATCAGTAGACCGTCTGATTTCTGCATTAGATAAGGACATGTACACACACTATGCTTATGATCATGAAGCATTAGAAGTATTTTAAGAACAGTGCATGCCTGTGTTTGTTGGTTGAGTAGATGGACTGTTGGATGGTAGGATATACATTCTTCCTAACTTGAAGATTTCGGGGACGAAATCCTTTTAAGTGGGGGAGAATGTAACACCCCGTGAATTCTATAAAGTTAAGCTTCACGAATTGAAGCATAATTAATTATAAATGATGAAATCAAGGGAAATGAGTTACGCCATTGAGTTCGTCTCGAAATTCTGCTTGAGATAGAGTTCAAGTTTGCGTAAAACGGATATCGTATGAAGAAGATATGGACAAACGAAGTTGGGCGAAAAACCAGAAAACGGGTCAGAATGGACTGGCGCACTTGGGAAGTGCGCCATAACAGAAATGAACTGGCGCACTTGGGAAGTGCGCAAGTAATTTTTTAGCCTGGCGCACCTGCCAAGTGCGCCCAGGTCAGATTGACCTGCTGGTCAAGCCTTGGCTGGCCTGATCAGGGTCTGGTCGAATTTTGATGCTTGGCTGAGTCACTAGGGCTTACGTGTCACCTTTTGAGTGGCTCTTTGAACTTTGTATGGTCTAGATTCCTCCTATCTTCATCCGACGGCTCAAAACAATTTAAAATTCTATAAATACAACTCAAGTCTAACCCTAAATTCACACAAATAATAGAATACAAAAGCCGTCATGCTGCTGGAGAGGAACTAGGAATGGCCGTCAATTAGAAAGCCTAGAGACAAGCCAACAAGCCTAAGAGACGAATCAAATTAAAAGAAGATCAAAGCTTAATCAAATCATTCAACGCAACTTTGCTACCCAAAGGAGAGCATCTCCAAATCAGAATAACAGAAATCAGAAAACAAGAATTCATCACACGTTGTAAGTATAGTGACCTTTCAAAATATGAATAAAAGATGTGATGTGATTCGATGTAAATGAAAATAGAATCGTGTTGTTATAATCTTTGTGAATTGTGATGGTTCTATCATGACTTGTGTATTGATGTTTGTGGCATAAATTAATTGATGCAAGCCTATTGAACAATTGTATATGAAAAACAATGGCACTTGCAAGCTTGTGGCAAAAACTAGAAATTTATCCCTTTTTGTATATGTCGATGGCATGGACTATGTATATTCCCTTAGTCTAAATTAGAATTTGTGTAAACATGTTATAGACCTTTTATGCCTACATGACCCAAAACCTATGATATCATCCTTATGTTTATTGGCAAGTATAATTAGATCTATGTTTGCAAGTATAATTGGATCTATGTTTCATAAACTATGTAAGTTCATGTTTATTTGCAAAATATAATTGGTTATATGTCAAACATCGTTTGGGTTTCATAAACTATGCAAGTTCATGTTGAAATAGGCTATATGATTAGATGTAAAAATTGTACATTTTTGTGAATATACAACATGCTAGTTTTGTGGTCGATATTATGCCAAGTTAACATGTTTAAACACAAGTTTGTATTTGCCTAAAACTATGCCATTTCATATGTCACCTACTTAGTCATACTTTGATTCGAATGCAAGTTCACATGACCCATGTTATATGTTAGTTGAATCGCCAAATTGCAAGTTCATGCGCCACACACCTTTATGTATTACATGTTCATGATTTCCCCTTTTCCTCACGTTTATAAAGTTGGGCTGAATTGTGACAAGCCCAACACATGTTATAACGTTGCGAACAAACGGGGGTAATAACGTTGGGTGTAAAATATGAAAATATATGTTGGCATGTTTGGCACATGCCAATGATTATGACACATAAGCGGTATGAATTGAAATACCCAAAAATAAAGGATATGACATTTACATATAGTTGAAAAGTAATAAAATATGTAAATTTAGAAAACACGATATGCTTAACCCGAGGTTGGATTGAGTTGTGATGTAAACCTGCCCGGACCCGCCCGGCTGTCCAGTAGTCACAACAATACCTATCCAATGTGGGTGGTTAAGCATTGAGCCCAATAAGGACCCGAGGTTAGACTGAGCTACAGTGTAAACCTGCCCGGAACCGACCGGCATATCCAGTAACCGTAGCAATACATGTCTAATGTGAGTGGTCTGGTGCTCCTAAGAGGCTAAGGACAGATGGTAGGTTAAGTCAACTATAACACTTAACCAAATTCAACATGTTAACAAGAATTGATGGGTGGGGTTAGGTAAATACAGACACTTAACCACTTAACATGTTTGACTAGAAAATCCTGGTAACGAGGGACCCGTTTCAGCAGTAACCCAAAGTTAGGTATCAACGGTACCCTGAAACTAGGCAGGGTAGGGCACGATTACTGGGCTGATTGTAAGCGGTCAAACGACGGCGGTGGGTGCACAGTGCAGGTCTAACGGGGTGCGGGCGTGCACACACTCCGGAGCAGACAACCAGGGCACTGGGGACACCAGTAGTATAACCTATGTCTTATAGTTTGTGTCGCGGCCGCCACCATGGGTCTTGATACACCCCATGGTGGGACCAGCATAGGTATCTACAATTCTTGGGGGCCGTATGACACATGTTAACGCGAGTAGGAGCCGGTCTTTAATAAGAATGGGGATCACTTCACCCTCTCCATGGGGTGCCAGTTAGAATAAACTCGAGTAGGTGCAGAGATATAGTATGGGTGTGATAGTACATTCGACAGTTCCTTAGCCTGTGACACTTTCCTATTTTTAGTTTATATCCATCATATCCCTTTCTTATTCACATATTGAAGAGTTACTAGATTTACTTAGGCTTTATGTCTGACCCTATTTTCTTTTCGTCTTCTTTTCTTTCGTTTCCCCCCCCCCTTAGGTCCACAGGGAGGAAACAGCTCAACTCAGTCAGGCTCTTTACAAGCACCAAGAACGTAGATGTATGATTTGGATCTTTCTTGCTCAGATAATGGCTTTGGATGTCACTATGGGGATTTTTATCACTTTATTTATGTTTTCATGCTTCTTTAATAATCAAGGCAGTTATGAGGTTGTAATGTTGAAAGAATTTTGAGACAATTATGGGAATCTTTGTTTGATACACGTATTGATGAAATAAAAGTTTGTTTGGTTTCCGCTGTTTAAAATATGTGTATTTATATCTGTCTTGAGTTCATCTGTGGCTTTTACTTATAAACCTCCACCAAAGTTAAGGCATTCCCTTTTGTGAGTGACCTTAATGGAGGTGGGGTGTTTCACTCGAGGATTGTAAAAATAAATCACACGGGTCAGACTATTTCTAGTGTGAGTGAAGTATGAATCTATGGACATCAGAATTTGATAACAAAAGACGAATGATGCCACATGTATAAGTCAACATGAGGCGTATGAATGTCACAACAGTTTAGCATAATCATCACATTAAATAAGCCATAATCCCAGGCATCTGCATTGTATGTAACTCAATACAATACCAATACAATTATCATATGTAGAACAATATGATAATATAAAAAGTACACACATAGATTAATAGTTATAGGCATTATATGTATTTGTTCGGTAAGAAAATGATTTATTGGCGATAAAGAATTTGTTGAAAGCTAACCGACAGTGGATTTTGATAAAGACGTCAAATTGATTGATAGAAAGTTTGTGATCTGACCTTTCAGCTAGAAAATTGCCAAGCTTTCGACAAACCCTTGGAATTCATATTAAATGATATTTCTCTGGATTTTCCAGTGCTTTCCCCGGCCGCTTATGTTGAGATAACAAGATCTCAAAAGGTGGCGACAAAGAATTCTCCTTTTTCCATAAACCCACCGAAAGGCCTGGATAGAAAACTTATAAAAGGATAGGAAGTACTTCGAGCATATAGTGAAAGAAGACGCCAATCGTCGCATTTGTGGCTAAGCTTTTGAAAGAAGAATTGTATAACTTTCAAAAACAAAACGCTGAATTGAAAGAGCAAATAAGCTCGTTTCGAGGACAAATTAGGGCTTTCAACAGGGCGAACGCAACCTAAATATCCTCCGTTGATGGCGCCGGTAAGGTTAGAGAGAAAGTGGCGTCGCTCAAAAATATTACTCCAAATTTCTTTGAAATTCATTTCTCACTCGGTGTTATCATAGATTCTGATGGAGAAATTCAAGAAATTGTGATTTTTCAATGCAAATTTTTACCTGCTTGTGGTTACAATGTTGGTATTGTTGGGGTCTTATAGTTATTTTCTTTAATCATTCAGTGGTTGGCTTTGTAATATGCTTTTTGTTTTAGGTATGGCTTATGCGAAAGTTTATTATAACTTTTGTAGGCCAGTAGCCTAAATATGCATGCACACAGATTGAGGAAGCTACCTATGGAAGGTCAATAATGGTTCTCCTGTTTTGAAACTTCGAGGCCTAGGTTAAGATAGAAATCCAGAATCCGACTTCTGAAGTGAACAAATCCCCTTTTTCTAGTTCAAGAAACCCGGATTAGGGTAATAAGGAAAGAAGAAGCCCCTTTCGGCTTAATGAACCCAGAACTGGGTAGTAAGGAACAACGAAGCCTCTTTCGGCTTATTAGACTAGATTTAGCGATAAAGAAGAACAAAGCCTCTTTCAGCTTAATAGACCCAATTCGGGCAATAAGGAAGAACGAAACCTCTTTTGGCTTAATATACCCAGATTCGGTCAATAAGGAAGAACGAGGCCTCTTTTGGCTTAATAGACCTAGATTCGTGCAATAAGCAAGAACAAAGCCTCTTTCAGTTTTTACGAAGCCATCTTTGACTTTTTAAGTGAAACTCAGAATGTCCTCTTCTGGTTTAGCTACGAAAGCGGTTTCGATTTTTATTTATTTTTAGCCATTATAGGCATTTTATAAAGCAGAGACTTTGGTGTGGTTTAGTGCTCCTTTTGGCCTTTCGGTCCCTTCTTTGGGATAGGACATAAATAAAGGCAATTGGTGCTTATCCCGGAAGCTGAGGCAGGGCTTGGTCAAATTATGATCAGAGGCAGAGCATGCTTCCTTCAGAGTCGGGCGCATGTCCCCTAGCTTACCTGTAGCGTCCACCCCAAGATCCACCCTAATAAAGAGCATTACTAGATAATGTCATCTATTAGAATGTAGAATAGAGCTGGTTAGCAGTGACCACTCTTAGATTTTCATCAGCATGTCTTAAGTACGTCGATAAAAGTGGTCACTGGTTTTCTTTCAAGAGGCTCGACATAATTGACACTTAAGTTATACAATTCCATGGTGGCAACAAGTACATAATATTACAACGTCAGAGTACAGCAAATACATATGCTATAAAATAAATGGTTATACAGCCATTACTTTTGTAACACAGTACAAGTAAGCAAAAGGAAAACAAGGCTACTCAGAACTCGACTGGAAGCTGTTACAGAAAAGATAATCCAGAATTTGCCTAACCAAATCTGAAGCACAACAACTACACCTGAAACAACTCGGTCTGACCCGAGGAATACCCATATGGGTCAGTCTAGCTTACAAATCAGTATTACAAAGGTGAAATCAGTCAAATACTAATTTCGTTCCTTAAGAAAGGAGTCTCAAGACACAGGTTTATAAGGAAACTCTGATACAATGATTTCCTATCCATCAGAAAGGAATGTCCCACAAACAGGTCAATGAAACACGCATTCATAAGTCCAAAAGATTAGAATAAGGTAGTACGAGCGAGAACAAAAAATGCATTTGAACACTGCCTTTGCACGAATAACCTGAACTCCATGGCTAGGGTAATCAACACTTGGAATCACATAACTCGAATGGAAGATTCTACTATTACAGAAATCACAAGGTGAAATCATAACCCAAGAAGTTCACTGTTCGCAGAATCATAAAATCATGAACTCACGGAATCTTTAAAACATGAAGTCACGAAATTACTGAAACAGAAAAACACGGAATCACTGAAACTCTATTAGGAGTTTAAAACCACCAACGTAATCACCATAAATAATGATAATAATTACAATGGTGAAATCAGTGATAAACACAAAACACTGAAATACAGATTATAGATCCATCATAGAATATCAGGCTGAAGCTATGCCAGCACGTGTTATTACACATAATATCATAAAGCCATAGCCGTTACTATATCACACAGAAAGATACCCGGATGACTCGAAGGTCCACAGAGTTCACACAGGTTTTCACACAGGACCGACCCGAAGGTCCACAATGAATTCACACAAGATTGACCCAAAGGTCTGGTACTGGCGGTCACACAGGAATGTGTCACAGACTCCGAAAAGTGATAATTATTCGCCTATACCACGCGTCATCACTTAACGGTGCACACACTATAAGTCAACTTCACACCACAAAACACGGAAATCAAAAGAAATTCCTAAAACACTGAATAACACAAAGGGTAATAGAGGTCATGGGAAAACACTAAGATTATTACTTCGATTGGACGAATCTGGGATTAAATAAAACCGTATATCGCCACGTCCCACACCGCGGGTTACGTGACATTATTTTATCACCAACATATCCTTTCGAATAGTACAGATGTGTTGGTTTTAAAATAAAAACATACTATATGAAAATAGTTTTCAAAAACTTAGCTTATCGAAAAATATTTGAAATTCGTATTGTTTGAAAATTCTTGTTTAAAATGATATTCTAATAAATTTAAATATTTTGTAAAAGCAATATTTAATTTTAAAAAATGTATTTTCTTGTTGTAAACATTTTAAAAACCATTTATAAAAGTCGTGCATGTGTAATAGAATCACATGAAATATCATTGAAAGGGTATATGAATAAGGTTACCAAAATCACTGGAAAACAAAAAGCAGCATTGCTTCTTTACTGCTGAAAATTACCACAAATTCCCCACTTAAATTCATGAAACTTTTAGCAAAATCGATTAGTGTGGAAATAACATCATAAAAATGTCAACACATATTAGAAAATCATCCAAAAATGCACTGGAACATGCAACAAGAGACTCAGAAATGGTATTTTCTTGACGAAATACCAACTTCGGGATTGAATACGGATGAATAAAAGAACCCATGAAAATTGGAATGCAACAACTAGGGAAAATTGTGAATATGCTGCATATATAATTTCTTCATTTCATTAAGAATTGAAGAAGATACATAACTCTAAACATGAGCTTTTGTCAAGATTTTAACTAAAAATGGTATTATCTCGACGAACTATCAACTTCGGATTTGAATGCGGATGATCAAAACAACCCAAAAATAAATAAAAATTAGTATGCAACAACTAGAGAATATTTTGAATATATTGCAAAAAAAAACATCCAAATAATCAAGGATCGCAAAATTATGATAGCCCTAAATTGGACTTTGGACGTGATTCAGCTCAGAAGTATATTGAACATAAAAGCAAGGAAAGTTGCTTATTTTCCATTCGACAAAAATAAAACTTATATTGATAACTCAAGAAGTAATCTAGAGAGAGTGAGTCTATCGACTCACCTTGCATGGACTTCTTTGGTATCCAAAACCTCACAGCTATTAACATCAACCTCAAGCCAAATAACCAAAAACATGCCAGATTTTCATCCCTAGTGTAGTGTGAATTCGACATAGCGAAGTTCAATATTTTATTACGAAAATTTTATTTAAGGGGCGAGTATGAGTTATGAGAAATATATCCAAATTTCGTATTTTTTTGATATGTCTACAATTACTTATGATTTTCTAATCATTATGCGTTTTCTGTCTAGATTTACCTTTAAAAGCTTTTTGAAATCACAACAAATAACATATCAAAACTCAATAAAAATTTATGAAATTTTGTAAAAAGATGTTGGAACATGTAGTGAATAACATATAGAAATTAGGAAATTTTAAACATAATATGAATTTAATTCGGATATTATGGTAAAGAGAGCTAGAGATTTCAAAATTTGGCAACGCACAATATCCTCAACATTTGTCATCACCAATTATATTTTTCCATAATATAAATACATGTTACTCATTATAAGCAAAGTTAAGAGACTATTGAACTCACCTACAAACTATGAAAGCAAATAATTTCGATTTAATACTTGAAAACCCTCTTCAATCTTGCCTCCTCTCCATGATTTATCAACCAAAAAATAAAGCTCAATCTAACAATAGTTTAACCCTCCAAAGTTGATCAAAATAGGGCTTTGAAAATTTTCAATGAAGTATACACGTGTTGAGAAGCCAGATTTAAAGTTTCATGATTTTTGGATATATATTTGCTTTTCATGAATTTTGGAAGAGAGACCATTTCTAGGTATTCACCGGGAAGAAGAAAGAGAAAGGAAAAATACGTGTCTTCCCTAAGTAATCTCAAGAAAACCCTAAATAAAAAAGGCAAGTTGAATAAACATCCATTTTAGCCCAAAAACCACGCTTAATGTATTAATTAACATAATGACACCATTTTAAGTATTAAACACATATTTAACACTTAATTAAACACACCCAACACAACATAATCCACTTAACACATAAACACAAACACTAATCAAGTTATGTTAAATTTTATAATTCAACACTCAAATAAAATACACAAATGCATGTATCCCAAATTTAAATATTAATATAACAAAAATGCATTAATAATATGTTTAACAACAATAATCACTTTATCTTTTAAAACACACATATATTTGTACAACAAAATTGTTGCACACTTTATTAATTTAACAACTTAAGTTTATCAATGATAACAAAATATTCTCAATCTACAAATATTGATTTACAATCAATATTTATAATTTAATCAATTTATTGATTATTATTTAAAGCCACAAATTTACTTTTACAATCCAAAGTTGAATTGTCACTTAAATTCACTAACATAGTTTTAAACACAATTTCTTAACTAACATTATTATCAAAATACATCTTATATTTAAAACCTCGAATTAGTAATTTAATAGTTTCAACCAAAAATTTATCCCTTGATATTGAAAATATATTCTTTATTGAATATTGATTCCCAATCAATATTATAAATTTTCAGTATCCCCTAAACCATTTAATAAAAGTCTGGAATTTATATGTTAGAATAAATCCCCATCTAAAACAAGTTATATAATTTATTCCAATTACTCAATCTAGAAATGCTCAAAACCCAAATTTCTTATTTAAGCACGATACGATTTGGTCTTGCAAGCCCGTATCACCAACAAATTATCTTCAAGGAAAACACATTAAATATGTACTTCCCGGTTATCCGAAAATCCAGGTTGTCACAGACTCCCCCCTTAAATAAATTGTGTCCTTGCAATTTGTTAAGATTAAAACCTCCTCAATATTTTCTGCGAGTTACTTATCTTAATTTTATTTCTCAAGGACTTCTCGATTGAGGAAGCTACCCTATGGAATTTTAAGTTTTCCAACATGTTGAATTTTAACACTAACTCCTCTCATTTGAATTTACCCAAATTTTAGTCAAAGTTTTAATCTCATTCATTAACTGATTATTATCAAGCTTTAAACAAAACAACTTACCTTTCATAAGGCATATTTTGAAGTGCACACTCAAGATTTTTACTCCCACATCATTACTTGATGCTACCTTGCCATCAAAGTTATTTATAATTTTCTCAATTATGGTTGTTACTTGGATCTTTAACATCAAATAGCCTCGCCATTCCCTGGGGTTTATATCTAATTCAATGGCGGTAACTTGTCAAGTGAATGAAACTATGAATGTGTATCCCAAAAATGACGCACTTGTTTCAGAAAATTGTATATTTAAAACATTATTATACCCAATTCACTTTAATTTCTCATTCACAATTAGATTAGAATAGTATTAAACCACTTAATTTTCATCAATTCTTCTTAACAATTGGTTGTGAAGTCGATGTATCATTATCATCGCCTCGCCAAAATTCCCATATTTTGCATCCCACATTGTGGTTTAAAATTATCCTAACTGTATAATCCCATATTTTATTTTATTTTATCAAATTTCACTTTACTACTCATCTTCAGTGTTAGATAGCCCCAAATAAGTGTTTAAGATGAATCTATCGATATAGTTAATCGGACGTATGGACCAGAACCCTTAAGACACTCATCAGACCATTCAATACATAAGATGATCACCAATTTAAATTCACACATGGGTTGTTTTATTATTACACATCAACAACATTTTCAGTTTTACCGAAATAAACAACCCACATTCCCAAATTTTCAATTTAATCATTGGGTTAAAATGCAACTAACTTATCAACATATGTAATATGCTTTTTTCCCATCCTTTACCCCATGATTAATTACATCAAAATTTATCACAACCGAAGCGATTCACCTGCTTCCGCAGTGTAACTCTAAATTAATTTATTTCGAAATGTTCTCTACTTAAAGTGAAATAATTTTTAAATTTTTGGTCTAAAAAAATCTATCATATTCCCTTGTTAAACCTAACACTTAACTCAAACATCAAGGACAGGGTAAAAAAAAGTTTTCTTGAAACTTCAACCAAAAGATTTAAACTCAAAAGATTAAAGGATGGAAGGATTCATTTATCAAATCCCACTAGAGAAGAGCTATCAACGAAATGCTATGGAATAAACTTCTTATTCCTAGGTGTATTCCCCCAACCACAAAGTTCCCTACGAGTCACAGATAAGGATGACAAAGAAGCAATAGAGCAAACACGATTGTTATCTTTCCACGTTGTAACACATGTACTATTATGGTTCTTCTCTGTGTCAAGCATACTTTTTTCTGAGCCTCTGCTCTGATACCATTTGTAAACAGTATCTATCCTGCGTGTCCATCCTCGGTACCTCAACACCCTAGTTTTACGGCCAGCCTCTCGACTGTAGCACACAATTATCAACCCTAAACGGGACGCATATGGTAAGAGTCAATGCTTCGCCACTGATCACAAGGCGAGAATCCCTATCACGCAGATCACAAACAAATTAGGACTGGTTAGGGCGACAACTCGTAGATTTTCATAAGCAATCTTAAGTAAGTCGATATAAGTGTTCGTTAATTTTCTTTCAAAAGGCTCGACATACTTAACACTTACGTAATACAATTCCACGGTGGCTAAAGATCAACGAAGAAGACCATACATGTGTATGCACAATCACAATTCATCGAACAGTTACATAATATTACATCGTTAGAGTACAACAAATACATGTGTTACAATATAAATGGTTACACAGCCATTACTTATACAACACAATACAAGTATATAAAAGGAAGACATGGCTACTCAGAACTTGATTGGAAGTTGTTACTAAAAAGGTAGTTCAGAATTTGCCCAGCCAAATCCCAAGCACAACAACTACACCTGAAACAACTCGATCTAACCCTAGGAATCCATACACCGGTCAGTCTAGCTTACAAATTAGTACTACAAAGGTGAAATATTAGTCAAATACTAATTCCTTTCCTTAAGAAAGGAGTCCTAAGACACAGATTTACAAGGAAACTTCGATATATGATATCCTTTCCATCAGAAAGGAATGTTGTGCACATAGGTCAATGAAACACGTATTCATAAATCCATAAGATTAGAATAAGGTAGTATAAGAAATAACACAAAAGTTTCTTTATACACCGCCTTAACACGAATTACCTGACTCCACGGTTTGGGTAATCAACACCTGGAATCACATAACACGAATGAAAGATTCTGCAATTAAAGAAATCATAACCCAAGAAATTCACTATTCATAGAATCACGAAGTCATTGAATCTTTAAAACACAAAATCACTTAAATACAGAAACAAGAAATCAGTGGAACTCTATTAAGAGTATGAAACTACTAATGAAATCACCACAAAAAATGATAGTAATTACTATAGTGAAATCAGTGATAAATACAAACCACCAAAGCAAATATTATGGATCCATCACAGAATAACAAGCAGAAGCTATGCCAGCATGTGCTATTACACAGAATAGCTTAAAGCCATAGCCAGTACTATATCACATAGAAGGGTACTTGGATGACTCGAAGTTCCACAAAGTTCACACAGGAATAACCCATAGGTCTAGTACAGGGCGGTCACACAGGAATGTGTCACATACTCTCAGTCAATAACCCCAAAAAGTGATAATTGTGCGTCCCATACCACACATCATCACTTAACGGTTCACATACTATGTCAACTTCACACCACAAAACATGGAAATCATAAGGAATCCCAAAACACTGAATAACACAAAGGCTAATAGAGATCACAGGAAAACACAAAGATTATTACTTCAGTTGGATGGATATGAGATTAAATAGAACTGTATGCTGCTACGTCCCATGCCGCAGAGTATGCAACGTTATTTTATCACCAACAAATTATCTCTAGGAAAAACACATTAAATCTGTACTTCCCGGTTATCCATAAATCCGGGTTGTCATATTACCCGTCCCACCTTTAAAGGGCGCCTTAACGTGGCCCTTGGGAGCGGCTAAGGGCTTCGGTGCATTATCCTGGCCCTTGCGTGTGGATAATGGCTTATCCACCGCCCCTCTAGGAGTTGCCAGGTATATACCCTGGGTTTGGTGCCAAGCGCACGATTTTTCAGGGTTACCCTCTTCTCTTTTTAGGGGAAGGACCCAGGATATATCCAGGAATTTCTTACTAATGTCCACAAGAAAGGAATTCCTCCCCCGACCACGTAGAAATTCTTATTTTTGAAATTTTATTCATTCAGAAGATCATGCTTTGTGATAAAGTGTCATCACATTTACTCAACTTTCCATTGCGTATTATTTAAGTTTCCATCTCCTTACAAATCCGACGATCACTTTTTCCAATGCTCTGTACTAATTTGCTCCATATCAAATAACTTGATGGTAGAGGCAATAGTTTTTTCCCTTAGGTTTATCAGCTTTCGTATTCTTTTGAACTTTTTTGAGTTCTAGGACTACCGACAGGGTTTCCTTCGTAGAATATCCATGGTATGCCCCTTTTTGTTTTTGCTGAAATAATGCTAGTGCACATAAGCTTAAAACCTCGAACCTCATTCTTTAATTTGGTAAACAATTTGTCATCCTTTGCTAAGATCCTTTCATAGGTGAAGAGGGGTTTTAATCCAACGTGAAAGGGATTTGTACTCTAATTATCTAAGTCATAGGCTTTATCCTATGCTGATTGTGTTATTTTTAGTGCCCCAATTTCCAAACTGAGTCCTTTGTAAGTTGTTTTAATTTCATGGGATTAGCTAATTCATTCCTAATGCAAGTCTGACCTTGTATCGAGTCAGTTATTCCCCTTCTTTTTTTGTGAACTAGTCAAAGTTTTCCTTATCGTTCGAAGGGTCCTTGTTTTATCTTAATCACATTTTAAATCCATTTTATTATTTTCTAAATCACATCTTAAATCAATTTAACTTAATTTGATAAATTCCATTTGAATTAAGTCATTTAGATAAATTAAACTGCAATTGCATTTCTAACTTCTTTCTAAGAAATTTCTTAATTTTAAAGTAGTAAGAAAAAATATATATTTATATTAGTATAAAAATATATATTTATATTAAATTTAAAACTTCAAATAATATTAAATTAAAATAAAAGATTTGTTAAATTACTTATAAAATAATTTAAATTATACAAATTTTAAAAATAATATTATAACTTAAAATATAGTAAAATGGCTTTAGAATCAAAATATATTTATAATTTAGAAAAATACTTCTCAAAATAGGCTAATAGTGTCCGTATATAATTTTCTACCTAAGCCAAGAGATACAGATATGTATCATTTCAATCCTTGTTAAAAATTGAATCCTGGGTATATATTATTTCAATCCGCATCCCAAATTGATTCGTTCATTTTCTAAATCTATACAGTGGTTTGGGTATGCATCATTTTAACCTATAATGATTTTCCTAAATCTACAGGTACTTGCACTATGATAACACAAAACTAAAATATAACAATACTAATACGTCACATAGCAAATTCATATCACGTCATTTGTGTCAATAACAATCAAGACATGCCATATATGTCACAAATAAACATATATCATAAAGTAACACAATTTCATGTCATAATGCAAATTTAAATTTAACATAATAATCATATCAACGAAAAGAACCCTAACAATTCAATTTAACTATTTGTAGTGTTGAATCATAATTTCACAAAATGTTAGTCAAATAATCAATACCCAAGAAAATTTTAAAAGAAGAGAGTAGGGGGGTTTTGGCTAGGAAGTTGAATTCGGTTTTTTTACAAAGCTTACAAAAACAAAACAAAATGTTTGGTCATTTTGAATTAAAATTTTGGACCAACTAACCTCATAATTTGAAAGTTATAAACAGAAAAGTTACTGTAAATTCTTTTCACTTTAATTTTTAAAAAAATGAATTTCGATAAAATTCGAAGAAGATATGGCCGAAATAGCGACAGACAAAATTTCGGGTCAAAAATGTAGGTTCGAACATGTATCTGAAAGTTTCACGATTTCGGCACAAGTTACAAAATATGAAGAACTTGCAAATTTGGAAGTTGAATCCAATTCGATTTCACTCAATCTAAGAAAAAGAAAAAGTACATTCGTGGTCTCTAACCGGAAGTTACAGTTGTGAGAATACGAGGCAAAACATGAAAGAAGAAAAAAATAGAAAATAGAAATATGTGTAATAGAGTTTATAGGGTTTGTGGATTTTGGGTGTGAGTCGAAGGTGGTCAGGTGTTGTTGGATGAGGGCAGGAGGCAGTCAGGTCATGGGTTGTGGGGGCTCATGCTTGGGGTGACCTGATTTTGTGCAAGGGAATGGGTGATGGTTTTAGGATTTAGGGTTTTGATTCTAAATTTAGATTTTGAAATCCGAAAATAGCTAATAGGAAAAGGGAACCGGGAAAACAAATTAAAAATATAAATTATCTAGTATTATGTTTATGGGAATGGAGGTTCATATTTGTAGAGGAGGAATTTTAGAGTGAGAAAGATGATTTACAAAGGAAGAAGGAAGAAAGAAGATATATTGGTGAATGAAAAAAAAAAATGATGAAAAACACGGGGAAAGAAAATGTGTATTATAACTTACCAAAAACACTTAAGATTCACACACGAAATATTAATGAGGTGTGATGTGACAAAATTTCTCAAAAAATCAAATAAACTTTTCAGTAAAGAGCAAAAAAGGACATGTATGTATGAACTTACAAACGACGTTCGTTTGCGCATTTTACACACTGCAGATCTCGAATTTAGAACAAACGAAATCAGAACTTGACAAAACAAAAAATGCTAGTCAATTCAGAACTCAGAGTAGAATCATCAAAAATAAATAAATAAATAAATCAGAACTTTAAAATTTTCAATTCAAATTCAGTTTTTGACTAAATTTGACCAATTTTTTTTTTAAAAAAAAGTTTGATTTCAAAAAATTTGGAAAACATATTACCCAATATTACAATTTTATTATTTAAATTTTAATAATAACTTAAATTCATATACTAATATAAAATAAGTTAACTCAACACTTAAGGTCTGCATTGGAAATATTTAATTCCCATGATCAAATTGTCTCCGTTCATGTTTCTATATAGAAATTCAATTAATTTATTTCGTATACCTCAACTATAAATTAAATCTTAAATTTTTGAAAAATAAAATCACAATTAACTCATAATTAAAAAAAAATTCAAAACTTCATGTTGTTATAATTCTCAAGTTGGTTTATAGTACAATTGATAGTGTAATTGGATTTACACCATTTCAGTTTCTTTCATTTTCTCTTAAACCACTCAATAATTTTTTAAATAAAATTAAAATAATATTTAACAAATAATTTATATTTTATCCAAAATAATTTTACATCCTTGCTGCGTCACATTGATGTGTCACAACTATTCGGCGTTTTGAATTTTCCTCAAAACACAAAGCAGACTTTTCCAAACAAAAGGGTTATCCTAAGCATTTAGGACCAACCAGCCCAAAAATCACGCAACCTCCACACATGAAACATACACTACCCTATTAAATGCCTCCACACCACGAATTTCACGCCCACCTCAAAAGCATAATTACAACATTCGAAACCCCACACGTCCCACACACGTGTCCTCCATCCACCGCTTCACCTTTCAAACTGTCTCTCCATCTCCTACGTCCCCATCCCCCCGCCCAAAGAAAACCAACAACACACTAAATGCGGGCTCCACTACCCGATCCTACTCGCACGGCGCCTACTCAGACCCTGCCGACAGCTGGTGGGCCCACCACCTCCGCCGTCACCCAATTATCCACCCATGCTATCAACCGCACCCACAAACGCACCCACCTACCGCAAAATTTAAATGCTTGCGGGTGCAAATTTATTATTGCACGTATTCAGCTTAACCAGCGAAAATCAAAATTAAATGCGGTGCCGCCACGATTCAGCATCGAGGGACGGCTGGTGGGCCCGGTCAAAACCCTCGTTGACCGTGCCGATTGTTTTCCAAAATTTCGCTCTCCACCTCCCTTTTATTAATTTAATTTAATTTCTCTTTAATTTCTCTCACCTCTCCCCCTCTCTATATATGGCAGGTTCATCCACATCCACATCCAAACCAAAATGCACGAACCTTCGCAAATGGCACCCAAAGCAGAATCCACCGCCGTCACGGTAGCAGCAGCCGCGCCTTTGGCGAAAGCCACCGAAATCCGCTTCCGAGGCGTACGGAAGAGGCCATGGGGCAGGTACGCGGCCGAGATAAGGGATCCGGGGAAGAAGAGCAGGGTCTGGCTCGGAACATTCGACACAGCAGAGGAAGCCGCCAGAGCGTACGACGCGGCGGCTGTGGGGTTCAGAGGAGCGAAGGCGAAGACCAACTTCCCGATCGTCGAACCCAGCTTCCCGAGCAGCGCCAGCAGCACGGTGGAATCGTCCAGCCAGGACGCGGCGGCGATGGTGCCGCCTGCCATGGCGGTCGCGCTGCCGCCGTTCGACCTGTTCGGCCGCGGATCGAGGTTTCCTTTCCCGATGATCGTTTCGCCTCCGCAGCCGGCGCAGCAGCTGTTTTACTTTGATTCGTTGTTCAGATCCGACAAGAATTTTTCGAAATCGGGTCGGATCCAGAGCGGAGTTCACAGTGAGTCCGATTCGTCGTCCGTGGTTGAAGTGGCGTCGCCACGGCCGTTGGAGCTGGATCTGAATCTGCCTCCACCGTCGGACGGTGTTTTTTGAATGGTAACTGATGGTCGCTTGCCTGGTCAGTTCTTCTAATTTCAGTTTCTGTTTTGGTTAATTTTAGAATCGACTACAAACCTGAATGTACTTTTTTGCATTTTGCTTGGGATCTGAGAAAAATGTTGCGTTCTGATGTAAATTATGTCAAGTTTGTGGTAGTAAACTGTAAAAATAAAAGGAGTGATTTGGGGATCAAATTTTGTAAATAGGAAGTAGAAATTTGAATCAGGTGATTTGATCTGTAACGTGTTTTCAGTTATGAAGAAATATTGTTTCCCATTTTCTTGCAGTACTAAATTTGTTGAAGCAATTAATTAGAGGCGGTTTAATAGTATAAGCGACTGGTGAGAATATGCTTTTTGTTGACTTATTTGTTTATATTGAATGGGTTAAAAACGGACAGTTCGTGTGGATTTGGGGAAAAAAAAAAACAACTAGGCGGCAGGCCACCCACGATATACAACTGGAGTTGTGATGGTTTATTTCTTTTATTGGGACAGCGATTTTGTCTGAATCGTACGATTTAAGATCAAAATTATTCCTTTGTTATAATATTGTTTTTTTTGGATTAGGTAAGAGCACGTTAATTTGTTGGAACTCGGCATCGTACGTTTGATGGAAGGTACGATGCAAAACAATATTTATTGGCCATCAAGAACGTTGTCGACTAAATTGCCAAATGAAAAGACTTTGTTTCTCTAATTTTGGGATACAATGCAAAATTAAGGTCTGATTAAAATGGAAGACGTTGGTGTTCTAGAAATGGTTTTCATATTTGAATGCATTATAGCTGCAACGCTATATAATCGATAAATGACAAGAATGATTTCAATGGTTACGTAGCACAGTTTCAGTTTGTTTTCATGCTATTTTAGATATTGTACGATTACTCCTGCAGATATTATTAAGCCAGTTGATCATGAATTCAATGCTATTTCGGATTAAATTAATCCTTCAAACCGTTATTATCTGTATTTAAAAAACTTTGTTGGTCTCATGGACGATACACGTAATAACACATTTGCCTCAAGATCAAGTTGTTCCTTGTATATGATGAAAAATGTTATAATACGTAGAATGTCCTAGTTGCATGCTCGTTCGATTATCCATTTACTTATGATGTAGCTGGTTGGAAACGTACTGCAGATGAAAGTAGAGTTTTCTATTTTCTATTTCGAAGAACATGCGAACATACTCATTTGAAACTCAAAGTTTTCGTGGCTACAATGACCACACACAATTACATATGAAACTATAACATTGGTGATCTAGCTTTTAAGGCGTACGATGATGATCCTGATTTTATTCAAAAAGAATACTTGCAGGAATATCACAGTATGAGAAATATAACAAACAAAGCACATGAAAGGGTCTAACGATGTGGAGGCACTAAAATGACAACATTTAAAGATAAAGAGATGAAATTGTTATAGCAGGGTTCTACTGATTAATTGTATAATTTAACCGTATTTTCTAATATTGCATAATTATATGCAACCATTTTTGTTTCTATATTGTTATTTCATTATAACTAAACATGTTACATAACAAACAATTAATTAATTACAAATTAATTAAGTTAAAATACTCTGCTTAAATGCTCCAGTTATAACCGCGTATGCGTACCTCCTTTCACTACCTACTTCGCTTGAAGATTCCATTTAAATACTAGCTTCCATCACGTACAAATGCACCCTTAGCTTGTAGTTTTTAAGGTATATGATAAATGAAAAATAGGATTTGATGCTAGAATTTTTTCTTTGTTTCATAATTTACATTTTTGTACGTTAGTTTATGAATACAGATACCATAAATAAATTAGTACTAACGGGAAATCAATCGTTCAATAACGTAATTTTAGAAAAGTATGCATTTCATATAATTTTTCATTAATTTTAGTTAAATATCAAATGATAATATTTTTTTTTCAATACTGAAGTGATTTACGAAGATATTTATAAAAAGAACAAAGATTGTTTAAAATGTACCATATGTTATTTATGAAATAATACATGTTCTTCGGTGATGATTAAAGAATGGATATAATAATATTTCAAAGTGAAAATATTCATTATGAAATAAAACTACAGTGTGGTATTTGTTTTTACAACAAATGCACAAAATACTAAAGCATCAAAAATTATTTACAATTATTGTGGAAAAATAGACTAAGCTGTAGATTTGAGAAGTAGTTTCATTATGTGATAGTGAGTCATATCATACAGATTAACTATAACTCAAGCAATTAAGGACAATGCAAACATTGCAAAGGAAGAATCATAGGAGTTGAATAAGGACAATGCATCCATTTAGTTGGAGTATTAGTGGAGTTGATGAGCACTTCAGATTGATTCATATTGATGTTTACAGTCGCAAGTCTATTAATACCAAAGCCGAAAATAGACCGATTTGATACCACCCTTCAATTCGAATTAGCCAAAGCAATGTCTCCTTGCATAATATGGATTCCAAGCATTCATGATCTGTATGTGAATCAGTCGAATTACTTATCCCTCGGTCTATTAGGGAACTATCTCTCCAGGGATTGTGAAAGATGTTCCACTAGAAATATTCTTGTTATTGCATCGACTCATATTCCCCAAAAAGTGGATCGCAAGTCTATTAATACCAAAGCGGTTGCCGTATTTTGTTATATTCATCGACGATTTATCACTTAATTATGCACATGTATTTATACACATGTAGCATGCTTATGATATCCTCATAGAGTATAAATAAAAATAAATAAAATACCATGCAACCACATAGAAATTTGGTCAAATCAAATTAGTGAGTATATTAGAAAGAGTTTTGTATGTACCTAATATGAATTATTATTATTCAGTCTCAAAAGTCAATCCTGTATATGGCACATAATGATGTAATGATAAGGGCTAATCATACTTTGTTAAATGATGTACGTTTATTTGTAAGTGAAGTTAAATTGATTTTGCTATGCAAGATTGTGTACTTAATAGTTGTACATGTTACGCCACAATTATTTCAAACGATGGTGGTAAGTCACTGCTATCACATCGTTTGGAACTTGTCGCCCTCATCCAAAACAAGTAAGAACTACCATAGAAAAGCTTATTGTCCCCGTGATTTACAGAAACAGACTTGTCATAATTATTGAAGACTTGTTGTTCATATGCACTCAAAAGAAATCAAGTTGGAAATGATCAGATCACTTGTCGTCGTCATAGATCATAAGGAAGAAGGAGATAAGATCTTACCACTTAAAAGATGTTCATCGCTTTGACCGGATAAAGAAAGCTTGTCGCCGCTATCAATGGTTACAGCTTATCGCTTGTCACCACTATCAGTGCTTGTAGCTTATCGTCGTCGTGTTATCTAAAACTTATCATGTTTAGTAGAATTCAAACTTGATCAGTAAGGAAGAACTCACCAACATTAGAAACATATACATTGAATCCTTGTCGCCTTCATCCAAAAAGGGAAAGCTCTTCAGATCATCATGGAAGTCCATCAACATATCCAATAGCCCTACTTAAAGCCTTACGACATAAGCCTCTTAAGCATACCATTAGGCTTATCATGCATGTTAAAATTAGACCTTATCACCGCCATCCTTATCGCCATCATCGACAAGCTTTGTTTTTTCAGGAAGAAACCTTGTCAACCTTGGAATGATTGCCGCATAGACATATTATCACTTCACTACTTTTAACTATACCAGGACAGAAAAATCAAGACATCAAGAAGCAAAAGCTATCGACAAGATCGACATGGAAGACGTGATTTTCGTCAAGTTGATAAGCCTATTCACTTTTATAAATAGAGGTGGAGCAACACTTTTTTTTAAGGCCGATCAATTCTCTCTCCTCACTCAGTATCATTGATAGCTCTTCTCATAACTGTGAACCATAAATCAAATTGGAGACTAAATCAATTGTTTTTGTAATTCATAGTCATTCAACAAAGAATGCGACGCATCTGTACTTTACTTATACTTATGTTGGATGTTTAAACTTGGTCATGGAAAATAGCATCTAATGGACCTAGTTGGGTTACATTCCGACAAGTTCCATGATTATTTTTCATCTTAACACCAAATGGAGATTGCATAGGTAGATTGTAGCTATCATCATATCATTTGATGGAGAATTCTCTTAGTTTTTACTTAATCGAATTTACTCAGTCATATCATATGAATGTCCGATAAGATTATAAATAGGATTGCCGACACTATACGACCTGCCTATCGGCATATTCGACAATGATCGAGGAAGGGTTATTCATTATGTAACTCCCTAATGATCAATTTGAACTGTGTTGTTTGCTCAACAAGAAATATCTTTTATATGAAAGGCTTTGTTGAATGAATCTATAGGAATCATCCTAGGAATTATCTAATTCATAAGAACTAAAAATCTTTATGCGATAAGCTCCATTGATAAGCTCATGTTATTGATTAAGACAAGAAGGGTTTCTTTGTGCTTATCTGTTGGAATCAACAACATTGACAAAAATTGCTTATCGGCTTCGATGACATGGGCTAATGACCCTTGCAAGACAAGAACTAATGATAATTATCGAATGTCTGTATGTGTGATATATCTAATTCACATTCGCATCATAAACTTATGAATGAATTCTCTATTTTAATGATGAGTCTAGAACTCCACTAAAGAATTTTCAAAGTTCTTGGCCTATTAAATTATCGAGGACGTTAAACCATTTTATGGATTAACATTTTTGGTGCTTGAAAGAGGGCTCAAACCTTCAAACCCATTTTTCTTAAGCTTATTATGTTAAATGGATTGCAGGAAATAGGTAAACCAAATAAGGTAGTTGCATCCAAAGTTTTAAAACGCGAAAGGCATACATGAGGCGTTTTCAGGTCTATTTCGGCTAAAAATTAAACGTAAAACAAATAAAGATATTCTAGCATTTTAATATAAACAATGTAAAAAACGAAAAACAAATAATTTAAGATCTGACTTTTACCTAGTATATATATTTATTATAGATTAAAGATAAATAATGGAAACTCATATGATTCAAATTTTTATTTCTTAAAACTATCTGAAGGTTACATCAAACTCCAATTTTGATACGTTCTATCAGTTCAAATTAGGAGTGAGCAATATTCGGTTCAAACTGAATTAACCGATCAAATCGGTTCATTTTGGTCGGTTCGGTTTTAAAACTAAATCGTTTTGAATTCGATTTGTAAAATATTTTCTTTTAGTCATCGGTTTAACCAAATTAACCGAACTTTAAATTTTTTATCTAATTTTACAATATTGTAGTACTTTATATAATTAGTTTAGCTATATAATACAAATATATTTGTTGCAAATAGATCAAATCTTATCATAAGCATAAATTTTACTACGTAAAATTTCTCCAAACATGAATTTATGTTTTACCTTAAGTGAATTCATCATTTGAAAAATAATACATCCTTCAAGTTCGGTTAAATTGGTTACCAACCGAACTAATCGAAATTAATTCGGTTCGGTTTGAAAAAAATTCGTTTCCAATTCGGTTTGATTTTTTTAGCTCCAAACAAACCGAACCGACCGAACGCTCACCCGTAGTTCAAATCGATTTGCAAAATTTATTTTGAGATTTAACAAAGTTTATTGAAAAACATTCTTTAAATGACAATGAGAAAATTTATTACATTGCTTATGATAATTTTTTCATAAATAAACTTACTTTATCATGTTGATATTAAAATTGACGAGTACAAAATGCTAATTTTAATTTTCTTAAATTTTGTCTTTTTTATTTCCACTAAATAAATAAAATTTAATGACTTCTACCTTTGTCAATATCAGCAATTAAAAATAAAAAGGTTCTTAAGTCATATGCCTCAGCTGTTTGAGGCGTAACGAGACGTACGCTTTATGCGCTTTGTATGCCTCAAGTTGTTGAGGCGTAAGCTCTAGAGGTAAAAAGCCTTCTGGAATAAGCCTCAAGGCATTTTATCTCTTATTTCCTCGAGGCAGCCTTGAGGCGAGTATCAAGGCGGTTTTTTTTTTAAAACAATGGTTGCATCAATGAAAGACGTTCAATATCAGACTATATTAGAAAAGGGTATTACTCCTAACTTCAACCAGAACAACATGGAACATGGGCTGCCTTCTAAATTACAACAACCTACACCCAACGAAATAAAGACATAAAGTCTAGTAGAGCAATTTGAGATGATGAAAGGATTGCTTAAATAATTCACAAAGATTATCTATCTTTGAGGAAGGGAAGAAGTTGAGTGTACAAGGTGGAGTCTGAATCCTTCCTTATTCAAGAACAAGGAGAAAAGGCCTACTGTAGAGGTTGAAGATTTGCAAAGGGATCACAAGAAGTTCCATGTGAAACTGTCAAAGAAGACCAGAAAACGAAACCATTGAACAATATGCAAGTTCAGTGTCCAAAGAGTTTAAGACGAACAAAGGAAATTACCATGATCAGATAGTAATCAATATTTTATATTTAACATGCACTAATCATTATCAAGATATATATATATATATATATATATATATATATAGTGCAAGATGTTACGAAGGTAATTAATAATCAATGTTACACATTATCAAGACTAAAGATCCAGACTAATTCAAGAATATGATGACTCGCGAGTTCCAAGAGTTCAAGGTAATATAAAGTTTTAGCAATTATGTTTAAACTATGGTTGCATTTATTTGATCTCCACTCTATTTCTACAAAAATGATTCTTGATTTCAAAATCTATTTTCAAAATGTTTTTAAATCACATTTTACCTTTTAAATTACTTTTACACTTTTTTAAAAATATTCTTTAAAAGATTTTTAAAAAATTATAATAACTTTACTTTGTAATGTTTTTTACTTACTGGACTTGATGTTAATAGTTTACTTCTATACTTTCAAAAGTAATTTTGATTTTATACTTAATTTAGTACTTGTACTTTAAATATATTATTATACAATTTGGTTTTAATAAATAAATATATTTTTATTTTATATTTTTATTTTGATATTACATAATAAATTTTGTTTGTACTTAAGATTTTATAATTTAAGATTTTGATTTTAACTTTATAATTATAATTCGATGCTATTATAGTTGAAATATTTATATTATAGTTTCATATATTTGATTAAATATAGTTTTATTATACCTTTACTTTAATATTTTTAAATAAGTATTCTTAATTATTATTATGCTAAAATTATACATTACTATGATTAAATATGTTTACAAAGTTTCAAAATATTATATATATATATATATGTTTATATTTTCAAAACAAAATAGCTTTGTTTTTTAACAAGGACATGTCAACATAGGATGTATACACATGACGACATATAACAGTAGAAGTTCAAAAATTCACATTTGAAAGGAAGCGTCTTTTCTCTATAGGATGCTTCTAACAACCATATTCCTTACCACTATAAATATTCTTCTTCCATAAATGATTTTTAATTACTCTTTTCTATATTTCTTCACTCACTTTACTCCTCTTTTGAAAATCTTAAGTTCTATAGATATACTCTGATGATTTATCAATCGATTTAAGCTATCTTTTCTTTAAAATGATTCTACATCAAACACCGTACATTTCCACCAAGATTAAAATGAAAATCAAAGTTATATGCCAACTGTAATAAAAAATATAATGATCCAAGTCTGCATTTTTTTGGTACAGATTATTCAAAAAAAATATAAGAGTGTAACTAGGTTGGCCTAAATCTAACTAGGTTTGGTTATGTCTATCTAAAGCAATTGGGAGTGACTTGTTTGTCTAAAAATCAAGTTGAGTGACGATCTGCAACCTGCAAATCAGAATGGCCTGCCAAAGGTTGGCATTTTGGAGGGTGTCTCTTTATGGCCTTGAAACCAAGGAGTGTACGTGTTAATATTAACAAAGATCGTACGCAGTGTAGAACTGGATGTAAAGTAACTCCAAACTAGAATAAAAATTCCTAATGTGTTATTTGATTTACTACTTTTTTACTTTTACTGTTATATTTATTTACTTGCTTGATTTTGTAATCATTCTATTCATAAACACATAACCATAATCAAAAGGATTTTTAAAAGATTCACAAATCTAACAGATTCACTCATTGCATTAGGAAAAAAAAAATCTACAAAGGACCAAGTTAGAAAAATTTTCTGTTCACTCACTCTCGAATGGGATCATAAAACTTCAGCAATTGAAGAGGCTACTGATATTAACACTTTGAAAATTGAAGAGTTAATTGGCAACTTAATGTCTTTTGAAGCTCAAATGTAGGGGAGAAGAGAAAGAAAAAAGGTTAAAAAGAAACCAGTAGCTTTCGATGCAATCATTTATGGATCAGACTCAGATAATGATGATAAAGAGATAGCACGGATGATAAGGAACTTCAGAAAATTCTTGAGATATAGAAAGATGAACAAATCCAAAGAAACGATAACAAAAAACAAGGGAATGGAAATAAAAATCAAAATGAAACTTGATGCTACAATTGTGAATCTATGATAAGCCAAGTCATGTGCTACAATCATATCTGTATCCAGATAGACAAAAGACTATATCAAACACTGATCACGTAGAAAAAGAAAAGGGACATATTCTGCAACATTAGATGATTCAGATTCAGACTGTTCATCAAGTGATAATAGTTTTGGCATAGAAATAGTTAATATGTGCATGATATACAATTTAGACAAATGAAGACTAGATCTAAAATAGGTGCGCATTTATATTTTTTTTTAATTTTATCGGTTGCTTTGTTTATTTGGTAGTCTTGGTTGCTTCAATTGCTCGTTTTGGTTGAATCAATTTTTAAAAATAATTTCTATTTACCTTAAGTTAATTTTAAAATAATTTAGAATTTAAAATTAATATTTTAAAAAAATATTTGTCAAATATTAAAATAAAATTTCTTATTTTTGAGAAAAATAAAACTAATATATATACATATAGATATATATATATATACACACACACACTGTAACGACCCGTATTTTTACGGTATATAAATAATTTGTTTAATTATTTAAATAATGGTTTGGTTATTTAAAATGACCAGAATTAAATAATATTGAATGTTTAATATAATAATATATTTAATTTCTGAAATAGTAAGAAATAATGGAATTCACGAAATAGTGTGAATTGGATCATCTGTGATATTTAATTCAGTTTATAATTAAATTAGAATAACGAATATATTATTTAAATGGCAGTTTGAACGTATAATTATATTATAATTAAAAATCGAGCTCGAAATGGCGCTGAAGTTTGCAATTTGGCGATTTGAACTTCAACCGAATATACAGGATTCGTTTTAAATCGGATTTCTGTGAAACAAGAAACGTTAGGAGCTGGTGAAGTATATTTTCCTAATGGAAGAGAAAAATTGGGATTTCATTGTGTAGATTTCTATTTATGTCCAAATCAAATTTTAGAAAAGTCGCTATGGAATTCCTTTATAATTTATATCGATTTATTTATATTTTAAAATGGGTTTTTAAATATAAATCGAATATCGATGTAACACTGGATTTGAAATATCGAGTTATAAATCCCAGTGTAGCAGTATGATATTCTGTTGTGAATTTATGGGATAATATTTATTTTTAAATATTTAATTTAATTGTTTTTAAATATATTTATATATTTAAATGGGTTATTTAGAGCTTTAAAAATAACCAGTTTTGCAAACTACCTCAAAATTCAACGAAACTAATTTTGTTGGATCCGCAATATTAAATTATTACTAGATTTCAATTTTCGTGATTTTTGAAGTCAATATATGGCCGTACGGGATTTTAATGTAAAAAATAGTCAATTTTCTGACTTTAGAAATACGCTGTGTGAGCAAATGGAGTCGGAATTCAACGAAACCATTTTCGTTGGGTCCGCAATGTCAAAATGTAGCTGCATGTCCAGTTTCGTAATTTTTGGGTATCGTGGGTGATCACAGGAATTTTTAAACAGCATGTACAAGCAGCGATACGATAAAAAGAAATAAAATAATCAAATAAAAAATATATTTGCATCCTATATATATACCCTTAACAATCACCAAAACCCTAGGACTTTCATTCTCTGGTCAATTTCATTTCCGCCGCCACCAGTTTTCTTCCAACGTGAAAATCCTCTTGCAAAAATCAAAATAAAATAAAAAACAAAGCTATAAATCCCAAAAGTTATATATTCGAGACCCTTAAGCCTTTCTCTTCATTTCGTTACAGCATTTGAAGAGCTCGAACACCTGTACGTTCACAGCCGTGACCTACCGTGGATCTAGGGTTAGGATTTTCTCGAAATATGATGAGATTAGGTTCGATTCAACCTTAGATTTGGATTTAGGAGAGCGAATCGCATCTACGTGAATTTTTTTGAGGGAATCCGCAATAATGTTGGTCAATGTTTGTAGTAGGTTGCCGAACGTCGGTTTCTACTTCGGGTGGCCGAGTTGAATAATTGTGGTATGATCGGGTAGAGGTTTGGAAAAGCGGAATATTAGTGTATTTTTTGGGATTTATAGTTGAGAGGAAGAGGAGATGGGAGCTCGGAAAATAGGACTATGGTGGTTCCAGGAAGTAAGAGTGACGGGAGGATCTCCTGTTTGGGAAGAAAGCAAACATGGGTGGAGTTTTAATGATGGGGATGGGTCGCTTGTTTTGGTAAAGCCCAAAACCAAAATTTACAAGTTAGGATTTATTTAAAATAGTAAGCAAACTTATTAACGCGACATTTTACTCATACGTTATCAGAATTTCGAACGGTCAGATTCGTTGGGATTGTATGGACGAGAGCTACACCATGGAACTGACCGGGAGCAAATTGGAGCTTGTTTGGATTTATGGTGAAATTAAACGCCTGAATCAAATCAATGGACGATATATCATTATTTAACGATCACCGTCCAAGGTGAGTAACTCACACTAACTCTGCTCAACTTATATTTTTATAACGTATTTTTAGAATCTATAAATAATGGTTATCTGCTGTGTATTGGTTGTTTGGTTGAACTGCTAGTTAATTGGTTGAAAATATCGATAACGATATATATAAATCGTAATCGAATATTGATTCTGGTTTTCGGAATATTTCATATTCATGTTATTTATGTTGATTAACATCTATGGACGCAGGGAAACAGGTCGGAGGGACCCAACTGGGTTCCTCAACATTTATTTTACTGTTTCTCATATATTGTGATATATAATGTGATTATAATCTGTTGTTGATTTGGTGTGTTGATCATGGTTATGTGATACTTTTAAATACGAAAGAAATACTAGAATGTGAAAAAGGGAAATTTCAAACTATAATTTCAAATAAAATATTTATATAAAATCAAGAATTTTATATAAAAAGGAATTTTCAAAGTGTGGATTGAAATAAAAATATTCATATAAAATCATGGTATTTTATATAAAAAAAAGAATGTATGAGGCGAGTATGGGATTTTGGAATTTTATAAAAAAAATGGACTTATTTAAAGGAGATATTTGGAAAATTAAATAAATGACTTCTGTATGAAGTCAACAACAGTTATATGGAAGTTGGAAGGACTGATTTGGTTAAAATAGAAAATGAAGGTAATTAGAAGTAAATCAAGAACTTAATGGAGTAAATATAATATTTAGGAAACCGAATAGATTAAATGGAAATAAGATTTTAGAAATAAATAAGGTTATAAAAGGAAATATTTATTTAGAAAATAAATGGAATTATATAAAAGAAATATTTATATGAAATAAATATAGACAAATAGAAAAGGAAGTATTTGTAATCGAATAGAGTAGTCGAATAGAGTAATCAAATATAATTTATTCGAATTAGAGTAATCAAATATTGGTTATTCGAATAAAGAGTTAACCAGATAGAGTTAATTGAACATAGTTATTCAGGATGAGTTGCCATTTCGTACGATTGCTAGCGTAATTCGCAGGGCTGTAGATAGCCTACGGCGGTCGGATGTTTCCTGAGGGAATCAGGCATAACCATTGTGATCGCTGCGATCTGGAGTCAAGCGAATGGTGTTAAATCAAATAGTAGTTAATCGATAGAAGTTAATTAAGTCGAGTTAGTCAAGTTGAGTTAATTAAGTTGAGTTAGTCGAGTTAGAGTTAATCGATCAGAGTTAATCAGTTAGAATCAACCAGTTAGAGTTAATCAGTTAGAGTTAACCAGTTATGGTTAATCAATTCGAGTAAATCAATTGGAGTTAAATCAAATTAGAGTTATTCAAATGGAACTAATCAAGTTCTGGATAGTCGAGTATTAGTAGACTGAACAGAGTTAGAAAAAAAGGAAGTAATCAGATATCACTTATTTGAAGTAGAGTTATCGAATATAGTTGGTTCGAGAAGAGTAATCGAATATAAGTTATTCGAAGTGTGTTAAAAGATTTGAAAGGTGAACTTTGTCTATTTCGAGGTTAGAAATGTTGTTCAGTTAAGGTCTGAGAGGTAATTATACCCCAACTTGATTGACTTCAGTTTTAACTAAGGAGTAGTTAATGTTCGATAGTGAAGATGGGTTAAGTGAATTTAGTTAGGAGTGAAATGGTTTGAATGGGCAAAGCGATGTTTTATTTAAACATCAGTTTAAATCCAATAAAGAAGTTTGGGAATGTTTTTCCAAATAAGAACCAGAAACGTTTTCTAAAGTTAGAAGATAAGAATTTACAAATATATAGATATGGGGAAATGGATAAATTAAAGATAATATAATATAAAGACACTACAAGAAAAGTAGTTATTGATTACACTATATGGCGGCGTTTATTAATGATCTGCATCGGTTGACAATTCTGGCATTTTCCTTCTACGGAAGAATGTAACCGAAAATGAATTTAGTGAAACTAACGCCATTGTACTTTTTAGTTCCTGCATAATTTTCATTTCCACACCGCCTAATTTTTGCTTCCCTCTTGTCACTTCTTATTAGTAACCCTAGTTCTCTCACGGAAGTTCACCTCTTCCTCTTCCTCATCATCTTCTTCAATCTTATATCGTTATAAAAAAATTTAAGTCAAACAAATACGGAGCTTCCCTCATTTAATCTCACCACTGTAAAAAACTACCGTCGGAGAAACCGCACAAATAAAATCACCAAACTTCACTTTGATATAAAGAAACACCGGATTTTGTCTCGTCGCTATAATTTTAAGAGTAATCATCAGTGGGATCACATCAGAGGTACCTATTTAGTTACTATTGATCATCTTTGTTTTTGTGTCGTCAATCCCAGGTTGTTATTATAAATATTTCGCTAGTTAGGTAAACACGAAATGTATGAATTTCTTTTAAACAGCCAAGGTCTAGTAGAGATATTATGGTGAGACTTGAGTTCCAAAAGAGATATTTTGTATATAATTTTATAGGACCTGGATATATCTTCAAATTGAATTGACCATGATTCTGCTAGCTACTAAAAATACCAAGTTTTATGTCTTTATGTCTACTGGTATGTCTAAGTGATTCAAAATAGACCGTGCTCTCTTCAAGTTATGAGTTTTTGTTTTCTTGGTTTTCTATATAGTAGAAGAGAGATATACCAGTTAGACTAAAGCCATTCACTGTTATTCTGTCTTCATCCATAATCCATGATGGACTTGCAACTTATTTATGATAGTATAAACAAAAGTTTCCAAATACATCCGCTAATTTTCTGGTGAATGGAATAACATCATCAGCGAGAGTAATTTTAAATAGTTCAATTACGTTGGAATTAGACGTGAACAACAGTACTAATCCCATTCTAGAATCTCTGTTAAATTCAACATAAACGATAAATGAAAGTATCAAAAAAAACGTTCAGTAATTGGTGCTTTTATCATGATGTTGATTTTCATTAGTGCTCATTTATTGCATGAATACCTATAGATTCTTTATAGAAAACGTGGAATTGATGAGACAAAACTATGATACTACACAGATAGTTTCAAATTGATTTTAGAAGTCCTAAAAAAACTTGCATTCTGTGGAGTTTTCTGAAAATTTGACAATAATTATGTTTGAATGGCTTTAGTTGGTTTTGCAGATTTTATTTTCACGGCTCTTTCTTGATGAATCATGCATGAAAAGTATTTTTTTTATAGGTTATTTAGAAAAATAATTAATATTGCCTTAATAAATCCCGATCAGAATTGGAATTCATTAGACATGGTAAAAATATATAGATATAAAACGTCTGTAATAACACCAATGACTTATTATATTCATATTTCGAATTGGTTGCAACATGACTTGTTATATTCATATATATTTGGTACATTACAAGCTTTTGGACTTTACTGCTTTCACAATCTGACATTGTTTACTATTCTCGCATGTGGTATGTTTTACATTGGCTAGGTTGAGAAAAGTGGGGCTTGATAGAAGGGACGAGATCAAGTGTGTGGGTGAATGGGAGAGGTTCAAAGTGGATTTATTAAACGTAAGGATAGGATTTGAAGACGTGTGCACAATAAGATTAGGGGTTGGGTTCGAACTAGAAATTTGATTCGAGTTGGAAGACCGTGTGGTGAATGACGCTGCATCAGATTTTGTAGCTTGAAAGGAAGTGCGTTCTGAAGTGATGATATCAGTAGAGGTAAGCATTTAAAGGAGAATATGGTGGTATCGAGTTTGGTAATGAAGAAGCTACTTTGTCAGAAACCATTGAAGGGCTGTATAAAGCATTTGGTGATAGTTTATATGCGTTTGAGTTTATTACTACTAAGAACAAGAACAAGACTAAATCACAAGGATTAGGGTGGTTGGAGTTTTTAACTGTAGGCGGCGTAGAGCCGGATGCTGTCATGACGACTAAAGATGGTAAAACACCATTCGAAAATCTGTTGGTGGAAAAGAAGGAAATGACCAGGCTTGAAATTTTCATTACAGGAGATCGGTGCAGAGTTTAGAGAGTTATTGCTTGCTCGAGTTGCGTTCAAAGGTATTGCAATTCAGAAACGTTTTGCTTATGCAATCTATGCTTTGTTTTCAGTTTTTCAATAATATAGTTTGTTATGTCAACATTTGAATGTGTAAATTGAATTGTTGTCCACTTTAAATTTATTATTCTTTGGTTATGATTCACAGATTAAGAAAAATTGGTTTCAGTAATAATTCTGTACTTTATAAACGCTGTTTTGGCCACTTATTAATAAATGATATAAAAAGAGTATGTTTGATTTGAAATAGCTAGTTCAAAGCAACTATCTATTGCTTCTCATTTTGGCTAAAAATTACCTTACATTCAACATAAGAACAACTTTTGCTCAAAATTATTTCTTTTGGTTGTATTTTGTTATGTCTAAAATTTTAATTTCATTGGCTAATATAGCTAACCCTTAAACCTATCATATGTCATAGCATTGTGTAAATATGATTGCAATTCTTTTAGTTTTGTAAAATTAAAACAAAACAAAATAAAACATTTTGCACTTGTATCAAATATTTTTAAAGCTTAGATGCATAGCAATTGAATGTGTTATTTTGTTGAATCCCAACATAATAAACTAAGGGATGTGCTAAGTTATATCAACTAATGAGCATCATTCAGCACTTGTTGAGCTCATGTATCAGGAACTTACATGCAACGCATTTCTTTTTTAAAAAAGCTGAGGCCTTTTGAAAAACACTTTTATTATTTATTTATCCAAATAGAAAAGAAAAAAAATTCCTCTTGCTTTTCATGTTGTAGGTTCAACCCTCGAAATTCAAAATGACCAATGTTCTTAAGAATTCTTTGCCATGCAAAAATTAGAAGTGCACATGGTAAAAATTTGAACATCTAGTGTGTTTGTATCGTTTAATTGCATCAATAATATCATTTTTATAGATATACTCCAAGTTTTTAAATCGAAAGCATACAAATTTGAAACCATTATGTATGCTACTTCATTAAAATTCAATGTACTCAAGAAATGATATGTAGGTTGCTCTGCAACGAATGCAACATACAATAAGCACAATTAAAACTGTGCAAAAAATACATGATTATATGAATGGACTCTTAGTCAAAGAGTTGCTTAATCTTGTTTATTTCAGTTTTTATTCCATGAAAGTTATAAATATCCAGTACATAACTTTATGGCCACTTTTGATTTGATTATATGAACGGTTTAACAGGGTCAACCATCTTGAATATTTGTGTCGACAGATGACTTAGCAGGCTTTTATTCTTTAATATGGAAAAAGAAAGCTGGAAATACACGAGCACCAATTCCCACAGTTCATCATTAATTGAGGCGTAATCCAGCATAAGACAGTAAAAGCACTTCTCCAATGCTAGCTTCCAATATATTTTAATGTAATGCCTTTGAGTAAACTAACATACAATTGATTTTGGCTACTCATAGCATCTATGATTGGTTTTGGCTACTCATAGCATCTATATAGGATATGTTAATTTTTACAAGGTAAACATTACAACATGTTCATTTGTACTGTCACAAGTTAGATGTCACTAATATTTAACTACATTGGGCTAGTTAATTCTGCCTATATAGTCATGTGAACTTATTTTAGCCCAATTTTGTGTCCCCAACAGGATATATTTAGGGAGCTCTATATAAGCAAGTATAGTGCAAGACAGTTGATGTGGAAAAATTCATTTACGAATTGTGTCCCAAAAGCAGTTTTTCCAAAGGGCGAAATAAAATTAGCTTTATCGTTGTTTCAGGCGAGTACTTGTTAGTCAGTTGTGTGAATACCCCTTTGTAAATTGAGTGGTTGTTGTAGTGTTCTGTTTATTCTTGGGACAGATGTATGGCAACAACATTATTTGGTATAGTGCTTAGTTTTCTAAGTTGTAGTTGTAACTTGTAAGTGCCAAATGTAGGAATTGGCATATCATTATGACATCTCGTATAATAAGTTTACAGCTTGTTCCCAATCGGGATTTTGTGGTTTATGCCATGTTGGATTATGTGTTTATCACATGTTATGGTTTTGAATTGTGTGGATTACTGCTTCTCATTGAGATACTTTTTGCCACTATATATCTTGCTTTCTAATTCCATATTAAGTTTACAGCTTGTTCTTGATCAAAATTTTGTTGCTTTATGCCATGCTGGATTATGTGTATCACATGTTATGGTTTCAAACTATGAGGATTTGTGCTCCACATTGAGATATTTATACATGGTGACAAGATATGCTTCAGCGTTAATTCATTAGTTTGGAGAGTGGATGGCAGAAAAAATTGGTGATTTGGAACTTGTCAGTATTCGTCTTGTTGCACCAAAGCCTCTTAGTGATAATGGAGTAAGTTTTTTTCTTTTATATTGAACTAAAATGTATTATCTATGCAGTAAATTTCAGCTGTTATTTTTTCTCACATGATCTCGTATGTTCATTTGACTCCATCTACTTAGCACATACTTGAATAGTTTGAACAAAGTTTGAACTACTTAACACTTAGTGCTAAAGGGATAAAGGGATGAAGGATCAGTTGGGCATATTCAGTCAGTCTGTTTGATTTGGCTCTGTATTGCTGCATACTGTACTATGCATTTGTGTAGAAGAAAAAAGGAACTAGGAAGGGTAATTAATTATGAAGATTAGTCCTTGATTTTGGTGGGAAATTTGAAAATACACCTGTTGATACTTTTTAGATCCTTGTGCAGAGTTACTGATACAATGGTGTGATGGCAGTCCAACGCGATGGGCATGACAGAGCAAGAATAAGAGAGTGTTGTGAATAACCAGGAGGCAAATGAGGCATGGTAAGATTGTTGAATAGGATTCGGTACCACTGGCCTACGGTACTGCTTTTGATTCTCATTGTCTGCACTCTTTAAATTATAGTTGCATTAGTTGCAAAAACTGATAGTTAATAACCAATAGGGAAAATCATGAATGCCGAATAGGCAAATTAACAAATCTTAAAGGAAGATCAATGCTTCTAATGCACTTTTTATAAGGCTAGGCTTACGGATAGTACCTAACTTAGACACGTTTAAAGACATTGCCACATATGGTAGTTGATTTCTTTGCAGATGTAAGTCAGCTAAGAAAACATTATATTATTATTATATCCTTAACCAAAGAATATGTATGTATGTATGTATATATATGTATATATACACACACAATATATATATATGTGCGTGTGTGTATATATATGTATGTATACGTATATGTATATACACTCACATACAAGTGTCAGTCTTGCTCAACATCGTTCGAACGAGATTTTTACTTGTTTCCAAAGCATGCATTGAAAGTCTGGGACTCTGGAATCTGGATATTACACATGACCTTTCCTTGCATATGCTTCCAGGTGAGGATGCTTCAGCCAGAACTTCACTAAAGAAAACCATGCTAAGCAATTGAAAATAATACATATGGGTGCAGAGTTCCTCCACGTCTTATTAAAACTATGGTAGCTTCCTTCCAAAATTAGATTGATGGTACTAGTCTTTTAATAGTCATTGCGGAAGGAATATTAAAACAATTCATTTTATGTGCAATTTACACATAATAAACGTGTTTAGCAGTTTCTTGAAACAATTCGCGCAAGTAACAGGTTATTGTTTTATATATTTTATTTTATACTATTACATTATTATAAAGGTTTTGAGTGCTAATGATGGTAAACCGAAGAGAAGACTGAAGGATATGGTGATGGAAGCTACAAGGTGCGTATTTGATTTTTTCTAACTGAAGTATAATATACTTGAAGGGACAAAGTTATATTTTTTTTCTTGTCTAAATTGATCTGCGCCATAATTCATAATTGAACCAGTACAAGGTTGAATGAACATACTTCTTGTCCCCCCCCCCCACACACACACAAGCACAAAAACATTTTTTTTTTGGGATTTATCTGTGTTATTAGTTTATTGCCCACAATCATGTGTTTATTATTTAATATGGCTTACAGTAAATTTCGTCACTGCTTATGGAATAGTATTTGTCAAAATGTCAGTACGTGAGGACCACAACAATGTTCTTTTTAATCTTTAGTCAGCAACCATGAGTCAATGATGGAAGAAGATAAGGAAAAAAGCAAGTTGTACCTCAAATTATTGCTAGCCCTAAATATATCCAAAGCTTATCTTAAGTTTCGCCGACAATTTCATACATGTGCATCTTATGTGTAGTCATGGACCATGGTGGATAAAGAGTGTGACTGCAAGTTTGCCTATAGATCTATACCTAATTCAAATTTGTATTTAATATTGCTATTTTAAAAAATGAAACAGGAAGCAAAGATTTGATAGAATAACACAACACCTAAAAGTAGCAAGAGTATTTTCTACATTAGTAGAGGAGATGAAGGCGATCAGATTAGGATCACAACAGAATTCACATACCAATGCCATAATGGTTCCAGCAGCACTTTGTGATAGGAGTCATGTCCTACTACTAATGGGTGGAGGTATGGGGGCGTTGGCAAGAGCACTGTCCTCAAAGACATATTAAAAGTGTATGATGTATTTTGTTCTTGATGTATGTTAATCAGTATGATATATTATAAAAGTGTGATATATTTAATGCATTTGATTTATTAGTGCATTCTGGTTTGAGGCTTCATCGAAAGCGGTGGTGGTTGAAGCAGATGCTTTTAAGAAGACTGATATTGTTTATAGAGCTTTGAGCTCCAAGGGCCATTTTGATGACATGCTTCAAACTGCTGAATTGGTAGTTCTATCAACATTGTATTCTAATTCTTTTTTTTTTGGGTCATATAGTGAAAAGAATTTGTATCATCTGTTCCAACTGAAAATAGAAGATGAGGTTTACTCATAAAAGGGTTACCAGACAAAAGACCCAATTGTAGAAATGAAAAACATTTTAGTATCGTGTGAGATCTTAAATATATTAAGATAATGCTAGATCTTTTGATTTGGAGGTTCATTTTACTGAGCAAACTTCTGCTTTTGCTAGGTCTTTGATAACAGATGTAGTAGACCCAAATAGCATGCTGCATTTCAAACTAATCATCAGATTAAGCAGGTTTTAATCATCAGACTGTAATTGTCTGCTCTTATGAGCAACTGTAAGTGATACTTCTATTACCTCTTCCTTTTTTTTTTGATTGTGTGTTTTATGCACAGCTATACATAAAAATTACTTCATCACTAATTTGCTTATAAGAGTAGACAATTACAATCTACCTTATTTATTAGTATGTTTCGGTAATTAATTTGATTAATGACATGATGAATTATTTTAGGTACATCAATCATCAACTGATGCAGCATCATCATTATTAGTTATGGCGCTAAATGAAGGCCGAGACATAATAATGGATGGCAGACTTTCATGGGAACCATTTGTGGAGCAAACAATTGCGATGGCTAGGAATGTCCATCTAGGCAGGTATAGAATGGGGCCTGGCTGCAGTAAAAATGAAAATGGGTATGTTATTGAAAATTACTGAGAACAAGTGGAAGATATCGAAAATAAGAGAGTGATGATCGTATAAATAGAAAGCCTTACAGGGTAGAGCTAGTTGGAGTTGTGTGTGATGCATATCTTGCAGTTGTAAGAGGAATAAGGTACCACTCTTATATTGTCTGGTTGTAAAACTATTTCAACAGCAAGTTCAAAATTATTGCAAAATAGATCTAGTGTTCATCAGATTAATTTAGCAATCACGCAACACAAAATCTATCATAGTGAAAACAAGATACATATCGTTAGAATAAGTTTGCAACCAGGCTTAAAGTTGAAATATATTTTCCAATGTAATCTTGTGTATGTACTTTGCATTAAATTATGGTCTTAAGATTTTTTTTTTTAGTTTTTCAACTAGCACGGGTTTTATTATATTTACATATGCCTGCATAAACTGAAATTATGTGCGCGAAAATAATTCACAACAGCGAAACTTAAAGTGTAGTTGGTCTCCGTTTTTTCTCAAAGTGTAGTGAGACAAGATGGGAATCAAACCTGCTTGCGAAGGCTTCAATTTTGAGATTCAGTGGACATTCCAGAGTTTGATGTTGTGCAAGTGTTCTTCAATTTATGCTTATGTGCTTGCGAAACTTAAAGTGTAGCTGGTCTCTGTTTTTTCCCGAACTTCATCTTCTTGCAAGTGTTCTTCAATTTATGCATGCAAATAAAACCAATTTGACCACCCGTCAGTATATATAATTTATGCATTCTACACATTTATGTAATTCTATCTGTTGACCACTATATTTGTATGTAATTCTTACCGTTGATCGTTATACTTATGTGCAAGTAATTAGATTTTCAAAGTGAAGACGCATCAAAGAAACCGGTGGTTATTAAGCTGTGAAGAAGACATCAACTATTATTTTGTTTGTATTAGTCGGGTAGACTTGTTTGTAAGCAATTGTGGTATGTGGATTCACTTATTTTGTCAAAAGACTACTATTGAGATAATTATGGATGTTACATTCGATATTGTGAGTAATGTCTTTTTTAAGTATTTAAATATGGAGATTATTGATTTTAGTTTGAAAAGTACTCATATAATTATTTGTTTTAATATTTCTAGTATATACAAGTTATTGATAGAAATATTAGAAGCTATTAACAATAAATAACCGCAATTAAAATGTGGCACACCAGTAAGTTTTAGTAGCGTTGAAAAAGTGCTACAAATGTAATTTACAAAAGATATTGTTGCTGAAATGAAACGCAACAAAAGACATATAGTAGGACTGAAAAACTGCTACAAAAAAACTGAAAAAATGATACAAGTATCACTTTAGTAGCATTTTTAAGACGCTGCCAAAAAAACTTTTTGTAGGGTTTCAGAAACGCTATAGTATTTTCATTTTCGGTTGCGTTTACTAAAATGCAACAAAAACTTTCAGACTTTTAGTTGCATGTCGTATAGCAGCGTTTATCGAAACGCTGCTACAATTTATTGTACCGTTTTTCTAACGCTACTAAAGGCATTTTCTGGTGTAGTGAGAGATAAATGTGGATAGATGATGTGATCGATCGAATTTCTACCTGGAAATAAGATCGTTGGTTGCACACCTGTTTTTCTTTGATAGTTAAATCACCGACTATCGAAGTTTTTGAACATTTTATCGTCGTCAATATGGAGAGACCAGGATCAGATGCATTATCTGTAAACCACTATGCATGGATGTTAGCGTTGCGATCAAATATTGAAGACGAAGTTATGCAAGGGCTATCCTTTTTACAGAATAGTGCATTCGGTTTGTCCAATTCCAGGACAAACGTGAATGGACGAATGTCTGACAAAGTATATCTAACGGATCGCGTAAGTTGATCTCTTCAAACGTATTTACATTTGGTGGCGGAGGAATTCGTTTCTCTTAGCTTTATACCCGTGGTATTTTTAAGGAAATCAATTTGTGATTTGGCGGGTATGACGATGTGGCATTCAAAGTAAATGAATGTATGACCTGTCAAAGATACGTTATGACCTCAAGCCTCATCAACCGGGAAATGAAAGAAATCGGGCAGGCAACATGGCTAAGTGGGTCGCTCCCATTAGGGTGTATATCACCTATCTAGAGAAAATCCATTTCATTGTTTTATCTATTATCGATGCTGTCCCTTTTCGAGAAACGGTGGGTAGCTCCCAACCGTTGGCGATATACATTCGATACACTCAAGCGAAATGAGTGGTCGGTCATGTGTGGGTCGGGTTGCAAGACGTTCTTGTTGAACCCAGTGCATTCGTCTCTAGAGATACACTATCGGCAGGTGGTCCCATACCTTGTCATAGTCGGAAACCAATCTACAATACGCGCCCGCGGTTTTGTTTGTATACTATATATGTAGAACGTGAGATGCAAGCGTTCTGCTAGATTGTTAATTACTTGTAATTAGACATTATTATAATATCAGAGAAGTATTGATTTCCAAAAGTATTTTGGTTATCGTAAGGTAAAAACCGTCCGTGTTTATGTGTGGATTGGTCTTACGATTATCTTTTCTTTGAAAAGGATTTTGAAAAGTTAAGCCAAATGATTTGAGTTTACTCACACCAGTCCCATGACTGACCCAGAGTTTAATTTGTTTTGTTTTCCCTAAACTCTTGGGTGCCCAAATTTGTACGGGCAGTCAAGTAGTTCAGGCCTTTACAGATATACTTGGAGGAGCGAAGCAGGAGGCTTCAAGACTATATAGCTATTTTTATTTCCGCTGTATGTAAGTGTTGTACTCTGATAATGTTATTGTATATATATACTGTTTTATTTCAAAGTTATGTTATAATATATTTTATACATTCCGCTATGAGATTCATGTTTACTCTGATTGTGTTCTTCTTCTTCTTCTATTCTAATTTTCTATCTTATCTATTCTCACCCTCTAACTTCTTTCTATTAATGATCTGGAATGTTCGATACCTGAATAATTAAAATGGTTTTTATGTTGATTTTCTAGGTCGAAAATGCCAGTTTATTACAGTGGTATCAGAGCTGAAGGTTAAGTGATTACCTTGGCTCTGTGGTGTGACTCAGTAGAGATAGGGTTAGCAATACCCTAGATTGAGTTTGAGTGTGTATATATACGAGTGAACGTATTTGTCATTTGATATAAAAATTGTTTTATACTGTGGAGATTTATTGGTTGAGTTGTTTGTGAATTCTGGTCGATCAGTTTGATCCAATGTATCGGTAGTAATTTCTAAACACTCGAATACGATGAACCGACACAGTATGTTTTGAAAGAGGGTAAATGAAATAATTTTACTCAAAATATATTTTGATATAAAAGAAAGGTATATCTTGGAATTATTATCAAATATTGGATGTGTTGGCTGATTATAATTGAAATGGTTATATAAGTAACCAATTTGAGTACGTATAATTTAAAAGCAGATTAATTAAATCTGAAGTAAATCAGAATTGGAATTAAAATTCTGAAAAATAGTTGAAGTGTTTGTAAGTGGATTTGAGTTAAGTATAAGAAATTTTTAAAATCCTGGGAGATTTTAATTTGTTTTACAAGCATCGTGAATGATATTTTGAAATAGATTTCAAAATGGAAATGTTTAAAATAGGTGTTTTGAAAAGTGATATAGTATTGAACTCACTTCGATAGCTGGGAAATAACTCTGATGGTACTGGCCACATCATCAGTGTTCATTTTCGAGTTGTAAGTGACGAATTACTACCAAAGATTTTGTGTTGAATCGTTTTGAGAAAACAAGTTGTTTTGAATCCCGAAAAGGAATATTTGATTTTTGAAAGAGCTAAACTGTTTAAAAACTCCCAGCAGGGATTGTTTGAATAAAAACAAATTTAAACAAAAACTTGTGAAAGCAAGCTAGAATTGAATTGAAACCAATTAACTGTAAATTGAATTGAAATAGAACGATATCGAATAAAGTTGGAGTTGTGTGTTATGAATTTGTGTAAATATATTGGACAGGTAAGTAATAGTTGAAATCGGCAATGGAATTTGAGATTGAAAATGAGATCTGGTTTGAAAATAGGATGATTGGATTTGAGAACAGATAATTGGAGATTGATTGGGATGACTTTGGTATATGCTGAATTGGCAGCAGAATAAAAGGATATAATGATATGCCCGACAAAAAGGTACACGTTTATTTTTATGGATTTGGGGGTTTATGGGCCGATTTGTCAAGCTGCTTGGCTATTTGATTTTCTTTTGGATTGGAGAAGGCCTAGAGAGGCGAGTTGGGGTTTGGACTATTGACCGGTACAAATGAGGTGCTGGCGAAATTTTTCGAAAATTTCGGGTGTTAGAAAATTTTCAGGATTTCAGAAAATTATCATTGATAAGAATTAATTAATAGTCTAATTTAAATTAAATTGGTTCAGTTGAAAATAAGGTTGGTAAGTAAACAAATAAATTTGTACTAGTCAATATGGTTTGTTCTCCACCTTAGCAATTTCGAGGGCGAAATTATTTTAAGGGGGGAAGAATGTAACGACCCGTATTTTTACGGTATATAAATAATTTATATAATTATTTAAACAATGGTTTGGTTATTTAAAATGACCAGAATTAAGTAATATTGAATATTTAATATAATAATATATTTAATTTCTGAAATAGTAAGAAATAGTGGAATTCACAAAATAGTGTGAATTGGATCATCTGTGATATTTAATTCAGTTTAGAATTAAATTAGGATAACGAATATATTATTTGAATGACATTTTTAATGTATAATTATATTATAATTAAAAATCGAGCTTGAAATGGCGCTGCAGTTCGCAATTTGGCAATTTGAACTTCAACCGAATGTACAAGATTCGTTTTAAATCGGATTTCTGTGAAACAAGAAACGTTAGGAGCTGGTGAAGTATATTTTCCTAATGGAAGAGAAAAATCGGGATTTCATTGTGTAGATTTCTATTCATGTCCAAATCAAATTTTATAAAAGTCGCTATGGAATTCCTTTATAATTTATATCGATTTATTTATTTTTTAAAATGGATTTTTAAATATAAATCGAATATCGATGTAACACTGGATTTGAAATATCGAGTTATAAATCCCAGTGTAGCAGTATGATATTCTGTTGTGAATATATACAATAATATTTATTTTTAAATATTTAATTAAATTGTTTTTAAATATATTTATATATTTAAATGGGTTATTTAGAGCTTTAAAAATAACCAGTTTTGCAAATGACCTCAGAATTCAACGAAACTAATTTTGTTGGATCCGCAATATTAAATTATTGCTAGATTTCAATTTCCGTGATTTTTGAAGTCAGTATGTGGCCGTACGGGATATTATTGTGAAAAACAGTCAATTTTCTGACTTTAAAAATACGTTGTGTGAGCAAATGGAGTCGGAATTCGACGAAACCAGTTTCATTGGGTCCGCAATGTCAAACTGTAGCTGCATGTCCAGTTTCGTAATTTTTGGGTATCGTGGGTGATCACAGGAATTTTTAAACATCACGTACAAGCAGCGATACGATAAAACGAAATAAAATAATCAAATAAAATATATATTTGCATCCTATATATATAACCTTAACAATCACCAAAACACTAGGACTTTCATTCTCTAGTCAATTTCATTTCCGCCGCCACCAATTTTCTTCCAACGTGAAAATCCTCTTCCAAAAATCAAAATAAAATAAAAAATAAAGCTATAAATCCCAAAAGTTGTATATTCGAGACCCTTAAGCCTTTCTCTTCATTTCGATACAGCATTTGAAGAGCTCGAACACCTGTATGTTCACAGCCGTGACCTACCGTGGATATAGGGTTAGGATTTTTTTGAAATATGATGAGATTGGGTTCGATTCAACCTTAGATTTGGATTTAGAAAGCGAATCACATCTACGTGAATTTTTTTGATGGAATCCGCAATAATGTTGGTCGATGTTTGTAGTAGGTTGCAGAACGTCGGTTTCTACTTCAGGTGGCCGAGTTGAATAATTGTGGTATGGTCGGGTAGAGGTTTGGAAAAGCGGAATATTGGTATATTTTTTTGGGATTTATAGTTGAGAGGAAGAGGAGATGGGAGCTCGGGAAATACGGCTATGGTGGTTCCAGGAAGTAAAGCGACGGGGGAGGGGGGGGGTCTCCTGTTTGGGAAACACGGGTGGAGTTTTAACGATGGGGATGGGCCGCTTGTTTTGGTAAAGCCCAAAACCAAATTTTACAAGTTAGGATTTATTTAAAATAGTAAACAAACTTATTAATGCGATATTTTACTACGTTATCAAAATTTCGAATGGTCAGATCCGTTGGGATCGTATGGACGAGAGCTACACCACGGAACTGACCGGGAGCAAATTGGATCTCGTTTGGATTTATGGTGAAATTAAATGCTTGAATCAAATCAATGGTCGATATATCGTTATTTAACGATCACCGTCCAAGGTGAGTAACTCTCACTAACTCTGCTCAACTTATATTTTTATAACATATTTTTAGAATCTATAAATAATGGTTATCTGCTGTGTATTGGTTGTTTGGTTGAACTGCTAGTTAATTGGTTGAAAATATCGATAACGATATATATAAATCGTAATCGAATATTGATTCTGGTTTTCAGAATATTTCGTATTCGTGTTATTTATGTTGATTAACATCTTTGGATGCAGGGAAATAGGTCGGAGGGACCCAACTGGGTTCCTCAACATTTATTTTACTGTTTCTCATATATTGTGATTTATAATGTGATTATAATCTGTTGTTGATTTGGTGTGTTAATCATGGTTATGTGGTACTTTTAAATACCAAAGAAATACTAGAATGTGAAAAAGGGAAATTTCAAACTATAATTTGAAATACAATATTTATATAAAATGAAGAATTTTATATAAAAAGGAATTTTCAAAGTGTGGATTGAAATAAAAATATTCGTATAAAATCAAGGTATTTTATATATAAAAAAAGAATGTATGAGGCGAATATGGGATTTTGGAGTTTTATAAAAACAAATGGACGTATTTAAAGGAGAAATTAGGAAAATTACATAAAAAACTTCTATATGAAGTCAACAACAGTTATATGGAAGTTGGAAGGACTGATTTGGTTTAAATAGAAAATGAAGGTAATTAGAAGTAAATCAAGAACTTTATGGAGTAAATATAATATGTAGGAAAACGAATAGATTAAATGGAAATAAGATTTTACAAATAAATAAATTTATAAAAGGAAATATTTATTTAGAAAATAAATGGAATTATATAAAGGAAATATTTATATGAAATAAATATAGACAAATAGAAAAGGAAGCATTTGTAATCGAATAGAGTAGTCGAATAGAGTAATCAAATATAATTTATTCGAAGTAGAGTAATCGAATATTAGTTATTCGAATAAAGAGTTAACCAGATATAGTTAATTGAACATAGTTATTCAGGATGAGTTGCCATTTTGTATGACTGCTAGCGTAATTCGCAGGGCTGCAGATAGCCTACGACGGTCGGATGTTTCCTGAGGGAATCAGGCGTAACCATTGTGATCGCTGCGATCTGGAGTCAAGCGAATGGTGTTAAATCAAATAGTAGTTAATCGATAGAAGTTAATTAAGCCGAGTTAGTCAAGTTGAGTTAATTAAGTTGAGTTAGTCGAGTTAGAGTTAATCGATCAGAGTTAATCAGTTAGAGTTAACCAGTTAGAGTTAATCAGTTAGAGTTAACCAGTTATGGTTAATCAATTCGAGTAAATCGATTGGAGTTAAATCGAATTATAGTTATTCAAATGGAACTAATCAAGTTCGAGATAGTCGAGTATTAGTGGATTGAATAGAGTTAGAAAAAGGAAGTAATCAAATAGCATTTATTTGAAGTAGAGTTATCGAATATAGTTGATTCGAGAAGAGCAATCGAATATAAGTTATTCGAAGTGTGTTAAAAGATTTGAAAGGTGAACTTTGTCTATTTCGAGGTTAGAAATGTTGTTCAATTAAGGTCTGAGAGGTAATTATACCCCAACTTGATTGACTTCAGTTTTAACTAAGGAGTAGTTAAGGTTCGATAGTGAAGATTGGTTAAGTAAATTTAGTTAGGAGTGAAATGGTTTGAATGGGCAAAGCGATGTTTTATTCAAACATCAGTTTAAATCCAATAAAGAAGTTTGGGAATGTTTTTCCAAATAATAAACAGAAACGTTTTCTAAAGTTAAAAGATAAGAATTTACAAATATATAGAAATGGGGAAATGGATAAATTAAAGATAATTTAATATGAAGAGATAAATGTGGATTGATGATTTGATCGATCAGATTTCTATCTAGAAATAAGATCGTTGGTTGCACACCTGGTTTTCTTTGATAGTTAAATCACCGACTATCGAAGTTTTTGACCATTTTATTGTCGTTAGTATGGAGAGACCGGGATCAGATGCATTATATGAAAACCACTCTGTATGGACGTTAGCATTGCGATCAAATATTAAAGACGGAGTTATGCAAGGGCTATCATGTTTACAGAATAGTGCCTTCGGTTTGTCCAATTCTAGGGCAAACGTGGATGGACGAATGTCTGACAAAGTATATCTAACAGATCACGTAAGTTGATCTCTTCAAACGTATTTACGTTTGGTGGCGGAGGAATTTGTTTCTCTTAGATTTATACCCGTGGTATTTTTTAGGAAATCAATTTGTGATTTGGCGGGTATGACGATGTGGCATTCAAAGTAAATGAATGTACGATCTGTCAAAGATACGTTATGACCTCAAGCTTCATCAACCGGGAAATGACAGAAATCCGGCAGGCAGCATGGCTAAGTGGGTCACTCCCATTAGGGTGTATATCACCTATCTAGAGAAAATCCATTTCATTCTTTTATCTATTACCGATGCTGTCCCTTTTGGAGAAACGGTGGGTAGCTCCCAACCGTTGGTGATATACATTCGATAAACTCAAGCGAAATGTGTGGTTAGTCATGTGTGGGCTGGGTTGCAAGACGTTCTTGTTGAACCCAGTGTATTCGTCTCTAGAGATACACTATCGGCAGGTGGTCCCATACCTTGTCATAGTCGGAATCCAATCTCCAATAAGCGCCCGCGGTTTTGTTTGTATACTATATATGTGGAACGTGAGATGCAAGCGTTCTGCTAGATTGTTAATTACTTGTAATTAGACATTATTATAATATCAGAGAAGTATTGATTTTCAAAAGTATTTTGGTTATCGTAAGGTAAAAACCGTTCGTGTTTATGTGTGGATTGGTCTTATGATTATATTTTCTTTGAAAAGGATTTTGAAAAGTTAAGCCAAATGATTTGAGTTTACTCACACCAGTCCCATGACTGACCCAGAGTTTAATTTGTTTTGTTTTCCCTAAACTCTTGGGTGCCCAAATTTGTACGGGCAGTCAAGTAGTTCAGGCCTTTACAGATATACTTGGAGGAGCGAAGCAGGAGGCTTCAAGATTATATAGCTATTGTTATTTCCGCTGTATGTAAGTGTTGTACTCTGATAATGTTATTGTATATATATACTGTTTTATTTCAAAGTTATGTTATAATATATTTTATTCGTTCCGCTGTGAGATCCGTGTTTACTCTGATTGTGTTCTTCTTCTTCTTCTATTCTAATTTTCTATCTTATCTATTCTTACCCTCTAACTTATTTCTATTAATGATCTGGAATGTTCGATACCTGAATAATTAACATGGTTTTATTTTGATTTTCTAGGTCGAAAATGCTGGTTTGTTAAACAAATACATATATATCTAGTCACACAAACAAGCAAAATCTTGATAAGAATCGAAGTGTTCAAAAGTACACTGATATGTCGACATGGTCCGTGACCTTATATCATGTACATCAAATTCTTTAAATTCAGATTTAAGTTTGAATTTTAATTTTTTCCACCAACTTTTCATCAATTCCTATGTTATCAACAGGTACATTTTTGACCAGAAAAAGTTCCTATTCAATATCGATTTATATCATCCATACTCATTCATTTTTATCATCAAATTTCAAATTCAAAATATCTTTCACTTTATACTACTTGAAATGTATTCATCCTCAAGCATTCCTACCACCATTAGACTTATTAAGGCCATCAAATCTCATCTCTACTGTGACAAAGAAGCCGTGAACACCTACATTAAACAGATGAATTATGTCAAAGTCTATCCTGGTAGGTTTGCCATTTTCAATGGTTTTCCTTCTTATGAGCATGATTCCTTTTTCAGTAATATTTTTTCTCTTTATCTTGTTGATGCAACTGAAAATAATTTTGTTTGTTGTCCTTATCTTAGCAAAATGTTTTATGCTAGTTTGAATGGAAAATTTCTTGATGGAAATGAAAATTCAGTACGGAGTAGCATAAAAGGAATGCAAATGATCTTGGATTGCAAACCTTTAGGTCAAATACTTGATTGTAACCTTACTAAAACCGATCTTTCAATGTTTCAAATTGATGAACCAATATAGATATTTTCCATCACATTTTTTACAGTGATGAAAGTCGCACATTCAACACAATTTTCGTCATAAAACAAAAATTTAAATCTTCTTTTACAACAATCCATTACTCCTTGATAAAAAAATTAAAACGACCCGACTCTCCAAGTTAATAAAGCACTTTTTGCTCTCTTTTGTTTCTATGAAGCAAATTGGACACAAGTCATACTCAATGAATTATATCCTATAATTGTTTTATCCATAAATAAACTCTATTCCACGGTGTATACTTTACTTCATCTTTTAATTTCTCAATGTTGATTTTAAAGGAGAGGAATTTTCCGCTTAAAAGACTTTCACTTTGGCCAATATCCAACTTATGAAAATTTACGTAATATTTGAGCCTTATGAGTCCCTTACTAAAAATGAACACATGCTCACTGATGAGAAAAAAATGGAAGAAAAAGAAAAGGAAGAAGGAATGAAAATCAAGGAATAAGTTGAAGAAAAAGGAGAAGAAGAGGAAGAAACCTCCTTAGAAAGAGTTGATCTCCTTACTTGTCCAACATCAATGATCTTCTTATGAATCAAAACGTATAAAGCCAAAAGATTCTTAAGCGTTCCATAAACAATAAATTTAACAAAATTTCAAAAAAAAATAGACAAATTATTTTGAGAGATTAGAAGGAACCTTGATCTATCATCATCATCTATTCGCTACATTCTAGATTTTCTACCTTTATTTATGTCATATTAGTTATGTTTCTTAGTATATGAAGCGATGTACTGTTTTTTGATCCTAGTGGAAGTTGTAATCAATGTTTAATATAAATGCAAATTTTCTTATTCTCTATCACCTACCTGTAATAGCCTTTAGAAATCAATAAAACATCAGTGCAGAACCTAAAATCTCAAAAAATATGGTAGAAGGCAAATCTGCCTTACACATGCCGGCATACCCCGTGGGTAATGACCTCAAACATAAAATTTAAGTAACTACCTAAGTATTCTTTCATCTCCAACAAATTTCTTCTCCTATAATTGAATTTCAGACCTGAAAACTGAAATAAAACACATTTTCTTTCTTCCTTCCCATCTTTTAACCCTTAAACATAAAAATGATTATCTTATTCATAATCTAAATGAAAAATTAGAACAAACACTACAATCCTTAAAGAGTGCTCTCTATTATTCCCCAGAATCAAAGGCATTTAGAACTTAGCCAAATGTAGTTAGTCAAGGAGCAAGAGAGGCATTATTGATGCAATTCGGTAGTTGGTTACCAATCTATCAAAAGACAACCCAGAAACTAATCTAAACTACACCATAACGAAAGATGATAATGATTGGAATGCTATAAGGCAAGATCTTATCTTCGACAAGGATGGTTGAGTGGAAGTGCCAAAAATTGTTTTACTTGGCTTGTTTAAATTAAGAATACTCACTATTTGATTTGATTTGAAAATTATTATTTTTTGTATTAAAACAACTAATGACTTAATTGGGGTGGATTGCTTTCAATTGAATAAGAGTGTGTGTGTGTGTATATGGACTAGATTGAAATGCTTCATTTCATGTTTATGTTTTCTCTTGTTCTTCATTTAGAGTATCTATATGTTTAAAGTTAATATAATTTCTTATAACGTCCTAGAAATTTCGTCAACGCAAGTACGAAGTGGTACGTATACTTTTTGTTGCATTTAGAAATGGTATTGACGGTACGAATTTTGCGTTCAACGATGGTTTACGATAGAATGTAACATTTAATTAAAATCAGATGAAACCTTCCTCAGTAAAAAAAAACCCCCCGCTGACCTAAGCTATTTATCCAACATCGTTCTAATCCCAGAATTTGGCCTTTAAAAAATTTCACTTCTCGTTTCATTTTTCCTAGCAAAAATCAAATCTTCTTTTTCCATTTTAATGGTGGCCTCCTCGAAATCGCGAGCCCCCAAAACCACCACAAATCGTTTCCCAATTCAATTTTAATGGTTTCCAAAATATTCTCTATTTCTGATTAAAGCCAGCCCTAAATTAATTCGCACCTTCTTATTCTGGTTTGTCACAGCAGCGCCTCTGTAACAACCCGTATTTTCAATAACCTGTTATAACATAAATCGAGGCAGAATTTAATTCTAAAGTCTGAATCAAGGGAAACGGGCTATGCCATTGCGTTCGTCTCGGAAAAATACGCGAAATAGAGTCCGAGTTTTCGAAAATCGGAGTCCGTATGACCCAGTTAAGGCCCATGGAAGTTTTCAGAAAATTCCTAAGTAAAAACAGATTTAAATTTTAAAGATTAAAAACAAGGGTTAGGGCAAACTGGCGCAGGCGGGAAAATTCCCGCCAGGACCCGCATGTCGACAGGCCTGTCGACAGGGTCCCCTGGGTGTCGACAGCCCTGTCGACAGCCCTGTCGACAGGGGCTAGCCAGGCAATTTTGCCTGGCGCACCATTTTGATCTTGGCTTGGTCTTGTGGCTTGGTTCTAGAGAATTCCGAAATCTGACGGGCCAAAACTAATCTAGGGTTAATCCTAGGGCTAAAAACACTCTAATCTTCTATAAATAAGCCTCTAATCCTACCCTAAAACCCAATTATTCACTCTAGCAACCAAACTATGCCAAATTGATTTCTCAAATGGCCTCCACCTAAAAACCCTAGCCTCCAATCTCTTCATGAATCATTCCTATGAAAACTATGATGTTCATACAAGCATTTCTAAGATGTATGAATGATCATTAGCTTGCATACATCATCAAGTTGCAAGTTTTATTTGCTAAGCTAGAGTTTTTGGGATTTTTGTTTCTTATTGGAGATTTGTTTTGGGTTTTATGCTTGCATGAAGGGCTTCTCAATCTTTATTAGTAGATTTGTGTCTTCATAATATTTGTAAGCCCTCTTACCTTCATTTTAGAAACTCTAAAGTTAATATGTGATGAAAGTTGGGGTTTATGCATGTTTGCTAAGCCATGATTTGCAAGTTAATTGAGTTATGCATGTTTATGCATGTTTGCTAAGCCATGTTTTGCAAGTTAATTGAGTTATGCATGTTTATGCATGTTTGCTAAGCCATGTTTTGCAAGTTAATTGAGTTATGCATGTTTATGCATGTTTGCTAAGCCATGATTTGCAAGTTAATTGAGTTATGCATGTTTATGCAAGTTTGCTAAGCCATGATTTGCAAGTTTATTGAGTTATGCATGTTTATGCAAGTTTGCTAAGCCATGATTTGCAAGTTTATTGAGTTATGCATGTTTATGCAAGTTTGCTAAGCCATGATTTGCAAGTTAATTGAGTTATGCATGTTTATGCAAGTTTACTAAGCCATGATTTGCAAGTTTATTGAGTTATGCATGTTTATGCAAGTTCACTATGCCATGATTTGCAAGTTTAATAAGTTATGCATGCCTATGCAAGTTCACTATGCCATGATTTGCAAGTTTAATAAGTTATGCATGCTTATGCAAGTTCACTATGCCATGTTATGCATGTTTGACAAGTTATGCATGTTTATGCGAGTTCCCTATGCCATGTTAGCAGGGGCGGATCTAGGACTTGTATTGAGGTAGGGCGAAATTTTTCAAGACTTTAGTCCCACACCATAAAAAATCTTTGAATCCTCTTATATATGCCAGTATATATTCCTTCAGTGCAAATGAGTCAAAGTTAGCACACACTTAGTTGAATATCATCTGGTCCAGCTTTCAGGTAGGGCATTTTGTACCCATTCAGGTAGGGCAATCATTCAAAAGTAGTTAAATTTTGCCACACTTGCCACATTCCAGGTGGGGCCTTGGCCCTTGCTGGCCTTGGCCTAGATCCGCCCCTGCATGTTAGGCAAGTTTAATATGTTATGCATGTTTATGGTAATATGCAAGTTCACTATGCTAAGTTATGCAAGTCTAACGTGTTATGCATGTTTGTTGTGATATGTAAGATTCATCATGTATGTTGCGCCAAGTTCCCTCTTTCTATCCTTTATGCGTTATGACGAATATGTAAGCGATAGGATGACGTTGGGGGTTTTGGGTAAAAACTTAAAATACATGAAAATATAAGATTGGGAATTTACCTATTAAGTTAGGTCTACCCCTTGGGAATTTACCTATTAAGTTAGGTCTACCCAAGTATTTGTTGACTTGTAATTATGTTTTGAAAATAAAGTGGACATGACACTTAGAAAACATAAGTGTGGCCAACTCGAGGTTGGGTTGAGTTTGTAGCATAATTCTACCCCTACCGGCTTAACTAGTGGCTACAAACAATAGGATCCAATGTGAGAAGTTGGTCATGTGGTGCCAAGACCCGAGGTTAGACCTAGTTGTGGTGTAAAGCTACCCGGAACCGACCGGCCTAACTAGTGACCGCAACAAAGGCTAATGTGAGAGGTTAAGGTGCATCAAATTAATAAAGGCCTCGTGATTAGGGTTAAGTCAAGGTCCACTAATACTTAACCAATTTGGGGATTCGAGGGATGGAAATGGGGTTAAGTTACACTTAGCCAATTTAATCCATTTGGGAATACGAGGGATTAGAATGGGGTTAAATTGTGAACTGTCGGTTACACTTAACCAATTTAATCCATGATTAGTGAGGGGTTAAACCACACTTAACCCTCTTAGAAAACCCTAGCAACGTGGTCTGTTCTAACAGTAATCCCAGTTTGGTATCATTCACAACCCTAGAAGCTAGGCTAGGGCGGGGCACGATTACTGGACTGATGTAAGCGACCAAAGCGACGGCTGAGTGGTACAGCGGTACGGGTCTAGGCGGGATACGGACGTGCACGTATTCCGGTGTTGGACAAACTCGAGGCACGGGTACCAGTAGGTTTAGACTGTGCATTATTGCTTAAGTGTCTGGGGTTGACACCCGAGGGCTTGATACACCCAAAGGTGGACCCAGCACAGTCTGACTACATCCATATGTGGGCCGTATGGACACAAACACTTGACATGTTAGGTTTATAGGGAGCCGATCGACTAGACCGTTGGGCTGGACCTTATATTAAGGTCACTTCATGTTATTGGGTCAAGGCTTGGGCCAAGGGATCAATATCTGTTATGTTGGTTTTCTAGTACACCGTGGTGCAAAACTTAACCTTGTTTTATGCGATGACACCTCCATCTGTCTTGTAGTTAATTTATCATGCCAGTATGTTGTTATCTATGATCATCTCAGTTTCCATCATGTTGTTAACTTTATTAGTTTATAGACTGATCGTAGCAGGGCTTACTCAGTCTTTTTGACTGACCTGTTTTCTTTCGCTTCTTTTCTTCCGTTTCCCCCACCAGGTTCTCAGGGTGGGAACATTGGTGCTTAGCTTGGATCGCTTAGCTTGCTTGCTGGATTAGCTCATGTACGCTTGGATATTGAGCCCGCTATGGTTTATCACTCTTATTTGGGGATAGTACTTATGTATTTCAGTTTATCAGATGATGTTTTTATCTAGACTTGTAATTTTGGGAAAATGACATTTTGATGTACCAGACTTGTGTTTTGAAATGGTTTAAAAATCTTCCGCTGTTTTGTCTACTTACTCTGTTTATTTATTTATATATATATATGTCATGTCCTGCCTTGTTATATCATTATGCATGTTTACCTTGTTTTAAAAACGCCCCACCAAAGTCAGAGTTGCTTGCAAGAGCCACCCTGGCGGAGGTGGGGTGTTACAGCCTCTTTCCCCGAAGTCGAAAACTTGGGCCGCCTCCAGCTCTGAAGCCCTGTTGCTATGTGCCATGCTCCGACCAATTGAAGTTGTTACGCCGTTCTAAGGGGAGTTATTGTACTCGCAATTCATCTTATTTCAAGTAGTTTGACCTCAAATTTTAACTGGATATAATAGTGATGCTTGGATGTTTGGTTGGTTGTCTTGTGGTTAATTGTTTACACTGTACTGATAAGAATTGTTTCACCATATACATGAAATATGCCTTGCTTTATAAAGCTAGAACATGCTATTGTTTGGTTGATACTGTGATTCCTGGAAACACTTCAGTTGTTTCCCTTGGCACTTGCGTGACTTAAACTTGCTTGACTAGACATGCAGAGAACAAAACAAATGCTTCATTTCAATCTTGCTAAAATGTTCTTTTCTGGAGATGAATTATACCCAACCCTGTAGGCATAAAACCTGAACGAGATTGGTGAGTAGACTCAATTTTTAACCTCTGCTTAAACATTCCTTTGATGTATACCGAATGATGCAAGTGTTAAGTGTGTATGCTTGTTGTGTTACCTCACATATGACATATATATGGATTTGTTGTTGAACATAGGCTATATTAGAAGTATAATAGCATGGGTGAAGAATCAGCCACACATCATATGTGAAACTTTACGTCAGTTGTTTTTCTTCGGTAGCTAAGGTCAATGTTTTTTTTTAAATTGGGTTTAATGTTAAGAAACATAAATGTAACGACCCGCATTCTATGCATCGGAGGATCATAGAATATTTATTACATTTCGTATGAGGCCATGTAGTCGTGTAACTTTGGGGAACGACTATTGGGGTCATTTCCCATGTTCACGATTTTCGTCGATCTTTAAATGACTGTTTTGCCCCTGGAGAATCTTGTTTCTCATATAACTTTTGATTGGTAAGGGGTTTTGACTTGAAACCACTTACAATGGATTTGGATGATGGTTTTTATTTTTCGTAAAGTGGTCACATTAGCCAAACAGACTTTCCGTTTGGGAGATATGGCTGAAATAAGATATGGAAAGTGAAAAACAGCTTAGCCGGGCCAAATTAGGGTGATTAGAAGCTGAGTCCATAACCCATTTCGGGATTAAGGTTATGGGAAGGTTGAAACCAGTTAGGAACGATTTATTTTTCATTTTCTCAGCCGTCATTTACCTCTCTTCAACCCTAACAATGGCCTCCACCTTCTAAATCACCCCTAAATCACCGTTTAAGCAAATATTAGCCTAATCAACATCAAATCAAGGCAAACCAACACCAAATCAGAGTTGGAGCTACTGTGTTGCATAAGGATTCGACCCACAATAGTAGAGTTTTAGATATAAAGTTTTAATTGTGGCTAAGGTGAGTGATTTGCATTGTTTTCACTAATCACGGCTAATTAGGGGTTATTAGTGTTAATTAGTGAAATTATGCATGTTAAAATTCTGGAAAATTATGTAAGAATTCTTAAATATTATTTTAGGGATCTGATAGAAATTTGGGTTAATTTGGATATGTTTTGCTAATCATATGGTTAGGTCGTGATTAAGGGGATTAAGGGGAAAACATGGGTTTTGGGTACGTTTGATCCATATTGGCATGAGTATTCATCGTTTTGGTGTTTATGGTTAATTATACATGTTGCTATGACTGTTTGGTATGATTTGTGATTGCTTAGAATAGTTAAAATGGTCGAAAATTCTATCGTATGGCGTAAACACTTGTTGGAAAAGTTGCAGGAAACAATGCAGGAAATGGGATCAGATCGGGTTCCCCGAACCCACCCGCTCGTGGAGCTCCCCACGACTCAGGCCCGCTCGCTTGAGTGCATCACGAACCAGATCGATGGAGAGGCGCGAGAACCGCTTGCACCCGAGCCACTTTCTCACGAGCTGAAGCACCCCGACCCGGAGGACCAATCGCGAACAAAAAGGGGCACGACCTGAACTGAATGTTGATCACGACCTAGAGTGCTACTCTGAAACGAACCGCCAGAAGGAGTGCACAGACTGATCTAGGTGGAAAAGCCCACCCCAAACTAATGGGTCATCACAAACTGACCCAAGTGGAGCAATCCGATCCGAACCGGAGTGGTGACCGCGAACCGAACCAAGGAGCTTGGACATGAGACGTGAACCATGAACCAAATGGAGACCGATCCCGAGAAGACTAGAACCCGAGATGCAAAGGTAGTCCAAATAGGAAGTAAAATTCAAGATCCAGATGGGAACCAATAGTTAACTTCGTGGGTTGGACTTTGCTGTGGGACGTGTGCAAAGGGGTTATCGATGTCTATAGCTTTGACTCACCACTGAGAGACGGATATTGCTTATGGATCAGTGCAGTGGGGTCGTCATGACTCCACGGGGTAAAGTGATCGTAGCAGGGTCGTGAGACAATGTAGTGAAGTTGTCATGAGTCCATGGGGCAGAGAGGACATAGCAAAGTATTAGTGGTTACAGATCAGTGCAGTGGAGCCGTTATAACTCCATGGGGCAGAGTGATCGTAACAAAGGATTGGGTGATCAAAGTGGTAGATATCATATACTTTACGCACTGAGTGAGAGATGTGAGGATGATTGCTATATTTGATGTTTGCTATCACCATGACATGCACACCCCCTCCCCATTATTTTCACGCCATGTGTTAGCGTCACCTAGAGTATCGTACATCCTGTTGTGCTAACTCTTTAGTTGTAGGTCCAGGTTCAGTTATGGTTATGTATACCTGTTATTGTTCTGTTTTTGCTACTTATTGCTCATACCAGACTTTTGTCTGACCTAGATTTTTATGTCTCTTCTTATTACTCTGGGTGCTTCCAAACGATCAAACTAGAGACAGATTAGCTGGTTATACACGAGTAGCTGTCCGGAGATGAGCAGGAGACTTACACGTATTGTTCCGATATATTCTCCCTGTGTTGTTGCTGGTCACTACTTTGGGCATTAGTAGTGTACCTTCCTACCTTGCTTTAGAGACAGTTTTAAAAGTTGTAATAATGATGGTTTAGATCATAAGCTGTATTTTAAATCTTTCCGCTGCTGTGATGGTTTAGTTTTCAGCTTATGCACTGTCTCGCCTGTTTTATATCAAGTTATGTTATTATTATATTTCGTTGCATGCGCTGTGAGATATACTACAGGTTCTTTGATGATTCATAGTTTCAAATCCTTCCTTTTTCCTTTTATTTGACGACCGTCCCGTGCTGGTTGGACATCGGTACAACGCGTTTCGTTGGAAAAGTCGGCTGGTGCGGGGTGGGCCGCCACACTTGGTATCAAAGCTCTAGGTTGCGTAGTTAACCTTTGGACACCAAGGAGAAATAGTACGTATATGAGAGCGCATATTTGTAATATTTTGGTTTTCAAAAACTATACATATATACTATCAGTACATATAAGGATGAAGTCGCACTGCACTGGCACCACTATGGAGATGGTTGATCATTTTCTCTTTACAGATTTGACGATGAGCCGAAATATGAGGGGTACTGGTAAAGGAGCCAATAATAGGGGATGTCTATGATATGAGGACAATGTTTACTACCTTCATGAGAGAGATGCTTAGGGATGTGCAAGGAGCAGCTCCTAATGCTGCTAACGGGGGTAGTGCAGTGTTGCAGGCGCCTAGGGCCGATTTCGCCAAGCTGTGCATGGATTACACTAGTCATGGTGGGAAACCGTTCCATGGAACAGAATCAACTACAAAAGTTCAGGATTGGCTCGAGGTTGTGAGTGCATCTTCGAGGACTTAGGGATTGATGATGCGATGAAGACGAAGCTAGCATCTCGTCAGCTGCAAGGACGGGTTATGAATTGGTGGAATGCTATTAAGGCAGCTACCCCTGAGGATCAAGTTACTTGGGATCAGTTCAAGGCCCGATTCAGTGATAAGTTTACCCTAGCTGCTCAGAACCAGAATTGTTTAGGAAGTTCTTAGAGCTTAAGCAGAATGGTAGGGAAATCTCGGAGTATATTGCTGAGTTCGGTACTTTATTGAAGTGTGGATTATCGCTTATTGACACTCCCAAGAAGAAGAATGAAAAGTTCATAACAAGCCTAGATCAGTACTTGGGGGAAAGGCTTATAAACCATATTGATGAGACTTTTGAATCGATTGTTGGGAAAGCATTGAGATCAGAGAGCCTTTATCCTAAGCCCAAGGCTGAAGTTGCTGTTGCATCTGCAGAGGAACCATAGCCGCAGGCAAGCGGTGGAGGCAAGAATAATTTTCAGAATAAAAGGAAGTAGAGTCAGACCAAGGATGACCAGAAAAAGAAAGATAAGAAAGATGTTGAGTGCTTTAGCTGTGGCAAGAAGGGCCACTATGCCAAAGAATGTCGAGCAAAGCCAGCGGACAGGAAGTGCTTCAACTGCGGCCAAGTTGGACATCACAATGTTAAATGTACGCAACCCCCTAAAGAGAAGCAGATCATGAAAGCATATTCTATTAATGTTGTTCCTTCCTCGTCGAATTCCCCAATTGCGGTGGAGAAAGGAAAGAATATCGTCATTCAAGGTAAGCTTTCTGTTTATGAGTTCCTGTTCGAGTATTGTTTGATACTAGGGCTTCCCGTTCCTTCATATCTAGTGACCTAGTAGATAGGTTGGAATTAGAACCCGAGATAGTCGAAAGACCTTTATTGGTGATGAACCCGACTGGTGGTTCGACTAGCCTTAGTATGATTTGTCAAAATTTGGTCCTATGAGTCGTGGATGTATGTTTGCTTGTGATTGCTTTGTTTTGGGCTTTTCTAGGTTTGGCATTATTTTGGGAGTCGATTGGCTCCAAATACATGGGGTGGTGGTAGACTGTGAGGGATTTTCGGTGACTATTAGGGCGGATGATGGGAGGAGGGTAGTGTTTGGTGGCCTACCTATTGATGAGGTGATGGCTAGTTTTCTAAATTCCCTCGACATCCCGCAGGACGAGTTATCAGGGGTTCCCGTTGCTAGCCAGTGTTCGGATATCTTCGAGGAAGTGACCGGACTTCCACCACACCAAGAGATTGAGTTCCGTATTGATTTAGTGAAAGATGCCAGACCTATAGTAATGCCACTTCGTCGTATGGCGCCAAGGGAGCAGCGAGAGCTCGGGGTGCAAGTAAGCGATCTTTTGAAGAAGGGATTTATCCGAAGGAGTGTCTCCGAGTGGGGAGCACCAGTTGTATTTGCTACCAAGGCAGATGGTTCCCTTCGTTTATGTATGGACTATCGCGAGTTGAATAAAGTGACTAGGAAGAATAAGTATCCTCTTCCACGGATAGATGATTTGTTTGATCAGCTGGAGGGAGCAAGAGTGTTCTCCCAATTGGACCTCGCGACAGGATTTCATCAGCTCCGAGTAACAACTGAGAGTATTCCTAAAACGACATGGATTCTATGAGTGGTAGGTCATGCCATTCGGGTTGAACAATGCACCATCATATTTTGTGGATTTTATGAATAGAGTATTCCGAGATCAACTGAATAAGTTTGTTCTTGTGTTCATAGACGATACACTTGTTTATTCGAGGACAGAGGAAGAACACAAGGAACATTTGAGAGTAGTGATGGAGGTGTTGAGAAAATACCAATTGAAAGCGAAGTTTTCTAAGTGTCACTTCTTGAGGAGGGAAGTGAGATTCTTGGGCCATGTTGTTTCAGAGAATGACATTGTCGTGGACCCTACGAAGGTGGCTACGGTACAGGATTGGTCTACGCCCAAGAATACAACAGACGTGAGAAGTTTCTTGGGATTGGCTGGATTTTACCGTAAGTTTATCTAGGACTTCTCCAAGATAACGACACCGTTAACTCAGTTGACCATGAAGAATCAAGCTTTCGTCTGGGATGGAAGGTGTGAAAATGCATTCAAGAGCCTAAAGGAAAATTTGACGGGTGCGCCAGTGTTAGTCATTCCTAAAGGGAACGAAGAGATGACGGTATACACGGATGCATGTGGTACCGGCCTAGGTTTTGTACTGATGCAAGGAGGTAGGTAGTAGCTTACGCTAGTCGACAACTGAAACCGCATGAGAAAAGATATCTTACCCTTGATTTGGAATTGGCAGCGATCGTGTTCGCGTTGAAGATGTGGAGACATTATCTCTTAGGAGAAAGATTCGAGTTGCTCACCGACCATAAATCGTTAAAGTATTTTTTCTCTCAGAAGGATCAAAATCTCCATCAGTAGAGATGATTAGAATTCTTGGCTTCCTATGATTTCACCAGGAAAAGGCAATGCGGTAGCTGATGCATTGAGTTGAAGACATGCCAATTTAGGGGCTATGTTCCTTGAATGGAAGCAACTGGAGTATATCGCATGGTATGATTTCAGACTAAAGTGCCAATTAGATCCAGTAATGTTGGCAAGTTTGACGATCAGACCCACTTTGATTGAGCGGATTGGTTCCAGTCAGAGGGATGATCCTAATCTATTAGAAATCATCTCCAAGTTAGAAATGGGAATCGACAAGGAGATGAACAAGTATGGGCTTGATCGAGAAGGATGGCTTGGAAAGAATGGTAGACTAGTTGTGCCCAATGTCAATGGATTGAGAGATGAAGTGATTAGAGAATGTCATCACTAAAAACTAACTATACTTCCCGATGGTAACAAAATATATCAAGACGTGAAGAAGATCTACTACTGGGAAGGGATGAAGAGAGACGTTGGAAAGTTTATATCCAAATGCATGAATTGCCAACTAGTTAAAGCCGAGCAAAAGAAGCCTAGTGGTTTGTTGCAACCATTAGAAATTACCGAATGGAAATGGGAACAAGTCTCAATGGATTTTATTGATGGTTTACCAAGGACTAGATCAGGCCATGATAGTATTTAGGTGATTGTCGATTGATTGACCAAAAGTGCAAGGTTTATACCTGTTTAGTCGAATAGGACGGCAGCTAAGTTAGCAGAACTGTATATGAAGTGGGTAGTGAGATTTCATGGAGTACCCAAAGACATTGTGAGTGTCCGAGATCCGTTGTTTACTAGTGGATTTTGGAAGAGCTTACGAGAGGCCTTAGGATTAGAATTACATCTCAGTACCGCGTACCATCCTCAAACCGACAGTCTAACAGAGAGGGTGAATCGAGTATTAGAAGATCTCTTGAGAGCTTGTATATTGAGTTTTTGAGGGTCATGGGATGACCATTTGCATCTAGTGGAGTTCGCATATATTAATAGTTATCAATCCAGTATTGGTATGGCTCCATTTAAAGCTTTGTACGGAAGACCGTGCAACTCACCGTCATGCTGGTTGGAAACTGGTGAGAAGTTTGTGCTTGGGCCCACTGCAACAAAATATGATATTTACAATGCCTTTTTATAACATACTATTCTAAAGTGTTATTAATTGCACTTAATTCTTTCTTTCAACCTGAATTTGTTTTGGTAATTAGAGTGTAACGGTGGCTTTTATTCACGGTCACTTAATCACAGCTAATTTTTCTATCTTCCCGCTAATCCATTCCCCTTCCTCCAAAACTAACACCATACCTCACAAATCATCAACCGATTGCGAAAAACTCTCCCATCTCCATGCTTCTCAACCCTTATTTACGGTCTCGCTCCAAAACTCCTTCCATCTCCAATCTCTATCGAAGTTAGGGCGCGCGTTTTGGATCTAACATTCAATCTGGATTTTGGTAAGGATCTCGATTCTTTGTTTATGTATGCTGTAGATTTGAATTTACGATTATGGATTTGCGATTATGAATTTACGATTGTGGATCTAATATTCAATTAGGGTTGCTGTTTTAGGTTAAAGAAAATGTTATTTTTTAATTTTAGGGTTGGTGTTAGTGAACAGGTTCCCACTGAAGGCGTATGGGTTCATATACAGTGAGTAGCATCATTTCACTACTGCTCTATATATAAATTTGATTCTTCACCGTATCAATATGTATACAATTACAAATTTGTTTATTCTTAAGGAAGAAATTAAGAAATTTGTTTTATTACTAATTATAACATTCATCTTTTGTTCTGTCTTTATTAAAGAAAACATATTATTGACTTCGATACCAGCGACTGCTATCAGTGTTCTTACTTTGAAGAACCATGCAGACAACTTGATATGTATTTGGACCAAGGTTTGAACTTCCGGCCAGTACACTGGAATTCCGCCTGTTCCATCCCCGATCCGGTACCCATCGGGTCGAAATTCGGGGAAAATCACTACAAAACTGAAAAAACACGCACTTGCTAGTTACCTTCAATTGTCTTTGACTCGCTTCTTAATCGATGGCTCCTATTCCATATTTAGATCCCTTTTTTTTACTGTGAACAGGATTGAAAATTGATAAAGAATGATTCGAAATTCAGGGTTAGCTGAGATAAGAGAAGTTCATAAGTTAAATCTTGGTGTTTTGAGTTGACAGAATGAAAAGAATTAAAAAAAATAGTGAATAGAGTGAATCGGCCTCAACCAGAGTATTTGAGTTGAAGAAGCATGGCAAGTACACTACAGGCATACAACTTTGTCCTTAAATAAATATGAAAGTTTGAGCCCACTGAATTAAATGGGCTAATAGCACGATAATGAAAATGAATAAAGTGATGTTTTATTAAGGCTATAGACTAGTTAGTTAGTGGTAATAGTATTAGTATCAAATTATCTTGGTTAGGATTGAATAATTAACATTCTTAAACAGAAAAAAAATATAAAAGAAAATCCGGGACTGATAAACTGGAATTTAAACGGAATTTCCGAAACTTCCGAAATGGAACGAAAATACTTTAAATTATAAATGACCGGAACGAAACCGGAAAACAGAATGTCGAACCATGATTTCGACTTGTTTTATTATTATTCTCGTTTTCCATTCAAAAATAAAATGGTAAAAAAAAGAAAAAAAAGAAGAAGAAGAAACAAAATCAAAAGTTGTTTGTATTCAACGTATGCTAGTCAAGTTTAAGGTTAAGTATCTCTTCTGCCACTTCCTTGCAGAAAACGGTTTGCAATTTGTTATCTTGTTAGTAGTTTTAGCTAGAAAGATCAAAAGAACTGAACTTGGACTGCAAATATAAAAGCGTACTTGATGTTGCATGCTTATGCTGATGGTACTTTTATTGTTCTTTATTCTTGCACAAATTATTATTAACTATGTTTGTGCAATAAGACTACATGGACTTGTAGGTTGTCACTTGGAAGTTTAGTTTTTGTAAGAGTTCTATTCTTAGGAAGCAAAGAAGGGTTGATTGATGATATTTGTTACTTATAAGTTTTCCTAGAAAGCAAAGGCAAGTTGTATTTCATGTCAATGAAAACAAAGATTTCAAAGTATCCATTAAGAAAAATTGGGTCCTCGCATGTAACATTATTAGACATGTCATAACTACATTTTTTTTTATTTTTCGAAAAAACTTTAGTCTATTCCATGAAAGATCAAGAATGAGAAATTTGCTCTTTTTTGTAAGTTTGGAAGCGCACCAGTCTAAATGTTCTGAAAATTACAAGCAATACAAGAATTCACCTTTTATTATGCATTTAATAGTGCAGTGAGAGCAGTGTAGTAAGTATAATTCGATAGTTTGGAAGCACATCACTCTAGGTCCCACTTGGGTGTTAAGCTACCCTCACCATTTTGATTTCTGACTAACACGCCTAAAGTATACTTACTACATAACATAAGCATGTAATCATGTTTATATGCGATACTTATGCATCAGTTTAGTTTTAATGTCTTTTATAAGCGTCAAGACACCTTTAGGTTGACCGAATATATGGGGACACTAGAAGCGAGCCCACTCCCATGTCCAGCCTGAGCTCCTCTAGTACTCCTAGCTATTTGAGGACCACTATATTTTGATTAATTTCTCTGTTATTATGAACACATTGATTTCATCGAACAACTGGGTCTAGACACGAGGATTTGACTAGTTTGGTGCTTCTCCACTAGTTACGTTACATGGTACACCAGTATGCCTTAATTGATCAGTCAGCCTATTTCATCCTTTATACACCGATATTCGTTAGTGAAGTGATTGCTAAACCGATGTAATTCATAATATTTCCCATTACCCTTAGTCTCTTCCCTCTGCACAAACTGGGAAAGAGCATGTCATTGGAACGACATACATTGCTTGAGGCGCCAAAGCCCAGAAAAGCGCTAGTTTAAAAAAAGCACTTCAGTGGAAAACCGCTAGAATTAAAATGCAGCTTTTTTTAAAAGAAGTGCTGTTTAAAAATGAAAACAAGTACAGTTTTTATTTTATGTTTTAGAAACTGCAGTCTTCTTATTTTCAGAGTGCATATTTCTAGTTCTTTGTTTTAAATTCAGTTTTTTTTTTAAGCCAAAATTTGAGTTTTATACTGTTTTTTAAATGCAGGTTATTTTGTTGTAAAATAGCAAAATTGATGCAGGTTTCAAATAAATAAGGTGGTACATTTTGATTACAAGTGAATTTGCTGCACAATGAACAAGTTACTTTTCATTTTTTATGTTTTATTTCACCATTGAAATGGGAGCATCATATCTTGATGCACCGTGCTTTCAAATAAACTTCCGACCAGTCTTATGTCACATTTCATGGTTCGGCTCCTATTAAATATGCTTTTAAAGTTTAGAATATTCAGACTCAATTTGATATTAGCTGTATAATATTTCATTTTATGATATTGATCAGTAACTTAATCGGGTTACATTAGTTTTCATATTCTTTTAGGTCCTTATATGAATGCAATTAAAGCAATAAAAGGTTCGATGCAACCTAAAACAATTTGATAGCCATGATAAGTTTGAACTTTAATAGATCTCTTGTGAATTTTATAAGCCATGTTAATTATATTATGTCCGGTTACATTAGTTTTCAAATTCATTATTGTTGAATCAAATTTAAATAAGAAAACGGAAATCAAGTTATGCAGTTCATCACGTCCCAGATACTTGTTCCTATATATCACGCACGCTTATTAACAATTAAATTAAATGGACCTCTAAATTAGTTGGCTTTAATCTAGCTTCTCCATTCCATCAAGTTAGGGATTTTCCTAGCTTCACCTTTAATTGTTTCTTCTCTGTCCATATCTGTTATACAAGTTCATTTGATCTTAAGCTATTTGACAACTCCATTTCTCTCTACTCACGAGCACTATTATTCTACTCTTAGCACAGATTTAACAAACAACTATAACTTCATTAAATATTTCTACATTATCAGAATTTAGCCTGTAATTCATACTTGATATCGAATGGACTCATTATTGTTTTTCCTCTGGGTTTAGATGATTTAATTCATTAAATTTTGCCTGAGTAAGCCATTTCTCCTTTTGATGTTTGAGAATTGCGTACTTTTATGTTTGATGTGTAATCATGCCATATATAGATGAACTACCGTCTATAATATTTTTTACAATTAACCATATGTCATTCATTGATTTGTTGGTTGCTTTGATTGTGTTTTCCAAATTTTGTGGCTGTATACTAAGTTTAAATCCCTTTTTCCAACTTGAAGAGCTAACTTGATGGTGTGAGTATAACTGTGTACCACTAACATGTTTTCAAACTGTTCAAAAACCTAGAGTTTATACTTTTACCACTATTATTATAATAATTACCTATTTTGTTTTGCAATATATATCACTTAACAACTTACAATTCACTGTATGAACTGTAAGGTTTTTCAACATTATTTTCCACACTACTAAATGTATTGGTTTATTCATTCACGTCATTACTATTTGTGAAAAATACAAATACATAATTGGAAAATTCAAATCAGCTATCATATTTGCTACTGGGGTTTGAGTCACTATATGAGCACGGTGTTGTGAATTCTTAAATGTTTGAGTAAGAAATGATATATTATAATAAAGCTTTATGTACAAATCATTTCTGTTTATATGGGTTATAAAATTCAGAAGAGATCTATTAAATATAATTAACATGGCAACTTAAAATGACCAAAGGCTAACAAATCTCGACATCAAGCAATAGCCGATTTTGCTCATCCATTCGCACCTTGTCCATCGGCCACCATCTGAAACTCGAGCCCTTTTGAGACTTGATTTTGACCTGCTGCTGTGTTTTTTAAGGCAAAGTGTTTTGTTCTTAAAATTAAAAACAGTTTTTTTTAAGTGCTATTTTTTGGAATAAGTGCAGGTTTTTTTTAAAAGTGTAGAATATGTTTCAGAAATTGCAAATTTTTTGGGGGTGGGGGTGGGGGGGTGGGGGGGTGGGGTGGGGGGAGGGGGGTTGGTGGTTCTGGGTGCAGTTTTTTTTGTTTTAAATTCATATTTTTTTCAAAGTGTCGTTTCTTTGTTTGGTTCATGATGATGATATTATGTTTCATTTTACCATGTGAGGTTCACTTTCAATTCTGTTATAATAAGACTTAACTGAAGTATCTAAAACAAGAAGCAAAAAACATTACTACATTAGAGAACAATTGTTCATTTATAATATCTTGAAATTAGAAAACAATCGCTTACCAACGACGAAGGCAAGGAGGGCGAGGAGCGACGACGGCGATGGGCAAGGAGGAATGAGGGCAACAACGTTGAAGATGAGCAAAGAACGGATGGAGCTAAGCTAGGGCTTGTCAATCGAATAATTGAAGACCACAGTTGTTACCGTTTGGTCTTAGAATAATAATAATAATTGATGAGTGTAGGAATATCAAATGAGCAGCTGAGGTTGATGACGTTGATACGAATGAATACATATCAAGCTACGGAGCGTTTATCTATAGTCGTGGGTTCAGTTCCGTTTAACATGTAGGTTAAAGTCTGTTCTCCTAACTTAATATACAGTAATCAAGCATCTCTCCTGCTTTCTCACAATATCTTAGATAATGTTCTAGGCACTCAAGAATTTTAGCATGTAGGTTAAAGTCTATTCTCCTAACATAATATACAATAATCAAGCATTTCTCCTTATTTTGGAAATGTGTGTCTTTCTTAACAAAGTGAGTACAAATTTATTGTACTTTATGATGTAGCAATCTTTTTTCTATGTAGTTTTGGAGCTTGAGCACTCTTTCTTCCCATGTGTATCCTTAATTGTATGTTGATGGAAAAAGGTTGGGTTTATTTACACAGGTAAATAGATAATTCAATATTCTCAACTGTGTTCAATTTCAGAAAATAAAAATATTTTATGTTAAAACTCAACCATTATGTTGATTTTATTTTCATTATAGAACTTCCAAGGAGTACTCGCAAGGGGCAAGGAGTTTCGTAGATGCTGCAAAGAGAAATATAAGAAACATAGAGAAACTTTTATGCCCTTGTTTAGATTGCCGAAACCATAGTCGACAAGATGATTACATTATTGTTGAGCATTTAATTATAAGCGGGATGGATCTTACGTACAAGAGCAGTACTAAGTGGTATTATCATGGCAAACAATTAAATGTGGGCGTAGCCACGAAGTTGGACAATACATTTGATCTACTTAAAGCTATTCATTTTGAAGATGAAGATTTTTTGAATCATGCTTTTTTTACTGATTTTAATGAAGACGAGGATGTTCAAAAACGTGAGGATGTTTTGCTTAAGAATTTGGAGGATGCAGAAACCCCCTTATATCCTGATTGTGTAAATCAAACTAAACTATCTGCCATCATTGCTTTGTATAATCTTAAATGTGAGGTTGGATTATCCGATAATGGTTTTGATAAGCTTTTGAAGGTACTACAGTTGTTGTTGCCGGTGAATAATGTACTTCCTAAGATGTTGTATGATGTAAAAAATTTCTCAAAGTATTTGACATGGGGTTTGAAAAGATTCATGCTTGTAAGAAGGATTATTGTCTTTTTAGAAAAGAGTTTCAAGATTTAGAAAGTTGTCCGAAATGTAACTCTTCGAGATGGAAGATAAATGAGGACATTACGGAGATTATACGAGGTATTCCAGCTAAAGTGTTGAGGTATTTTCCAATCATTCCATGATTTAGGAGAATGTATAGATCGCAACAGATGGCAGAAGACCCAAGGTGGCATTTCAACAATAAAAGCAATGATGGAAAAATGCGACATCCTGTAGATTCTGTGACATGGAATGCAGTGGACCAGAGGTGGAAATCATTTTATCTGATCCACGCAATCTCAGACTTGGTCTTGCTTCATATGGTGTCAATCTATTTGCCTCGATGAGCTCCAAATATAGTTGTTGGCCAGTAATGCTTGTGACATATCTCTCGCCTATCTTATGTATGAAAAAATAAAATATAATGCTAACATTAATAATTCCTGGACCAAAGAAACCTGGAAATGATATTGATGTGTACTTGGCACCATTGGTAGAAGACTTAAATTATTTATGAAATAATGGAATTGATATATATGATGCATTCAGTAAATCAGTTTTTAATTTAAGAGCAATTTTACTATGGACAATAAACGACTTTCCAGCCTATGGAAATCTTGCAGATGCTGTGTAAAAGGCGAAAAAGCTTGTCCATTATGCGATGTTAACACTCATCATCAATAGTTAAAGCATTGTCGGAAAAGTGTTTGTATGGGACATAGAAGGTTTCTAGACCCTTTACATCCATGGAGGAAACAAAAAACTTGGTTTGATAACACTGTAAAGGATGGTGATAGACCTAAAATTCTAACGGGACGAAACATTTCTGCTACTTTGGATGGTTTTTCAAATGTTTTTGGAAAAGATAAGAATAAAGCAACAAAAAGGAGGATGTACACGAAGAAGCTAAAGACAGAGTTGAGTAAGAAGTTAAAAAGTAAAAAGAGGAAGAGTACTCATGGTAAAGAAGACGAAGATGATAGAAAAAAAGAGCTATTAAGGTGGAATAAAGATCAATCTTTTTTGATTTGCCATATTGGGAGGTTAGTATTAAAATTATATTTGGTTTAATAGACCTAACAATATAAAGGTTAATAAATTGTTGTATTATTGATATTTGTAGGAACTTCCTTTGCGACATAATTTAGATGTGATGCATGTTGAGAAAAATGTCGCTGAAAGCCTACTAAGCATGATGTTGCATGACAGTAAATCGAAAGATGGAATTAATTCAAGGAAGGATTTGGAGGAATGGGGGATTCGACAAAGTCTTTATGCACAGCCTCGTGGGAATAGAACATATTTTACCAGCGGCTCCATATACGTTGTCATTGTCCGAAAAAAATATTTTGTAAAAGGTTACATGATTTTAAAGGTCCTGATGGTTATTGCTCAAATTTCAAAAGATTTGTATCATTAGAAGAGTGCAACATTAGTGGGTTGAACTCGCATGATTATCAGGTGCTCATGCAACAATTGTTACCTGTTGCGGTTAGAGATTTGTTACCGAAAAAAGTTAGAACACTAATAGTTCGTTTGCGTTCATTTTTCAATTAAATATGTCAACGTGTTCTTGAAAGAGAGACATTGGTGCGACTTAATGATGAGATTATTGAAATTTTGTGTGGACTCGAAAGATATTTTCCACCTTCCTTTTTCGATATAATGGTACATTTGACAATTCATCTTGGAAGCGAAGCGCAATTATGTGGTCCGGTTCATTTTCGTTGGATGTACCCTTTTGAAAGGTATATGAAAACGATTAAAGATTATATAAGGAATTATGCACGACCTGAAGGGTGTATTGCAGAATCTTATCTTGTAGAAGAATCAATGAGATTTTTAGTGAATTTCTACAAAAGAAAGTACAAATGGATGGGAAAGAAGTCCGAAATGGAGATTATGAAAACAAAGCGATACTTGAAGGACGTCCAATTTTAAAATCGAAGACAATTACATCGTCATCGAATGAAAAAAATATTGTTCATTTGGCTATGTTAATGAATATCGCTGCGGTGGAATCATACTTAGAGTAAGTACATAATATATTTGATTTATACCTTTTTAATAAAAAAATTTATGTTGAATATAACTTGGGTAAAATTATTTAAACACCGGTATGCATTTGGAGGAGTTACAAAATTCTGATAAGCGTTTGGAAAAAAATGCGACCTTCCTGTGGAAAAAACATACAGATACTTTCTTAGATTGAACTAAAAAGAAGGTTAATTTAATTTTAATTATCCGTCCATGGACAACAAAGTTTCTATTTTACTTCAAAATTTATGTAAAACAATTTGATTGCAGGTACCTTTTCAATCAACAAGTGATGAAATACTAAGATGGATTGCTTTTGGCCCAAGTAGTAATGCATTGTCCTATAAAGGTTATATAATTAACGGGCATTGTTTTCGTACAAAAGACATTGAAAGAGAAACATAAAACTACGGAGTCACTTACGATGCGACTACCATGTGTAGGGCAAGCGCAAAAGATATTTCCCAAAGAGTTGACGTGGTCACTTATTATGGGGTAGTGACAGACATAATCTTGCTAGACTATCATGTTTTTTATATTCCTGTATTGAAGCGTCATTGGGCAAATATAGGAAATGGAGTGAAGGTCGAAGATGGATTCACTCTTGTCAATTTGCAACAAAATCAAGCCTCATTTGTAAAAGATCCATATATCCTTGCATCTCAAGCAAAACAAGTTTTTTTATTCTAGAGAGAATGACCATTCTAATTGGTATGTTGTAATGAAAGCACCACTAAGAGGCTATCATGAGTTAGAGATAGATGATCCTATTACGGAAGTTAGCTTTGTTAGGAAAGATTGTGAAGAAACCGACATGGATATTGATTCGGTTGAGAATGTTAGCTATGTTAGAGAAGATTGTGAAGGCATATTTGAGTAGATTTCCATACTTATTTGCTTGTGAGGTTTGTAATCCCTACATATTTTAGTTAATTATGATATAATATTACAAAAATTATGTTTGAATGTCTCTATCAGTATTTAAAAAATTCCTATCAATAACATTGACCAGATGTCCCAACCAGAATTCTTAAAGTACATAACGAACAATTCAACACCACACATCATCAAAATTCTCTTAGTTTCATTTAGCTTATTTTCCAAACCCACCAAATAAATCTCTAAATAAATAAAACCAAGTAATTGATTCTCTCACCGATTTTTTCGTTTGTATATCTCATTCCAAAATCCCCGCGTATCAAATTATATATATATATATATATATATATATATTAGAGCTCAATGGAAAAAATTAATTACTTCGCATTCTGATTTATTTTTATCAATACACCCTTTTCGCCCTAATTTAAGACTCGACTTGTCCTCATGGTTATTACTTCGATACCATAAGATTTAATTTCACAAAGCTAAACAAAAGAGTAAGATTTGGATAGGTTACTTATAACTGGATATAATATCTCAAGAATTAGAACGAACCTTAACATTAAATAGTAAAGCAGGCTTCTCAAATATAGGAAACAATCATGAACACCATAAAAGAATAAAACTTCTAGTTACATGTTCACCTTGATAAACATCCTCATGGGAGGACAACTAAAAGACTAAACATATAACATAAGGTCAACACGAAACTAAGTCGCGCACTAAAGTGGTAATCCCAAACAGACTTAAACACAAAAGAAGATTATCCCCAACACATGATGTTGAGATGTGTCACTATCATCTCGAGAGAGATTCAAAGGTAATTCAAGGAACCTCGGAATTGTAATCAATTTCCTGAAGTACCAATGATACCCAATCAAAATAATCATGATACTCAAGCAAAAAGAATCCACTAGAAAACAAGAATCGACTGCATATCAAATAGACCAATGCCATTCTTTAAATTTATATCAAAGCCAAGCTGTTGTCTTTACCCATAAATATCCATAAAAGGAAAAATCACATGAAATGTCTCGATGTTTTCACAATGGGTACACCATGTTGCGGGTCCTTCCATTTGATTTTTAGTTTATATAGATGTCACGTGATAGGATATAACTTAGGGTATTATTCACTATTTCTTTTGATATAAATGAGTAGGATGGACTTGCATCAATAAGGATCTCGAACAATATAATTAGGAAATAAAAGAAATGAATTTCCTAAGAAGGAAGAATAGGGTACCTCGGGACTATGGAAATTCAAAAGAAGTAGCTGCGGTATTAGGTTCCCTAAGCTTGTAGGCTTGGCAGATTCAGGATTCCTAGAAAACTAGTGTCCACCACGTTTTCAATTATGATAAATAAGGGGTTTAAGACAATCTTGAGTAAAAATGTTTATGAGAAAGACAATAAAAGCATAACTGACGTGATTGAAGTGTTATAGTGGAATGGGAACTCGGACTTATATGTATCTTCTTTTTGTTAAAGTGAAAGGACTTAAACTTATGAAACGGGCTCCTCTTCTTATTAAGACTTCTACTAGCCTCAGTCTCATCACCGCCGTCATTTTCCTTCTAGACGGCTTTAGGATAAAGTGTTGCATCGACCTACTCTTCAAAAGATAACTTAAAATCCAATTCGATATTAAATATAAGGTTCTGAATAGAAATTATATCGGCTTATATTCAATATCAAATTCTGAAACCAACAAATATCGTATTGGGAATAACGATATATATATCTTCGAAATTCCTCACAATATCTGTATAGTAACGGAGTCCAATATTGAAATATTCCAAATTCAGTTTTTTCGGATTTCTATATTAATGTTTATTAGTAAGTTAATGATCTGAAAATTAATTCTGGGTTTAGAGTAGGCGGTTTCACAAACATGCAAGCGCTTTGTGTTTTCGTTCATCTTTTATGTTTGTGAATCCATTCCTCTAATTTGTATTTGTGGAAAAAGTGGTATGGTTAAACATCCAACATTGTTTTTTTCCTTCTTATGTAATATCCAAGGTTAAATTAAATGTGAAACTGGAACTAAAGCTCCATAAACATAATATAGTAGGTTTGCATGATCTTCACTTCACGTTTATGGAGCAGTTCCATATATTTGTTTGGGTGAAAACCTTTATTCTATTTTAATAATCGGTCTATGATAAACTGATGCAATAAATTCAGCTTTAAATATGAACCATTGGATTCAACGGTCTATGCATTAGCGTTTAGACTAGATCTGTTAAATGGGTGCTTAAAATTGTCGTTCATGACTATTCCCTTGAACTCTTATTTTTATCTAACCATATAAACAACAATTTGTGGCGATTTAGGGTGTCTCTCGCATCCACTCCATTTAATTTTGATTGCAGTTTCAAGAATAAAGATAAGCATAATTTCGTATAAGGATATTAGAGGAACATCACTGATAGCCATAAATTCAGACTTAAGGAAAATTGTTAAGGTTTGATGTATTAGTCTATTTATACAGTGAACATATACCTTAATTTGAATTGTTTCTGATTTTGTGCAAAAATAGAATTGGGAATTGCTTGTAGCCATCTTTCTTTTGCGACTCTGCCAATATTGACCTTGACTAATATGCATTCAAATGCTAAAAATTTATAACTCTATTGATGTTTAATTGGTTTGTCAGGTGAAAAAATTATTTATTGCTTACCTCAAACACCTTACGTCGAATTTTGATTGTCGCAGGCAAGGTTTAAATTGGATTTAGATTGGCACAGAACACTAGTTTTTCAACAAATAGGTGGTATTTGGCGGGCATCAAAATGTAGATTAGTTCGGCAGGTGTTACAAACAAAGTCCATGGAGGAAAGACTTCAGTTAAAACCATTTAACATTAGATGTATGAATGAGTGGAAGAAATTTATCAAGTTGAAAACAAGTTCAGAATTCAAGGTACGAACATAATTACATAACACAGAGGCACAATATTTGTATATCTCCACTGTCCTGTCTCTGTATTTAATGAAGGAGAATTTTCTTTCACTTTTAAATCAAAAGTCATCAGTACACCTACATCTGATCTAAGAATTTTGATATTCAGCACGAATCATCGGTCATTTCATTAAATAGTTTGAGTGTAAAATTTAAAGCCTACAACTGTACATGTATGTTGCAGGTCTTTAAAAAAACATCGCAAAATATGGAAAAGGAAACAGTAGGAAAATGTATGACATGATGGAATAAAAGAAGAACAATGGTTAATAGACCTAAAATGATACCATTCGATTCATTTGGTTCAACAAAAGCATGTCTAAACATTTATTTATCATTTCATATGGATGTTCAAGGGATGATATCTGCAATACTTGTCAATATTAAAAGAGATCACAGTTGTATGGTCTATTTATGAAATGATAAATAAATGTGATAATAGACATCACGCGTATGATGAATTGTTAAGATATTTACCTACATTGTAAGTTGAAGCAAGCGATTCATTGTAATTTCTCTGATAACAGCCACCTCTACCTGCTAACCTCAAATCGTCGACATGCATATTAACCTTGATGCGCTTTGCATATAAACCTCGGTATCAGCTCATGAATGTATTATAATTTTCTTTATCTGTAATGACTAAGATGAACATCATACTACCATATGATTCTTATTTTAGGCTGTGAGCGAGAGAACAGAGCTATTAGGCAGAGGCAGTTGCCACACACGTCCAGTCGTAAAGGAATGGTGCGACTAGCTGAAGATTTGGTAACAAAATTGTAATTATATTTTACTGCAGTATTTACGAAACTTGTAAGTTAATTGCTTTTGTTATTTGGTGTTTTTTGAATGTAGAAAAGCGAAAGTAGCGATCGCTCTGTCGTCTCTAGAAGTGTAGTTTGGATCAAATCTCGCACCAAGAAAAATGGCGAACCGGTGAATATGATTGCTACAGATGCTGTAGTAAGTTCATACTTTTCAAATACATATGATGGATATTTAAATACCATGTTTTAATGAGTTCTGATAAAATAAAAGATGTCATACATGTGGTATTTAAATACTATGTTTTAGTTTAAACTGCAATAATATGAAATTAATCATGTTTTGTAGGAAAAGATTAAACAAAATTGAAAGTGTTTCACAATCGAGCACGCCAATTAATTATAGAGAAGATGCACTTGCACAAGTGTTAGGGCAAGAAAGACCGAGTCGACTTAGAGCGATGGGAAGAGGAATGAATCTTAGTAGAGCGGCTTTATCACAAGTTAGGGATAAGCATACACTGCTGCTTGAAAGTAAAGTGTTGGACTTGGAGAAGAGATTTCTGCAACTAGAGAAAAATCAGGTGCAAATTATCACTACATATTGGATTACATATGAAATTATTATTAATTTATTTTTATTTTTATATACAGTAACTAGAGAAAACTCAAAACTAGAAATATAATTTAAAACAAACACTGCCTTAGGTAATATGTGATGCATATTAGTTAGATTCTTTGCTCCTTGGAAATACTAGTATTAGGATTTAAGTGAATGATGATGTCCCAGTTTTTTTGTACTAGCCGAAGCTTTTTGTAACTATTCCCTTTTTCTCAAATATTTGTAACTATTAGGATTTATATGCATGGGTAATATGTTCAGCATTGGGATATTCTTTTCTCAAATATTTGTTCTTTTTGAAATTACGAGCCAGTGAATTTTCGATCTTGAATATCAGTTATTTGTACTTTTTGGAAATAATGGTACAATAAAAATGAATGAAAATTATTTAGATCTTATAAAACTATTGTTCCATATGCAAAGTAAATTCCAATGTAAAAGAACTTACTTATTCTGCAACCATACATTTATTGTGCTATGTATGAACAATAGCTGATGAAAGTAAATTCATGAAGTTAGTTCTAATTAACTTTGTATTTTCTTAGATTTTGCAGAGTAGACACAATGGGATAGAAGTAAACAAACCTCAAGTAACTTTTTTATTATTGGTTTCGCATCGTTCGTATTTTAACTTTTTATTCAATTAGTATCATAATTTTCCTATGTTTGAATGTAGTATAACTTTGATGAAAATATGAGGAAGTGTAATTTATTGGATTGGCGAGGGAATGAAGATGTCGTTGCTGAAGGTAAACTTGTGTCAGACGATCTGAACCATCTTGTCAATGATGTTCCTTTAGGGCCGGATGCGATGATAATTTTAGTTGAAAATCCAATTAAGCTGGATGCTTTTGTATGGAGGCCTACAACTTCTTTCTCACTTATTGGGGAAGCAAAAGATAATATTATGGCATGGCCGAAGAATAGTGTTGTGCTACATTCAACCAATCACAATGAAGGAGGAGAAGATAAGGTAAACATGTTTATTCACAATGAACATGCAATTTTATTATATACATTTTTTACTAAATAAATATTTTTACATCTAATAGAGTAGAAGTAGCAGCTTGGAATGCAAATGCAAGATTTTTGATTGGGGAGGGGGCAAGCAATTAGTGGCTTTAGGACGATTACATTCGAGCATCTCGGAGGAAATTGTTAATGATGTTCCTTTCGGACCAGAGGCTATGATTGTTTGGATAGATGAACCACTAAATCCAGAAGCATTTTTGTGGAGGCCATCCCCTGGTTTGTTTCAAATTGGGGATGCTGCTGGTAAGAAGGTTGCATGGCCTGAATCGCTAGCGGTTGTTGAGACCAGTAATACTACAATTACTACTACGAATAAGGATGTGGTGAAAACATTTTTGGTACTTGATTTTTATGTTGTCTTTTTATTTTTTCAAGGATTAGCAACTTCATTTTTTTTCTTTTGTCAACTTGCAGACTGCAACTTCAAGAACAAACAATAAATGCAAGCTACTGAGTTTATCGGGAAATGGGAAAGTAGTAGCTTTAGGATGGGTGGAGTCAACCGATCCAAATGCAAGGGTACATTTCAAACCATTAGGAAACAATGCAGTTAAAGTTTGGATAGACACCGTAAAAGAGCCAGAAGTAGAGCTATGGAGGCCGACATCCGAATTTCAGTACATGGCAGATGCCCTCTCTTCTATTATAGCTTGGCCTGCTAAGCACGTCATAATGGAATGAATTTTAAGTAAGTCTTTACCGTTTGATTTTTATATTAATCTTAGCAAGCATGTAACTTTTATGAACTGGTTTATCTAGCTGTAATTTGTCTAGGGGAGTGCATAATTAGTAACTGATATGTCACGATCGTTTAATTAACGTCATTCGGTCTGGCATTGCCATTGAATCCAGATAAAACTAGCAGTAATATGTCTTGACTGTAATATCAGTAGCCTACTTATTTTATGCTATCGGAAATATGATTTGGTCTGGTATAGCTGCAGCCATTTTGTTATATTCACCTATAGTTGTACGAATATTAATCCCTCCTTTTTACAATTTTTAAGCTCGAATGAAATGACAGCTGGATGTGCAGCAACCTCACGTTTAAAATTCAAAGAACTCACGTCTGTAAAACCAACAAATCAAACATTTTTTTTAATATTGATACATCCGTAACAGACACTTGATAATTTAATTGTAGTACGATACCAAATTTCATATCCCTGCTGCTTTACAACTAAATAGCAGTAGATGGCTTGATAATTTAATTGTGTAACTCTGATTACTTTGAACACACGTGAAAAAAGGAATTCTCTTCAAAACTTTGGGTATCAAAAACTATTTAAGAAAGCAACTTCTCATACCTAGATACTAATTTTGCTTACTTTTTTCTGTTGGGAGTTTTTTTTCCCTTCTTTACTGGCCTAACATAAAAGAGAAAAAATATACATGTTATAAAAATGAGAAAAATCAATTTAAACACATTTTTTTTACATAAATTATACCCATTGGTACTTTTCATGTATGGATGAATTGAATCCAATGGTAAAGATGTTTTGATCTACAATTTATGTCAAATTTTAGTATTCAAAATTCGAATAGCCGCTCCCTTCAGTTAAACAAGATGATGTAGTTGGAATAATATTGTGAAATGTAGAATTGTTGCCATGTTTGTATTTGTAGTCGTGGATTAAAGAAATTGCACCGTATACTGATAACATCAACTGTTTGAATTACGAGAACGTGTTGGTGGGTGCTGACTTGATCAGTTGGGAGAAAATGATTTTCTGCATAGGCTACCTTTTGTGCACCAATAAAATATTTAGTATGTGAACATCATTTACACCTTGCATGATTTTTTTTTAAGTTTAGTAATAAATTAGGAATTTAGGAAGTTGCAGCAGGTAGCTGAGTTCCTAATCCAAAAATCAACATGTGCAAAAATAGTCTTTCAACTAAAGGGTAGCCAGTTCTGTTATAGTCTTGAGTTGAAGTAAAAAATAATTTTGATTTTACCTAATTTATTTCTCATAACTGGTAGGCATCGTCTACAACTTTTTATTCAAATATATGGTTATGGGAAAATATGTTGGAATTATCCGCAAATTATTAAACAAGAATCCAATCGTGTTAACCGAATTGTATGTGGTACTAAAATATCGTCACAATTCCAGTTTTTTAATGCACACTGCTTATCTTTTGTAACCTCCTAACTGTATATAACAAGTATAAAAATGTGCTTAAAATACAGTGTACAACATGGTAAATAATGTTATTGAGAGCAGTAGAGACCTGTTAGGCAGAGTCTGTTAATTGAGTTGGGTCTGGAACAGGGAAAATATTAATACAATTGCAATGGTGAACCTGTGATCAGCAAATAAAAAACGTATAACTACAAAATGCTGGCGCGTGGATGCATAAGTTAAACCTTTTCAACCGATCTTCAAGTACAAAACTTTAAACATAAGTTGCCAAGAACTACGATTTTTAAGGTAAGGTGGATGTCATATGTTAATGTTTGTATACGATTGACCAATATCAGTTGACAAACATGTGGAATTTCAGTATTCTTATTCTTAGAGTTCGATATATTTGTTATACTCCTTACTGCTTGAAGAAACTGTGTCGGCAGACAAGTTACGTTCGGATATTCATATCGGAAATTCAAGCAATTCTAATATACAGTTTTTTTAAACTGTACGATACAAGGACAGCTGTTTTATACGTTTAAGAGTATGCAATTTTACATCACCCATTTAATATTGGTTATGTCGACTGTTTGTATATACAGTCTTATTCTTAGGCGGTTAGTCAAGCAAGTTGTAGGCAACAAATTTGTGTGCATCAAACAGGAAATTTAAAGCTTCAAGTATGTTAGAAAAAACACGTGTAGTGAATTAAAGCTAATTATGCAGCTGGAAACAGTAGTGATAGTGCGAGAAGTTAAAAAAATATGTAGAAAGCAAGCCGCGAGAGCACGTATTTTGTGTTAACAGCCATTTGAATGTGGAAATGGCTAAAGGTGCGAAACATGAAGAAGTTTTCTGATATACAAGTAAAACAACATATAATGGACCCTGCTACTCATATGATCTTTTAGTTGTTATTTTTCTTTTTAATTTTTAGCAAATATTTGCGGAAAATTTGTTTCTCGTGCTTTGTTTTTTAAATAATTTTTTGTAAAGTTTTAAACTGAGGTTTTATATTTTCTGAAAAAGAATTTTCTATAAAGTTTAAAACTGACGTTCTACTTTTGGATTCTTTATGAAGGACTGTTATTGAATTCACAATGGTGCTGCGATTGTAAAGTATAAAACATAGTTTAAAACTGACGTTTTTTTGTATTTGCAAGTGCTAAAATTTTTTGACTAGGAAAATAGGACTTGACATTGGTGATGGTGTTGCGATTACCAATGGAATGGTGAGTTATCCAACAATATTGCTGCGATTATAACAGACCCAGTTCGTATAATTTCTTATGATTGGCGTTTTGTCTAGAAGGTTTGGACTGTTTTATCTAAGCAAGATTGTGTTGTTTTGTCTTATGTCTTTTGTATGTTAATTCATGAACAATTACGAACTATTTTTTGTATTTTGTGTACTCAAGTTGACATCAATGGGAATTGAAAACATATGTAATGAATTAGATGTAAACTCATGGATTGAATTTCTTTTGTTAGTTGATACTTTATTTGCTATTAGTATATTTTGTATGTTCATCTTTATCTTGTTATAAAGATTTATTTGATTATTATTACTTAAATGTATGAGCTGTAAAGGGAGGTTCACTATAACATGTTAATCTAATAGCGTCCTATGGAGGCTATCAAAGATATATGTTATAGCAGTAAAACTACGTTATGTATAATCTCAAATCGATTTAGATGTATAATAAAGGTCAAAATGAGCTATTGTACTGATACAACATAGCGGCCAAAATGAGCTATTGTATTTGTGTAACATAGCGGCAAATGTGAGCTGTCAAAGGTATAGTAAAACTATAACACGTTTAATTAATAACATTGGATATCTGATATCGAACACTTATTTTACAGTGGCAAACCTGTGTTATAAATATTTTTACTTTGAATGAGATTCTTACGTATTATTGCGGTCAAAGTGAGCTACTGTAATAAAATAACATAGCAACAAAACAGCGCTATCAAACATGATCTTTAATAATGGCAGTTAAAGCGTTATAAATGTTTAGCAGTTTTTATAACATGTTCATATACAGCAGTCATAAAACCGCCATTGTTCTTATCCATAGCGGATACGGGCTGCTATAAATTAGCAGTTTTGTTGTAGTGGCCAGATGTGATAAGAGAAACTTCAGGCAAGATCAAGGTTATCCAACAGCGAATGAAGGCTGCCCAAGATAAGCAGAAGAGTTATGGTGATAAGAGGCGAAGAGATTTGAAATTCTCCGTTGGAGACTTGGTGTTTGTCAAGATTTCTCCGTTAAAGAGCGTGATTCAATTTGGCAGGAGAGGCAAGCTAGCACCAAGGTTTGTTGGTCCATTCCCAGTTCTCGAACAAGTTGGGAATTTAACATATAAGGTTGGATTACCTGACAAGATGGCAGGAGTTCAAAACGTATTTCATGTTTCCCAGTTAAGAAAGTTCGTGCATGACCCCGATATGACTATTTCACCGGATCGATTGGATGACATCGAAGTAGAACCCGAGGTGTTTGGGAACCGCAGGCCGATTCCTATTGTCGAGTACGTTACGAAGCAACTTCGAAGGAAGACAATGAGACTAGTGAAGGTCCAGTGGGCTGATAATGAGAATGATTGTACCTGGGAAACGGAGGAGAACATAAGGAAGACGCATCCAGAAGTCTTTGCCTAGTAAGATTTAAATGACCATTTAGTTATCCTCTTGTTAGTAAACCGCATGCTAGGATAGTCTTGTTATGTTGCTATGTATGTTTGATTGTTGCAAATGACTGATAGGAAAGCGGGACCCATTGTTGTTTCTTAGTTAAAGAATTTCGGGGGCGAAATTTCTTAAGTGGGAGAATGTAACGACCCGCATTTTACGCATCAGAGGATCGTAGAATATTTATTTCATTTCGTATGAGGCCGTGTAGCCGTGTAACTTTGGGGAACGACTATTGGGGTCATTTCCCATGTTCACGATTTTTGTTTATTTTTAAATTAATGTTTTACCCCTGGAAAATCTTGTTTTGCCTATAACTTTTGATTGGTAAGGGGGTTTGACCTGAAATTACTTCCATTGGATTGGGATGATGGTTTTCCTTTCCATAGAGTGGTCACATTAGCCAAACGGACTTTCCGTTTGGGAGATATGGATGAAATAAGGTTTGGAAAGTGAAAAACAGCTTAACCGTGCCTAATTAGGGTGATAATTAGTAGCTAGGCCCATAACCCATTTCGGGATTAGGGTTACGGGGAGGCTGAAATCAGTTGGGAAACGGTTTATTTTTCATTTTATGAGCCGCCACTTATTTCTCTTCAACCCTAACAATGGCCTCCACCTTCTAAATCACCCCCAAATCATCGTTTAACCATATATTAGCCTAATCAACATCAAATCAAGGCAAATCAATATCAAATCAGAGTTGGAGCTGCTGTGTTGCATAGGGATTCGACCCACAATAGTAAGGTTTCAGATCTAAAGTTTTATTTGTGGCTAAGGTGAGTGATTTGCATTGTTTTTCACTAATTACGGCTAATTAGGGGTGATTAGTGTTTATTAGCGAAATTATGCATGTTAAAATTCTGGAAAAATATGTAAGAGTTCTTAAATATTATTTTAGGGCTCTGATAGAAATTTGGGTTAATTTGGATATGTTTTGCTAATCATATGGTTAAGTCACAATTAAGGGGATTAAGGGGAAAACATAGGTTTTAGGTATGTTTGATCCATATTGGCATGAATATTCATCGTTTTGGTGTTCATGGTTGATTATACATGTTGTATGACTATTTGGTATGATTTTTGATTGCTTATAATAGTTAAAATGGTCGAAAACGCCATCGTGTGTCGTAAACACTTGCTGGAAAAGTTGCAGGAAACAGTGCAGGAAATGAGATCGAATCGGGTTCCCGAACACACCCGCTTGTGGAGCTCCGGCGACTCAGACCCGCTCGCCTGAGTGCATCACGAACCAGATCGATGGAGAGGCGCAACCCGAACCACTTGCACCCGAGCCACTTGCTAACGAGCTGAAGCACCCCGACCCGGAGGACCAATCACGGACAAAAAGGGGCACGACCTGAACCGAATGTTGATCACGAACCAGAGTGCCACTCTGAACCGAACCGACAGAAGAAGGTGTGCACGGACCGATCTAGGTGGAAAAGCCCGACCCGAACCGATGGGTCATCAAGAACCGACCCGTATGGAGCAATCCGATCCGAACCAGAGTGGTGACCGCGAACCAAACCAAGGAGCTTGGACATGAGACATGAACCACGAACAAAATGGAGACTGATCCGGAGAAGACTAGAACCCGAGATGCAAAGGTAGTCCAAATAGGAAGTAGAATTCAGGATCCAGATGGGAACCAATGAGTTAACTTCGTGAGTTGGACTTTGCTTCGTGACGTGTGCAAAGGGGTTATCGATGTTTATAGCTTTGACTCACCACTGAGAGAGGGATATTGGCTATGGATCAGTGCAGTGGGGTCGTCAAGACTCCATGGGGCAAAGTGATCGTAGTTGGGCTATGAGCCAGTGCAGTGGAGTTGTCATGACTCCATGGGGCAGAGTGGACATAGCAAAGTATTAGTGGTTACAGATCAGTGCAGTGGAGCGGTTATGACTCCAAGGGGCAGTGTGATCGTAACAAAGGATTGGGTGATCAAAGTGGTAGATATCTTATACTTTACGCACTCAGTGAGAGATGTGAGGATGGTTGCTATGTTTTATGTTTGCTATCACCATGACATGCACCCCCTCCTCCCCATTATTTTCACACTATGTGTTAGTGTCACCTTAGAGTATCGTACATCCCGTTGTGCTAACTCTTTAGTTACAGGTTCAGATATGGTTATGTATACCTGTTATTGTTTTGTTTTTGCTGCTTATCGCTCATACCAGACTTTTGTCTGACCTAGAGTTTTATGTCTCTTCTTATTACTCTGGGTGCTCCTAAACGAGCAGACTAGAGACAGATTAGCTGGTTATGCACGACTAGATGTCCGGAGACGAGCATGAGGCTTACACGTATTGTTCTGATATATTCTCCCTGTGTTGTTGCTGATCACTACTTTGGGCATTAGTAGTGTACCTTCCTATTTTAATTTAGAGATGGTTTTAAAAGTTGTAATAATGATGGTTTAGATCAAAAGGTGTATTTTGAATCTTTCCGCTGTTATGATGGTTTAGTTTTCAGCTTATGCACTGTCTCGCCTGTTTTATATCAAGTTATGTTATTATTATATTTTGTTCCATGCGCTGTGAGATATACTACAACTTCTTTGATGATTCATAGTTTCAAATCCTTCCTTTTTCCTTTTACTTGACGACAATCCCGTGCTGGTTGGACATCGGTACAGCGCGTTTCATTGGAAATGTCGGCTGGTGCGGGGTGGGCCGTCACAATAAAAAACCTTGTGTTAAGTTAACTTAAGCTTTTAGGTTACATTTGTGGGAATATTTGATTGATTGTTCAGTTAATTGTGTACTAACAGATATCTCTCTTGATTTTGTTAATATTTTCATTAATTCATGTTCGTACATTGTGGTAACTGTTAGATGGTAGGGATAGTCTTTCCTTTCTTAAATAGGATTATATAAATGACTTCAAAATTGGAAATTGGAGGAACCTACTGACAGTAAAACCTTATGCTAAATTGACTTTAGTTTTTGGTTACATTCTTTAACACTGTAAAAACTTATGATCGGGAAATAATTGTATGCATGCAACATTTAGGTCACTTTATATCCCGCGTTTTACTGTCATCACAAGGCTAAAAAAATTAGTTGCCCGATTTGGAAATTTTATACATCTGAAACCTTTATGACCTTGCCTCACCCCTTTTGCTGCTATTACGGTAGCATATATTTGTGTTTCCATTTTGGCGCATTAGTCTGTGCATGTTTCAGCACTGTAAACTATGTGCTCGAAGCATTGTACTCATGAACACCGATGAAGAACTGATCTCGTCCCCTTATCCCTATATGCATGCTTTATCTTCGAATACATGCTTGACCCCGGACATTCGTATTTTTTGCTGTAAATGTTGATACTCATGTTTGATATATTCACCTATCAGGCCTGTTCCAGTACACATATATGCTACTGCATGTGGCTCATAGTAGCCTTACTTTGGCATGCACGTGCTTAACCGACCATAAACACTTGTGTTGCTTGATTTTAAACTGTTTTAGCAGTTTATCTACCTATGCATGTTGCCTTACCCATGAATATCCTTCTTATTTTGCATTACCTTTGGGCAATAATGTCTCCTTGCCATCTCATTAAGTTGGTTCGGTTTGTTTATAACCTGAGTTGTTTCTTATAGGCTACACACACACACACATATATAGATATATGTACATATCTTCTTGAATATGTATTGCTACCTTTTAACTATGTATAAACCTAAATATATCATTCTAACTGTTTATTTAACTGAGTATAAACCTGAATGTCATTTTAATTGAATGTTGTCGCATTTTAACTGTGTATCAACCTGAATATTCTCCTCATCTTAACTGTGTATTACCACTTCTTAACTGAATATTTACCACATTTTAATTACTGCAATGAACATGATAACTTGGCCACCTTTTATTAACTTTAATGTAGTTGATAACCTGGCCACATCTTGCTTAGATGGCAAAAAACCATGAACAACTGTGTTTAGTATCCGAAAACTGTCTTGTACCCCTTGGTGCACTCCTTGTAGGTTCAAAGCATGATTTTAGTATTTCTGGTGTCTGATGCATATGTATATATGTACTGTCGTATATGTGTATGCATATTATCGGCGCATGTGTATACATAAATATACACGTTGTGCGGATTTGTTTTATCCCAGGTTGCTGTTCTATATATTGGCAGTTTTCTCATGGCTCGATGTACTCAAATTTAATAATTTATTAGGGTCAACAATTATATTTCAGTTTATACTGAAGTTATTTTACTTGAACAATGATTAATCTTGACTCGAGTATTTTATGTTTTTGCATGGAACGCTCTGGTCAGACCCAAGCATTACAGATTTAAAGGTCACAACTTAAGATTCGAAGATAGACTAAGCTGGGGATTTTTGAAGGCATGCGCGCTCTGAAGTTTTAAACAGTAAATATTTTCTTGTATTTGAATGATATTTTTAAATCTCGCTATAAAGAAAACCTTGTATACAAATTCAGATTGATAAATAAAAGTTTTATTTCGCTGTTCAATATTGTGTTATTTATTTTTTCTGTGTTAATTCTGTTTTAAACTTTGTAAGCTAAATAACGATCCGTCGATTAAAACGTTTTAAGTTGGTTTAATCACCGATTTGAAGCGGTCAAAAAGGAAGGACGTTACAAGTGGTATCAGAGCCAGGTTTATTCAAAGCTTAGCTTATTGGGGTTCAAAAGCGGATCTTGGAAATAAAAAGGTTTCGAAAGTATAAATAACTTTAAAATTTATTTTGAAAGATAAATTATTTTGAGAATATTAAGTATTTTGAAACTAATACAGCAGAAACAAAAGTTGTTTGAGATTTAAATTTTTTTGGAATCCCCAGTCTTCGAATCCTGATTTGCCAGAGCTGTTCTTCGATTAGGCCCCCTAAGGTTTGAATCTCGAATCCATCATTGAATGGTATCAAAGGAAGATAAGTATGAGAGAATCAACAAATCGATTTCTCTAATTGTGTATTTTAGCAATCAAAGGCAACTGGAATATATTAGTGTTAACCGGCTTTTTGGTTCGGTTCCCGGGAGAGCATCAGACACACTCAACTCAACGTAGCTCATGAAGCTAAGGCCGAAAGGGGACGCTCAGGAGTGAAGGAAATGGGATCAAGAAGGGACTACACCGCTTGTAACCTCACGACATCAAGAAGACATCCGCAAATCAAGGCCTCGAACCCCAAAGGAGCTACGAGCCTCAATCACCCGGTCCTGGGATCCTCGTGACCCTCGGAAGGACTTCACGCCAGGCATGGCGCAGAATCCGCACCTAACCAAGTGCGAAATCTCGCACCCATGCCTGGGTTCGAAATTTCGAATCCATTGGGTGCGAAATTTCAAACCCAGTGGGTGCGAAATCTCGCACCCATGGCTGGGTTCGAGATTCTGAACCCAACGGGAGTGAGATTTCTAACCCGTGCCTGGGTTCAAAGTTTCGAACTCAGCGGGCTCAAAGTTTCGAACCCATGCCTAGGTTCCAAATTCTGAGACGCGCAGGTGGTGGGTCCGAAATTCTGCTAGTGGTTTCCTATTTCTACCTACTCCTACCTAATCCTACCTACCCCCATTCCTATAAATAGCCCATGGCCTCATAATTTAAGGGTTTGGATTTTCTTCACTTGAGACCTTCCTAGAGCTTCATGAGCCTCATTAATGGCATCTTCTATTTGAGGAAGAAGGAGAATTAAATATTCTTTTTCCCAAATACCTAGCATATGGCAATTATAAAAGTGAATGTAATGAGCATGGCTCTACCTTGTAATTCTTAAGTGATTAATAAAAGTTTGACATCCTTCCAAAGTGGATGTAGGCCTAATCCGCGGCCGAACCACTATAAATTCTCGTGTCATTTACCGCTTCCTCTTACTTAGTCTTGCGACCAAATTAACTATTCCTAGTAATAGTAATCTTTGGTGTTTACGACATTTTTTGCCGTCAACATTTGGTGCATTTACTGAGAACGTCTGAATTCAAGATTTGCGTCTCTCTTCCACATTATCATCTCGACTTCGACAAGCTTAAGGTTCCTTGCTCAACCTGCTGGCAAGTCCGCTTACGATGGTAAAGAAGTCAAAGAATGCAATGGTCAGCCCTTCAGCCGCAGCCGAGGCCGGTACCTCCGAACAACCTCAACCGGTAAATGTCCTGGCCACTAATGAAACTGTCCCTCCTGTGTGGACCTGGAAGCGCCCGTTACCCAAGCTCAAATTCGCGCGCTTAATGAAAGATATGAGAACACCATGGTCGAGCTCAACAAAGCATTAAGGGATAACATCGGCCTTATGTGGCAACTTCAAGAAAGTCAACGCATCGTCGCCCGACTTCAATTAACTCGGAACAATGCTCGACCCCGACCAACTGCTTCGGAAACTCCCTCTTCCGAGTCAAGGGGCCCACACCAAAGGAGGAGGTTCACCCTCATCAACAATGCCTCAGCTCGTACCAATGCCCGCGATAACATAACGGTCATGCCTACGGGAACGGGAATGACGACCAAACTACAGTCACGTACTGCGAGGGGGCGTTGTTCCGAGACCACTCTCGCTTGATTATCAATGTTGGACCCGATCCTACAAACCAACCTCTTCCTCGACACAACCCAATGATCGATAATTAGGGTAAAGGGCATGCTATTCCAATGGCCCATGCTCCTTTAGAACAGGATCCGCATCACCCCGCTCCAACCCAACGTCCACACACAGACCCAATCATAGATGTTAAGGACATGGAGAAAGACGATTCGGAAATCCATCACAGAAGACGATCTCGCAACAGGACTCCGAAACCACATCAAAACCCGTGGATCCTGATGGAGGATCCACACCCGAACTATCTTCCCGACATGATGCGAAGGGTCATAAGGGAAATGCGAGGGGGCGCACATGGCACATAGGAAGCTCATATTAGGCATAATCCCTTCACAAGAAGAGTAAATGAAGCCGAGTGGCCAAGGCGCTTTAGCATGCCACAAATGCCACTCTACGATGGTACCACTGATCCTTGTGCCTTCTTGAATCGATACGAATGGAAAGTGGGCTCAAGTCGGGGAAATGATACAACCAAGTGCAATTGCTTCCCAGTCTTCCTATCCGGCACCGCTTTACTTTTGTTCACTCGTATCTCATTTGATTCCATTAACAACTTCGGAAAATTAGCAACAGAGCTAGTCAAGCAATTCATGGTGCGTATCCCAACTCCGAAGAATGCCCTCACTTTGTCCAACCTATACTAGGGCCTCACACCGTACTCTTTCAGCTAGCGAAGGGTGTCCTCCCTACTTCAGAGTTCGGGGCTTGGATCGATCAAAAGCAGCCACAGAGTCTCAATGCCTTCTATGAGAAGGCAGATCAATACTTGTGCCAAGAAGAAGCAAGGCGGAACCGAGTTTCTGCCACAAATCGTCTCAATGATCCCCAATTGGATACCGCCAACAACCACTTCAGAGGTAGGCGAGTTGAGGAGCCCTTTGACCAAAACAGGGGGCAGGTCCCCAAAGGCAAAAACCAAACAATGGCAGGCTGGATGGATGGAACAATGGGCAAGCCCCAACGAAATTGAGAAAGCCCTTTCCAAGCTTTCGAGACCTACACCCCATTGAATGAAGACATAGAGACAATCTACTTGGAAATGTGTAATACCTTGCCATACAAGAAGCCACGTGTCAGAGAATCAACTGACCGCGAGAAGAACACTGGAAGGTACTGTCGATACCACGACGTGTACGGGCACAACACTAACGAATGCCGCTAACTTAGGGATGCAATCGAGAAACTTATTCATGAGAAACGGCTCGAGCAATATGTCCGAGAGCCCTGTCTCCCTGAAGCCAACTAGCAGTCTCCAGCACCAGCTCCACAGGAAGCCACCAAAGGAGCTCCAGGACCGTCTAACCCAAGGCGAGGAATCGTGATCAACACCATAAGTGGCGGACCTTACCCATAACAGCTTTCGAAAAATGGAGGAATATGTGAGTTCCATAAAGTATGCTACTTACGAAGCCTGCTCCGCTCTCCCTGAGTCCATCCCATCCAAGCTACAAAAGACTATGCGGGACAACATCGTATTTTGAGAAAGAGAATCTACAAGGGTGGAAATCCCAACCACCGATCAATTAGTCATCACTTCCCAGATCGGTGCCGCTTCCATTTAGAAGGTTTTAATCGACTCAGGGAGCTCGGTCAACATTATCTTTAAGGCCGCCTACGACTAGATGAAATTGGAAACAAATGACTTGAAGCCATGTCACGCCGCAATTCACGGCTTCAATGGGGCCTCTAGTTCCCCCGTAGTGATGATCGACCCACCTGTAGAACTGGGCGAGGTGGACCGAAGCCGAGTCCGAATTCTCGCTTTCATGGTCATAGACATCGAATCCCCCTACAACGCTTTCCTAAGGTGCCCTTTTCTCACCGAATTCTGGGTTTACATGGCACCATGGTCTCTCTTTCTGAAATTTCTAACGGAAAATGGGATCGGAATAGTTAAGGGCGACCAAGTAAGCACTAGGGAATGTTACGCAATAGAATGGAAGAACGCATGCAATAAGGACAAGGGCAAAACCATGCCCGCACCTTCTTGCACCAAAAACATCTCAGCATAGCAATCAACGGCGTCTGGGCCCAGGCTCAGGCGCCACTCCCGTTTTTCCGATGACCTCGACCTAAGAAAGGACAAAGAGCCCGAGTATGAGAGGGCTACTCCGATTGAATCCATAGTGGATGTTCCCGTCAACTTTGATGACCCAATAAGTGTGTTGAAGGCAGGGTCACAACTCCACCCGACAATTAAAGAAGATCTCATATGCTTCCTGAAAGCCAATTTAGATGTGTATGCATGCACTCACTCTCATATGAAGGGAATCGACCTCGCAATTGCTTACCATTCCCTCTGCTAAGATCCCATAATGCCTCCAGCCAAACAGAATCGCCGCTTCTTGGGGCCCGAGAGGTCCAAAGCGCTCGAAGAAGAGGTAGATCGCCTTCTCAACAATAACTTCATCCGCGGAGCTGACTATCCCGAATGGGTTTCCAATCCAATTCTGGTTAATAAAGCCAATGGTAAATAGCGAACATGCATTGACTTCTCTGGTTTAAACAAGGCATGTCCTAAGGACAGCTTTCCGCTCCTGAAGATCGATTGGTTAGTCGACTCCACCACTGGATACCAGCTACTATATTTCATGGACACCTGCTCAGGCTACAACCAGATCGCGATGAGCCTTCGAGACCATGATCATACCTCTTTCATAACCGACCTCGGGCTCTACTGCTACCATGTTATGCCCTTCGGCCTCAAAAACGCCAGCGCCACTTATCAACGAATGGTTAACCGACTCTTTAAAAATCAGATTGGAAAGTCCATGGAGGTGTACGTGGACGATATGCTGGTGAAATCTAAAATATCAAGCGATCACATCCACAACCTCTCCGAAATGTTCGATGTCCTCCGCCAGTACAACATGAAACTCAACCCCCTGAAATGCTCCTTCGGAGTCGCTTCCGGAAAATTCTTGGGTTTCATTGTCAATTCTCAGGGCATCGAAGCCAATCCAGAAAAATCCAAGCTATTAGGGACATCTGAGTCCCCAAGAACATTAGGGATGTCCAAAGTCTAAACAGGAAGGTCGCCGCTTTAAGTCGGTTCATCGCTAAGGCCACCGACAAATGCATCCCCTTCTTTGATTTACTCCGAAAAGGGAAACACAACTTCGAGTGGACCCCCGAATGCGTCTCCGCATTCAAGGAACTTTTGGATCACTTAGAGCAACCACATATCCTCTCTAAGCCTATAGACCATGAGGACATGTATGTCTGCATGGCTGTTTCCGCGCAGTCAATTAGCTCGGCACTAATACGCCTTGAAGATCGAACTCAATGGCCCATCTACTATATCAGCAAGCGACTGATGGAGGCAGAGAAGAATTACCCGAAGCTAGAAAAGCTGGCATTCTACTTATTGATTTCCTCTAGAAAGCTCCGATCGTACTTCCAGTCGCATCCCATTAAAGTTTTCACTGACCAACCACTGCGTCTGGTCCTACAGCGACCCGAGGCATCAGGACGATTATCAAAGTGGAGCATAGAGTTAAGCCAATTTGAGATAACCTTCATCCCCCGACGATCCATCCTCAACCAAACTCTCGCAGATTTCATCGTGGAGTTCATAGCCCCCGAGGAGGATCCCACTGAGAACACTGGGACTCCTGACGCCCAGTGGAAATTGTTCGTAGACGGCTCCTCTAACAGAAAATGCTCCGGGGATGGAGTCATGCTCATCACCCCTGAAGAACGCCCAATGTATTACGTGTTGAAGCTAAATTTCCTTGCTACTAACAACGACGCAGAGTACGAGGCCTTAATCGTTGGGCTTAGAATTGCGAACGAACTCATGCCAGAGACCGTCCACATCTTCTCCGATTCACAGCTTATCGTCCGACAAGTACTGGGAGAGTATCAAGCGAAAGAAGGACAGCTTGCCCAGTACCTGGCTCGCGTTCAGGGGCTACTCATCTACCTCGAGCATTTCACCATCACCCATATCCCACACGAGAAAAACGAAAAAGCGAATTCTCTCGCCAGAATGGCAAGCTACGATGATCCACAACTTAGCGGGTTCTCCCCTGTTGAAGTCCTCAACTCTCCAAGCATCAAGCAAGGGCAAGACAATACGATCATGAGCACCGAACCTAAGCCCGAGTTCTGGATGACACCGATCAGAAATTACCTGCAACACGGGACCTTACTAAAGCACTACAAGGAAAGGCGCGCACTCAATTGCCAGTCAGCCCGTTACCTTCGTATGAACGGAGTACTCTACCGCAGAGGTTTTTCCATTCCCCTGCTCTGGTGCGTAGCTCACGGCGACCCCCTCTAAGTGCTAAGCAGTGTGCATGAAGGAGAATGTGGCGATCACACTGGGGGGCGAACCCTGGCCAGAAATATTCTCAAACATGGTTATTACTGGCCCACACTTGATCAAGATGCCGCGGACTATGCTCGCAAGTGCGATAAGTGCCAGCGCTTCTCCAAGATTCCAAGAGCCACACCTACTGATTTGTCTCAAATGGTCAGCCCATGGTCGTTCGCCATGTAGGGAATCGACATCATCGGAACTCTTCCAATGGCTAGAGGCGGGGCACGTTACGCCGTCGTCGCAGTGGACTATTTCACCAAGTGGGCAAAAGTTGAAGCTCTCGCCACCATTGCCACAAAGAAGATGATCAACTTTCTTGTCTGCAAAATCATTACCCGCTATGGAGTGCCTCAAGCTATAATCCCCGACAATGGCACTCAGTTCGAGAGCACAAAGTTTAAAGCCTTCTGCCAACGCCACGACATCGATAAAAGATTCTCAGTGGTGGCTCATCCCCAAGCCAATGGGCAAGTCGAGGCGGTAAACAAGGTCATCAAGTCCATCATCAAGAAGCATCTGGAAAAGGCCAGGGGCATGTGAGCAGACGAACTTACTCTAGCTCTATGGACTTACCGCACCACCCACAAGATAGCAACCGACCATACTCCTTTCGCCCTCGCATACGGATCTGAAGCCATCATTCCCATTGAGATCAAGCTTCAATCCTATTGAGTCACGTACTTCGATCCAAAGACAAACCAAGATTTACTTTTGGGATCACTCGACTTGCTGGAAGAAAAAAGGAATGAAGCCGATATCAGAGCCGCCGCCCAACGACAGCGAGTAGCTTGATACTTCAATTCCAGGTCCCGCCATAAGGACCTCAACATCGGCGACCTCGTACTAAAGCGGGTTTTCCCCCTGCCAGCAAGCCTCGCGCCTCGCTGGGAAGGCCTGTACTCCATACATTGAAAGCTCAGCGATGGAGCTTTCAGACTTGCTACATCACAGTGCTGAACTCCCGCGGGCATGGAACAACCAACATCTCCACCGCCACTTTACAAAACTCAGTTTACGGTTGTTTATGCTTTTCAAACAATGTTCTGTTTTTTCAGAAATCCAAGGCATTGTAAAGGCTATTACTGCCAAAGTTATTTGTAGAAATGATGTTCAATTTCCTATCTCCTTGTTGTTTACTTCTCACGTAACGCGTCTTGTTAGTTCCAACAACCAGCTCGATTCATGCCTACGACCGCCGCATCGGCACCCCGAGTACGGGAGCCGGCACGACCATTTCAATTTCTAAGCAACATTGAGTTTGAGACACTTGGCTATGCCTGGCACCCCGAGCACGGGAGCCGGCAAACGCTACTCGAATTGCCGGCCTGAGGCGCGATCGAGTCTAAATAACCTCTAACTCGAACCTCGGCCCAGTGCCGAGGCCGAGGATAAATCGTTCCGCGTCCTAGTCTGGGCAGCTTGGCGCCACTCAGCGACCGACTAAGATCGATGCAAATATCTCTTTCCCGGTTGCGGGTGTAGGTCGAATCTTGGTACGACACAATGACCGACCTTAAATCATTTCTTCCCCTTAGCTCTTAAGGCTTGGGGGAAACCCGTGGCCATGATCAGACCTTACGAGTTGATGATCGGGGCTGAAAACTATGCCGGCGAATAAACGACGTATGGCGGCTTGCCTCAACCTGATGAACGATGGGAAAGCCACCCACCTGGCGGACCGCACAACGCGATGCCCTTCACCTTCGCTATACTTGGGTTTAACCCCGGGCCACCCAAAACAGCAGGCGCATAGCCTGGTTTCGCAAACTACGGGTTCCTTGAGCTGAAGGGAACTTACTGAAGCCAATGCTCTACCTAACCTCTTTGGAATAATTTACCAAGAGACGGCCCTAATCGCTTTTGTGACAAGTGTAACGATAAGTAAGTTTATGCAAGTACAAGACGCTGGAAAACACAAAAAGAACATCCGAACACTTGACATAAACAACGATCTTTACTAATTCATATTTCCTTTCCACACACAAGCTAAAAAAACTACTTGTCTAACACTTTTACTTTCTAATGATAGGGTGTACATGAGAACCACACAGTGTCTTGAAAAACCAAAAGCGAGGGTCGTACTCCTGTAAACTATCGACCTACACTACCAAAATAATGGTAACTCCTACTTAGGCTACTAACACCAACCATGTTTCCTTTTGTTGTGCTTGTTCTTTTTTGCAAATTCGACGCTTGATGGTTCTTCCCTCGCACCAGCACCTAACCTCTTCCTACTCGACCCACTCCTGCTTGACCGACCCTTCGGAGGAGTGACTGATTCATGAGTGACAGAAAGGCGATGACCCCCAGCGCCATCACCGCTGGAGATCTCCGTGACGTCAGTGGTAACAACAAGCGGTGTAGGCACGGGGGCACTCCCGGCAGTAGGACCAACCACAACCTCGCTCATCTTTGGGATCTCTTTTCCCTCCCGCTCAGCCTTCTCTTTGGCCTTTCTAGCGGCCTATCGCTCGGTAAGCTTCCGAGATTTGTGTGGTATGATCATAGCAGCCTTGGTTTTCTCGAGGGTCTCTGCGTCCCTCATTGTAGACACATTGGCATCCACCGAACCTCTGGCCAGGGCACTCTGTCCGTCGACCACCTCCGCTTCCTCATTGAGAATGTTCACCATGCTAGGAGTTACTCTTATGTCAGAAAAGGTGTCAAGTTGGTCCTGCCCTCTCCATCCTGTGTCCCTATGAGGCCCGATCCAATTTCAGTCACCTAGAGGATCATAAGGGCGGGGTCCACTGCCGTTGTAGACTCAGGAGGAACTGCATAGCAAAGGGACAACCTTTTTAGTCCATAAATTCGGTATCACTTCATTCTCAGTGATGCAGGGTAAAACGAGTTTACCTATGGTCATGGGTGGCATAGGAATGATAGGAAGGGTGCTTGCGGCGATAGGTAAGGTGAGACTGGTATCCCCCAGTGCCGGGAAGTTGGGATTGTACTCGGCATCGGTTTGGGCTGAAGCCTCAGGACCACTCACCATAGCAGACCCGGGGTCCAGGGGCTGATAGGAGCTCCTCCCTGCAAATGTTTCTGTCACCACCACGCTATCGGTCGACACGAACATCCCCTTCTCCTTAGCAATCCTCGCCAACCTTTCATTCTCAGCATCCTCTCGCAACAGCCTCTTTCCTTCCTCCAGCTTCTCACGTTCACCACTATCCAGAAGAACATTTGCAAGCTGGCGCTCATCTAAAGTGCTTACGTCCACTTAACGTAAGAAGGCCTCGTAAGGGATTAACCTCTCCAAAGTTCTAGCAAGCTCGCGGGGATAGTCTTTGACCCACGAAATCCCTCGGAATCTCAAAGCCTTGACGTACATATTATTGACACTCTCAATGTGAAACTCCGCGTCATTCAGCTGTCCCCTTAGTAGCTCTAACTCCCTTAAATATTCAGCCTTTATACCCTCAGATTCACTTAGCACATCCCTGTTGCTAGATTCGGAATCCTTCTTCGCCTTTCTCATCACCTCGAGCTGCCTCTTCAACTCATTGACTTTGGCATTCTCAGCTCACAACCTCTCATTTTCCTCCCTTAAAGCAGCGTTGTTATTCTGGAGTTCGGTAACCCTCGCATTGTCTTTTTCCAAAACATCACACGCTCGCTTTAGATCGGCTTTGTCCTTTTTTAAAGCCATGGTCTTGATGGTTAGATCAACAATGGTGGCTTTATAATTCAAGATGGTATGCTCCGACTCCCTCTTCAGTGTATCATAAGCCTGCGTCATCTCAGCTGCAACGACAGAGCTAACGTTAAAGGGTCTGACAATGCATAAAAGAGAACTTACGATGCGGGGAATGGGCATACCTATCTTCTTATTCAAAGCTTCGACCGTGGTCTTCTCGCCAGCAAGCTATAGGTTCTTCTTTCTGATTAGCTCTGAAAGCCAGAAGGAATACTAGTTGAACTCATTGGTTTGATGGTATGAAGCTTTCACGTGCATCCACACCTCCCTTGACTACCTGTCGGGAGCCGGACGGAGTTCGGGGACAAACTTCAACTCGTCAAAGTAGTGCCGAGGAAAATGGTGTTTCAGAAACGCCTTTCGTTCCTCTATGGATAGCCCTTTAAATTTGGGTTATGTCAAGTCTGGCACCTCTATCTCGGTCTCTCTCCCCGGCCTCGGCTAGCCAAGAGGTGCTTCCTTTTCCCGAGCAAGATGAACGGGAGACGGAGGAGCGGACGACGTGGGATATATTGAAGGCAAAGACCGAGAGCCACTTATGTTAAGCCGAGTATCTCCCACGGATACGCGAATAGAAGAAGGAGGAGAAGGTGTCGGAGATCGCCTAGATCGATCCTGGTCTCGATGACCGCTGCCTTGTTCTAACGGTAGTGGAGCACCGTACAAGCTGGAAGATCTTCTGATGCTCTCTAAAGAAGAACTCTGGGGAAGCTGGCGATCCTTGCGCCCATAACTTCGTCACCATGTCCACCTTCCATGACACCTTCCAATGGAACAAGCCAAAGTTAGTCAAGTAACTCACGTAGGCAAACATCTATGCTATGCAATGTTACAGATGTATGCCCTAAGTGTTCTCTCAGTAGACCAGATTGTGGTCCAATCGAGGGGGTTAACCCCTTAGCTGCACAGGAAAGTTCTTCCAGGCTCGTCGTATTTGGGCATGAAGTCACTACTGAAGCAAGTCCCTTTAAGCCATCAAACTGGCCCGCGGGCTCAAGCGAGGCAGTGGCCCTTGAGTGAGTCACAGGAGACTACGGTCTAGCCAACACTCCTTCCCCCTTCCCTGTCGGAGGCAGGACGGGAGTGCTCGGAAACCTCCTCTGGACCATGTACCTCGCCTCCGAGCACATCTCCTTTAAGCGGAGCAGTCCTTTGCAATTCTCCTCCCGCTGGGGGCAATTTCCTCTTCTGCCCAATAGGGTTAGATCCTACCGCAACTTCTTCCTTTGGCACACTAATAGCAACCGCTGGCCTGATCATAGCCTGGTTGTCCGGTAGCAACCCAGCGCGGCGGAGATGATCCTGACTTGTCACGGTATAGGTATCGCAGAGTTTCTCTGGTATTGCCCGCAAGGCATTAAGGCGTTGCCGATATTCATCCCCCGTGGGCGCCTTTGGATTTCCTGTCATATCCCATTTAAAACCATGAATAAAGGAAGGAATACTAAAATTATGGCAAGGAACGGAGTTCGAGAAACACATACTTCCCTTAATCCACCTTCTGGCAAATCCAGAAGGGCAGCTAATGAAGAACCACTCGCGATTAAACACAGACAGCCTGGGCCACGTCCCGACAAAGAATTTTGTAGCAGCTATTGCTTCCAGAGCCATTGAGAGGGAGAGACCGACTTGTTTTCCTTAAGTGGAAGAAGTATCGAATATCTTCCCCGGTGGGCTCCCTGTTCAAAAACTCGTGGAAGAGAACGTAAGTACCCAAGAGAGAAGCATAAGCATTAGGATGTAGCTGTAATGGCGCGATACGAAAATAGAATAGCATATCTCGAATGAAGTCGTTTGCCAGGGGCATGTACCCAGCAAGGCAAGCTTGTTGGTTCCAGGCAGTGAGACCCTCGGGCGGCACATGGGCTCTGTTATCTCTCCCGGGGGCATGGGCATCATCCACCAGTATGTTAAATTGTGCCGCCATTTTCCTGACCGTTGTAGCATCACAACTGCACTGAGTCGGTAGGGTTCTCCAAAATCACCGCATCAGGTAACATGTCCGGAGCCATCGGAGGTGCGGGCGAGTCCTCGCCTATGATATCTACATTCTCGGCCTCTTTAGTCATGACCGGGGAATATTGCCGCTCAAGTTGTTCCCCATGCTCAGACATTTCGGGCGAGCTCTTCGAATGAGAAGGAGTCGACACTTCAATGGTCTCAAGCTCGCTGCTAGACGAGCTACCTCTAGGGGTAGGGTCGGATGTGTGTAAGGCGGGCTGGAAAGCCTCGAATTCCACAGCCTTTCTGGTCCTTGATCTGGCATGCATCTCTAGCTATACTTTAACGCACTAGTGTTAGAACGGGCAATATAGTGACATGTACCCCTCATGTTGGTGACAACTGATACGTGCGTGTAATGCTATGCAAGGATAAGCTATATAAAGAAAGTTCAGAACAATTCGTAATAGTCCAAGTCCTAGTCCGGTGGTATGCTCTACCCTATGTGAACAATCCTAAACCCCGCTCTCACTGTTAACCATATATGAATCGACGCTAAGAACCCATATACAGAGGCGAATATTCTGAAGTCAAAGTCCATTGGCGTGACAAATTGGAAACCCGGCACATAAAAGGACATGTCCCGAACCATGTCGGTCCCGAAATTTCGAACTCCAGGTTCGAACTTTCGAACCCAGAAGGGTTCGAAATTCTGAACCAACCTGGGTTCGAAACTAAAGCCCCTCCGGATTCGAAATTTCGAACCTAGATGGGGGCTCGGAAATTCGAACCTACGGGGTTCAAAAATCCAAACCCAGAAGGGTCCGATGATTTGAACCCCCGAGTTCGAAAATTCAAACCTGTGCGGGTTCGAGATTTCAAACCTGGAGGGTTCAAAAATTCGAACCCACGAGAGGTTCAAGGCGTCGAACCTGACTGGGTTAAAAAAATCGAGCCCATGAGGTCTCGAGCTCTCCGCCGTGGCCCTTCGACCTCCTCCCCTTCTCAACTCCTCGATTCAAGGCCTCACCTAGATCAATTCAGAATTATCGGGATCGAAATTATCGGGTTCGAAGCTTTCAACAATGCTAGAGAAAGAATAATTAGAAGGAAAAAAGCGAAGAGAGAGGGCCTATTTATAAAAGAAAATGTGTCTCTTCGCATTCCCGCACGGGTTCAAAATTTTCGAACCTACGGGGTTCAAAATTTTGATACCCCTGGGCTTGAAATTTCGAACCCCAGGGGATCGAATTTCCGAGACCCTGGGTTCGAAATTTCGATCCCCCTGGGCTCGAAATTTCAATTCCCCTGCGCTCGAAATTTCGATTCCCCTGGGCTCGAAATTTCGATCCCCCTGGGCTCGAAAATTTCCGACCTAAAAAAATGATGATGGTGACGATGGTCAAACCTCCAGGATCGAAAACGCTGTGACAAACTCTCTCGTGTACGTACTTCGCGCATGTGCATGCTAACTCTTGTGCATCCACGGAGGTTATGCACTACGGGCACATAACGATTTGAGCGCGGCACATCCTCCGAACGACGGCTCGTCTACACCATTTGGGAGAATGAGCCCCACAACTAACATCTATTCGCCTTTTGAATTATTGGAAAAACTAACAACATCGCCACTACCTCAACCTACACAAAGCACATCATGTCAAAGACAAGACGTACTTTGAGGGGAAAATGTTAACCAAATTTTTGGTCCAGTTCCCAGGAGAGCATCAGACACGCTTAACTCAACGTACCTCGTGAAGTTGAGGCCAAAAGGGGATGCTCAGGAGTGAAGGAAACGGGATCAAGAAGAAATTACAGCTCTTGTAACCTCACGACATCTAGAAGACATCCGCAAACCATGGCCTCAGACCCCGAAGGAGCTATGAGCCTCAATCACCCGATCCTGAGATCCTCGTGCCCTTCGGAAGGACTTCACACCAGGCATGACGCGAAATCCGCACCCAGCCGGGTGCGAAATTTCGCACCCACACCAGGGTTCGAAATTTCGAACCCAGTGGGTGTGAAATTTCGAACCTAGCGGGTGTGAAATCTCGCACCCATGGCTGGCTTCGAGATTCTGAACCCAGCGGGAGCGAGATTTCTCACCCGTGCCTGGGTTCAAAATTTTGAACCCAGCGGGCTCGAAATTTCGGACCCGTGCCCGGCTTCGAAATTCTAGGGTGCGCAGGTGGTGGGTTTGAAATTCTGCTTGTGGTCCCCTATTTCTACCTACTCCTACCTAATCCTACCTACCCCCACTCCTATAAATACCCGTGGCCTCCACTTCAAGGGGGTTGGATTTTCTTCACTTGAGACCTTCCTAGAGCTTTATGAGCCTCATTAATGGCATCTCCTATTTGAGGAAGAAGGAGAATTAAATGTTCTTTTTCCCAAATACCTAGAAATAAGAATTCAGACGGGAATTTGAATGGAAAGGGAAAATTTGAAATCGTTTCAAAGATGAAACGATGAATTTTATTTGGATATTTGGAATATAAATTATTGAAAATAAAATCAAAAGGGTTATACTTGGAATTTGATTGTGTCAAAAATTGTATTACTAATTTATTTAAAATAATCAGAACTTGGCAAGATAAATTATAATCGGTTTCAAACCAATAATGTATAATCGAATATATGAATTCGATAGTAAGTTATAAATTTTTTTAATTGATTAACAAGAAGTGAAGTGTAAACGATAGTTATGAATGTAGCGGAATATGAATGAAGATTTTAAAGATATTTGAAGCTAATTTGATGTGATGAGTCCAAATTCCTATAAAAGGAATAATATTCACTTTTTAGAAGTGAATAACGTTTGAAAGCAAAAATGTTGCAAATGAAATTAGGGATAAAGGAAATGGAGTTGACCAGTACGGTGAGATTATTCCGTAGTTCGTAGTATATTATCGAATAAGAGATTATTCGAAAGAAAGTTATTCGTGGGAGTCAATTATGTCGAATTTCAGAAAAGTACTATTTACTTTCCGTTTTTAATTAAAATTTAATATATTAATTGTTTATGTATCCAGTTTAATGAATAAAGCATATTTTAAAGCTTAATATTTTGATGGTATGGATGATTAATTAACGATTGTCTTAAAAGAAGTGGATTTGTAAATTAAACCCAAGAGTTGCATAAGAAATGATTTGATCAGAAATTAAGAAATGGAGTTAAGGAAATTAGAAATTGATTGAAGATTAGTCAAGTTGAATAACTTCCCAAGTGTTGATCTGATGTTGGTTTCGGCCTTCGGGTTGATACTTAAAGAGTTGTTCGGCTGCTAATTTATGGTTGAAGGATGTGAATATCGAAGAGTAATAATGCATGCATGAGAAATTTGTTGTAAGAATGAAAAATTCTGAAATTTTGAGAGCATAAAGATGTGAATTAATTGATGAACTTAATGATTGGAAATTTGGAAGAAAATTTGGTTTACAACCAATAGATTCATAAATCTGAGTTTGAAAAGATAACGATTATCTAAATTGAATTAAGAGATCAAAACTAAAATTTGAAGTTTGAGCGGGAATTTGAGGATATTTGATTTTGGATATTATAAAGAAGTTTTTGAAATATATATGGAAAATATATAAGAATATAGGAAATTTGGAAACTATTGATTTGGAAGGTAATGGATTGAGATAAAATCTTATATAATAGGATTTATATGAGGGTGAGATGTTTGGAAATATGATTTGGAAAGAAAATCTTATGTAAATTGGCATAAGTATGATCTATGAGGTGTATGAAATAAAGTATTATATGTAGGTAATATCTCAAATCAAGATAAGGGAATTACCTTCCTTCTCCTTTGAATTTTGTGCTTAGTGAGATATGCTACTGGTGGTAGTAGGTTGTCAGGACGTAAAACTCATGAGTTGTCAATTCCTAGAAGAATACGACCATGTAGCGAAATTTACAGGGTTGTTGATGGTCTATGGCGGAAGGATATTTCTCGGGGGAACCAAGTGTAACCATTATGTATGTTATGATCTATAGTCATTGTAAAAGGGCGTAATCCGCAGAGCTTTGAAAGCTTACAGGTATGGATATTTCCTGGGGGACCCAGGCATAACCATTGTGTACCTGCAGTCCACATGGCATATCTACAGGTGAAAGAGACGTAACCACCCGAGTTACTAAAGGTAGAATGGATCCATGCGATGTTTGAGATATCTTTGTGATATTGAGCCACCTGTTTCATGCAGCAGTTTGTCTTCGTGATTTGATTGGTCATCATGACTTGATTTCCATAATTTGATGATTTATTTTCGTGACCCTAAGATAAAGTGGTCGCGCTCAATGACCTCAGATTTTCTTTTGATTCTTGAATGTATTCTGTTGATATGTCCATGACGAAATTCACAGGGAAGTGATTTCCTACGTATATAGATGTTTTCCGGGGGATCCAGACGAAACCATTGTGTATCTGCTATTCATGAACAATCAACATATCAACATCACATTGGTATTTTCCGTATCTATTTTTTATGAAAAATGATTTTTTGAGATATTTTCACTTGGAGTTGAAGCAAGAATATTTAGTACTTGGAGATTTTAGTCTTGCGCCTGGCCAGCGTATGCCTAACATCTGTGAGAACAACAATAGACTTGTCAAACTTCGAGTTATCAAATATTTTCGAATCAATAATTTGAAATTAAAATGTACCTAACCTAATAAGTTAAGAAAGAGGATTTCAGAGTATTTTTCAAGTCCACAGTTTGGAGTAATAATACAAGTATTTTCTGCATGAATTTCATGTTATGTATTAAAGTTATTAAAGATTTCAGATTTTTGGAAATTTTTAAGTCGACAATATGTAACTTGAAGATGAGATGTTATTTAAATTCTTCGATGAGTGTTTTGAAAGATTAAATGGATTGAATGTAAGGAGATTTGATTGAACTTGGATTGTAAGGAATAAGTGCAATGATGGATAAGTAACATTGACAGATGAGGTTTATAAAGAAAATTGGAATAATTTGAGATGCACAAATACCAACTTATGATTTGAAATTGAAGAAGAGATTGGTTTTCAAAAGAAACTAGATTTTTTGAGTTAATTGATTATGATGGACAAACAAAAAGAGGATCGATGGCTTAAAGATCGATATTTAAATTAGTTGTGGAGAAATTATACATGAATATGGAAACATGAAGTATACACTGGGATAACTCTAACAATCTCTCCTTTATTAGGACGAAAAGTTTTAAAGGGGGTGAATGTAACGTCCCAGAAATTTCGACAATTGGAATATGGTATTAATTAGCGATTTAACTATTAATAATCAATTGAGTCTGAAATTAAAAATCAAATATATTGTTTTGAGTTTGAATTAAATTCAATATTTAGTTCAGAATAGGTGATTAAGAATCAAATATTTATTGTTGAGTCATTGAATTGAATTTGGTTGGATATTCGAATTTGAATTTGAATTTGGTATTCGACTAAAAAATATAAATGGTTGAATTTAAAAATAAATGTTGTTAATGTTAAACAATTGGGGGTTTTACTTGTCTAAGTATATGGGAATTGGTTTGGATATGTGTATATTTGTATATATAAAGAAATTGAAACGTAACGTTTCAAATTTGGAAACAAACGAAGTTGTTGATGGACAAACAGAATGAAATCGGTGAACCGATGAATAATTTAAAATTAAAATAACATTGTATATAAATGGAGTCAGATTACAACCATATTAATTTTATTGGATTCAGAACGCGAAGACAAAGTGATACGTATAATTTTTGTCGCATTTAGAAATGGTATCGATGGCACGAATTTTGAGCATTCAATGATGGTTTACGGTAGAATTTAATATTTAAATAAAATTAGATGAAACCTTCCTCAGTTAAAAAAAAACCGTCGACCTATTCTGTAATGTGCCTCTTTCCTATAAGCTATTGATTCAACATCCTTCTAATCCCTGATTTTTTCCTTTATAAAAATTTCAATCCTCGTTTCATTTTTCCCAGCAAAAATCAAAGCTTTTTTTCCATTTTAATGGTGGCCTCCTTGAAATCGCGATCACCCAGATCCACCACAAATCGTTTCCCCGATTCAATTTTAATTATCTCCGAAATATTTTCCATCTCTGATCAAAGCCAGTCCCAAATTAATTCGCACCTTCTTCTTTCTCTTTGTCACAACAATGCCTCTTTCCCCAAAGTTGAAATCTTGTGCCGCTCGAGCTCTGAAGCTTTACTGCACCATGCCTTGCTCAAACCAATTGAAGTTGCTGGTAGTTTTAAGGTGAGTTATTAGACTCATGATTCATCTTATTTCAAGTAGTTTGACCTCAATTTTCAACTGTATATAATAGTGATTCTTGGACGTTTGTTTGGTTGTCTTGCGGTTAATTGTTTGGTCACGTTGTACCGATAAGAATTGTTTCACCACATACGGGAAATTTGCCTTGCTTTGTAAAGCTGGAACATCCTATTGTTTGGTTTAAACCGTGATTCCTGGAAACACTTCAATTGTTTCCCTTGGCACTTGCATGATTTAAACCTTGCTTGGTTAGATGTGCTGAGAACAAAACAAGCTTCATTTTAATCTTGCTAAAAATGTGCTTTTTTAGAAATGAATTATACCCAACCATGTAGGCATAAAACTGTGAACAAGATTGGTGATTAGATTCAATTTTTAATCTCTGTTTAAACATTCATTTGATGTATATCGAATGATGCAAGTGTTAAGTGTGTATGTTTGTTGTGTAACCTCACATATGACATATATACCCATTTTTTGTTGAACATAGGCTATATTAGAAGTATAATAGCATCAGTGAAGAATCAGTTTTACATCATTTATCTAAACTTTATATTATATATGTTTCACCTTTTTTCGTCAGTTGTTTTTCTTTGGTAGCGAAGATCAGCGTTTTTTTATAAATTGGGTTTAATGTTAAGTAACATAAAAAAACCTTATGTTAAGTTAACTTGAGCTTTTAGGTTACATGTGTGGGAGTATTTGGTTAATTGTTTTGTTAATTGTGTACTAACTGATATCTTTCTTGATTTTGTTAATATTATCATTAATTCATGTCCATACATTGTGGTAACTGTTAGATGGTAGGGACAGATCAGTTCCCCTTTTATCCGCATAAGACTTTTGTCGATCTTGTGCTGCTTTCATTCTTCTCTTTATCAGATCAATATTATCGGAGGTCTCTCTTATGATATCCATCCCAAGAAGTAGTTCATCATTTGACTCCCACCAACATGAGGAAGATATGAAAGATCGTTTATACAAAGCATAGAAGGGTGTTATGCCAATGCTTTCCTGGTAACTGTTGTTATATGCAAATTCTACCTAGGGTAGAAGATCCTCCCATGTCCGCTCGAAATCCAAGATACTAGGTCTCAGTAAATCCTCTAAGATCTTATTCACCCTCTCTGACTACCTATCATTTTATAGGTGATAAGTTTAACTCAGTATAAGCTGTATCCCAAAAGTCTCCTGCAGACTCCTCTAAAATTCACTTGTGAAAATAGGGTCTTTATCGCTCACTATACTGGTAGGAACATCGTAGAGTCAGACCATTTCTCTTACATAAACTAAAGCTAACCATGAAGATGTTATTTTGTTCTTGACTGGTATGAATTAGGCATTTTTTTCAATTAGTCTGTTACAACCCAAATACTGGTGTTGCTTTGTGTTGCCTTTTCTTGACCTAGGCAACCCATTGATAAAGTCCATGGACACGCTCCCCCACTTTCATTGTGACACATCTAACGGTTGGAGAAATCCATCGGGATTCCTTTACTCTACCTTTACCCTCTAGCATTTCACATCTTACCACAAAGTCAGCTACATCCCTTATCATACCACTCCAGTAGTCTTTTCATATCTCGGAACATCTTATAGCCGCATCATCCGGGAGTGATGTGCCTCAACAAAAACCACATTCATCAAATCTTAGTTTACCGTCTCAAAGCAACCATCCTCTACTATCAACATAGTATCAAAGTGAGTGTATAGAGGTTTCACCTCTACCAAGCTTATCCAAAATATTTGATAGCTCAGGATCCTCACATTGCCTCGACCTAACATGCTCTAATAAATTAGGTAGCACCTCTAAGGATTTCAACAATCCAGGTGTGTAGTCCGCAAATAGCCTAAAATCAAAAGTGGATATGACTTTAAGCTCCTCCAATTTATGAACAAGGGACTCAATGACTCCCTCTGCCTACTCAAGGCATTTGCAAGCACATTCCCTTTTCCCGAAGGATAAGAGATCTTGAAATCATACGATATCAAAAACACTATCTAGCGTTGCTGACTTAGATTAAGTTTTTTTACAAAAACAAATGCTTTAGAGACTTATAATATATGAATGTCTCAAATCTTTCGCCTAGTAGACAATGCCTCCATGACATGAGCGCAAAAGCCATTACGACTAACTCCAAGTCGTCGATGAAGTAATTTGTTTCATAAACCCTCAGCTGTCTGCTCCTATAGCATACAACCCTGCCCTCCTATGTCAAAACTACGCCCAAGCCAGTCCCACACGCATTGATGCATATTGTAAATGTATTAGAAGCATCAGGAATGTCATCATCAATGCAATAGTATGAACCTTTATAAATCTCATGAAATGATCCTCACAATCTACATCCCATGATAACACCAAATTCTTCTTAGTAAGTCGAGTAAGCAGTGTCGAAACTTGTGCAAAGTTCTTAAGAAACTTTTTATAGTAACCACAAAATCTAGAAAGCTCCTATCTTCTACTGCGTTCTTAGGGGTCTTCAAGTCCTGTATTGCCACCACTTTGGTAGGATCCACAGCTAATCCATCCTTAGAAACAAAGTGCCCCAAGAAACGCACTTCCTTTCATCAAAAATGGCACTTAGAAAACTTCACCTTAAGATGATGCACGTGGAGAGTATGGGGAATCACTCCCAAATGTAAGGAATGCTCATCCTCGCTCTCCAAGAATACCAAAATATCAACCATGAAGACTAAAATAAACTTATTAAGAATATCTTTGAATACTCGACTCATCTAATCCAAAAAATATGCTAGTGCGTCGGTTAACCAAAAAGACATAACCGACCACTTGGAGACTCCATCAAGAGTCCTAAAAGATGTATTATTTATACTATCCTCTGCTACATGAAGCTAATGAAAACCTATGGCTAAATCCATTTAAGAAAACACTCCAACTAATTGGTTAAACAATTCATCAATCCGAGGAATTAGGTAGCAGATTCTTCTTCGTGAGCTTATTCAACTCTATGTAGTCCACACAAAGCCAAGGGAAACCATTTGCCTTGGTAGCAAAAACGACCAGTGCTTCCCACCCGAAGATACTCCGTCTAATGAATGTCGTCTCCAAAAGCTCTCTCACTTGCTTGCTAAGCTCTCTCCATTACCTTGGAGTCATACGACGAATGATTAATGCTACATGCTCTGCATTTTTACTGAGATAGATCCGAAAATAAATCTCTCACTTAAGAGGTAGTCCTCTCACCTCATCGAATATGCTCGGATACTCACGCATAATGGGTACATAGTCAATGTCATCGATGGAAGAATCTAGAAAAAATAGAAAACTCAACATGACTGACCCATATAAGTAGCAAGAAACCTCAAGGGTCGAATTACTAGATGTCATTAATCGAAAGAACCTACTTTCGCCGACAAGAATAGCCCCATACATGGCTCGCCAATCCATCCCTAAGACCATATGGTAGCCAAAGAATCCCAAAACGTAGGCATCGCAATCAAACTCAATGCCTAAAATAGAGACTTAAAAACTTCTATAAGTGCAACGAAACACCTATAAGGTTTGAAACAACTATGGGATTGGTAATAAGTGAGATATAAAGGTAAAAACAATCAACCACTATGCTAAAAATAGATGAATAAGATGCTTTCGAATAAAAAAGAATACGAACGGGAAAATCCGAAATGGAAATCATACATTACACAAACGCTTCCTACTTCAATCTAGACTACTTCTAGTCGGAGTTGCCTCTAACACATGAACATGTGCTACCAATGTACCAGCTCCTTATCTTGTCTTTTATGGACATGCCCTGCTAAGATGCCCAGGTTGCCTACCGCTAAAGCAATTTCTTTTCAACATGGTCCATCTACAAACTTTAATGAAATGTCCCAGCTTCCCGCAATCATGGCACTTGACCTCTTTTAAACTATCCTTTCTAAGACCTACTAACTTGTTTCTTTTTTCCTTTCTTATTTTCCGTCATTTCTTCTTTGTGGCAACAGACTTAGGAATTTCTCCTTTAACGTCTTTAACCTCTTCCTTTCTATCTTCGTGAATCATAGCCATCTCCACTAATGATTCAAAAGTAGGTCGCATCGGAATATGAGTCATAACTGATCCTTGGAGACATTGATTTAGCCCTCTCTCAAATATGACAGTTTTCTAATTAGCTATATTGACCAAGTGCATCCCACACCTCGATAGCTCATTTAATTGATTGATGTACTCTTTGATAGAGATATCTGTTTGTTTCAAACCTTGGAACTGCTCTAGCTACATACCCTATTATGCTTACAATAGAAATTTCCTTTTAAATATGCCTTGAAATACAACCTAATCCAACCCTTGGCCTCAATAATCTCCCACTAGTACGATGCTTCCCCTTTCAATTGGCAACCTCTCAACCAAACCCATTGTTGATCCCTCAAGCTTTAACAATCCAAAATTCCACTCAGTATCCCTGATCCAAGCACATGCCTCTAAAAAATGAGAAAGTCTTACCTCCCAAATTCGCAAAATCCAAGCAAATCTTAGAGAATTCGATAACCGTCAATGGATTATAAAGGAGATTGAGGAGTTTAACAAGGAAAAAGAGGCCATTAATATGGAGTTGGAAGCGGCTTTAAAAGGAAAGGTAATGGTAAAGGATTCGAATAAAGCCGTGCTCGAAAAAGCTGATGATGTGAGAAAAGGGTTCGAATCCCAGCTTATTGAACTTAGTGCCCAAGCTCAAGAGGCCGAGATCAAGAGTAAAGAAAAAATTGAATCTGCAATCCTAGGATTCTTTACCAAAGTCATCTACTAAAGCGATCGTACGTGGATAAGCCATTATGAAAGGACCTTTACTTTAATGTGGGAGTCGTTCTTGGACAATGAGGTTGATGCAAGGGATGTTGAGATGTTGATGAGGAGGCATTGGCAGTTGAGTATTTGAGGTAAGATGAGCCATAGATTCTGAAAGAAGGGCGATGCCGAAGGAGGAAGAAGAAGCAGATGCAGCTGCAATATATCTATGGAAAGGGAAATCGATCATAATTGCTAATTCAGTTCTGAACCCAAAGGAGAAGTTAACAAAAATGAAGATGACATGATCAATAATTCAGCTCAAATTAAGCAACATAACTCTAAGTAACAAAAGTTTTCACATCAAGATATCGTAAGTACATGCACCAACACTGGTTCATGCCTTGTGGACCCACATCGATCCATGGGATTTCATGCTAGGTCATTGTAACCAAGTACATGATGATTCTTACCACCTCAATAGCCTACCTATTAAGTTTCAAGGCAATTGGCCATGTCTATCTATGACAATTCGTTGGACTGAACTAAAATCCGAAAGTTTAGAGCGATGGACCTCCAAGTACTACTATACCAAGACCAATTCATGCCAAACTTTGTAGAGAGACTTGCAAAATCCAGATAAGAAATAAGTGAAGACCAAGTCATCAAATAAACTAAGTCCATGGTTCGACACGGGTACATTGGCTATGGACGGACACCGGTCTACAAAATCAAGTCAATATGACCTACGCTTTTAGGCGTGCACTTGCATGGTCCTATTTGGGCTCTTAGCAAAGTAACTATGTCCAATACCCTTCTAGTCGCCTATAAATAACCCGTTATCTTCTATATTAGAGGATTTAATCTCTGTCTACGCAAACTCTACCTGAAGTCATCTTCAACCATGGGGACATATGCTTTCATAATAGAGGATCCATTGAAAAAGTTGTGATATAGACCCAATATTTGAGTGATATAATGGATCCTTCAAAGAAGAAGAACAAAAAATATGCATCATCTTTTGGAAATACAATGAATGGAACTCTGTTTCCTGGTTAACAATAATCCCAGTGATACTCAAACTCCAGGAGAGGCCACAACATGGAGAGAACTGGATACTGTGGGATCTTGAAACATCGCTAGGAAGCCACAAACAAAGCTATAATGGAGATGCTGGATGCCTTATTGCACATAAGCCCTAATTAAGGAACAATATAGTAGAGATAGATTTGGAGTAAAATGTGCACTTGTCTACCACTGATCGCCACAGAAGAAATCAAGGTCCAACATAGAGAGTGCACATCGCTGACATGAATCAAGCCAATTTGGGAAGCAATAAAGCTACACTTCCCAAAGATATGAATATTCAAATAATCTAGATTTCCAAGTAAATGCTACTGATGAATCTGGTCGAAGATCAGCCTTGGATGATGGTCATAATGTTGAAACGGAAGATTCAAAAGTCAACGCTAATTTGACTTGAAGGGACCAAACTGAATTTAGGCAACCCACAAGACAACCTCCTCAAAATTAGCGAGCACCACAGGAGGGGGACTTCCACATATGCTCCTAGTTGAACTCCTTTCACAAAAAAGATATGAGACGTCAAATACTGTAAGAAATTTGTTCCTTCGGCCATGCCAGCATACATCGAACAACTGATCCTAATTATTTTTCTACAACAATGATTAGATCATCAGGAGGGCTTTAGGGATAAATGAATTGAAGTGCTGGTATTTTTGCATCTATTTGGAGGGGGTCGCATTGCTTTGGTTCGCAAAATTCTAGCCAAAATCTATTGATCGACTTGGGGAAATGTATCGTAAGTTCGAGGAGCGGCTTAGACTCTATACCTCAATGTCGAAGGACATTATGTCCCAGTTTGGTATGACCCAAGGTCCCTGAGAACCATTGAAATCCATCTTAAATTAGTTTAACACCACAAGGTTGGAAATCTGGAGTGAAAATGATACCTATAGCATTGGTGAATGTTATTAACAAAGAGACATAATCTGGAAGGTGAGCTAGAATGAAAGAATCAACTCATTGAAAAAACCCTACAAAAAGGTTGATGTATTCATTAGGTTGGAAGATGCTAGATCTAATGTTGCAGTATGGTTGGCAGTGATTAAAACTAAGATATGGTTGATCCAAGTAGGACGATGACGTCCAGAAAGATGGGGGAAAATCAAGAAATCGAAAAAGGGAAAACGAGAATAAAGGAAACGAAGCAAACGATACCCTAAAGAAAATCTTCCTGGCTACAATGGATGAAGAACATTTTCCAAAACCTCCTCGCATAAAGGTGAAGTAAAATAACAAGCAGTCTAGAAGGTACTACCATTTTCATGGTGCTCCAGGACATGAAAATAATGAGTGTCGCCACTTGAAGAACCTCATAGAAGAGCTCATCAGGCATAACAAATTGCAGCAGTATGTTAGGAAATTGCAAACAGCAGATCTGTCATCGGTGACTCAATGACATATCGTTCTATCTAATCAACCAGTCCCAAGTAACCAAGCTAGTAAACAAAATAATGGAAAGCTTGTTATTAACACTATATCCGGTAGACCGCACCCAACACATAGAATTTTGGGTGAAAGGGAAAGGTACTCAAGTGCTCAGAAGCATGCTCCGAAGGTAGAAAGTTTCTTAGTTGTGGAAGGTGGAAGCCCAAGGTAGAAAGTTGCTTAGTTGTGGAAGGTGGAAGCCATACAAAGTAGCAGAGAACGTTACACGATGAAATCATCTTTAAAGCGAGGAATTCCAAAGGAGTAGAAGATCTAACACTCGATCCTATGATGGAAACATTGGGAATTGGACCAGCCAGGGTAAGAAGAGTGCTCGATGATTGCAACGGCTCAGTGAATATCACATTCAATATAACTTTTAAACAAATGAAGTTGTCCATAACAGATGTGCCTGCATGCCAAATAAAAATCCAAGGGTTCTAGGAGAATCGAAATAGCTCATTGAGACTATTAAACGGCCTTTGAATTCGGAGAAGGAGAGAAAAGAGTTGTGTTTATTCAGACTTTCGTTATTATTAGTGAATAATCTGCTTGCATAGCCTACTTGAGAAATCCAGCTTTAATGGATTTCAAGATCGTTTTAGCACTATGGTGTTTAATGATGAAGTTCACTATAGAAAATGGATTCAACGTGGTTAAAGGAGACTAAAATGCAACTCGAGAATGTTGTATTGCTGAGTTGAAGGAGGCAAAGAGAAAGGAAAAAGGCAAAAGTATGAAGGGATTCCTCCGCATTCAAGAGTCCATCTTCTAGAAATTAACGGAAAGCCTCTACGCTGTGGAACATACTCATGCCCGTGAGGCTATGGGTCCCAGAAAAAAGAGTGTATGGGACAACCGGGCAGCGCCAATTGAGATTACGATGCATGTCCCTGTAGATCCAAAACACCCAACATGAGTGCTCAACATTAGATCATGTAAAGGAAACCGATTCCCTTTCTTAAACCCAGCTTAGATGTGTTTGCATGGAGCCATGCAAATATATGTGGAATCTCCCCAAAAGTGGCCAGCCATGCATTAAGCATAGGACCCCTCTACACTTAAGCTAAGAAGAAGAGGTAAACGCAAGGTCTAGAAAGGTCAACTGCTCTAAAGGAAAAATCAATAGATTGATTAAGAATGGATTTATTAAGGAACTAACATATCCAAATTGGGCTTCCAATCCCATTCTAGTTAAGAAATTAAATGGCAAATGGAAAATCTATATAGATATCTCTGATCTTAACAAGGCACGCCCCAAATGCATTTTCTCGTTAACTCAAATTTATCAACTCCTATATGGGATGACGGTTTGCGAGCTGTTGTCATTTATGGATGCACATTTAGGATATAACCAGATCATGATGCATGAGCTGAATCGGGATAGCCCAAGCTTCATCACTAGTGTGGGACTATACTATTGTCAGGTAATGCCATTCTGAATGAAAAATGCTAGGGAGACCTAACAGAGACTTGTCAATATGATACTCAAATCCTATATTGTTAAAATCATGGATAAATTAATAACATGCTAGTTAAGTTGCAAGTAGCAGCGAATCACATGGCTGAGATTTTCGAAATTCTATGAAAATTTCGTATGAAGCTTAATCCTCTAAGATGTTCATTCAGAGTGATTTCTGGAAAACTCCTAAGATTCATGGTAATTGCCTAGGCCATTGAATTGAATCTAACACAAATCACATCACTGAGGGAAGTGCAGGATTCTAGAAGCAAAAGGAAAGTTCAAAGTTCGAACGAAAAGGTTGCAGCACTGGGCCGATTCATCTTGAGAACTATGGACAGATACATCCGGTTTTTCGATGCTCTAAAGAAAGAAAAAAAGAATTTCAAGTGGACCATGGAATATCAGGTAGCTTTTGATGAACTGCTCGGGTATGGAGGCTCTACTAATGCTCTTTAAGCCCACGGATGTGGAAGACATGTTCATGTACATGGTGATGTCCTCTCATGATTTATGCCCTGCTTTGGTACGAGAAGAAGCATGTGTCTAAAAGCCAATATAAAACATTAGTAGAAGATTCACTAGAGTAAACTCACGTACATCTTATTTATTGCGCTAAGAAAGCTGCAACCTTGTTTCCAAGCTCATCCTGTAGCCTTTTAAGCAAGTCATGTTTTCGTTGAAACTTCAGGAAGACTAATAAAGTGGAATATTGACATATGCCAGTACAATGTAACATACTACCCTTAAGGAGCGATTAACAAGTAATTTATGATGTACTTTATTGCTGCGTTCACCACTAGGGACAATAATGAATAGAAAATGACTGAACTAGTGGTTCAATGGAAACAATTTGTTGGTGAAACAACGAACGAGTATTGTTGTGGTGTAGGAGTGGTCTTGGAAACTCCAGAGGGGCGATTGGTGTGTTATACTCTAAGATTAGAATTCACAACCACCAATATTTAACCATAATACGAAGCTCTCATTGCAGTTTGAAATAGTGAAATAACTAAACCTGCAGACTCAATAAAGCTTTAATGACTAGCGGTTCTTTATGTCAGGCCCGCAGAGAATTCCAAGAAAAAAGAGGAAACTTGGCTCCGTAATTATCAAAGACTTGGGAGCTACCAAATGACTTTGATTAATATACCGTCACCGACGTTCCACTAGAGGAGAACATGAATGTATATTCACTCGCTAAGTACGCCAGTTTGGGATAAGTTCGACTCTTGGGTCCAGTGCCAGTGGAAGTTCTCACTAACCTGAGCGTTGACAGTATGGATGTGGAATGGACCATGGAGATGGGTGATGAGACAACCCAAACCACCATACCACGGAAGTAAGGATAATCGTTGTAATAAAACACATAAACACAACATTAGAACAGTAGTATTATATTACACAACATAATATACATCAGATTACAGTGGAAATAATATTGTCATCAGAGTTATACAACATAACAGGATCCACTTAGTAAAAATACAGTTCCAATTTAAGATAATAAGTTTACAACGGAATCAAACATAATATACAAAATAAAGTCTGGGACAATCCAATAGAAATGATAAAAGTCCATCTTCAGCTTTCATAACCTCCACACATATTCAAAATGAACCAAGCTAAAACCTATATAAGGCTTCCTGTGTAAAAATATGGGCATCAGAGTTTGCAAGGGAAAAATAAACTATGAGTCAGTCATGAGACTGGTATGAGAAATCTTACAATTAACTTAACTTATTTAAAATAAGGCATATCACGGGACCATGCCGCATAACATGGAACGAGTTTCCTCCACATGAATGTCGTGCATATAAATAATGAAACAACACAATGCTTTTTCGAAAAATGAAATTGTTATAAGACTCAAGTCCCATCACACAATGCAACACAAAGTAGAGGATAGAGTTTTGCCTTAAAATGGAAAGATATGCTCGATACGAGAAATTAAATTATTTGGTATTATTATTAGTTTCTATATGATTACAACAATTTCAAAATAAATGTATCAATCCTAGACGGCATAATACCCCATCCTATTATGTCGTCGATAGTATACAACTATAACCGTAAATTCTCGTATTGGAAATTGGATTCCATCATGAACCAAGGCAAGGGATCTTCCTTCCGATTCGGGGCACTCTAGTAAATGCCTCAGGACTCACGTGCACGTCAACCTGGCGCGGCAGGGCCGGTCCACACCTACATTTGTGGATTAGTTATGCATGAACAATACATTTCCTGGTTGTATTTGATCGCTATCCTAGTCGGTATGTCGACCATCTTGGCCTTGTGCGGCCATATCCGAGGTACCTCGCTATCCATCATCCTCATAAGTAAAATGTTTACGCTCCATACCATGACATCACTTTTAGCTAGAAGAAAACACATGTCCTCCCTACTACCCTTCATCCCGTTTTTGGTTCATGCCGAGGTGTAAAAGCTCGTGAATTAACGTTGTACACAAAGCTACACTATATTAAAGCCATGCTTTGATCATCATCCACAAAGCTCTGCTTTTCAACAAAAGCTTTGATCCGTGCATTTCAACATGTCACATAATCTTTCCAGACCATACAACTGATAACTACTAATATATAACCTCTAAGCTCGTACGTCTCAGAGAAGGGTATTAAGCTAAGAGAATAAATTCTCCGCCACCAAACATATATATATATATATATATATATATATATATATATTTAGCAGACATCAATTAATACAGATCAAAATACTCAGTCAGACACACAATCCATTTACCAATTCATTTTGGGTCTGAGTGAAACCGGAGGCACCTTATTCCTCGTCCCATATCCCCAATACAGGAAAGAGGTCCTCGCATATCCGGACAATCAACAAGTACGTCCAGACAACTACCACTATAACCCCTTCAAGGGAACTACCCAAATCCAAGGCATCAGTAGTTATCCTTTTGATGTGAAGAATGACGGTCTTGCATCATCTTCGTTTTCATTTTCTTTGACTTTTAATCATCATTTAATTATTTGAAATGGGTTAATCCCAGTCTTTTCAAATAATTCTATGCATACACAAATCAAATTTAATTCTTATTTGAATTATTGATTTACCTATTAAATCTCTTCTTAATTGGTTTCTTTCTCAAGTTTCAAAATATTTATTTTCTCGGGTTTAAGTCATTTTGTTTTCGCAAATCATTTATATACGCATTTACTCAAAGATTGCCAAATTCAACTTAACCATTTTTATCACTTCAAACCATGTGAAATTGGTTTACACTCATTTCTAATCACTTATAATGTTTTATTATAATCTTCTCTCTTTATATACACACACACACACACACACACACACACACACTCTCCCTTTAACTTAAACGACGTTTCAGATCATTTAACTGCACCGGCGCTGTTTTCCTTCAACTTAAATTAAACAATTCTAAAAATCTAACCATTGGATCTTAACATATTTATTATCGTTGGAAAGATCTTTTTGAAATGAATCTAACGGTTCCAATTTCGGGAAAAATTGGATAGTCGGATCTCCCAGTATAGTTGTTTAAAGTTACAGGTCGAAAACGCAAACTACCGCTGCACGATACGTTTTATTTAATTTATATTTGGCGTAAAAAATATTTATTATTGAATCTTGTCGATTCTAGTATAACTGATTATTTATTTGGCTAACGCCTTATATTTTCGAAAAGATTCGCCATAACCTTCTTTGTACGGAGTGCTCGGAAAAATCACAACTTGCCGTTTAAGGCTCCCATAAATCTATATAGATATCCAGTAAATATCAATTAGGAGAAGTGTAAAAATATATCTTCCTAACACTCGTATGGGGTTTATATCATGTGAACAAACAATTGTGACTTAGCTACACCCAAGGGAGATGTGTAAAAATTGTCACCTCTTGACCCTGTGATGGTGATTAATCGCAATCCATGTGCCTTATCTACACGCAAGAGAGAAGTGTATGTTTCTGTCATCTTAAGACCATGTGATGTGGTTTGTTATTAAATCCTACGATTTCCGTTACATGTTTATTAAGTCCATATCATATAAGCATAAAATAATTTCATGTTATATGATTATACTATCTAGTCCAAATCGGATAGTCCTCTGTCAATTACTTGCTATGCGATTGCTTTTCCCTCGTTGTATAAGCATCAAGCAACTACATGCTTATACGAATATGCTATGATATCCAATGTGGTGCACAACTGTTTACTATCCAGGGGCACATGTTTAATTTCACACAAGAAACCATTACAATGTATCCAATTTACACACAGTAGTAGTAATAAATAAATTACACAACCAATGTCATGTAAGGCGCCACAAAGTGTCCATCCACATTGTTTAAAATACGTGTGTCGCAGATTCAAACAACGCTTCAAATAACAGCTAAAATCACATTTTTAATGCATTACACTGTGTTTAAAATATCAATAAACTTGCATGATCGGTGATAAACATCTTAAATATTTCTAATCAGTAATCAATGGTCAATGTAATCTATTCCCCTTTCTAAGCGAGTTTTAATCTCGCATAAACGCACGTATCTTCGCATACGTCAAATAAAAATAATATTTTTTTTCTTGTTATTCATTGAATAACTTCGTAATAAATTATTATTAGAAACTAGTATTCGTCGCATAACATCATAGTACATTTTATTTTTAACTACCATTAGTTAACTGTTTATTTTATTTGATCCTTTTAGGCTATGGTTTCTCATTGTCCATATGGTTTTACATTTATATATCACATATCTGAATTACTGTATATATATATATATCAATCAAAAATGATATTTTTATCTTGGTACACATCATTTAACAACATAATAAATTTTATTTACTAAGCAATACTTATTGTTCAGCTCAATAATTAACTTGCAAATAGTTAATTTTATTTCTAGCCCTTTTATAAGTGAGTTTAAATTTCTCATCGATGGTTTCCACTCCGCTATACTTGAAATGGAAGGACTACGGGCATGCAAACTTGATGTCGACGCTTGTCGGGCTCCTACGCAACTTTCCGGTGGCCTTTGGGGCTCGAACAACTCACCAATAATCTCTAACACTCGTATACTAATATATCTGGAAGTTTGAAGCTAAGAAGACACAAAAAGGGGGCGGTAGGACACATGAGCTCACTATCCGAATGGATGTGGGGATGTAAAACATGGTGGTGGGGCATACGGGGCTGTCGGGTGGTGGTAGGAGGTGTATGAGGTATTGGAAGAGAGAATGTGTAAAAATGGAGTTTTGTAGCTTCAGGGGAAGGGGGAGGCTCACGACTAGCATAGGGAGGGAAGGAGGCTGCTGCGTGGTGGAGCAGAGGAAGGGGAGGAGGCGCGGGTTTGGTAGGGCAGCGACAAATGGAGTCAGGTTTGGTGGAGGTGGTCATTAGTGAAGAGGGAAGGAGGAGAAAGAAGGAAGAAGGATGAGAAAGAAGGAGAAAAGGGAAAAGGAAAAGAGAAAGGGGTTTTTGGCAAAATTGTCACCCCTCAAGCGGATTGTTGAGTTGGCGCCATCCGGCGAGTCCAAACAAAGCCACCTTGACCCGTTGGATGGCCTTCGTTTTAATTTAAGCTTTACAAATCAATGTTTATAAAGGTGTGCTAGTTAGCCTCCACCTCTTTTGATCGCACGATCACAAATTAATTATGTTTGCTACGAAATTTTGGATTCTGACAATAAGCATAATTACAGATCCAATGGACCAGGTTTCATCAAATTTGGATTTCGTTTGACCTTCCGTTTTATTTTTCGATCGAGTTTCAGTTCGATTTCAGTATGCGATTTTAGCGTACGTTTTCTTCTTGTATGTCCACAGGCTAGTTCCAAAAATTATGAAATTTTGGATTCTACCATTATTTGATGCTACGGATTTAATAAAAAAAGTTTCATTGAATTCCAAGGTCATCTTAATAATATTCCTTTGTAAATTGCTTGTTATTATTACTTTGAATGGTTTTATCTCGCACGACCACATGCTAACACCGTTTGGTGCGAAATTTGATATCCAACAATAATTTAACAACCCGGATCCAATAAAATTGGTTTCATCGAAAATGGAGGTTGCTAGAAAATGTACGTTTTCAAAGGCTATGTAATATTATTAAAATCGATTTTTGAAATTCAATCGTATTTTCCCGTTAAATTATATTAAAAATAAATATTAAATTGGTTCTGAAATTCCGGGTTGTTACAGTCTCCCCACTTAGAACTTTTCATCCCCAAAAAGAAAGAAAGCAGTAAAGCATGAAACAAAACGATGACTTAACATAAGTTTACCTCTCACAAGAGCTACCCAGAAATATCCACTCTGAACCTGGGATGAGCCTGTCTTATGATGTCCTCTGTCTCCTACGTATGGTGTCTAGGATCTCCGCTCGACTATACTTTGACTAAGTTCACTTTCTTATTTCTCAGAAGTCTTGTTTCTTGGCCCATTATCTTCGTCGGCTCATTATGAACACATAAATTTGGAGTAATATCTAGTACTGATTGTGATGCTTCTTCTACAATCAAATCTGGATCATGTACAGGCTTCCGAGGTTGACAAACATGAAATAAATCATGAATTCTGAGCAACCAATCTGGCAACTGAACCTATAAGCTAGAGTTCCTATTATTTCCAGTAACAGGAACAGACCAATACGCTTTGGTGTCAACTTCCATGTATTCCCGAAATGGACCACTCCTCTTAACAGAGAAACTTTCAGATATACTTGATCACCAACACAAAATGCTAAGTTTCTTCTTCTAGAATCTGCATAACTTTTCTATCGGTTTTGTGCTGCTTTTAATCACTTTTTGATGAAATCCACTTTATCTGCAGCTTCTCGGAACATATCTGGACCCAACACAAGCCGATTACCGGGCTCAATCTTACATATCGGAGGTCTACATGGCCTACTGTATAATGCTTCAAACGGTGACAATTTCAAGCCTGCTTGGAAGCTATTATTATACGAGAATTCAACTAGATGTATATGATCTTCCCAAGATCCTCTGAAATCAAGAATACAAGCTCGCAACATGTCCTCTAAAATATGATTCCCTCTCTCAATCTGACCAACTGTCTAAGGGTGATATGAAGTGCTAAGATTTGGCTTTGTTCCCAACTCCGACTGAAATGCTTCCCAGAACTTACTTGCGAAGATCGGATTTCTATCACTCACAATGCTGCTGGGAACTCCATGCAGTCTAACAATTTCTCGAAAATACAAATGAGCCAAACTCTGAGCTATTCTATTTGCCTTCACATGAATAAATGGGAACTTTTCGTTAAACGATCTACAATAACCCATATGCCTTCGTTACCTTTCTTGGTTCTAGGCAGACCGTCAACAATATCCATAGAAATCTGATCCCACTTCCATTCCTTAATTTCTAATGGTTACAACAACCCATCTACCTTCTGCTGATCACTCTTAATATGTTGGAAAGTTGGAAACCTGCTAACATATATAGAAATATCTCTTTTCATAAATTATGTGTGCTTTAGATCTTGATACATCTTACTCACCCCTAGATGAATACTTAACTTAGACTTGTGGCATTCATCCATCACTTCCCTTCTGAGCTCAGGAATATTCGAAACACAAATCCGGCCTAGCAATCTCAGAATCCCTTTGTTATCAATCTGAAATCCGAGCCTTCGCCTTCTTGAATCCTCTTGCTAATCTTCTGAATAAATTCATCGTCTTTCTAAAGAACATATATCTTCACAATCAGTGAGGGCATTTTAATACGATTAGCAATAATTGTGCTCTTTCTGTTGAGCGTCTTCCATAACATTGGTCTTCCCTGGAGTATATAAAATATTTAGATCATATGCTGCACGAAACTCTAACAAACGTTGTTGTCTCAAATTCAAATCCTTCCGGGTGAACAGATATTTCAAAGGTTTATGATCTGTATACAACTCGAACTTCTCACCCAATGGATAATGCCTCCAAATCTTTAAGGCAAATATCACTACTAAAACTCCAAATCATGAGTAACATACCTTTTCTCATGCGGCTTTAGCTGACGACTTGCATAAGCAACAACTTTGCATCTTTGCATTGACACCGCACCTGCTCCTTCATGAGAAGCATCGGTATAGACAATCAAATCCTGATGACCATCTATGATAGTCAACACTAGTGCAGTAGTCCATATTTCTTTTAGCTCTTGGACAACTTCTCATATTCTGTCGTCCAATTAAACTTGGCATGCTTCTTTGTGAGCTTCGTCAATGGGCTGGATAACTTCAAAAATTCCTTTACGAATTTCCGATAGTAAGTTGCCAATCCTAGAAAACTTCTAACTTTTGTGGGAGTGCTAGATTGCTTCCAATCCTAAACAACTATGATCTTTCCCGGACCTACTAATATTCCTTTCTTTGATACAACATGATTAAGGAATTTCACTTTTTCTTTCCAGAATATGCATTTAGAAATTTTGGATTTCAATATATTCTTTCCCAGTATTGCCAATACTTGTTCTAAATGTTTGGCATGCTCCTCTACTTACTTCGAAAAGATCATAATATCATCAATAAAGACCAATACAAACTTATTCAACACTTCTCGGAATACCCGATTCATTAAATCAACAAATAGGTCGGGGCGTTACATAAGGCGAACGACATTACTAACCATACGTAAATAAATCTGGACATCTAAAAGGTTTCAAAGGAACGCATTCTTATGCAATTCTTAGATGATGAAAACATGTATCTAGGTCCATCTTCGAAATACTTGCGCTCCATTCTAGAGATCTAACAAATCATCAATACGCGGTAATGGATACCTATTCTTTAGCATATGTTTATTGAGGTCTTGATAATCAACACATTATATAAGAGTACCGTCTGACTTCGAAACGAATAACACTACTACTCCCCAACTCGAGAAACTAGGCCTGATTAGACCTTTTCATAAAATAAGTCAAGTTTGATCACCCAACTCTTCCTTCTCTTTCAATGTCATTCTCCTAATGGCATGCACAACTGGCCTTGCATTCGGAACTAGATCAATTCTGAAATCAATCTCTCTTCACGGAGGTAAGATATCAACTTCCTCAAACACATCTACATAATCTTTAACAACGAGGATGTTCTATAAAGAACTGAGAGAAATATGAAGAGCAGACCAAAATTCCTTTCTATCTGAACCTGAACCTTAACACTGTATGGTTATAAAAATCCCAAATTTAGTGTTAGCTTTAACGATTCTCTCGGCGCATTTAACTACAGCTTCGTACTTAGTCAACCAATCCAATCCCCGGTAAAACTCATGACGATCAAGTTGAAAAAAACCCGATAATGGGAATAAGAGATATGCACTCTATAAGACCAATTAAGATCGAGGGAATCCCCAATCGACAATCGGATTATGCACACTAATGGGTTCTTTAAAGCATCTCAATTTTAAATTCAATTTCTCAACCATATTACTTGAAATAAAAATTTAATGACGCGCCCACTGTTTCAAATCTCGCAAACATCATTCGATATCTCCTCTGAGATCTCGTTTTGGGCTCCTTTCGAAATGGAACAACAAAGATCACTCTAAGTCTCCTTTCGAATATATCATCCGAGATATTGTTATATAGAACAATATACCGACCGAGATGAAATACTAGAATATCATCTGAGGTCTCAGTTTTTTTTGGTTAAAAATTAAATCTGTGCCAGAACTAGAACAATAATTACAAACCTCAAATCTAGCCATGATAATCTTTTGTTATTTTACGTTTTGCATGTTAAATGACCATATTATAAGTTCATTTATGTTTTACAATGCTTATGATTTTCGTTTTCTCTTTTTTACATACATGTTACCTATGAAATTATGTATTTTATGGTCTATTTATACTAATTTTTTATTGTTTTGGATGGTTTCAATGTTTTATGTCTAACAATATTTTGGTTTTAAGCATATTACGATTTAAAGTACGATTGGTCTTTCGCAAAATAAAAAAATAATAATGTTATTTTGTAATTCAAGTTTAAGTTGCTATGTTTTCAATAGCATTCATAAAAATCATTTAGTAAAAATATCATTTTTTTAACATATCATTACCCCGTGATTTTTCTGATATGTACTTTCCGACTTGAGACGAAAATCTGAGGCGAACTCTCGAGTTAGACTCATCTCGTCCAAGATCTCCCCTGATACATGATTGAGTCTACAAAATCCCCAAGATGAGATGCGACCGATATCCGAGATTTAAAACCTTGAACACTCCCATATCAAACAACACCTTAACTAGAACCCCTTTTATAATAAGTGTATCTTGCAAACATCTGGCCTTTCCCTACTAATAGTAGTTAGCGTATCTTCCATTTCATAGACATGAGCCACTTTGGTTCTTTCAAAAGCGGGAAATCTTGCTTATATGACCAGTCTTGTGGCAGATTTAGACTCATCCTTCTTCTGTTTCTTTGGAGATTTACAATATGTGGACAAGTTTCCTTTCACTTTGCAGTTGAAGCATGTGATAGTCTTTAACCATTTCTTCTCAGGCTTTTCCCTTTTCATTTTAGGTTTATCTTCTTCGTTACTTGCCTCAGGTTCCTTAATTTCAAACTTTTTTTTTCTTGCTAGTATTCTCCTTTTCTTTATCCTCCAAAGCATTCTGTTTATCAATATTCTCATAATGACAAGACATTTCTGCCATTTTTGAAAAAGAAAGCTTCACATGTGTAGTTACTCTTCTTCTGTACCTTCATTGAAGTCCGTTGTTAAACTCAAGTACTTCTTTAATGGAATTTGAACTAGCTCTGGGCCAAACCGGGAAAGTTCAATGAATCTACTCATATATTCCCGAATGGTCATATATCCTTTATTCAGATTGAAGAACTCATTACACAGCCGCTCAACTAATTCTTAGGGAACAAATATTTCTTCGAAAACTTCTTTAAATCTACCCCAGGTAATATTACCTTTTGGATTTTCCATTGTAACTGTCTTCCACCTGATTAAAGCTTCATCTTTGAGCAACCAAGATGCCAGAAATCTTTTTCGATCATCTTTCAAACCCAAGCCTTCAAAAATTCTCACAAAAGAATGCATCCATGCTTGTGTTTCAATAACAGGTCCCTTGCCCAAGAATGGTATTCCACCCAGATTTCTATACTTCTTTGCTAGAATATCTAGATCTGGTTCTAGTTGTGGGGGCACAATTGGCTCATTTTGCTGTCGAACGACAGAATTACTTCTTCTGCCTCTGCCACTCATTTTCTACTATATCAGTGAATATCAAGAAAAGAGTCAGGCGAACGGAAAAGATATCTTAAGGAATGATAAAAGCATAAAAATATAAATATGAATATAAATGCATCTATTGGTGTGTGTATGCTATTCTTCAATACTCATTCTAGGACATTACTAATCCTATATCTAATGAGCTACTCATCCTGAAATACTACTGTAACTATCTCTAATGAGTTCGTTAACATGTTATACTCCTAGAACTAAGGTTAACCCTCAACTCTGATACCAAATAAGACAACCCAAACCCTTAGGCCACAGAAGTAAGGATAATCTTTGGAATATAACACAGAAACACAACAACAGAACAATAATATTACATTACACAACAAAATGTACGTCAGATTACAGCAGAAATAATATCATCATCAGAGTTACACAACGTAACATGATCCACTTAGTATAAATACAGTTCCAACTTAAGATAATAAGTTTGCAGCGGAATCAAACATATTATACATAATAAAATCTAGGGCAGTCCAATATAAATGATAAAAGTCCATCTTTAGCTTCCATAGCTTCCATACATATCCAAAATGAACCAAGCTAAAACCTGAATACAAGGTTGCCCATGTAAAAACATGGGCATCTGAGTTTGGAAGGGAAAACAAACTACTAGTCAGTCATGGGACTGGTGTGAGAAATCCTACAATTAACTTAACTTATTTAAAGTAAGACATATTACGGGACCATGTCGTATATAACAGAATGGATTTTCTCCACACGAATGTCGTGCATATAAATAAGTGAAACAACGCAATGCTTTTTAGAAAAATGAAGCTATTGTAAGACTCAGGCCCCATCATACAATGCAACACAAACCGGAGGATAGAGTTTTACTTTATAATAGTCAAATATGCTTGATAAGCGAAATAAAATCATTTGGTATTATTATTAGTGTCTATGTGATTAAAACAACTTCAAAATAAATGTATTAATCCTAGACGGCATAATACCCCATCCTATTGTGTCGCCGATAGTATACAACCAAAACCGTAAATTCTTGTATTGGAAATTGGATTCCATCATGAACCAAGGCAGGGGGTCTTCCTTCCAATACGGGACACTCTAGCAAATGCCTCAGGACTCACGTGCACGTGCACTTGGAGCAGCAGTGTCGGTCTACACCTATGATTGTGGATTAGTTATGCCTAATCAATATGTTTCCCGATCGTACTTGACCGCTGTCCCGGTCGGTATGTCGACCATCTTGGCCTTGTACGACCATATACGATGTACCTCACCATCCATCATCCACATAAGTAAAATGTCTGGGCTCCATACCATGACATCACTCCTAGCTAGAAGGAAACACATGTCCTCCCTGTTGTCCTTCATCCTGTTTTTGGTTCATATCGGGGTGTGAAGCTCGCGAATTAATGTTACACACAAAGCTACGCTATATTAAATCCATGCTTTGATCATCATCCACAAAGTTCCGCTTTTCAACAAAAGCTTCGATCCATGCATCGCAGCATGCCACACAATCATTGCAGACCATACAACTGATAACTACCAATATATAACCTCTAAGTTAATACGTCTCAGAGAAGGGTGTTAAACTAAGAGAATAAATTTTCCTTCACCAAACAGATATATATTTAGCAGACATTAATTAATACAGCTCAGAATACCGAGTCAAACACATAATCCATTAACTGGTTCGTTCTGGGTCTGAACGAAACCGGAGGCACCTTATTCCTCGTCTCATATGTCTAATACAAGAGTTAGGTCCTCGCATATCCGGACAATCAACAAGTACATCCATACAACTACCACTATAACCCCTTCAAGGGAGAAACCCAAATCCAATGCATCAATAGTTGTCCTTTCGATGTGAAGAATGTTGATCTCGCATCATCTTCATTATCTTTGACTTTTAATCATTGTTTAATTATTTGAAATGGGTTAAACCCGATCTTTTCAAATAATTCTTGCATACACAAATCAAATTTAATCCTTATTTGAATCATTGATTTATCAATTAAATCTCTTTTTAATTGGTTTGTTTCTTAAGATTCAAAATCTTATTCTTTTCTCTAGTTTAAGTCATTTTGTTTTCACAAATCATTTATATACGCATTTATTCAAAGATTGCCAAATTCAACTTAGCCATTTTTTTATCACTTCAAACCATGTGAAATTGGTTTACACTCATTTCAAATCACTTATAATATTTTATAATGATCTCTCTCTCTCTCTCTCTACATATATATATATATATATACACACATGTGTGTGTGTGTATGTATATATATATATAGACCATTTTAGTTAAACGATGTTCAAGTCATTTAACTTCATTGGCGTTGTCTTCCTTCAACTCAAATTAAACATTTCTAAAAACTTAACTGTTGGATCTTAACATGTTTATTATCGTTGGAAAGATCTTTTTGAAACGAATCTAACGGTTCCAATTTCGGGAATTCAGTGGTCGGATCATCCAATATGCTCGTTTGAAGTTACAGATCGAAAATGTAAACTACCACTGCGCGGTACGTTTTATTTAATTTATATTCGAAGTACAAAAAATTTTTTTTAATCGAATCTCGTTATTTCTAGTATAATTGATAAATTATTTGTCTAATGCCTTATATTTTCAGAATATCTTTGTACGGAGTGCTTGGAAAAATCCCAATTTGTCGGTTAAGGCTCTCATAAATCAGTGTGTGTGTGTGTGTGTGTCTATATATATATATATATATATATATATATATGCACACCTATACACACACACACACATATATATATATATATATATGCACACCTATATACACACACATTCACACACACACACACATACACACACACACACACATATATATATATACACACACAAATATATATACATATATACAATTTTTTTTTTTGAAAATGGGTGCACTTTTATTAACTGAAAATAAAACAGTACATAATTACGGTTAGCATACTAACTGGACTACATAAAAGAATCATACGGAAAACACGCATAAGAAAATGAAAAACAATACAATATACCCATGATGAGGCCAATGTCTGTACTCTAACCAGTGCGTCCCGTTGTGCTCCTTGGTTCCCAGTTTACAAGCATATCTCTAGTTACCATATCAGCATAATGTAGAGGCCTACTTCATCGACTGCCAAAGAGCCTTATCTATACGCAAATACCATTTCAGATCAATTGCAGTCATGAGAAAAATTTCAGTATGATGTAGAATATATTGCTTGTAACTAACCAAACCAGATTGCAATCTTAATCTGTTTTCATATATAAACCGAAATCATACCCATCACCTGTCTGCATACAAAGTCCTAAGCCTGCTGTCAGCAGACTAGAATGAATCTATGATTTTCCTAGCGCTGCATCTATATCCCCTTGTTTGAACCAATTTTGCAAATAGCCATGTATTTTAGACCAAATCTAAACCAAAATGTAATTCTTACCCCATTTGACAAAGAATCGTGCTGTCTAATTCGGAATCAATTACGAACATGAAGGAGGATCAGTTGGGGGAGGTTGGAATTGAAATAACTTCAATTACGCCGGCCATGCCAGAACCCAAACACCCTAGTGGCTTGATCCTCAATGTTCGAGCAGATTCGAAATTCACAAGCGGTCTGCCTAACGTGGAGAAGAAGAATTCACGAGTTGTGATCGTAGATCTGGTTTGAGTTTGTTGTAAATTTTGGCTACAGGCAGTAGATCGGTTTCAACCATTTTGAAAACCAATAAAATTAACAGAACTTCCTTTATATAACTGATATCCAATCTCTGAATAACTCTCGTAAATTCTGTAATATCAAATAAGATCGTTTCTACTACCTGATAATATATCTCTGAATCCGGATTTCCAAATCTATTAATTGGTATGCATGTACTAAAAAACCGGATGTAGAAAATGTTGGAAACAATGGTTCGGCTGAGTCGTGGACTAGGTCACTTTCTTGAAGACGTTTCGGCGATCTACTCAAGGTGCAAAGTAGTTCGTACTGTTCGCCGCCGCCTCTGGGATAAAACAGCCTCTTCCTTGTTTTTCTTTCTATATCGGATCATTTGCACATATGAATCCGATTCAGTTTGCACTCAAAAAAAATACTGCTCAAGTTTATTTTTCTTTCTTATTTTTTTTTTGTAAAAGAATAGTGGAGGAGAAGATAGAAAAATATAAATTTTTTCTTTCTATGGAAGAGGAAAGAGGGAGTTTCTTTTTATCAGAAGAGAGCAGAGAAAAAGATTGTTCAATTCTCTGGTGGTCTTTCCTATTCTTTATATAGACTATAAAGGAGAGTAACATAAATTATGTTAGTGGGGGGATGAATGGACCATAATCAATGTCATTATTAAAATAAAAGAAACGTTCAAAAAATTGCAATGTAACACCCCGAAAATTCTATAACTGTGAAATTTACAAATTAAAGCATAATTAATTTGAAATCAAAGAACTAAGGGAAACGGGATACGCCATTGCGTTCGTCTCGGAAAAATACGCGAAATAGAGTCCGAGTTTTCGAAAAACGGAGTCCGTATGAAGAAGATATGGCCTTCGGAAGTTTTGAATTAAATTTAAAATTCAAACAGAATAAAATAATTAAAAAATCGGGCCTAATGGGCCAGGGCGGATAAACACCCGCCTAGGCCACCCAGGTCGACTGGGCTGTCGACCTGGGCTACCCATGTCGACAGGGCTGTCGACAGCTCTGTCGACAGGGGTGTCGACCTGGTCGAGCCCAGTCAACCTGGCTGGCCAGGTCTGTGTTTGGTCGAATTTCTGTGGTCTGCTTTGTCATTAGGGCTAGGTGGCGGGTTTTAATTGGTCTCTCTATCTAATGAATGGCTATGATCAATCCAAGCAACATCAATGGTCCTAATCAGTTCCTAACCTCTATATAAACAACCCTAGACTAAACCCTAATCTATTCATTCAAAATTAAGAACATAGCCGCCATGTTGCTGAGGAACGACTAAGAGTAGCCGCCAACTAGAGAGAGAATTAGGAAGAAAGTTCTAAAGCCTAAAGCAATTCAAGCAACCTAAAGCCAATCAATTCAACAAAGGAATCATATCTCTTAATTAGAGAATTCGCCGCAACCATTGTAAGTAGAGTATTACTTTGGTATGAATAAATATCTGTGTTGATTTGTATGCTTGAATTGGGATAATAAAGTAATTCATATTTGTGCAAAATTTATGTTATTCATTATAAAGAACTACATGCGGTAGTTCTATGCAAGTATGCGTTTGGAATATTTCGCAAATTATGTAATCTATGTTGAAGCTACATGTGTGTAGTTGATTGAAATTCATGCAAGTTTGGGGCTTTGTTATTATGCCATCATGATGTATATTTTTGTGCATAAATCATTTTGCAAGTAATTGAAACAAGTTTGGTTGTTATAGTTCATATGAAACTATGTTGGAATTTTGACACCATAATCCATGTATTAAGTCATGCTTTTGCAAACTTATGAATATGGCTAGGCTATGAATGATATTTGGCATAATTGAAATCCATGATTAAGTCTATCTTGTTTAAAAGAATTATATGATGACATATGTGAGACATGGCTAGGTTAGACTCAAAAATCCCTTTTTGCAAGTTTAAAGCAAACACCATGTTTAGGAATATTTATGCATAAGTATGTTTATACCATCGTTATGTGATTAGACTTAAATCATGATTAAGTTGAACTATGCTTTTGTGTTAGTAACAAAGTATCCCCTTTGTAAACATGTAGAAACCTTATGAACATGACTTGTTTATGTTTATGCCTAAATGAGAATATAGGTCTATGTTGTAGTTAAGACTATGTGACACCTAAATTAGATTCTTATCTTAAGTTTACATGGTTTGGTTCATGTCACCTATGCTTTATGACCAAAGTATATATATATGCAAGTACACCAGTTTCTATTATGTATTTCCAACGTCATATGCAAGTTCATGCGCTCACATTCCCCTCTTTGTGTATGTAATCACGCTTTAAGCCTCCCCTTTTCGCATGGCTAAATTGGGCTTTAAAAGGCTAAGCCCAATATATATATAAACGGACGTGTAAAACGGGGGAAAATAACGTTGGGTTAAAATTACTAATGAATGGAAATATAAAGTAGAAGGGCCCAAATTCAAGTATGGGTTGGGCCCATGATTGGTGTAACCTTTACACCATTAACTTAATAATGGGCCGCAAATATTTACATATAAGAAATAAAGAGGAATGACAAAATATGTAAATGTAGAAAATACGATGTGTTTAACCCGAGGTTGGATTGAGTTGTGATGTAAACCTGCCCGGAACCGCCCGGCTGTCCAGTAGTCACAACAATACCTATCCAATGTGGGAGGTTAAACATGGAGCCCAATAAGGACCCGAGGTTAGACTGAGTTGTGGCGTAAGACTGCCCGGAACCAACCGGCAACAGGCAGCCACAACAATACCTGTCTAATGTGAGAGGTCAGGGCCTTAATAAGACAATTAAGGCTGAGTCAGGATTGTTAGGATTAAGTGAACTAAAGACTTAATCAAAATGGAACATGCTAAACTAAACGGAGGTGGGGGTTAGGTTAGAAAACACTTAACCAACTTAGCATGTTGGCTAGAGATAGAAAACCTAGTAACGGGGGGACCCTTTTCAGCAGTAACCCTAAAAGGTGTATCAGGATACCCTGAAACTAGGCAGGGTGGGGCACGATTACTGGGCTGATTGTAAGAGGTCAAAATCGACGGCGGTGGTGTAGCAGTGTAGGTTCTAACGGAGTGCGGGCGTGCACACACTCCGGCGCAGAAAAATAAGGCACTGGACACCAGTAGCATACCTGTGCATTCTAAGGTTGTGTCGGGTTGCCGCTATGGGACTTGATACACCCCATGGTGGGACCAGCATAGGTAACTACGACATCGGGGGCCGTAAGACACATGTAACTATGCGAGTAGGAGCCGATCATCATAGAATGGATCACATCACCCTGATTATGGGTGCCAGTTGGAAACTAGTTTATATGGGTTCAGAGAATAACATGGGGTACGACAGTATATTCGACCCTAGACAACTTAACCAAGTTATAGTGCATGCCCACTTCTTGTTTATACTTATCATACCCAGGTCTTTATTCATAGACAAAATAGTACTAGACTTACTCAGGCTTTATGTCTGACTCTACTTTTCTTTCGTCTTCTTTCTTCCGTTTCCCCCCCAGGTCCTCATTGAGGGAACACAGCAGCTTGACCAACCTTAGCATCCAGCTTGAAGAAGAGAAATGTATTGCTTGGACTTTCCTGTTCTAAACTATGGCTTTGGACAATCCACTATGGGGCTTTTGCAGTTTATCTATGTTTTATTTATGCTTCTTTAAATAATGTACTCAAGACAGATTATGAAAGTGTTATGTTATGTTTTTGGAAAGGATGTTGTTGTAACACGTATTTGACTTTATGAAATAAAAGTTTGTTGTTCTTCCGCTGTTTACAAATATGTGTTCTTATATCTGTCTTGTATATCTGTGACTTGTACTTATAAACTTCCACCAAAATTAGGGCATTCCCTTTGAGAGTGACCCTAACGGAGGTGGGGTGTTTCACTTGGTATCAGAGCATAGGTTTACCAGATAAGATAAAAAGTTTTGAAAAATTATTTTCAAAAGGGAAATTTAAAGAAGCATTTTTAAAAGAAAAAAATATATTGTTTTATTTTAAAAGGCAAAGTCCACTCCCCAAAGCCATAGGAACTATCTCTTATCCTTCGTTTTGAATCTATCCTTTTTGTTTCAGCATGTCCGAAGAACTTAACTTGCCTGAAGGAGTGCCAATACCTGGTTGGTTTAGACGGTTCTTAGAAGCTAGGGCAACTCAGCCAGGTCCTACCATTCCTCCTCCCCCAGCTGCAGGAAACCATCCAGCTGCAGCAGCACCTCTTACTCCACCTCCTCCTCGGGGAAACACGTTTGCTAAGATATGTAAAGATTTTAAAGCTATGGGAGGAAGGGATTTCCATGGAACTGAGTCCTTCGTGGCAGCTAGAAATTGGCTGAAAGAAACGGAGGACCTATTCATCATCTTTGAGGTAGAGGATAGGCAAAAAGTACAACTGGCGGTGTGGCTATTGAAGGGCGAGGCTTCCTACTGGTGGGAAGTCACTAATGCTGAAAGACCAGTGGAGACATGGGAGGACTTTAGGGCAAGGTTTGAGACTAAATTTCTCTCAGATGCGGAAAGAAGTTTGCAGTTGGAAAAGTTCTTATTTCTTAAGCAAGGAGACAAGACTGTCAGAGAGTATGTGAATCAGTTCGATGAGCTGGCTAGGTTTGGACTTGACCTAGTCAACACCCCGCACAAGAAGGCTCTCCGTTTCGTCAAAGGGTTAAATGAGCCATTACACAGTTTGGCCATGACCCATATACCTATGGGGGCCACGTATGAAAGATTGGTGCAAATGGCATTGCTGAATGAAGAGGATAAGGGCAAGAAGGAGACAAAGACAGAAAGCTCTCAAGGGAAGAAAGAGGGTTTGCAGCCTAAGAAGACAGACTTTAAGAAAGGCGGGAAAGGCAACAAAGAAAAGAGGAAGTGCAATTTCTGTGGCAAAGTGGGGCACTTAGTAAAGGACTGCCGGAAAAAGAAGGCCAAGGAGAATGGTGGGTGCTTTTCTTGCGGACAGACAGGCCACAGGGCTAAGGACTGCCCAAAGAAACGAGGACAGGGGCAGGGCACTGGATCCACCTCAGGGGCACAGGTTCATGTGCTGGAAGCACCACCTCTGCAACAGCGAGGTATCAATACTTCTGTAGAAAGCGTAGTTTATCTTTATGATCACCCCGTTCGCACTTTATTTGATTCTGGCGCATCACACTCCTTTATCTCGTCTGCTTTAGTAGAATCTCTGCACCTAAAAACTAGTATGGTAGAGGACCCCTTAATTGTTTCAAACCCAATTGGGGGCCCAGCTCATTTGTCTATGATCTGTTTGGGATTAAAAATTTCTATTCTAAGCGTAGAATTTCAATGTAGTGCCTTTGTTTTGGGCTTTTCGGGGTATGGTTTGATTTTGGGTATGGATTGGCTATCCAGTAATGGGGCCATCCTTGATTGTGAGAAAAGGGTTGTTAGGCTCCTAACCCAGCTCGGTAATACTTTGGAAATTTCTTGTAATCCCTCGCATGCGGTTATGCTTAGTTATCTTGAATCGCTAGATGCCTCTGTTGAAAATTTGAAATCAGTTAGAGTGGTCCGGGAATATCCGGATGTCTTTGAAGAGGTGAAGGGCTTGCCTCCGAAGCGGGAAATAGACTTCCGCATATATCTTGTAGATAATGCAAAGCCCGTTGCGTTGCCCGTTAGACATATGGCTCCACGAGAAAGGAAAGAGCTCAGTAAACAGATTAAAGAACTTCTAGAAAAGGGGTTCATTAGGAGGAGCATTTCAGAATGGGGCGCTCCAGTGGTGTTCGCTACAAAGGCGGATGGTTCACTCCGTCTATGTGTTGACTATAGGGAGCTCAACAAGCTAACGAAAAAGAATAGGCACCCTCTCCCTAGAATTGACGATTTGTTTGACCAGCTTGTAGGAGCGTCTGTTTTCTCCCAACTCGATTTAGCAACCGGTTTTCATCAGCTAAGGGTGGCTGAAGATAGCATCGATAAAACGGCGTTCAGAACCCCAGACGGCTTCTTTGAATGGCTTGTCATGCCTTTCGGCTTGACAAATGCACCTGCTTACTTCGTGGACCTGATGAGTAGGGTATTTAGAGATTTCCTCAACAAATTCGTAGTGGTCTTCGTAGATGATATCCTTATCTTCTCAAAGAGTGAAGAGGAACATGCTCAGCACTTAAGGGCAATCATGGAAACTTTGCGAGTCCATCAACTAAAAGCCAAGTTCTCCAAATGCCACTTTTGGAGAGAAGAGGTGAGGTTCCTTGGGCACATAGTATCCAAACAAGGGCTAGCGGTGGACCCTGCTAAGGTAGTGGCGGTACAAGATTGGAAGACACCAAGGAATGCAACTGAGGTCCGAAGCTTCCTAGGACTAGCAGGTTTCTATCGAAAGTTTATAAGGGATTTTGCGAAAATCTCAGCTCCGCTCACGAAATTGACTAAGAAGAATCTAGTGTTCAATTGGGATTTGGATTGCGAGTTTGCTTTCCAACGACTGAAAAGGGCTCTTACAACAGCCCCAGTTTTGACGCTGCCAGATGGGAGCAAGATGTTCACTGTTTATACGGACGCATGTGGGACAGGGCTAGGCGCCGTCTTAATGCAAGAAGGAAGGGTAGTGGCTTATGGTGGGAGGCAATTGAAAGTGCACGAAAAGAACTACCCAACCCACGATCTTGAGTTAGCCGCCATCGTCTTTGCACTCAAGTCTTGGCGACACTATCTCCTAGGTGAGAAGTTCGAACTTTACACTGACCATAAATCGTTGAAATATCTTTTCTCGCAGAAAGATCTTAACTTGAGGCAACAAAGATGGATGGAGTTTCTTGCCTCGTACGATTTCGAAATCTCCTATACTCCGGGCAAAGGCAACGTAGTGGCAGAAGCGTTGAGCCGAAAGAAATTGACCCTAAGCCCGTTGTTTGTTGAAAGACAAAGCCTAGAGTTTATAGCCAGCTTCGACTTTAGGCCCTCCTCCGATTTCGTACTAGGTTTGCTAGCATCTCTCGAAGTGCGCCCGACTTTAGTGGATTCAGTAGGGGCAACACAACGCGAAGACCCTCAGCTAGTGGAAATAATTGATAGGCTAATTAGGGGTGAGACTTCAAGTCACCTCAACAGATACTCCATTGACGATAAGGGTGTACTAAGGCGAGATGGAAGACTATGCGTCCCACAGACGAAAGATATAATAAAGAAGGTTCTCGAGGAAGCACATCACTCCAAGATGACGATACACCCAGGCGGAGATAAAATGTACAAAGACATAAAAAGGACTTTCTTCTGGAACGGCATGAAAAAGGATGTGGCAGAATTCGTTTCTAAGTGTATGGTGTGCCAACAGGTTAAAGCGGAACAGAAAAAGCCTGGCGGACTACTACATCCTCTGGAGGTCCCGCAGTGAAAGTGGGATAGCATCTCAATGGACTTCATCGATGGGCTGCCTAGGTCTAGGAGAGGCAACACTAGCATTTGGGTAATAGTGGATAGGCTTACTAAAAGCGCCCACTTTTTACCTGTCAAAAGTAAAAGAACTGCCTCATCCCTAGCATCACTTTACCTCAAGGAAATCGTTCGACTCCATGGAATACCATCTAGCATTGTTAGTGACCGAGACCCCATCTTCACCAGTGAGTTTTGGCGGAGTCTGCAAGAAGCAGTAGGAACGCAGTTATGCTTGAGCACAGCCTACCATCCCCAAACCGACGGCCAAACGGAGAGAGTGAACAGAGTTTTAGAAGACCTTTTAAGACTATGCGTCCTTGACTTCGGAGGGACATGGGAAGACCACCTTCCTTTGGTGGAATTTGCCTACAACAACAGCTATCAAGCAACCATCGGAATGGCGCCCTTCGAAGCTTTATATGGAAGACCGTGCCGATCGCCCACTTGTTGGTGGGAGTCTACTGATAAGCTCATACTTGGACCAGATATGATCCGAGAGACTTCAGAGAAAGTAGACTTAATACGAAGAAGGATGAAGACGGCCCAAGACAGACAAAAGTCCTATGCCGACAAGAGGAGGACCGACCTTGAATTTGAAGTTGGAGACAGAGTTTTTCTCAAGGTATCACCGCTAAGAAACGTTGTTCGTTTTGGAACCACAGGAAAGCTAGCACCAAGGTTCGTTGGGCCATTCCCTATCATCGAGAAAATTGGGAAAATGGCCTATAGATTAGAGCTACCCGAGAAGTTGGCTGGAGTCCACAACGTTTTTCACGTTTCACATCTCCGAAAATGTCTACATGAGTCTGCTGAAGTGGTAGAGCCAAATATCCTCGAAGAGGCTGAAGTGGAACGCGAAGCAACCATAAGAAAAGTTCCAACCCGCATCTTAGGAACGGAAGTGAAGAAGCTACGCAACCGTGAAGTCAAGCTCGTCAAAGTTCAGTGGAGCGACGCCGAGGGAGACGCGACTTGGGAAACTGAAGCTAGAATACGTACTGCCTACCCTTTTCTGTTCGAGGGTACATCCTTGATCTTTCTTTTTCCTTAAGTTGCGCTTTTATCTACCTTTTTAGGTATATTTCCTCGACCTTATCTTTTAGGTAGAAACCCTTTGGATGGAAACATGTAGTTGAAACATGTTATGGATGATGGTTGCAAGTGGTTGCAAATGATTGCTAGTGGTTGCTCGTGGTTGCATATACACACACAATCTAGGTTTTAGATCGGCTCAGTCACTTCATATTGCATATGCATATATGTTTGCTTTCGTCTATGGTTGAACATTAATACGTTGACATGTGGATGTTGCATTTGTATTGAATGATTGTGCACTCATGTAGAATCAAGAATAGGAAAATTTGCATACATAATGGATGCATGGCACTTACATAATTCGCATTAAGGAGGTCAACTGAATCAGTAGACCGCCTGATTTTGCATTAGATAAGTACATGTACACACACACTTCGCATATGATCATGAAGCATTAGAAGTCTTTTAAGGACAATGGATGCTCGTGTTTGATGGATGAGTAGATGGATGATTGAATGTTAGGATTTACATTCCTCCTAACTTGAAGATTTCGGGGACGAAATCCTTTTAAGTGGGGGAGAATGTAACACCCCGAAAATTCTATAACTGTGAAATTTACAAATTAAAGCATAATTAATCTGAAATCAAAGAACTAAGGGAAACGGGATACGCCATTGCGTTCGTCTCGGAAAAATACGCGAAATAGAGTCCGAGTTTTTGAAAAACGGAGTCCGTATGAAGAAGATATGGCCTTCGGAAGTTTTGAATTAAATTTAAAATTCAAACAGAATAAAATAATTAAAAAATCGGGCCCAATGGGCCAGGGCGGATAAACACCCGCCTAGGCCACCCAGGTCGACTGGGCTGTCGACCTGGGCTACCCATGTCGACAGGGCTGTCGACAGCCCTGTCGACAGGGGTGTCGACCTGGTCGAGCCCAGTCAACCTGGCTGGCCAGGTCTGTGTTTGGTCGAATTTCTGTGGTCTGCTTTGTCATTAGGGCTAGGTGGCGGGTTTTAATTGGTCTCTCTATCTAATGAATGGCTATGATCAATCCAAGCAACATCAATGGTCCTAATCAGTTCCTAACCTCTATATAAACAACCCTAGACTAAACCCTAATCTATTCATTCAAAATTAAGAACATAGCCGCCATGTTGCTGAGGAACGACTAAGAGTAGCCGCCAACTAGAGAGAGAATTAGGAAGAAAGTTCTAAAGCCTAAAGCAATTCAAGCAACCTAAAGCCAATCAATTCAACAAAGGAATCATATCTCTTAATTAGAGAATTCGCCGCAACCATTGTAAGTAGAGTATTACTTTGGTATGAATAAATATCTGTGTTGATTTGTATGCTTGAATTGGGATAATAAAGTAATTCATATTTGTGCAAAATTTATGTTATTCATTATAAAGAACTACATGCGGTAGTTCTATGCAAGTATGCGTTTGGAATATTTCGCAAATTATGTAATCTATGTTGAAGCTACATGTGTGTAGTTGATTGAAATTCATGCAAGTTTGGGGCTTTGTTATTATGCCATCATGATGTATATTTTTGTGCATAAATCATTTTGCAAGTAATTGAAACAAGTTTGGTTGTTATAGTTCATATGAAACTATGTTGGAATTTTGACACCATAATCCATGTATTAAGTCATGCTTTTGCAAACTTATGAATATGGCTAGGCTATGAATGATATTTGGCATAATTGAAATCCATGATTAAGTCTATCTTGTTTAAAAGAATTATATGATGACATATGTGAGACATGGCTAGGTTAGACTCAAAAATCCCTTTTTGCAAGTTTAAAGCAAACACCATGTTTAGGAATATTTATGCATAAGTATGTTTATACCATCGTTATGTGATTAGACTTAAATCATGATTAAGTTGAACTATGCTTTTGTGTTAGTAACAAAGTATCCCCTTTGTAAACATGTAGAAACCTTATGAACATGACTTGTTTATGTTTATGCCTAAATGAGAATATAGGTCTATGTTGTAGTTAAGACTATGTGACACCTAAGTTAGATTCTTATCTTAAGTTTACATGGTTTGGTTCATGTCACCTATGCTTTATGACCAAAGTATATATATATGCAAGTACACCAGTTTCTATTATGTATTTCCAACGTCATATGCAAGTTCATGCGCTCACATTCCCCTCTTTGTGTATGTAATCACGCTTTAAGCCTCCCCTTTTCGCATGGCTAAATTGGGCTTTAAAAGGCTAAGCCCAATATATATATAAACGGACGTGTAAAACGGGGGAAAATAACGTTGGGTTAAAATTACTAATGAATGGAAATATAAAGTAGAAGGGCCCAAATTCAAGTATGGGTTGGGCCCATGATTGGTGTAACCTTTACACCATTAACTTAATAATGGGCCGCAAATATTTACATATAAGAAATAAAGAGGAATGACAAAATATGTAAATGTAGAAAATATGATGTGTTTAACCCGAGGTTGGATTGAGTTGTGATGTAAACCTGCCCGGAACCGCCCGGCTGTCCAGTAGTCACAACAATACCTATCCAATGTGGGAGGTTAAACATGGAGCCCAATAAGGACCCGAGGTTAGACTGAGTTGTGGCGTAAGACTGCCCGGAACCAACCGGCAACAGGCAGCCACAACAATACCTGTCTAATGTGAGAGGTCAGGGCCTTAATAAGACAATTAAGGCTGAGTCAGGATTGTTAGGATTAAGTGAACTAAAGACTTAATCAAAATGGAACATGCTAAACTAAACGGACTGGTGGGGGTTAGGTTAGAAAACACTTAACCAACTTAGCATGTTGGCTAGAGATAGAAAACCTAGTAACGGGGGACCCTTTTCAGCAGTAACCCTAAAAGGTGTATCAGGATACCCTGAAACTAGGCAGGGTGGGGCACGATTACTGGGCTGATTGCAAGAGGTCAAAATCGACGGCGGTGGTGTAGCAGTGTAGGTTCTAACGGAGTGCGGGCGTGCACACACTCCGGCGCAGAAAAATAAGGCACTGGACACCAGTAGCATACCTGTGCATTCTAAGGTTGTGTCGGGTTGCCGCTATGGGACTTGATACACCCCATGGTGGGACCAGCATAGGTAACTACGACATCGGGGGCCGTAAGACACATGTAACTATGCGAGTAGGAGCCGATCATCATAGAATGGATCACATCACCCTGATTATGGGTGCCAGTTGGAAACTAGTTTATATGGGTTCAGAGAATAACATGGGGTACGACAGTATATTCGACCCTAGACAACTTAACCAAGTTATAGTGCATGCCCACTTCTTGTTTATACTTATCATACCCAGTTCTTTATTCATAGACAAAATAGTACTAGACTTACTCAGGCTTTATGTCTGACTCTACTTTTCTTTCGTCTTCTTTCTTCCGTTCCCCCCCCCCCCAGGTCCTCAAAGAGGGAACACAGCAGCTTGACCAACCTTAGCATCCAGCTTGAAGAAGAGAAATGTATTGCTTGGACTTTCCTGTTCTAAACTATGGCTTTGGACAATCCACTATGGGGCTTTTGCAGTTTATCTATGTTTTATTTATGCTTCTTTAAATAATGTACTCAAGACAGATTATGAAAGTGTTATGTTATGTTTTTGGAAAGGATGTTGTTGTAACACGTATTTGACTTTATGAAATAAAAGTTTGTTGTTCTTCCGCTGTTTACAAATATGTGTTCTTATATCTGTCTTGTATATCTGTGACTTGTACTTATAAACCTCCACCAAAATTAGGGCATTCCCTTTGAGAGTGACCCTAACGGAGGTGGGGTGTTTCATGCAATTTTTAACATGTAAATTGCGTACGTTTCAAATGAAATGAATGACAATAAATATTGATTTATTATCATTCAATGCAATATTCAAATACCATTTCTTTTCCTTTTTGTAACAGCTCTATAAAAAATAAAAGGTCACATGCATGTATGACCGTTGCTGTTCAATTATAGTAATGGCTCATAAATACATTTACATATATGTAACTATATTACCGTTAGAGAATTTCAACGGATCTATTACATTAATTGCATTACAATAATGGCTCAAATATATGTTACCGTTATTAACTTACAACGGCTCAATTTGTATTTATTCTTAATTAATTTTTTTTTTTAATAAATTCATAAAATGTTCCAACAATCCCCCACTTGAATTTCTTAAAAAATATTTTTGAGCAGTTCATTAAAAATACATAAGGTTGTGCATAAGCAAAGGTGTCATCCGACTTGAACCTTTGCATAGTGAATAAGATTCAGTTTTTACTAGAGTGACACGTAGTCTTGAACTCTATTCCTGACATCAAACCACACACAACCTTTTTAGAGTGCAATCAAATAAGCCCGTGCATTTATGGCCATGCACGTCTATCCCAGTTTAGTGAACGCTCTAGGAATCTTGCCCAAAGTTCCATAGGAAACGGCCACATTTCCACATTCACAAAGGTGAGTCTATCAAGAGTACTCCTGAAGGTATGTACTCCACTCCAAATAGAGTATAGATCTCATTAAGAGTTTCTATTAACTCATCCTCTAATCATTTCAGGAATACATGCTTCTTAATATATAAATTTAGCATGTTCATCTACTATCACTACACAACTTGTTTTTACCCATTGAACCTAGTTCTTGGGATCTCCAGTCATTTAGGTCGGGTTACCATTGTGTGTGATTCCACAATCTCAGGGCAATAGTCCCATTCTTTTAGAATCATTAAGGACTTTCTTTCTCGTCAGTCCTTTCGTCAAAGGATCTGCCAAATTATCATCACTTCATATGTGATGTTCTCTAACAATACTGCGCATACGACTATTATTTACCGTTGTAATATCGGTTTTGTCCTTCTTTCAATAGTCGTCAAATTTTCATCACTATGTATGTGATGTTCTCTTACAGTATTGTACTTACGATTGTCGTCTTATACCGTTGTAATAACGATTCTGAAATTTTTGCAATAGCCGCGAAACTATCACAATAGATTACACCACGGTGTCAGTTTTTCCATATGGAGATCTCCACTAGCAGATTTCTTTAGTTCTCTGCTTCTTCACTAGTTGTGGCTAGTGCTATTATCTCAGTCCCTATATAGTATACTGAGTCAAAATAATATATTTCCTTGATTTTTTTTTCAAGAAACAACTACTCCAGCAATGCTATATATATATATATATATATATATATATATATAGCCACTGGTCGCTTTTTAATCATCAGATTAAGTATTCCAGTTTGCATCGAAATATCCTTCAAGTATAGCTGGAAACTTTTCATAATGTAATCCAATGTTCATGATTTATTTTAGTTGTAATCCAAGGCTCATGGTTTATTTTAGGTATCTCATGACCCTCTCAATAACATGTTAATTCTCTATACTAGGTCTACTGATAAACCTGCATAATAATACTACGACATTGGCAGTGTTGGGTCTAATACAATCATTGGCAAACCGAAGGCTGTCAATGATGCTCTCATAGTCATACTGTCTTACACCTTCACTAGTGTTTTTAAATAGCTTCACACTAGGACCATATGGTGTTCATGCAGGTTTACAGTCGAAGTAATTGCATTTATTTAGAATCTTCTCAAAATAATGAGATTGATCCAAAGAAAGTCCTCTTTGAATCTAGTAATCTTAATACCATGGATTCCATTCGTCTAACTTAGATCTTTTATATCGATGTTGACACTTAGTAAGGATTTAACAATGTTTATGGAATGAATGTTTGACCCAAAAATAAATTGGTCATCTACATATAAACATATAATAGTACAAATGTCATTTTCAGATTTATAATAAATGCATTTGTCACTTTCATTAACTTTAAATCCATGTGGGATTATGAAGTTATCAAAATTTTCATGTCATTTCTTATGTGTTAGTTTTAAACCATATAATGATTTATCTAATTCACAAATTTTACGTTCTTGACCATGAACTATAAATTATTCAAATTGGCCCATATAAATTTCCTGTTTCAATTCGTCATCTAAAAAAAATGCAATTTTTACATCCATTTTTTTTTCGAAATTATGCAAGTGAAGTAATGCTCAAATGGATGTAGTTCCAATTACAAGAGAAATGATGCCAATAAATTATATATCTTTCCTTACATCATTTACCTATTAAATAGGCTACATATTTATCAATTGTGCCTTCATATTTTAATTTCCTTTTAAGCGCTCGTTTATTCTTCTAGATTTACACCAAGTGATAAATTCACTAAATGTCAAGTCTTATTAGATTCGAAAGAATCTAACTCATCATTTATAGCCTCTTGCCAAAGAATTGGCATTTAAGTAAGATAGGCCTCTTGGAGGTTTTAGGGGATTCTATTTTAGAGTAAAAGAACAAAAAATATGAATCAAGATCTTTTGCCTTTCTTTCTCTTTCTATATTCATTATTAAGAAAACATCTATTTAGGGCGATACAAAAGCAGGAAATTTGCAAGTCAGATTAATACCTAAATAAATGCTATTCTCGAATAGTTGAAAGCAACCCCCACTATTAAAAGAAACCCTCACTATTAAGATAAACTCCCACTATTTTTCTCAAATTAAAAACTATACTATATGATTCTTCATCTATACATTCATCCAAAGTCATTTGATTACATGACTACTTAATGAATGTTCGTTATTCATTCAATAAATTTTTTCATTTAATGACATCTTTATAAATGTATATGCATTTATTGTTAAATAAATGTCATTCAATTAATGTTATTTCCTGTAACATTTTCTAAATTCGCATTTAATTAATGTCAACTTTTATTAGTGACATTTTTTTTTTAAATTTATGCATATAAAGTATGTCAATATATTATGACGCAAAAACTTGTTCATCAAATTAATGTCAATTCTCAATGACATTATCAAATAACATACCCATTTTATTAATGTCAAATATTTAGTGACATTTCCAAATAATATATGCGTTCTATTAATGTCAATTCCTACTGACATTTTTCAAATAACATACGCATTCTAATAATGTCAAATTTTTAATGACATTTTCAAATAATATATGCATCAATTTATTTTGACATTTCCAAATAAATATATGCATTTCAGTAATGTCAAAATTTTAATGACATTTTCCAAATAAGTATGCACTTAATTAATGTCAATTTATAATAAAGACATTTTCAAAATTTGCATTCAATTAGTGCTTATTCTAATGAAACTTTCAAAACAAATTCCCTTTAATTACTATTGTTCATAAGTTCTAAATAACAACGTCGGAACAATCATCAATAAATGTAATATGATACTGATTTTGTGTATAAGCTCATTACTTCAATTAGCTCTCACATGAAATAAATCTGAAATTCAGATTTTCTAATAAAAAGAAATCTTCCAAAATCATCATATATGATCAAAAGTATATAATTAATCTTATATCAATATTTAAAGTCTATTACAACTTCAAATTCACTAACTGAGTTTTACTATAATGTTAATCACTGATTAAATGTGATTACTCTCATTCATTATATCATTAAATGTTGTTTAATAACATTTATCATACAATTAAATGTTCAATTACAAACATTTTATTGCCTCATTTAAAATTCTCTAAACAAGAAGGAAAAATTTCTAAATATATGCTTCTTGTAAAAGTTTTTTCCTTTTACTAATTTCACTTATTAGTAAACTATTAATATGCACCTTAATAAATCATACAAGCACTTTCACACGGTTCTCTAAAACAATTGTTTTAGCTTAACATGAATGAATATAACATCACAATCTTTAGTTAACAATATAATTATATTTATATTGTTTTCTTAATCTCAATCAATCTTTGACCAAATTTATTCCATTCAAAATCAATTTTAGGACTTATAAGATTAACTATTGTTTTCCAATAGTCTCCTAATTGATTTTTCTTAATTAGCAAGTCGATGCATAATCCAAAATAATAATAATAGATAAATTCTTTTCAAACTCAGAGCAGTTTGTCAATTATAACAGCAATATAACAGTTCATATAAAGTCATACCTTTGGAGATGATCTCAAAAGCTATTTCAAAGCTTATGTGATGCATCTCTACTAACCATTGAAAAATTGAAACTTGGATGAAGGGGCAGCATCGTCAAGATTTGCAGTCGAAGCCATTGTTTTTCGGGTAACGTCTTCAAATTGTTGGAAACAATGGTTCGGCTGAGTCGTGGACTAGGTCACTTTCTTGAAGACGTTTCGGCGATCTACTCAAGGTGCAAAGTAGTTCGTACTGTTCGCCGCCGCCTCTGGGATAAAACAGCCTCTTCCTTGTTTTTCTTTCTATATCGGATCATTTGCACATATGAATCTGATTCAGTTTGCACTCAAAAAAAAATACTGCTCAAGTTTATTTTTCTTTCTTATTTTTTTTTTTTTATTTTTTTTTTTATTTTTTTTTGTAAAAGAATAGTGGAGGAGAAGATAGAAAAATATAAATTTTTTCTTTCTATGGAAGAGGAAAGAGGGAGTTTCTTTTTATCAGAAGAGAGCAGAGAAAAAGATTGTTCAATTCTCTGATGGTCTTTCCTATTCTTTACATAGACTATAAAGGAGAGTAACATAAATTACGTTAGTGGGGGGATGAATGGACCATAATCAATGCCATTATTAAAATAAAAGAAACGTTCAAAAAATTGCAATTTTTAACATGTAAATTGCGTACGTTTCAAATGAAATGAATGACAATAAATATTGATTTATTATCATTCAATGCAATATTCAAATACCATTTCTTTTCCTTTTTGTAACAGCTCTATAAAAAATAAAAGGTCACATGCATGTATGACCGTTGCTGTTCAATTATAGTAATGGCTCATAAATACATTTACATATATGTAACTATATTACCGTTAGAGAATTTCAACGGATCTATTACATTAATTGCATTACAATAATGACTCAAATATATGTTACCGTTATTAACTTACAACGGCTCAATTTGTATTTATTCTTAATTAATTTTTTTTTTAATAAATTCATAAAATGTTCCAACAGATAATTCCCAGACAGTAGATCTAAGATCTTAAATGCTAATAAGCTTGCTTCGAATAAATTCAATACCAGCCGGAAGTTGAAATAATACGCTGCAAACCCAAAATCAGTAGCAAAGTGATATCCAAAAAACTGAAATTCCAAATCGTATGATTGTAATTCGATAACAATATTCTTACCCAACATAGATCCAAAAGAGGATCTGGCTAATTGTAGACCTATCTTCAGTAGAGCCGAGTGAGGGAAGCCACCAATCTGAAAATTTTGAATGATGATAATTTAGGATTTTAGTTGAATCGGAAAGAGAGTCGAAGTTCTGCTTTTAGGGTTTTCGGTTGAAACGCAAATGGATATTGTACTGAAGCTTGAAACAAAATTGTTTTCATGTGAGATGGGAATCGCCTGTCTGTCTCCATGGAACGGGAAAAGTAGTTATCTACGAGGTTTGTAATCATGGCTTATCAACGATTAAGGGTTGTAATCGCTGAAGTTTGTTTTACGTTTTGAAACCAAAAGCGGTTTTTGATTGGCATGAGAATCGCCTCTTCTCCCTCCATTGGAGAGAGGAAGTAGGAACCTTATATATATATATATATATAGTCAATATCAGTTAGGAGATGTATAAAAATATATCTTCCCAACACCTGTGTAGGGTTTATATCATGTGAACATACAATTGTGACTTATCTGCACCCAAGGGATATGTGTAAAACTTATCATCCCTTGACCACCATGACGGTGATTAATCGCAATCCATGGGCCTTATCTGCACGCAAGAGAGAAGTATACGTTATTTCATCTCAAGACCCTGTAATGGGGTATATTATTGAATTCTGCGATTTTTGTAGTAAGTTTATTAAGTCCACATCATATAAGCATCAAATAATTTCATGCTATATGATTATACTATCAAGCCCAAATCGGACAGTCCTCTGTCAATTACCTGCTATGTGGTTATTTTTCCCTTGTTATATAAGCATGAAGCAATTACGTGCTTATACGAATGTGTTATGCTATGCAACGCGGTCCACAATAGTTTACTATCTAATGGCATATGTTTAATTTCACGCAAGCACAATCATAATGCATCCAATTCATACACTACAATAGTAATAAAGAAATTACATAACCAATGCCACTTAAGGCACCAAAAAATGTCCATCCAAATTGTTTGAAATACAGGTGTCGCATATTCAAATAACACTTCAAATAATAGCTAAAAATCACATTCTAAATGCATGACACAGTGTTTAAAATAACAAACTTGCATGATCAGTGATAAACATTTTTAAATATTTCTAATCAGCAACCAACGGTCAACGTAATCTATTCTCCTTTCTACGTGAATTTTAATCTCGCACAAACGCACGTATCTACGCATACGTCAAATAAAAACGATATTTTTATCTTGCTATTCATTGACTAACTTCATAATAAATTATTGTTACGAACCAGTATTCATCGCATAACATCGTAGTACATTTTATTTTTAACTGCCATCAGTTAACCGTTTATTTTATTTGACCCTTTTTAGGCTACGATTTCTCATTGTCGATATGGTTTTACATTTATATATCACATATCCGAATTACATTACATATATCAATTAAAAATGATATTTTTAACTTGGTACACAACATTTAACAGTATAATAAATTTTATTCACTAACCAATACTTATTATTCAACTTAATAATTAACTTGCAAATAATTAATTTTATTTCTATACCTTTTATAAGTGAGTTTAAATTTCTCACCGATGGTTTCACTCCGCCGAACTTTAAATGGAAGGACTACGTGCATGCGCATTTGATGTCGATGCTTGTCAGGATCCTACGCAACATTCTAGCGACCTATGGGGCCCGAACAACTGGCCAATACTCCCTAACACTAGTATACTAATAGATCTATGGAGGTTTGAAGCTAAACGGAGGGCGAAACAGACACAAAAAGGAGGCGGTGGGACCCATGAGCTCTCTATCCAGATTAGGGTGGGGTTGGAAAATGTGATGATGGGACCTACGGGGTTGTCAGGTGCTAGAAGGTATATAAATGTATAAAAATGGGATCTTGAAAGGGAGAAGGTGTAAAAGTGGCTAAAAATGGAGTTTTGGAGCTTCGGGGGAAGGGGGAGGCTCATGGCCAACGAAGGGAGGGAAAGAGGCTGTTGTGTGGTGGCTCAGGGGAGGGGGAGGCTCACGGCCAATGAAGGGAGGGAAGGAGGCTATTGTGTGGTGGCTCAGGGGAGGGGGAGGAAGCATGGGTCAGGTGGGGCTGCGACAAGTAGGGCCTAGTTTGATGGAGGTGGCCATTAGTGAAAAGGGAAGAAGGAGAAAGGAGGATGAAGGAAGAGAAAGAAGGAGAAAGGGAAAGGAGAAAGGTTTTTTTTTTTTGGCAAAATTGTCACCCCTCACGTGGATCGCTAAGGTAGCGCGATCCGGTGATACCAAAGAAAACCACATTGGCCCGTTGGATGGCCTTCGTTTTAATTTAAGCTTTACAACTCGACGTTTATAAATGTGTGCTAGTTAGCCTCCACCTCTTTTGATCACACGATCACAAATTAATTCTGTTTGCGATGAAATTTTTGATTCTGACAACAAACGTAATTCTAGATCCAACGGAACAGGTTTCGTCAAATTCCGAGTTCGTTTGACCTTCCGTTTTATTTTTCGACCGAGTTTCAGTTTGATTTCAATATGCGATTTTAGCGTACATTTTCTTCTCGTACGCCCACACGCTAGCTCCAAAAATTATAAAATTTGGGATTCTACCATTATTTGACGTTACAGATTCAATAAAAAAAATCTTTGAATTTCGAGGTCATCTCAATAATGTTCCTTTGTAAACTGCTCGTTATTATTCAAACAGTTTTATCTAACATAACCACGTACTTACTCCATTTGGTGCAAAAATTGAAATCTAGCAATAATTTAACATTTCGGTTCCAACAAAATTGGTTTCGTCGAAAAACAAAGGTTGTTTGCAAAATGTACATTTTTAAGGGTTATGTAATATTATTAAAACCGATTTTTGAAATTCAATCGTATTTTCCCATTAAATTATATTGAAAATAATTTTTAAACTAGTTGTGAAATTCTTGGTTGTTACAGGTAAAGAATTAAAATTGTGGATAACTCTTATTAAGGAATTTGGCTCATGAAAGACTTTCTACATATCCAATAGAGTGAAAGAAGCCACTTAGGAAGGCTCCAAAGTTCATCATTCAGGATGAATAGCTATACCTAAAGGATTTTCCAAGCCACTATTGCGATGCATAATCCGAAAAGAAGCCAAGAGAACTCTAGCTAAGGTGAAGGAAGGTGAATGTGGATATCATTCCATGAGACAACCTCAACCTAAGAAGGTTCTTCGATACAGCAACTTCAGGCCTTACTTGAATAGATATATAGCCGATTATATTTGAAAGTGCGTCAGGTGTCAAAGGTTTTCTAAGATACCAAAATCTGCATTCATAGACTTGACACAAATATTCAACTTTGACCGTTTGCAGTATAGGAAATTGATTTGATAGGAATGTTGGCAAAACCTGGGGCTAAGTATGTAAGTATTATAATTGATTATTTCATAAAGTAGGCTGAAGTAGAATTGTTGGCCACAATTATTGCTAAAAAAGTTATTAACTTTATGACTAAAAATATTATTTGCAGGTTTGGGTTGCATAGAAAATCCTAACTAATAATGGAACCCAGTTTGTAAGTGCAGAATTCCAAATTTTTTGCAAACTATGTCGAATTCAAAAGATCTCTCCAGCTATAGCTCATCTGCAGGCATTGGGCAAGCGGAATCAGATAACAAAATCATCAAGCCTACCGTCAATAAGCGATTAATGAAAGCTAAAGGAGGATGGTGAATGAACCCCCGATTGCACTATGGGCTGACCATACGACACATAAATCTCTGATTAGATAAATTGTTCTCTCTTTCATTTTAGTCCACAAGAAATCTTACCATGTAGTTAGAAGTACCAACTCATCAGGGAATCCATTTTAACTAAACCAAGAAATGACAACTGCTATTGGAAACTCTTGGCCATATCGACGAGAGAAGAGAAAAGGAAGAACTCAAGATTACGACACACTAGAAGAGGGCAGCGAGATGTTTTCACTCAAAAGTCATTCATAGAACCTTTAAAGTTGGAGATCTCGTCCTAAAGCGAGCAATAACAAGCATTGGAGTGTTTGGGTCAAATTGGGAATGGCTCTATGTGATTAGCCAAAAGCTGTCTGATGGCACCTTCAAGCTGACAATAGTGGATGGGATCCATTTTCCTCGGGCCTGGAATAAAACCACTTGTGACCTTATTTTTCATAAAATTTGTTTAGAATTAGAAATTTTTTGTTATTACTTCGAAAAAAAATAAAACACCCGTAGTTACTAGGGGGATTATATCTAAACTTACATTTTTCCATTATCAATAATACTTGTTTTGAAATTACTAAGATTATGTACTTGTAAAATTCTGAATGAATTGCAAATCTTTGAAATTGGTTTTTAATTGTAGGCCTGCGAATTTAATTGTTTGATTATTCTCTTTGAAACTTCAGCAATCATTGAAACAACTTGAATGATGAAAAGCTTTACTAAGGCGCCAAGACTCAGATATGCAAAGCCATAACGCATATTTTAAGTCTTAAAATGAACTCAAGAGAATATCCAATTGCAACACAAGAATAAAAAGACAAATAGGTGAACTCTCTATAGAGACCTATGATGAAGGCAAAGAGCAATTTGTGGTGCGAAAAAGACCTCTCCTTGATGAGGCACAAAATCGATCAATGTAGGAAAAAATCCAGCCATGGGGAACATAATTAGCCAATTCCAACTGTGAACCTTAGAAAGAAGGGACAGAAAATAACCGAAAAAATCGAGAAAATCTCCTCTCATGAGGTTAGCACTTGCAAATCCGACCTCGTGACTTCAAATCAGACGTGCTATTCTTAAAAATAAGGGAAGCGCCTCTAACTATTTTACGGCTCCAACGAGAAGGCTCCCTGATTCCCATTCGGGGTTAGCGCTCCAAAAGCTAAGCTCACAACTCTAAATAAGACATTCTCATCTTTAAAATGAGGAAATGCACTCTCACCATTGAGATCACGACTCCAACGAGAAGGTTGCCTTATTCCTTTTCGTGGTCAGCAATTCCGCAACCAAACTTGTGACTCCAAAGTAGACATCCTCGTCATCAAATTAAGGAGAAGTGCCTTTCACTGTTGAGATCGTGATCCAATAAGAAGGCTTCCTCGTCCTCATTTAGGGTCATCACTTCCAAAGTTGAGCTCGTGATTATGATCCTCGTCTTCAAAATGAGGAGAAGCGCCTCTCACCGTTGAGATTACGACTCCAACAAGAAGGCTACATCATTCCCATTCAGGGACAACATCTCCTGACTGCTGAGACCAAGTGTCTCTGATGAGGGGGCATCCTTATCCCATAACCAAGGTCAAAACCCTTCAGTGAGTAGACCAATAGTCCCCATAGAAATTACTTCCTCCTCCCCCAATCAAAGTGGATTCCTTTGACAGTTGAGATCAAACATCTTCGATGAGTAGGCATTCCTTCCCCAAATGTAGAAACCCTAACCATTACAGCACAAAGCTCAATTATCACTAGAGGAGCTCAACCTCAAAGAATTCGGTTAATTCATGCTCAAAAGGCATTTACGAAAACATAACATAGCTTCAAATCAAGGCAACAACCACATAATCCAAAAATTAGAGGCCAAGAAACACCTCATAAGGACAACTCAAGACTCGATATAGCAAGCCCGTTGCAAGTTAGCAAAATCGACAGTCATTATAAGTCCAGGAAACCGAGTTAAAGTAAAATAAAGTTTTGGCATGTGATGAGACATGGTATGGGGGTTGTATCATTCATAATGACACAAGCACGATTGGAATGAAACATATAATGGGTCGACCACTGTGAACAAAATGCTTTGATAGAAGTAAAGCGCTGCAAGAAAATAAAATGCTATAGAGATATAGACATATGTTGGGAATGCTAAAATGCAGACTAGATATTGGAAATTCATACGAGAAACAAAAGCAATCTTATTATCGCATGGCGTTTATTAATAAAAGCACATCCAATCCAAAAGGTAGGGGCCGGCGCCAGCTCAACTCCGACCCAGAAAAGAGAAAACAAGACATGAAGTTGTACAAGGATGAAAGTTAAAAAGCTAACTCTATTTTTCTGTCCTTTCAAAGTGTTGCTCGCCTTAATGGTTAGCTTCAAAGGGGTGTCCAACTGGAGAGTAGTTGAAAGTATGCTAGCGGGAATCATGAAAGTCTCCTTAGTGCTATTGTAATTGTTGGCTCGTCTGAAGTACTTCTCGGTTTCTTATGCAGTTTGCTTCCCGCTACACTTCTTTCCAGATTTTATTTTGCTCCCAGACGAGGGTTCCTTATGTTCAGTAGTGGCATCCCCCTCCTTGGTTTCTTTTTCTTTGGGGCTTTTCTCCCTCTGCCCAATATTTCCTCCACCTCCTTTGGAGTATACAATTGGGTTGTCGAGATCTTTCATAACTCAATTCGCTTGGAGTGCAGTCATGGACGGGAAGCAGAAGTAGAGGCTGGGATAAGAGTTGCGGAGACAACTGTCTGGGTGGTGAAGATAGCTGTCACAAGGACTATGGAAATAGCTTGTCGAGGAAGTAAAAAATCGTTGTCATCCCCGTTATGTTGGATACGAAAGGAAGAGAAGCTGGCAAGTCTAAGCCTGCAGCAAATGAAAAATGATCTAGTAAATCATCGAACTCAAACAAAGAATACAGGGAGTCCTCCAGTTATGGAAAAGTAACCTGTTATGGGAGAATTTTTTTGGCAATGACATTAATCTCAAGCGCCTACCCATTGTTGTTATTGTCTTCGTCTCTTGAAAGAGCTGCCTCAGTGGCAATAACGATAGGAAGTTGGGTAGAGAGAGGGATAAAATTGATGACTACATCAACGGATGTAGTAACAATATCAGTAGAAGCAGCAACATTGCTTACTAGAACTATTATAGGAAAAAATGTAAGATATAGCCTGATCATAAAAGAGTATGGCCTGAGGATCCAATTTCAGTTGTGGCCTATTGCTCTCTCTCAAAACTGAGTTCCTCTTTCCCATGGGAAAGAGAGACTCGAGACTTATAACTCAATTTGAAGGTTATTAGCTTCTCCTTTATATTTGGTATCAGCAAGCCACTCAAGAATTTCTTCCGCACCTTTGAAGGTTATTAGCTTCTCCTTTATATTTGGTATCAGCAAGCCACTCAAGAATTTCTTCCGCACCTTACCAAGTGTGCGGGGATAATTATACCCTAAAAACGACAAGCTAGCTCTCCCCATAATGCTATAAACATAGAAACTGAATATGGTTGAATCAAGACTGTGCATGGTTTCAGTATAAGTTTGCTCGACCGCAACCTTCTTAAAACCCTCTCTCTCTCTCTCTCCATGTTATTTTTCTTATTACGCTTGGGCAAGTTGCTCCTTGTGTAGAAGAATTTCAAGTGATTGAGAGTTAATAATTTCAGTAACATTTGGAACATTCTTACAATAAATCTCCATGGTCTTTCGTTTAACTTTTAGCAGGTGCTCTGCAACCTTTTGAGCAACATGAGCATCTTGAACCCGAGACTCCAACCAGTCTTCTTTTTTCTTAATAGCATTGATGTTTTAAGATAGTTAGTATTCAACACATTTTATGGCAGCCTCAGCATTCTCGTTTACCTTAATAAGTTGTTCGATTTCAGCATCACACTTTTTGAAGGCCTCTGCTCATTCCTCTTGTTCATTCTCCACGGTTATGAGGGTTCAAATTTAACTTATTTAACACGTTGGGACTGGTGAGCCAGCTTTTACCAACCAGACATTTTCTCCACCTCACTTTTAAAAGTTTCTATGTTCTTCAGTATAGCGTTCTTGTGTTTTATCTTTAAGTCCAAATTAGATCGAACCCTAATAGGAAACCATCCAGATAGGTTCTGAGATAGCTGGGCAAGTCCGGGTGGAAGTGAATGAGGTGTTCTTTGTATGACTTTGTAGATTTCAGGGACATATTCAGTGCTGGTAGGAGGAGCAAAGTCTAAAGAACCGGCGGTAAGCAGCTCAATGGATCTCATGGTTTGTTGGTCTCCCGATGGACCATGATCTGTCCTGGCATGTTTCGACGGCTCGTTGCCTCCAATCGCCTTCTTTTTATCATGCTTCCTATCTCTCTTCCTCTTTCTATGCATGTCCTCCTCTCTACTCTTATCTCGCTCGTGTCAATCACACTCCTTTGGATCCCTTCCATTACCGGTCCCTTTGGTCATGCTCGTTTCGAGCTTTCCTCTCCCTTCTTACTTTCTCGACCTCCAAATAATCAGGATGGAAGTGCTTTAAATCACAAGAATACTAAAGAAAATGACATTTGAAATCAATATAGTATCGATGAGTCATGGTGTGATCTGAAATAAGTGAAATTCGGGCATGTTAGTCCCAGAACCGAGTATGAGCATATGGGAAGGGTTATAGGTATCAAGTGTCCGTGATCCTAAGTGCACATGAAGTGTCATCTAAAACCCGATGTCCTACAAGCTGCTCGTCTCAATTTCGAAGCGAATCGGAGTTGGGATTTCCTAAGGAATTACGGGTTTAGAAGTAACAAGAAGCCTAAATCTATTGAGGAATTCATCTTAAAGCAAGAAATTTTTTCCCTCTCTCTAGTCGAAACGTCCCTGAGAGTCTCAAAAGTTGTCTGATGATAGGGGTCATTGATAGGGTGGGAAAATTTGCTATGAAGAAAATGGTGAAATGAGTTAAGAATCTTAAAATCTCGAACTCAATTGGGACAAAACTCCAAACTCAAACATTTACCTCTATGAGTTCATAACTTGTTGAATCCCTGTGGGCATCATACGTGAAAGAACAGATTCATAAATGAAGGAACTTTTGTCTACCAGATTAAGAATAAGCTTTTGATTCCAAGCTACATCAACAAAAATCAATGACAAATGGTATTTCTTCCCCTTGAATATATGAAGGCACTGAATCACGGTAAAGGTAGGGATGCGCCTTATGGTTTGCATGAAAAACATGTACAATCCCATCAATATGGCATAGCAATTCAAGTGAAGCTGTAATGGTGCAATTCTCAACTCCTAAAGCAGCATCCACAGGAAAGGATTAAAAGGAGGGATAACGTCATTCAAGTGCTTATAATAATGTCAAATAGTAAACCCAAACGGAGTCTTATCGATGACTTTGCCTTTTCCTAGCCAATGCTCTTCGCTTTTTGGAATCCCGAACTGTATGCACACATGCTGCAGCATCCGATGGGTAATACAGAAGGACATCTCTCAGGAAGGTGAGAAATATGCATAAGCACAGGATGAGATAAGTTGACGTTAGCCTATGGCAATATTGGCTCTTTGACAAGAGCATGAGTAGAATCCCCAATGTGGATGACAAGGAGCGCATGGTCGAGGTCGACTCAGCTCTGGACTGAGAAGAATCACTTTAACACCCCGTAATTTTAACAATACTAAAGATGATAAATTAAAGAATACTTAATTAAATATTCAGAATTAAGTGAAAAGACTGCACCATTACGTTCATCTTGGAATTCTGGTCAAAATAGATACATGGTTTGCATAAAACGGACACTGTATGAGGAAGTTATTAAGGTTTAAAGTTTGTATACGCATAAGAAGAATATATATGAATAGCATAAGACCAGAATTCAAAACAGTTATTTCACGCAGAAAAGGGGAGCGGGAAAATTCCCGCCTAGGGGTGCCGACCCCATCAAGGGGGTGTCGACTCCTGGGTCGACCACATCAAGAGGGTGTCGACCCCTAGGTCGACACACCAAGGGGCGGTCGACTCCCTCACGGCAGATCTGGGCAGAACTCTTCTGGCTGAATGTGGACTCCTTACTTGACTTGGTTCATTGTCTTTAGGCTATAAATAAGACCCTATTTCTCTTGTTTCTCCACACTTAAAACAATAGAGAACTAGATGCTACCTCTTCCTAGATTAAATCAAGTCTTTTCTTCTTCAACAATCAACTAGAGTTATTCAAGTTTAGAGATCTGTGATTCAACATCTGCAATCGCTCTTCTATTTCTTAGATCCAATCATAGTGAGTCTGTGTTAATTTTAGATCTAAATACTTAAAAGTTAATCTTAATGTGACTATAACTTGAATCTAAGCCTGTGACTATTTGAATCATATCAGATCTGCTATAACCTGTGTATTTAAGTTATTCTGACATGACTATGAACTAGATCTAAGCCTATACCTATTTATCATGTCAGATCTGTCATTGTTAGTTGATCTAATCCATTGTTTAGATCTCATCATGCATGTTTATGGTGTCCCTATTATGTTAGAATCAATTCTACTATCACATGTTCATCAGATATGTTCCTATATGCATGTCTTGTCATTATGCCGAACTTTTTCACTGTATGTTTATTAGTTGCTATGCCTTTTTCTGCCAGTATATGTCAATCTTGTTATTATGATCATTTTTCCCTCTTCCCTTCTTCTTTTCCGATTTGTTTTTATATATCCAGGCTACCTTCAAGCCTAGGTATGCCGCTGAAATATGCGAACATGTAAAATTGGGAACGAGGGGAAAACGATAAAATTGGGGCTTAAGTTATGTTGGGAAATTTGGGCATGAATTAAATGTAATACATGAATGGGAATTTGGGGTATAAACCATAATTGTGATTAAAAACCTTAATTTGGGGGCATATGGTTCATTATGAACATGACTTGGAAAAGGGGCATGAAAACCTATAATGACATAGGAATAATTCGTTAATAATTGAAATACCTTGAATTACAGTAATCAGAAACTGTAACCATGTTTAGACACGAGGTTAGATTACGCTTGTTGTAATGACCCGCATTTTTAGCTGTCGAATAATTAATTACTTTAATTATTAAATATCGAATTGGCAATATCGATAACATGAATTAAATAATAATTATATTTAATTAATATAAATAATAGAATAATATATACATAATTCAGAAATAATCGAAAATGGTAAAATTCACAATATCATGTGAATTGGATTATTTATAAGATATAATTCAGTTTAGAATTGAATTAGAAATAACGAAAATATTATATAAATGAAGTTTGAACGTATAATTAATTATATTATAAATATAATCGAGCTCGAAATGGCGTTGCAGTTCGCGATTTGGCGATTCAAACTTTAAATGAATATACAAAAGCCGTTTTAAATCGGATTTCTGTGAAACAAGAAACGTTAGGAGCTGGTGAAGTATATTTTTCTGGTGGAAGAGAAAAATCAGGATTTCGTTGTGTAAATTTTGATTTATGTCCAAATCAAATTTTAGAAAAGTCGCTGTGGAATTCATTTATATTTTATATCGATTTATTTATATTTAAAATAGTTTTTATATATAAATTGAGTACTGATTGATCTTGAAAGTGAATATCGAGTTAGAATTTCATATAGGAATATTCTAAAGTTGTATGGTATTCCACTATGAATATATACACGATAATATTTATTTATAAATATTTAATTTAATTATTTAAATATATTTATATATTTAAATGGGTTATTTAGAGCTTTCAAAATAGCCAGTTTTTCAAACTACCTCAGAATTCGACGAAACTAATTTTGTTGGATCAACAATATTAAATTATTACTATATTTCAATTTCCGTGATTTTTGAAGTCAATATGTGGCCGTACGGGATTTTAATGTGAAGAACAGTCAATATTTTGACGGTTAAAAATACGCTGTGTGAGCAGTCGGAATTCGACGAGACTAGTTTCGTTGGGACCGTAATGTCAAACTGAAGCTGCATGTCCAGTTTCGTTATTTTTGGGTATCATGTGTGACCACACAAAATTTTAGAAGTCAGAAACAAAAATAAAATGATATTAAATAAAATATCCTAAATATTAAGTGGACCAAAACAAGGCCACCTATCCTCCTTCTCAGCCGCACAAAAAAACCTCGTCGTCCCTATAAGAGCAAATGTTAAGCCGCCACTCAGAAAAACTTAAAACATAAAAAGCTTTCTACAAAAAAATCAAAAGAAAATGCAATTATAATCCATAAATTCAAATATGAGTGTATTCGAATTCGTGATGAGCTCTTCTACATTTCCATGTTCAATTCATGAAGTCCGAACTTTGTTTTTAACCTCTCGAATAAACAACGTTAGTTTCGTACTGTCTAGGGTTCAGGAATTTGTGATATTCAAAGCATTGTTTGGTGATTGAGTGGGAGTTTTGGGGTCTGGAAGAAAATCCGCATCTTGTGTGTGATTTTGAGGGAGTTCGACACATATTTATGTCGCTTCACTGTAGCTTGCTACTGACCTTCGAACGCGAGCCCAGGTGGATAGCGAGTTCCTTCTTTTTGGTATGGAGGAGTAGAGTTTTTGAAGGGAGAAGGATTTGTATACGGGTTCGGTGGAGTTTCTGAGCGAGGAAGAAAGAGTTGCGGGCTGATCTAAGGGTTGGGTGGGCCGGAAATAAATGGGTAAAGCCCATTTAGTAAATTACATTAAGTTTATTTTAATTCAATAGTGTATAAACTTATAAAAGCTACAACTTGTACATACGTTATCAGAATTCTGAACGGTCAAATCCGTTGGGATCGTTGGGACGGACACTACACCATGGAACTGACTGGAAGTCCATTGGAGCTCGTTATAGTTTATAGCAAAATAAATTGTCCGTCTGAATCAAATAACGCAAATCGTTATTTAACAGTTAACGCGAAATGTGAGTAAAACTCACTAACTCTGTTCAGTTTATATTTTTATAAACTGTACTTTATTTTTGATAAATATTGATTGACTGCTGTGTATGGACTGTTAAATAATTGATTAAAAACACAGTTATGGTTATATATATATATCGTTGTTAAATATTAATTCTGTCGATCAAAATATTTCTTCTTGAAATGAAAGTGATGTTATCTATATTGTTTAACATCTGTGGATGTAGGGAAACAGGTTGGAGGAATCCGACTGGATTCCTCAACATTTATTTTATTGTTTTTCATATATTTTGATATATGATGTGATATACAATCTGTTATGGATTATGTGTGTTAGAATGATGTTGATCATTGTTATTCGATATTTTTAATATCATAAGAAACCCTGGATGTAAAAAGAAATATTTCAATGTATATTGAAATAAAGGAATTTTATAAAATCAACCGATTTTATAAAAGGAAATATTTTGAAAATAAAGTATTTATAAAATCATAGGATTTTATAAAAGGAAATATTTATTTAGAAAATAAATAGAATAAAGGAATATTTATTTAGAAAATAAATAGTATAAAGGAATATTTATTTAGAAAATAAATAGAATAAAGGAATATTTATTTAGAAAATAAATAGAATAAAGGAATATTTATTTAGAAAATAAGTAGAGTTAATGAAAAGGAGTTAATCGAATTTAGTATTCCAAGGAGTTAATCGAATTTAGTATTCGAAGGAGTTAATTGAATGTAGTTATTCGAAACGAGTTAGTCGAACATGGTTATACGAGTCGAATTAATCGATTATAATTAATCGAAAGGAGTTAATCGAACATAGTTAATCAAAACGGAGTTCAAAAATTAGAAATTGACTAGAGATTAATAAGTTGAATGGTTTCCTGAGTATCGATCTGATGTTGGTTTCGGCCTTCGGGGTTTATACTTAGGAAGTTGTTCTCTTGTTAGTTTATAGTTAGAGTCTAATAGATGTGGAAGAATAGTGATACATAATTAAGCCATGGAAATGTTTTCCAGTGTTAATAACGTATATTTTCTAAACATAGAAATGAGGATATATATATATATGTTTGATGATTGGATCAATAATTCCATTTGGAAATAAGATCGTTGTGTGTACACAGACATGTTTTCATTTGATAGTTATATCACCGACTATCAAAGTTTTGACCATTTTAACGTTGTTAATATGGAGAGACCTGTTGGATTATTATCCGAAGAAATTGGCATAAGCGTTGCGAATCAAGTATGCTGAATATATTGAAGACGGAGTAAAGTGCAAGGGCTGTTGTATAAATCTTAGATAACAATTGCCTAAGATGGATGTACTGAATAGTGCCTTCGGTTTGTCCAGTCCTAGGACAACTTGTATGGCAGAAGGTCTGACAGAGTATATCTAACAGATCGTGTAAGTTGATCTCTTCAAATGTATTCATGTTTGGTGGTGGAGGAATTTGTTTCTCTTAGCTGTATACCCGTGTTATTTTTGGATAAATCAATTTGTGATTAGGCGGGTATGACGATGTGACATTCTAAGTGAATGAAGATGTGGCATGTAAAAGATAAGCGTAGCTTCTAGCCTTACATCCGGTAAATGACAAAAATCGGGCAGGCAGCATGGCTATGTAGATCGCACCTATTAGGGTGTATAATCACCTGATCTAGAGTTTCATTTTCTTCTAAAAATCTATTGTCGATGCTGTCTCATTCGGGAGACGGTTGCTGATCCCAACCGTTGGTGATATACATTCGATACACTCATGCGAAATGAGTGGTCGGTCATGTGTAGTTGGGTTGCAAGATGTTCTTATTGAACCCAGTGTATTCCTCTCTAGAGGTGTACTAGCGAAAGCTGGTTCCATACCTTGTCATAGTTGGAAACCCATTACCCAATAAGTGCTTGTGGTTTTGATTGTATACTATATATGTAGAACGTGAGATGAAAGCGTTTCTGCTAGATGATTATTATATTGTGGTTGATATACATTATTATAATATCAAAAGGTTTTTGATATAAAGATAATTTGGATTCTCATAAGGGAAAACCCGTTCCGTTATACGGCGTGGTCTTATGAGATATCGTTTAATGGCTCAAACTATTTTAAACTGTTTTACTCATATCAACCCCATGACTGACCCGGAGTTTATTTTGTTTTGTTTTCCCTAAACTCTTGGGTGCCAAATTTTATATGGACAGTCAAGTAGTCGGGATTTTAAAGATATACTTGGAGAGCTTGGAGCAGGAGGCTTCAGGATTATATAGCTATAGTTATTTCTGCCGTGTAGTAAGTGTTGTTCTCTGATAATGTTATTGTATACATATACTGATTTTATTTCAAGGATATGTTATCTATTATATGTTGTTCATTCCACTGTGAGATTCGTGTTACTCTGATGTTGTATCTTCTTCTTCTTCTTCTTCTATTCTAAGTTTCTATCTTATCTATTATCACCCTCTAATTTCTTTCATTAACTACCGGTATTTTTTGATGTTTGGTTAGTCGTCACTGAGTATATGTCGATAACCAAAGTCGCTAAAAACCGGGTCGTTACAGTTGTATCAGAGCATAAGGTTAAGCGATTTACCTTGGCTCTGTGGCATGACTCGGTAGAGATAGGATTAGTAATACCCTAGATTGAGTTTGAGTGTGTGTATATATATATATGAGCGCGTATTTGTTATTCAATATTAAAATGATTTTATATTGTGAGGATTTAGTGGTTGAGTTGTTTGTGACTTCTGGTCGATCAGTTTGGTCCACTGTATCGATAGGAGTTTCTAAACACTTGAATACGATGAACCGACATGGTATGTTTTGAAAAAGGGTAAATGGAATAATTTTGCCCAGATTATATTTTGATATAAAGGAATTAATAATATTTGAAATATTAGTATATTGGATGTGTTGGTTGGTATTATAATCGAGCAAGATTATAAATGTGAAACGGCTATGTAAATAACCAATTAAGATTCGCATAAGTGTTACGAATAAGTTAAATCTGAAATTAAATCAGAATTGAAATTTAAACCTAAAAATTTGGGGAAGTGTTTGTAAAAGAGAATGGATTAAATATACGTGAATTTTAAAATCCTGGGAGATTTTAAATTTGTTACAAGCATTGAAATGAAGTTTTGAACTGATTTCAAAATGGAAGTATGTGGAAATGATTTTGAAAGTGGTATAGTATTGAACTCACTTGATCGCTGGAAAATAGATTCCGATGATGACAGCTGCATCACCGGTGTTCATTTTCGAGTTGTATACTACCAAAGATTTTGTTTTGAAATTGTTTTGCGAAAACAAGTTATACATAAATTCAAAGGTTTTGAATCGTGATTTATGATTTCAAATTGATTGAAATAAAAAGAAAATCCAGGAATTTAAATTCTAGAATTTAACTGTAACCTGTGGAGTAAGTAAATCTGAAATTGATTAGAGGATAATCTGAAATGGAATTGAGGGATAAGTTAAGAGTTGGAAATGTATCGGAATATGCTGAGTTGGTAGCAAGTGAAAGTGATATAATGATATGCCTGACAAAATGGTACACGTTTATATTTCATATGAGTTTAGTGATTTATGAACCGATTTGGCAAGCCTCTTGGCTGTTTGTTTTTCTTTTGGGTTGGAGATGGCCCAGAGAGGCGAGTTGTGGTTTTACCGATAGGGCTGTACAAAGGAGGTTATGGCGAAATTTTCCGAAAATTTAAGGTGTTATAAAATTTTCAGAATTTTTTAAATTTTAGTTTGTCGGAAGGAATTAATATTTTAGTCGATACTAATTGGTTCAGAGAAACAGGAGAAAAGAGGTAAACAGATAAATTTTTACCCAATAGATTGGGTCGTCCTCTACCTTAACAATTTCGAGGATGAAATTATTTTAAGGGGGAAAGATTGTAATGACCCGCATTTTTAGCGTTCGAATAATTAATTAATTTAATTATTAAATATCGAGTTGGCGATATCAACAACTGGAATTAAATAATAATTATATTTAATTAATATAAATAATAGAATAATATATATAATTCAGAAATAATTGAAAATGGTGAAATTCACAGTATCGTGTGAATTGGATTATTTATAAGATATAATTCAGTTTAGAATTGAATTAGAATAACGAAAATATTATATAAATGAAGTTTGAACGTATAATTATATTATAAATATAATCGAGCTCGAAATGGCGCTGCAGTTCGTGATTTGGCGATTCGAACTTTAAACGAATATACAGAAGCCGTTTTAAGTCGGATTTCTGTGAAACAAGAAACTTTAGGAGCTGGTGAAGTATATTTTTCTAGTGGAAGAGAAAAATCGGGATTTCGTCGTGTAGATTTTGATTTATGTCCAAATCAAATTTTAGAAAATTCGCTATGGAATTCCTCTATAATTTGTATCGATTTATTTTTATTTAAAAGAGTTTTTATATATAAATTGAGCATCAATTGATCTTGAAAGTGAATATCCAGTTAGAAATTCATATAGGAATATTCTAAAGTCTTATGGCATTCCACTATGAATATATACACGATAATATTTATTTATAAATATTTAATTTAATTATTTAAATATATTTATATATTTAAAAGGGTTATTTAGAGCTTTAAAAATAGCCAGTTTTTCAAATGACCTCAGAATTCGACGAAACTAATTTTGTTGGATCCACAATATTAAATTATTGCTAGATTTCAATTTCCGTGTTTTTTGAAGTCAGTATGTGGCCGTACAAAATTTTAATGTGAAGAACAGTCACTATTTTGACGGTTAAAAATACGCTGTGTGAGCATATGAAGTCGGAATTCAACGAGACTAGTTTCGTTGGGACCGTAATGTCAAATTGAAGCTGCATGTCCAGTTTCGTGATGTTTGGGTATTATGTGTGACCACACAAAATTTTAGAAGTCAGAAACAAAAATAAAATGATATTAAATAAAATATCCTAAATATTAAGTGGAACAAAACAAGGCCACCCATCCTCCTTCTCAGCCACACAAAAAAATTTCGTCCTCCCTATAATAGCAAATGTTAAGCCATGACTCAGAAAAACTTAAAACGTAAAAAGCTTTCTTCAAAAAAATCAAAAGAAAATGCAACTAAAATCCATAAATTAAGATATGAGTGTATTCGAATTCGTGATGAGCTCCTCTACGTTTCTATGTTCAATTCATGAAGTCTGAACTTGTTTTCGACCTCTCGAATAAACAACGTGAGTTTCATACTGCCCAGGGTTCAGGAATTTGTGATATTCAAAGCATCGTTTGGTGATTGAGTGGGAGTTTTGGGGTCTGGAAGAAAATCTGCACCTTGTGTGTGATTTTGAGGGAGTTTGACACATATTTATGTCACTCCAATGTAGCCTGCTGCTGACCTTCGAACGTGAGCCCAGGTGGATAACGAGTTCCTTCTTTTTGGTATAGTGGAGTAGAGTTTTTGAAGGGAGAAGGATTTGTATTTTCAGTTTTTAAGTTAGTGAAGGAATGGTGAGTAGAGAGGCATGGAGAATGTTGGAAATGGCCAAGGGAATGTATACCAGTTCGGTGGAGTTTCTGAGCGAGGAAGGAGGAGCGGGCTGAGCTGTTAAGGGTTGGGTGGGCCGAAAATAAATGGGTAAAGCCCATTTAGTAAATTACATTAAGTTTATTTTAATTCAATAGTGTATAAACTTGTAAAAGCTATAACTTGTACATACTTTATCAGAATTTTGAACGGTCAAATCTGTTTGGACCGTAGGGACAGACACTACAACATGGAACTGACTGGAAGTCCATTGGAGCTCATTACAATTTATAGCAAAATAAATTGTCCGTCTGAATCAAATAACGCAAATCGTTTTTTAACGGTTAACGCGAAATGTGAGTAAATCTCACTAACTCTGTTCAGTTTATATTTTCATAAACTGTACTTTATTTTTGATAAATATTGATTGATTGTTGTGTATGGACTGTTTAGATAGACTGTTAAATAATTGATTGAAAACACAGTTATGGTTATATATATATATACATATATATATATATATATCGTTATTAAATATTAATTCTGTCGATCAGAATATTTCTTCTTGAAATCAAAGTGATGTTATCCATATTGTTTAACATCTGTAGATGCAGGGAAACAGGTTGGAGGAATCCGACTGGATTCCTCAACATTTATTTTACTGTTTTTCATATATTTTGATATATTATGTGATATTCAATCTGTTATGGATTATGTGTGTTAGAATGATGTTGATCATTGTTATTCGATATTTTTAATGTCATAAGAAACCCTGGGATGTAAAAAGAAATATTCCAATGTATATTGAAATAAAGGAATTTTATAAAATCAGCCGATTTTATAAAAGGAAATATTTTGAAAATAAAGTATTTATAAAATCATAGGATTTTATAAAGGCGAATATTTATTTAGAAAATAAATAGAATAAAGGAATATTTATTTAGAAAATAAATAGAATAAAAGAATATTTATTTAGAAAATAAATAGAATAAAGGAATATTTATTTAGAAAATAAATAGAGTTAATGAAAAGGAGTTAATCGAATTTAATATTCCAAGGAGTTAATCGAATTTAGTATTCGAAGGAGTTAATTGAATGTAGTTATTCAAAACGAGTTAGTCGAACATGGTTAGTCGAGTCAAATTAATCGATTATAATTAATCGAAAGGAGTTAATCGAACATAGTTAATCAAAACGGAGTTAAACAAAAATTAGAAACTGACTATGGATCAATAAGTTGAATGGTTTCCTGAGTACCGATCTGATGTTGGTTTTGGCCTTTGGGATTTGTAATTAGGAATTTGTTCTCTTGTTAGTTTATAGTTAGAGTCTGATAGATGCGGAAGAATAGCGATACATAATTAAGCCATGGAAATGTTTTCCGGTGTTAATAATGTATTTTTCTAAACATAGGAATGAGGGGATATATATATATATGTTTGATGATTGGATCGATAATTCCATTTGGAAATAAGATCGTTGTGTGTACACAGACATGTTTTCATTTGATAGTTAAATCACCGACTATCAAAGTTTTGACCATTTTAACGTTATTAATATGGAGAGACCGGTTGGATTATTATCCGAAGAACCACTCCGTATTGGCAAAAGCGTTGCGAATCAAGTATGCTGAATATATTGAAGACGGAGTAAAGTGCAAGGGCCGTTGTATAAATCTTAGATAACAATTGTCTAAGATGGATGTACTGAATAGTGCCTTCGGTTTGTCCAGTCCCAGGACAACTTGTATGGAAGAAGGTCTGACAGAGTATATCTAATAGATCGCGAAAGTTGATCTCTTCAAACGTATTCATGTTTGGTGGTGGAGGAATTCATTTCTCTTAGCTGTATAACAGTGTTATTTTTGGATAAATCAATTTGTGATTTGGTGGGTATGACGATGTGACATTCTAAGTGAATGAAGATGTGGCATCTAAAAGATAAGCGTAGCTTCTAGCCTCACATCCGGTAAATGACAAAAATCGAGCAGGCAGCATGGCTATGTGGGTCGCACCGATTAGGGTGTATAATCACTTGATCTAGAGTTTCATTTACTTCTAAAAATCTATTGTCGATGCTGTCCCATTCGGGAGACGGTTGCTGATCCCAACCGTTGGTGATATACATTTGATACACTCAAGCGAAATGAGTGGTCGGTCATGTGTGGCCAGGTTGCAAGATGTTCTTGTTGAAACCAGTGTATTCCCCTCTAGAGGTACACTAGCGAAAGGTGGTTCCATACCTTGTCATAGTTGGAAATCCATTACCCAATAAGTGCTTGTGGTTTTGAATGTATACTATATATTTAGAATGTGAGATGAAAGTGTTTCTGCTAGATGATTATTAATTGTGGTTGATAGACATTATTATAATTTCAAAAGGTTTTCGATATAAAGACAATTTGGATTCTCATAAAGGAAAAACCCGTTCCGTTATATGGTGTGGTCTTATGAGATATCGTTTAATGGCTCAAACAGTTTTACTCGTACCAGTCCCATGACTGAGCCGGAGTTTATTTTGTTTTGTTTTCCCTAAACTCTTGGGTGCCCAATTTTATACGGGCAGTCAAGTAGTCAGGATTTTACAGATATACTTGGTGAGCTTTGAGCAGGAGGCTTCAGGATTACATAGCTATAGTTATTTCCGCCGTGTTGTAAGTGCTGTAATCTGATAATGTTATTGTATACATATACTGATTTTATTTCAAGGATATGTTATCTATTATATGTTTTTCATTCTGCTATGAGATTCGTGTTACTCTGATGTTGTATCTTCTTCTTCTTCTATTCTAAGTTTCTATCTTATCTATTATCACCCTCTAATTTCTTTCATTAACTACCGGTATTTTTCGATGTTTGGTTAGTAGTCATTGAGTTTATGTCGATAACCAAAGTCGCAAAAAACCGGGTCGTTACACTTGTGGTGGAAGTCTACCTGGAACCGACCGGCATATCCAGCGACCACAAGTGGTGAATCGAATGTGAAGGGTCTAAGTGCATAAACACACGACGTACTAAGACATGAGGTTAAGCCCGACTTGTGGAAGAAGTCTGCCCGGAACCGCCGGGCATATCTAGCATCCACATGTGGTAGGCTTAATGTCGGAGGCCTAGTACATTATAACCATAAATGAATATGGTAATAAACTTGAATACTTAATCTAGTTGAATCCATAGGGATTGTATATGTTAACTTGAGTAGGGGTTAAGTAAAATTTTATGAAATAGTCGGAGGGTTAAGTATATCTTGGATTGGCGGATAATATTCATATATATGCCCACAAATTTAACTTGTGGGGTTATGCATTTTTTTTACTCTGGTGTGGCATAACCTATGGAAAACCTAGTAGGGATGCAAGCATAGAGGGAAGCTTGTATCATCTTGTGTGTGGGACCCGTTTCAGGCAATAACCCATATATAGGTGTCAAACGTGTACTCCAAACTAGGTCAGAGTCGAGGCACGCTTACTGGGCTGATGTAAGAGATCCAAACGAAGGGCTGGTGTAGGCGGCGCGTTCCAACGGGGTCATGTGCGTGCATGGGTCCGGCAGAGGAGGTTTAGACGTCGTGACATATGTAGATATGGTTGTGCACATCCTGAAAATGAAGGGTTGCCACTTTAGAAAGTGATACATCCTATTGTGGGGCCAGCATAGGGTATCTATGGAGTGGGGAGCAGATCGATTGGGGTAGTAATTAGGGTACATCTAGGCTCTGGTATGTTTAGGAGCCCATTAGTATCCTTAGGGGTAACTCGAGTATGTTGGGATGCCTGTTGATTGTATAGGGTTAAACCTCTCACTAGAAGTACACCTATGTCTACCATCTTATAGTTGTTGGGATCATCTCATTTTGGTTATACTAGTATTGGTGTAGAGAAAAAGAAAGTGCTAGAAGCGCAATATACTCTATCATGTTTATCCAGTTTACCTTGTCATACCTGCCTTTTATGATGTTATCCCTCTTATCCACTTCATATGTCTGTCATAATCCCTTTACTTATTTATATACTAAAAGTAACTGGACTCGCCATACTTTATGTCTAAACCATTTTGTTTCCTCTTCTTTCTGTTTCGTCCCCCCTCATGGTTCCCAGGGTGGGAATATTCAAGCTCGATCAGGACTCTGCTTTCATCTTGATTGGAGCTGTTTTAGATGTACGACTTGATTTCATATCTCTCTACTATGGCTATGTTTTGGGGATTATGCTACTTTTATTATTGTACTCTGATGTTTTAAGTACCAGACAGACGTTTTAATGATGTACTGGATTTTATGCATTACAAACATATGATGTAACCATGTTTTGAACTACGATGTTTTCTGCTTTATAAAATTTGAAATTCCGCTGCTATTTTATATCTGTCTTGTAATGTTTCTATTTCTGTTTACCTATAATGCTTCACAAAACTTAATGCATTCTCTTAATGAGTGACACTAATGGATGTAGGGGTGTCACACTTGGTATCAAAGTTGAAGGTTTCCAAATCGGATAAAAGATTTTGAAAATTGTTTTCAAAAAGGTTTTAAAAGAAATCATTTTCAAAAGAACAGATAGTTTTGAAAAATATATTCCCCAAAGCCATATGTAATACCTTTTGATTCTCTGTCTGAATCCCTTTTCTTTTTCTTTTCAGCATATTTCGGGAACCTATTATTCCTGAGGGCGTTACGATACCAGGCTGGTTCCGTAGGTATTTAGAGTCCACGGTGCCTGTCGGTGGTCCAGCAAATGTTCGTCCCCCAGCTGCACCCATTGTTCCTCATCCTCCTCCTCCGCAAGCAGATAATTTCCCTAAGATCTGCAAAGATTTCTGTGCTATAGGTGGAAATCCATTCCGAGGAACCGAAACTTTCGGAGAGGCAAGGAATTGGCTCAAAGAGACGGAGGACTTCTCTAGAATTTTTGAAGTTGATGATCATAGGAAGATTCAGTTAGCCGCTTGGCTACTGAAAGATGAGGCTTCATTCTGGTGGGAAGTGACGCAAGTAGGGCGTCCAATAAAGACTTAAGATGATTTTCGGCAGAGGTTTGAAATGAAGTTTCTTTCTCAAGCTGAGAAAAGTTTGCAAATGGAAAGTTTTCTGGCGCTCAAGCAAGGAGGCATGACTGTCAAACAGTCAATATTTTGACGGTTAAAAATACGCTGTTTAAGCATACGAAGTCGGAATTCGACGAGACTAGTTTCGTTGGGACCGTAATGTCAAACTGAAGCTGCATGTCCAGTTTCGTGATTTTTGGGTACCTTGTGTGACCACACAAAATTTTAGAAGTCAGAAACAAAAATAAAATGATATTAAATAAAATATCCTAAATATAAAGTGGACCAAAACAAGGCCACCCATCCTCCTTCTCAGCCGCATAAAAAAATCTCGTCCTCCCTATAAGAGCAAATGTTAAGCCGCTACTCAGAAAAACTTAAAACATAAAAAGCTTTCTTCAAAAAAATCAAAAGAAAATGCAACTAAAGTCCATAAATTCAGATATGAGTGTATTCGAATTCGTGATGAGCTCTTCTACGTTTCTATGTTCAATTCATGAAGTACGAACTTTGTTTTTGACCTCTCGAATAAACAACGTGAGTTTCATACTGTCTAGGGTTCAGGAATTTGTGATATTCAAAGCATCGTTTGGTGATTGAGTGGGAGTTTTGGGGTCTGGAAGAAAATCCGCACCTTGTGGGTGATTTTGAGGGAGTTCGACACATATTTATGTCGCTCCACTATAGCTTGCTGCTGACCATCGAACGCGAGCCCAGGTGGATAGCGAGTTCCTTCTTTTTGGTATAGAGGAGTAGAGTTTTTTAAGGGAGAAGGATTTGTATTTTCATTTTTTAATTTAGTGAAGGAATGGTGAGTAGAGAGGCATGGAGAATGTTGGAAATGGCCAAGGGAATGTATACGGGTTCGGTGGAGTTTCTGAGCGAGGAAGAAAGAGTTGCGGGCTGAGCTAAGGGTTGGGTGGGCCGGAAATAAATGGGTAAAGCCCATTTAGTTAATTACATTAAGTTTATTTTAATTCAATAGTGCATAAACTTGTAAAATCTATAACTTGTACATACGTTATCAGAATTCTGAATGGTCAAATCCGTTGGGATAGTAGTGACAGACACTACAACATGGAACTAACTGGAAGTCCATTGGAGCTCGTTACAATTTATAGCAAAATAAATTGTCCGTCAGAATCAAATAACGCAAATCGTTATTTAATGGTTAACGCGAAATGTGAGTAAAACTCACTAACTCCGTTCAGTTTATATTTTTATAAACTGTACTTTATTTTTGATAAATATTAATTGATTTCTGTGTATGGACTGTTTACATGGACTGTTAAATAATTGATTAAAAACACAGTTATGGTTGTATATATATATTGTATATATATATATATATCGTTAATAAATATTAATTCTGTCGATCAGAATATTTCTTCTTGAAATGAATGTGATGTTATCTATATTGTTTAACATCTGTGGATGCAGGGAAACAGGTTGGAGAAATCCGACTGGATTCCTCAACATTTATTTTACTGTTTTTCATATATTTTGATATATGATGTGATATACAATCTTTTATGGATTATGTATGTTAGAATGATGTTGATCATTGTTATTCGATATTTTTAATATCATAAGAAACCCTGGATGTAAAAATTAATATTTCAATGTATATTGAAATAAAGGAATTTTATAAAATCAACCTATTTTATATAAGGAAATATTTTGAAAATAAAGTATTTATAAAATCATGGGATTTTATAAAGGGGAATATTTATTTAGAATAAAGGAATATTTATTTAGAAAATAAATAGAGTTAATGAAAAGGAGTTAATCGAATTTAGTATTCCAAGGAGTTAATCGAATTTAGTATTCAAAGGAGTTAATTGAATGTAGTTATTCGAAACGAGTTATTCGAAACGAGTTAGTCGAACTTGGTTAGTCGAGTCGAATTAATCGATTATAATTAATCGAAAGGAGTTAATCGAACATAGTTAATCAAAACGGAGTTAAAAAATAATTAGAAACTGACTAGAGATTAATAAGTTGAATGGTTTCCTGAGTATCGATCTGATGTTGGTTTCGACCTTCGGGGTTTATACATAGGAAGTTGTTCTCTTGTTAGTTTATAGTTAGAGTCTGATAGATGTGGGAGAATAGTGATACGTAATTAAGCCATGGAAATGTTTTCCAGTGTTAATAACGTATATTTTCTAAACATAGAAACGAGGAGATATATATATATATGTTTGATGATTGGATCGATAATTCCATTTGGAAATAAGATCGTTGTGTGTACACAGACATGTTTTCATTTGATAGTTAAATCACCGACTATCAATGTTTTGACCATTTTAACGTTGTTAATATGGAGAGACCGGTTGGATTATTATCCGAATAAATTGGCATAAGCGTTGCGAATCAAGTATGCTGAATATATTGAAGACGGAGTAAAGTGCAAAGGCTGTTGTATAAATTTTAGATAACAATTGCCTAAGATGGATGTACTGAATAGTGCCTTCGGTTTGTCCAGTCCCAGGACAACATGTATGGAAGAAGGTCTGACAGAGTATATCTAATAGATCGCGTAAGTTGATCTCTTCAAACGTATTCACGTTTGGTGGCGGAGGAATTCGTTTCTCTTAGCTGTATACCCGTGTTATTATTGGATAAATCAATTTGTGATTTGGCGGGTATGACGATGTGACATTCCAAGTGAATGAAGATGTGGCATGTAAAATATAAGCATAACTTCTAGCCTCACATCCGGTAAATGACAAAAATCGGGCAGGCAGCATGGCTATATAAGTCGCACCTATTAGGGTGCATAATCACCTAATCTAGAGTTTCATTTACTTATAAAAATCTATTGTCAATGTTGTCCTATTCGGCAGACGGTTGTTGATCCCAACCGTTGGTGATATACATTCGATGCACTCAAGTGAAATAAGTGGTCGGTCATGCGTGGCTGGGTTGCAAGATGTTCTTGTTGAACCCAGTGTATTCCTCTCTAGAGGTACACTAGCGAAAGGTGGTTCCATACCTTGTCATAGTTGGAAACCATTACCCAATACGTGCTTGCAGTTTTGATTGTATACTATATATGTAGAAGTTGAGATGAAAGCGTTTCTGCTAGATGATTATTATATTGTGGTTGATAGAAATTATTATAATATCAAAAGGTTTTTGATTTAAAGATAATTTGGATTCTCATAAGGGAAAACCCCGTTCCGTTATACGGCGTGGTCTTATGAGATATCGTTTAATGGCTCAAACTTTTTTAAACTGTTTTACTCATACCAGTCCCATGACTGACCCGGAGTTTATTTTGTTTTGTTTTCCCTAAACTCTTGGGTGCCCAATTTTATACGTGCAGTCAAGTAGTCGGGATTTTACAGATATACTTGGAGAGCTTGGAGCAGGAGGCTTCAGGATTATATAGCTATAGTTATTTCCGTCGTGTTGTAAGTGTTGTACTCTGATAATGTTATTGTATACATATACTGATTTTATTTCAAGGATATATTTTCTATTATATGTTGTTCTTTCCGCTGTGAGATTCGTGTTACTCTGATGTTGTATCTTCTTTTTCTTCTACTATTCTAAGTTTCTATCTTATCTATTATCACCCTCTAATTTCTTTCATTAACTACCGGTATTTTTCGATGTTTGGTTAGTCGTCATTGAGTTTATGTCGATAACCAAAGTCGCTAAAAACTGGGTCGTTACAGTTGGTATCAGAGCATAAGTGTGACGGCAAGGAATTTCGCTCGGTCCGAATCAGTCGCTAAACCGACCCAGACCGCTCGAAAATGCCCTATCGTTGAGAACAGGACAAAACAGAACGCATACAGAAGAACATTTCATTGTATATTACAACAATGCATCATATTTCAACAATATACAGAGTATAAATGAATATTACACAAATATATCAGAGATTTAAATTATATTTAAATAAATTGCAGCGGAAAATAATACAATACACAACTAGAAGAGATATACGGATACAAAGCTTTCCGGATATCATTCCAGCTGTAAACCAGGATCCTGTGAATATAAATCTGCAAAACCAAAACTACTAGCTGCCCGTGTCAAAATAAGGGCACCCAGAGTTTAGGTTAAAACAATAAACTCCAGGTTAGTCATGTGACTGGTGTGAGAACTAAAACAGTTATAAATCTTTATTTTAAAGTTAGGTAAATCAAGGGACCACGCCGTATAACACGGAACGGGTTTCCTCCCAAGAATACCAGTGCATAAAACAAACAGCGCAATGCTAAATAAAGAAAAATGAAGCTATTATAAGACCCAGTTCCCATCACACAATGCAATCGCAAGCCGGAGGATAGGGTTTTTACCTTATAATAGCCAAGAATGCTTGATACGTTGAAAACAAATCATTTGATACTATTATAAGTGCATAGTATATAAAACAACTTCAAATCATAAGTATCAATCATAGGCGACATGAGCGTCCCATGCCACTATGTCGCCATATATAGGTTTACAAATAAAACCGCAAATGTCACGTATTTGGAAATTGGATTTCCATCTATGAACCGAGGCTAGGGATCGTCCTCTACCGATTCGTGACTCTCTAGCCCGAGCCACAGGATCAGAGCTCGAGTGACCCTTGGAGCGACAGGGCCGGTCCACCGATGTGGATTAAAATGCCTGAACACTACGCTTCCCCGCCCTTTGGGGCGTAAATGAGCCAACGAATGACTCCATCGGACCCGGATCGTCTGATTAAACCGAGGTACCTCGCAACAGCAACAACCACACAGGTGAAAAGTATATAAATGTCAGGGCTGGTAGGTCACTGACACCACCCTAGCTAGAAGGAAACGCATGCCCTCCCTGAGGTCCTCTCCCGTTGTTGGTTCACAACCGGGGTGCGAAACTCGCGAAGTAAACGTAACACAAAGCTACGCCACAAAGGTCGTGCTTTGATCATCACCACAAGACTTTGCTTTTCAACAGAAGCCTCGATCAATTGCCACTTAGGCATGCCACACAGGCAATTCACTCCATGCGTTTGATATCCATCAATATATAACCCCTGAGCTCGTACGTCTCAGAGAAGGGCGTTAAGCAAGAGAATAAATTCTCCGCCGCCAAACAGATATATATTTAATAGAGATCAATCACACGGACTAAAATCCAATGTCAGACACACAGTCCATTTACAAGTCCGTTCTGGGTCTGAACGAAACCGGAGGCACCTAGTACCCCGCATATCCATCGATCTTCAAGTACGTCTGGACGATCACTAACTGTTTCCATCTTCTTGGGTGTACAGCCCAATCAAGATCATCAGTAATTACCCAAATGACGTGAAGACTTCTGGTCTTCGACCACCGTCTTCATCTTCGACACCACGTCGAATCAGTTATTCAGAATGGGTTAAACCCGGTCTTTCTGAATAACTCGCGTATATATTATAAAAGTGTTACACAAACACAACATACGCCTCATTCCAATTCAGAATATTCTTTTATTCAAATATTCCTATACTTTGGGAAAAGTTCCCATTAATTTTATCCAAGATAAATTCTTTAAATTTATTCTTTAATCTCCTTTGAATATCAATTCAAACTAGTCGGGATTAGCGAACCACACCGAAGTAATCATTTATTTTATTTCCCAATCCCAACCTATTCATCCCATGAAGTAAAACTGGTTATACTTCATATCTAACCCCACGGTGTTATCGGTAAATTCAATTACCATTACACGTTCAAATCTAATTAAAGATTTAACTATCGCCTGGAGCAAAACTGGTGATACTCCATTCTCAATCTTTTCAATCTAATTAAAGATTCATTAAAACTCCACTTAGTTTTAATCTGTGACTGGGTTAAAGAATCAGTGTCCTTTAAAACACGGTTCACGATAAACCCAAAATCACATTCCATTAATTATCGGGTTAAAGAACGAGTGTTATTTAAAACACCATTCACGATAAACACCAGAACCAATATCAATTCAATTCCAATTAAATATTGTTTAATTGGTACACTTCATTAAATCTAAATAAAAAGATTTAATCTTTTCTCAACTGGATTCAAGAACAGTGTTAGTGAAGACACCATTCACGACAAACCCAAATCACATTTGATATTAAACACAAGGCTCTGAATAGAAAATATACCGGCTTATATTCAATATCAAATTCTATGACTAACAAATATCGTATTGGAAATAACGATATATATATATATATCTTTCAAACTCCCATAACAATATCTGTATCATCACGAAATCCAACATCGAAATATTCCGAAGACAATTTCGATTCAAATCCACTCCAATGCAATCATTGGATATTCTGGTTATTTTTAAAACCCTTTTTAAATTCAATTTATTTACTTAAAAATAAATAGAATTATAATTCTAGTTCAAAACCAGTTCATTTCGATAAAAATCTATTTTTATCTTTTCAAATATGGAGTTTTTCATCCCAAATCTTCACAAATCATTTCTTATGATTTTACACAAATTATTACTATTTTTAATAATTTTATCAAGGCCCGTACAGTCGATTTCCATCAATGGCCATCGAACTGCACTTACAGCGACCTTTTTCAAATTTGATTTGGACGTAACTCCAAATCCAACCGTTAGATTTCAAATTTCTAATATTCGTTAGAAAGCTCTTTTCGATACGAACCCAACGGTTTCGGTTTTAGGAGAATCCGACGGTCGGATCTCCCGTAATGTTCATTTGAAATAAATGGTCGAAATTCACGAACTGCCGCGGCGCGGCGCGTTCTATTCAGGCCATTATATTATATATATAATATATATTTCGTCGATTTCTATTTAAAACGAATTTTATAAATAGTTTTAAATTCGTTTCAAAAGCAATTTCAACTTCCGTTTCAATTCAAATCAAAATTGAATTCTTCTTTATAAATTCGTTTTAAAATTCATTTCTATTCAAATTCAAATTTCAATTCCGTTTGAATTCATTTCTATTCAATTCAAATTTCAATTCCGTTTGAATTCATTTCTATTCAATTCAAATTTCAATTCATTTCATTTCGAAATCGTTTTCAATTCAATTCATATCGAAATCGTTTTCAATTCAATTCATATATCAGATTTTTGAAATCATTTTCGATATTCATTATAGAATGAATAAAATCGATATAAATATCGTTCACGTCTAAATGGCGTCAATCTAATCAACACGGCTTCATATATTCCTATTTTCAAATATTCTATTTCAAATATTTCTATTTCAAATATAATTCGTTCAACACATGACTAATCTCAACGGGTGAGTACTGTCAACACATGAACCTTTATTTTATATTGTTCTTTATTTTTCAAATTGGAATGAGGCCCAATCAATTACCATATAAAGTTAATTATTTGGATTCCATACAACACATGTATATAATAGCATTGAAAACTAATCAACCATCAACCAAAGTGCACTACACTGTATAAGCATCAAATATAAATATCTAACGCTTATAACAGCCTGTCAATCAATCGATCGACATATTTAATCAATCAGGATGAGTGAACTTCAAATTTCATCCCAACACCCGTGTGGGGTTTCAATACAACAAACACAGATTTTATTTGTGCAGTTGGGCGATGTGTAAAATTTATCGTCCCAATCAATGTCCTTCAAATAGGTGTACATAAACAAACCGTCCGGTTTGTAAATGAATATTTATTTATTCACATTCATGTTAAAAACTATATTTTTAACGATCAAATATTTTATTTTAACACATGAATTTTTGTTCAGTTCATTTACAAATAAAAATGATATTTTTATTTTTCTAACTTATTTTAGAAAATTTCGGCGGCATAACGGCACGATACTAGAAACGGGACGAGGCCTAGCCTTATCCCCGGTCTTGTGAAGGCCCACGCCATTCACACATCAATCAAATCCATTTCATTTCACCAAACAATTCAATTTCAAATCAAATCATCTAACTAATCTATGCAATCAAACAAACAAGTCCATGGTCTGTGGACGATTGTGTCGGGTGCTACTAAGCACGGTCTGCATCCTAGTATATATATATAACTAGAAAATAAATTGGAGAGTGAGAAATTCTCACCAATAGCTATCTAACTATCTTGACTCTTCTTTGATATAAATCTTCTTCGTTCTCGCCTTTTGGTTACCTTCGTTGCCCGCTTTCACTACCTATGTAAAAATCGAATTTTTACTTCGCTATCCAATATATAAAAATCGAATTTTTACTTCGAAGTTCAATATATAAAAATCGAATTTTTATTTCGAAGTTCAATATATAAAAATCATATTTTTATTTCGAAGTTCAATATATAAAAATCATATTTTTATTTCGAAGTTCAATATATAAAAATCGAATTTTTACACAAATAAAAATCCTATCTTTTCTGTAAATCAACTATATAAAAATACGATCTTCTCACATTTCAAAATACGACCCTTTCACCTTTTAAAGTTCTAATCTTTTTCCATTTAAAATTCAAATCTTTTTCTATTTAAAATTCAAATCTTTTTCTATTTAAAATCTTAAAATAAAACCAGTTTTTAAACCTTTTTAAAATCAGAATTAAACCCTTTTTAAGATCAGATTTTTATCCTTTTAAAATCAGATTTTCAGAATTGAAAATAAAAATAAAATAAGGTAAAGTAAAAAAAAAACTTACTGCATCGAAGAAGGGGGGGCATCGACTTCGCCGGAGCTAGCTTCTAGGGGGGGCGTCGATGTCGGCGGCAGGAGAAGGAGCAGGGTGGGGGTCTCGATTTCGCGGCGGCTCAGGGGAAAAGGGGGCGCGGGGCTCGGTGTCTCAGGCGAGAGGGGGGGTTAATCGATGCCGCAGGCGAAGGGGAAGAGGGGGGGGTCTCTGATGAGGCGCGGTGGTCCTCCGATGGTGGCGGCGGTTTTCGCAGTCGCTTTTCCCCTTTTTTTTTTCTTTTCGTTCTGTTGAAATGAATATGAACGGGGGGGGGGCAGGCTATAAGGATAGGAGAGAAAGGGAGGTTTTTTTTTTCTATTTATTTAATTCTAAAAGTTGACTTTTACCTATGACCTCAAAACGAGGCCCACCGCCTGTCATCCATAGCGTTTCACCCCAATTCCGAACACAATGGGATATGTAACGTAGGCTGATTCGGCTGTTACAATCAATTTCCGTTAAATTTACATTTAAATCACTATATTGAATTTTAAACGTACATTTCAAATTACCGGGGTCACATACTAACTCTAAAAATTCTTGAAAAATATTTTCTAGCTTTGTATTGACGATACGGTCCTAACAAAACTAGTTTCGTCGAATTCTGAGACCGTTAGAAAAATGGCCAATTTCCAGTCGATTAAAATCAATCGGAACTGGTCAAACGCGTTTTCCTGTGCCACGCTCACATATTGATTCGAAAAATTATGAAATTTGGAATCTAGCACTAATTCGACATCACGGACCCAACAAAACTGGTTTCGTCGAGATCCGAAGTCATTTACAAAATGTCCATTTTTAAGGGCCTGAATTCCATAGCGACTATTCAGAATTTTCAACTGGACATATCTTTTGATTCCCGCTATGAAATTTCGATTTTTCGGATTCGTTGGAAAGATATTATCAATTAGATCCTAATGTTTTTGGTTTCACTAAAATCCGGATTGTTTTGCACCCGGTACATTCAATTGAAGTTTGAAATCGAATTATCGAACTACCGCGCCATTTTCAATTCCTTATATAATTATATATAATTATTTATATTCTAACGACGACGTATATAATATATACGTTCTAATTCCATTCAAAATAAATTTCTCGTCGATATTATTTAAAATAATCTATTTTAAATAATCAAAATTCGCTAAAATTGCCAAAATAAAATTTTTAAACTGGCCCAGATTTTCGGGTTGTTACAATCTCCCCCACTTAAAACTTTTCGTCCCCGAAAAGGAACAAAGTCGAAAGTGGTTTGATTAATCAACTCTACGATCGATCGGGCTTTCATTCTCCAACTTTTCAGTTTTTGAGAATTTTCAAAAATTTCAAAAATTTGGCTAACACCCTAAATTTTCGAAAAATTTCGCCATAACCTCCCCTGCACTGGGAGCATCGGGGAATTTCAAATAGCTTCCCCGGTCCTTCAGATCTCAAAAAGAAAAATAAAAAGCCAAGCGGCTAGCCAATAGGCTCATAAAATCATCATCACCCAAACAAAACAGTAAATTATGTAGTAAACATGTACCTATTTGTCGGGCAAACAAATTTTATTCTCTGGCTCTAGCCTCCTTGCTATGACCTGTTCAATGAAAGTACATGTATATGCAAGCAACTGCGACCAATTTTCAATATAGTTCAATATTTGGTTCAATTAGGCTAAATGGCTAAAAATTGGCAAATAAATAAACAAACACAAACATCAACCAATTAGTGAATTAGAGTTTCAAATTCATAATTTTGATACATATACAGAAAATCATGTTTTTGATGCCCATTCACAACAATGTGTTCTAGCTATATATATCAGATTTGGTTCTCACACCAGTCTAATGGAAATATATAGATATCACACCTTCGAAACACGAACATAATTATTGACGATGCCATGGTCATTATCAACATCATCTCCGGGCGACTAGAGTGTAATTCTATATCTATCCAGTATATTAAAATTTCAAATACACGTTTGCAAGGCGTATATGCAAAATCTTTATATACTGGACTATCCCAATCAATATAAATTAAATAATCAAATACGAATAATTGATTTTAAATTTTCTAAACAAAATTGGCTTTCATTTTAAAAATATACTCTTCACACTCGTTCTAGGATACTACTGATCCCATCTCTAACGAGTCATTCTAATTGGATATTACTAATCCAATTACCTGATGAATTCTTTCGTATGGTTCTAATGTGCCTTGTTATCTAGCTTTGTAAACCAAAGCTCTGATACCAACTGTGACGGCAAGGAATTTCGCTCGGTCCGAATCAGTCGCTAAACCGACCCAGACCGCTCGAAAATGCCCTATCGTTGAGAACAGGACAAAACAGAACGCATACAGAAGAACATTTCATTGTATATTACAACAATGCATCAGATTTCAACAATATACAAAGTATAAATGAATATTACACAAATATATCAGAGATTTAAATTACATTTAAATAAATTGCAGCGGAAAATAATACAATACACAACTAGAAGAGATATACGGATACAAAGCTTTCCGGATATCATTCCAGCTGTAAACCAGGATCCTGTGAATATAAATCTGCAAAACCAAAACTACTAGCTGCCCGTGTCAAAATAAGGGCACCCAGAGTTTAGGTTAAAACAATAAACTCCAGGTCAGTCATGTGACTGGTGTGAGAACTAAAACAGTTATAAATCTTTATTTTAAAGTTAGGTAAATCAAGGGACCACGCCGTATAACACGGAACGGGTTTCCTCCCAAGAATACCAGTGCATAAAACAAACAGCGCAATGCTAAATAAAGAAAAATGAAGCTATTATAAGACCCAGTTCCCATCACACAATGCAATCGCAAGCCGGAGGATAGGGTTTTTACCTTATAATAGCCAAGAATGCTTGATACGTTGAAAACAAATCATTTGATACTATTATAAGTGCATAGTATATAAAACAACTTCAAATCATAAGTATCAATCATAGGCGACATGAGCGTCCTATGCCACTAGGTCGCCATATATAGGTTTACAAATAAAACCGCAAATGTCACGTATTTGGAAATTGGATTTCCATCTATGAACCGAGGCTAGGGATCGTCCTCTACCGATTCGTGACTCTCTAGCCCGAGCCACAGGATCAGAGCTCGAGTGACCCTTGGAGCGACAGGGCCGGTCCACCGATGTGGATTAAAATGCCTGAACATTACGCTTCCCCGCCCTTTGGGGCGTAAATGAGCCAACGAATGACTCCATCGGACCTGGATCGTCCGATTAAACCGAGGCGCCTCGCAACAGCAACAACCACACAGGTGAAAAGTATATAAATGTCAGGGCTGGTAGGTCACTGACACCACCCTAGCTAGAAGGAAACGCATGCCCTCCCTGAGGTCCTCTCCCGTTTTTGGTTCACAACCGGGGTGCGAAACTCGCGAAGTAAACGTTACATAAAGCTACGCCACAAAGGCCGTGCTTTGATCATCACCACAAGACTTTGCTTTTCAACAGAAGCCTCGATCAATTGCCACTTAGGCATGCCACACAGGCAATTCACTCCATGCGTTTGATATCCATCAATATATAACCCCTGAGCTCGTACGTCTCAGAGAAGGGCGTTAAGCAAGAGAATAAATTCTCCGCCGCCAAACAGATATATATTTAATAGAGATCAATCACACGGACTAAAATCCAATGTCAGACACACAGTCCATTTACAAGTCCGTTCTGGGTCTGAACGAAACCGGAGGCACCTAGTACCCCGCATATCCATCGATCTCCAAGTACGTCTGGACGATCACTAACTGTTTCCATCTTCTTGGGTGTACAGCCCAATCAAGATCATCAGTAATTACCCAAACGACGTGAAGACTTCTGGTCTTCGACCACCGTCTTCATCTTCGACACCACGTCGAATCAGTTATTCGGAATGGGTTAAACCCGGTCTTTCTGAATAACTCGCGTATATATTATAAAAGTGTTACACAAACACAACATACGCCTCATTCCAATTCAGAATATTCTTTTATTCAAATATTCCTATACTTTGGGAAAAGTTCCCATTAATTTTATCCAAGATAAATTCTTTAAATTTATTCTTTAATCTCCTTTGAATATCAATTCAAACTAGTCGGGATTAGCGAACCACACCGAAGTAATCATTTATTTTATTTCCCAATCCCAACCTATTCATCCCATGAAGTAAAACTGGTTATACTTCATATCTAACCCCACGGTGTTATCGGTAAATTCAATTACCATTACACGTTCAAATCTAATTAAAGATTTAACTATCGCCTGGAGCAAAACTGGTGATACTCCATTCTCAATCTTTTCAATCTAATTAAAGATTCATTAAAACTCCACTTAGTTTTAATCTGTGACTGGGTTAAAGAATCAGTGTCCTTTAAAACATGGTTCACGATAAACCCAAAATCACATTCCATTAATTATCGGGTTAAAGAACGAGTGTTATTTAAAACACCATTCACGATAAACACCAGAACCAATATCAATTCAATTCCAATTAAATATTGTTTAATTGGTACACTTCATTAAATCTAAATAAAAAGATTTAATCTTTTCTCAACTGGATTCAAGAACAGTGTTAGTGAAGACACCATTCACGACAAACCCAAATCACATTTGATATTAAACACAAGGCTCTGAATAGAAAATATACCGGCTTATATTCAATATCAAATTCTATGACTAACAAATATCGTATTGGAAATAACGATATATATATATCTTTCAAATTCCCATAACAATATCTGTATCATCACGAAATCCAACATCGAAATATTCCGAAGACAATTTCGATTCAAATCCACTCCAATGCAATCATTGGATATTCTGGTTATTTTTAAAACCCTTTTTAAATTCAATTTATTTACTTAAAAATAAATAGAATTATAATTCTAGTTCAAAACCAGTTCATTTCGATAAAAATCTATTTTTATCTTTTCAAATATGGAGTTTTTCATCCCAAATCTTCACAAATCATTTCTTATGATTTTACACAAATTATTACTATTTTTAATAATTTTATCAAGGCCCGTACAGTCGATTTCCATCAATGGCCATCGAACTGCACTTACAGCGACCTTTTTCAAATTTGATTTGGACGTAACTCCAAATCCAACCGTTAGATTTCAAATTTCTAATATTCGTTAGAAAGCTCTTTTCGATACGAACCCAACGGTTCCGGTTTTAGGAGAATCCGACGGTCGGATCTCCCGTAATGTTCATTTGAAATAAATGGTCGAAATTCACGAACTGCCGCGGCGCGGCGCGTTCTATTCAGGCCATTATATTATATATATAATATATATAATATATATTTCGTCGATTTCTATTTAAAACGAATTTTATAAATAGTTTTAAATTCGTTTCAAAAGCAATTTCAACTTCCGTTTCAATTCAAATCAAAATTGAATTCTTCTTTATAAATTCGTTTTAAAATTCATTTCTATTCAAATTCAAATTTCAATTCCGTTTGAATTCATTTCTATTCAATTCAAATTTCAATTCCGTTTGAATTCATTTCTATTCAATTCAAATTTCAATTCATTTCATTTCGAAATCGTTTTCAATTCAATTCATATCGAAATCGTTTTCAATTCAATTCATATATCAGATTTTTGAAATCATTTTCGATATTCATTATAGAATGAATAAAATTGATATAAATATCGTTCACGTCTAAATGGCGTCAATCTAATCAACACGGCTTCATATATTCCTATTTTCAAATATTCTATTTCAAATATTTCTATTTCAAATATAATTCGTTCAACACATGACTAATCTCAACGGGTGAGTACTGTCAACACATGAACCTTTATTTTATATTGTTCTTTATTTTTCAAATTGGAATGAGGCCCAATCAATTACCATATAAAGTTAATTATATGGATTCCATACAACACATGTATATAATAGCATTGAAAAATAATCAACCATCAACCAAAGTGCACTACACTGTATAAGCATCAAATATAAATATCTAACGCTTATAACAGCCTGTCAATCAATCGATCGACATATTTAATCAATCAGGATGAGTGAACTTCAAATTTCATCCCAACACCCATGTGGGGTTTCAAATCAACAAACACAGATTTTATTTGTGCAGTTGGGCGATGTGTAAAATTTATCGTCCCAATCAATGTCCTTCAAATAGGTGTACATAAACAAACCGTCCGGTTTGTAAATGAATATTTATTTATTCACATTCATGTTAAAAACTATATTTTTAACGATCAAATATTTTATTTTAACACATGAATTTTTGTTCAGTTCATTTACAAATAAAAATGATATTTTTATTTTTCTAACTTATTTTAGAAAATTTCGGCGGCATAACGGCACGATACTAGAAACGGGACGAGGCCTAGCCTTATCCCCGGTCTAGTGAAGGCCCACGCCATTCACACATCAATCAAATCCATTTCATTTCACCAAACAATTCAATTTCAAATCAAATCATCTAACTAATCTATGCAATCAAACAAACAAGTCCATGGTCTGTGGACGATTGTGTCGGGTGCTACTAAGCACCGTCTGCATCCTAGTATATATATATAACTAGAAAATAAATTGGAGAGTGAGAAATTCTCACCAATAGCTATCTAACCATCTTGACTCTTCTTTGATATAAATCTTCTTCGTTCTCGCCTTTTGGTTACCTTCGTTGCCCGCTTTCACTACCTATGTAAAAATCGAATTTTTACTTCGCTATCCAATATATAAAAATCGAATTTTTACTTCGAAGTTCAATATATAAAAATCGAATTTTTATTTCGAAGTTCAATATATAAAAATCATATTTTTATTTCGAAGTTCAATATATAAAAATCATATTTTTATTTCGAAGTTCAATATATAAAAATCATATTTTTATTTTGAAGTTCAATATATAAAAATCGAATTTTTACACAAATAAAAATCCTATATTTTCTGTAAATCAACTATATAAAAATACGATCTTCTCACATTTCAAAATACGACCCTTTCACCTTTTAAAGTTCTAATCTTTTTCCATTTAAAATTCAAATCTTTTTCTATTTAAAATTCAAATCTTTTTCTATTTAAAATCTTAAAATAAAATCAGTTTTTAAACCTTTTTAAAATCAGAATTAAACCCTTTTTAAAATCAGATTTTTATCCTTTTAAAATCAGATTTTCAGAATTGAAAATAAAAATAAAATAAGGTAAAGTAAAAAAAAAAAACTTACTGCATCGAAGAAAGGGGGGGCATCGACTTCGCCGGAGCTGGCTTCTAGGGGGGGGCGTCGATGTCGGCGGCAGGAGGAGGAGCAGGGTGGGGGTCTCGATTTCGCGGCGGCTCAGGGGAAAAGGGGGCGCGGGGCTCGGTGTCTCAGGCGAGAGGGGGGGTTAATCGATGCCGCAGGCGAGGGGGAAGAGGGGGGGTCTCTGATGAGGCGCGGTGGTCCTCCGATGGTGGCGGCGGTTTTCGCAGTCGCTTTTCCCCTTTTTTTTTCTTCTCGTTCTGTTGAAATGAATATGAACGGGGGGGGCCAGGCTATAAGGATAGGAGAGAAAGGGAGGTTTTTTTTTCTATTTATTTAATTCTAAAAGTTGACTTTTACTTATGACCTCAAAACGAGGCCCACCGCCTGTCGTCCATAGCGTTTCACCCCCATTCCGAACACAATGGGATATGTAACGTAGGCTGATTCGGCTGTTACAATCAATTTCCGTTAAATTTACATTTAAATCACTATATTGAATTTTAAACGTACATTTCAAATTACCGGGGTCACATACTAACTCTAAAAATTCTTGAAAAATATTTTCTAGCTTCGTATTGACGATACGGTCCTAACAAAACTAGTTTCGTCGAATTCTGAGACCGTTAGAAAAATGGCCAATTTCCAGTCGATTAAAATCAACCGGAACTGGTCAAACGCGTTTTCCTGTGCCACGCTCACATATTGATTCGAAAAATTATGAAATTTGGAATCTAGCACTAATTCGACATCACGGACCCAACAAAACTGGTTTCGTCGAGATTCGAAGTCATTTACAAAATGTCCATTTTTAAGGGCCTGAATTCCATAGCGACTATTCAGAATTTTCAACTGGACATATCTTTTGATTCCCGCTATGAAATTTCGATTTTTCGGATTCGTTGGAAAGATATTATCAATTAGATCCTAATGTTTTTTGTTTCACTAAAATCCGGATTGTTTTGCACCCGGTACATTCAATTGAAGTTTGAAATCGAATTATCGAACTACCGCGCCATTTTCAATTCCTTATATAATTATATATAATTATTTATATTCTAACGACGACGTATATAATATATACGTTCTAATTCCATTCAAAATAAATTTCTCGTCGATATTATTTAAAATAATCTATTTTAAATAATCAAAATTCGCTAAAATTGCCAAAATAAAATTTTTAAACTGGCCCAGATTTTCGGGTTGTTACAATAAGGTTAAGCGATTTACCTTGGCTCTGTGGCGTGACTCGGTAGAGATATGGTTAGTAATACCCTAGATTGAGTTTGAGTGTGTATATATATATATGAGCGCGTATTTGTTATTCAATATTAAAATGATTTTATATTGTGAGGATTTATTGGTTGAGTTGTTTGTGAATTCTGGTCGATCAGTTTGGTCCACTGTATCGATAGGAGTTTCTAAACACTTGAATACGATGAACCGACATGGTATGTTTTGAAAAAAGGGTAAATGGAATAATTTTGCCCAGATTATATTTTGATATAAAGGAATTATTAATATTTGAAATATTGGTATGTTGGATGTGTTGGTTGTTATTATAATCGAGTTAGATTATAAAAGTGAAACGGTTATGTAAATAACTAATTAAGATTCGTATAAGTGTTACGAATGAGTTAAATCTGAAATTAAATCAGAATTGAAATTTAAACCTGAAAATTTGGGGAAGTGTTTGTAAAAGACATGGATTAAATATACGTGAATTTTAAAATCTTGGGAGATTTTAAATTTGTTACAAGCATTGAAATGATGTTTTGAACTGAATTCAAAATGGAAGTATGAGGAATGATTTTGAAAGTGGTATAGAACTCACTTGATCGCTGGAAAATAGAATCCGATGATGACAGCTGCATCACCGGTGTTCATTTTCGAGTTGTTAGTGACAGATTACTGCCAAAGATTTTGTTTTGAAATTGTTTTGCGAAAACAAGTTATACAGAAATTCAAAGGTTTTGAATTGTGATTTATGATTTCAAATTGATTGAAATAAAAAGAAAATCCAGGAATTTAAATTCTAGAATTTAATTGTAACCTGTGGAGTAAGTAAAACTGAAATTGATTAGAGGATAATCTGAAATGGAATTGAGGGATAAGTTAAGAGTTGGAAATGTATCGGAATATGCTGAGTTGGTAGCAAGTGAAAGTGATAAAATGATATGCCCGACAAAAAGGTACACGTTTATATTTCATATGAGTTTACTGATTTATGAACCGATTTGGCAAGCCTCTTGGCTGTTTGTTTTTCTTTTGGGTTGGAGATAGTCCAGAGAGGCGAGTTGTGGTTTTACCGATAGGGCTGTACAAAGGAGGTTATGGCGAAATTTTCCGAAAATTTAAGGTGTTAGAAAATTTTCAGAATTTTTGAAATTTTAGTTCGTCAGAAGGAATTAATATTTTAGTCGATATTAATTGGTTCATAGAAACAGGAGGTAAGAGGTAAACAGATAAATTTTTACCGATAGGGTCGTCCTCTACCTTAGCAATTTCGAGGATGAAATTATTTTAAGGGGGAAAGATTGTAATGACCCGCATTTTTAGCTATCGAATAATTAATTAATTAAATTATTAAATATCGAGTTGGCGATATCGATAACTGGAATTAAATAATAATTATATTTAAGAGGAATTTCTTTTAAAGGATATACTTACCAAATTTTTTAGCCAAAAATATACAAAGTTTTGAAACTAGGGAGAAGGACAAAACTTAGGCAAAAGTGGATTTCACGGGGGCCACTCCCATTTTCACTTTTACCCTACAACTTGTCCTTCTCCCCAATTTTAAAACTTGCCATACTTTTGGCTAAAAATTATGCTAACTTTGTCCTTCTCCCTATTTTCCACTATATTTAATTAATATAAACAATAGAATAATATATATATAGTTAAGAAATAATCGAAAATGGTGAAATTCACAGTATTGTGTGAATTGGATTATTTATAAGATATAATTCAGTTTAGAATTGAATTAGAATAACGAAAATATTATATGAATGAAGTTTGAACGTATAATTCTATTATAAATATAATCGAGCTCGAAATGGCGCTGCAGTTCGCGATTTGGCGATTCGAACTTTTAACGAATATACAGAAGCCGTTTTAAATCGGATTTCTGTGAAACAAGAAACTTTAGGAGCTGGTGAAGTATATTTGTTAGCCCTCTTTTTGGCACTAATCTCATCGGGCCAAAACCAATGCCCAAATGCACAAACCAAATACAAATCACGCTCCAAGAGACCCATTAGGGGCGCTACACCAAGCAATGGTATATCGGTCCAAATCCCACTCAGTCAGATTAACTGCGCACTACCAGAAAAATCGCTCACCAGGGTGATCGAGTTTCTCGCTTCCAGAAAGAACTCGTCGACCGGTTATCTTAGGCCAGTGTGGAAGATTTCTACAGAGCCAGTCCACTTAATATCCCAACTTCCAAGGAGATAAAGGCGGTCAACCATATGCGGACAAAGCTCTGCTTTTGATATACCTTTCCATGGATGCCACGTCGGCCACAACTTTCGAGGATACTATTTATGAGCAGTGGAATCAGTCTTCCAGCCGCAATTCGAGCCAATGGATGGATTCCACATGTCTGGAACTTCTCGAAATGGCCGGACCATTTCGCAACAGCCCAAGCAGCATTTTCCATCTATAAATACCTTCAAGCTTAAAGAGAAGAGGAGAACTCCTCTTGGCCAGACGGCTTTCTTAACACTTCTCATCTCTACTCTCCTCCGGAATCTTAATCTCTCAAAAGGAAGAAAGGAAAATAGTCATCTTTTTTCTTTTCTCCAAACAGAAAAAGCATTGTATTTGTAATAAAAAAAGTGAGAAATAATATATAAAGTGGACGTATGCATTGTCTCTGCCGAACCACTATAAAAATTCTGTGTGCTCCCCGTTCTTTTACTTTTTATTGCGTAATTTATTTGTATTCGTGTGTAGATCACGCGACTGGGGGTTGATCGTCACTAGTGACCAACTTTTGACGTCAACAATAGTTTTCTAGTGGAAGAGAAAAATTGGGATTTCATCGTGTAGATTTTGATTTATGTCCAAATCAAATTTTAGAAAAGTCGCTGTGGAATTCCTCTATAATTTATATCGATTTATTTATATTTAAAAGAGTTTTTGTATATAAATTGAGTATCGATTGATCTGGAAAGTGAATATCAAGTTAGAAATTCATATAGGAATATTCAAAAGTTGTATGGTATTCCACTGTGAATATATACACGATAATATTTATTTATAAATATTTAATTTAATTACTTAAATATATTTATATATTTAAATGGGTTATTTAGAGCTTTAAAAATAGCCATTTTTTCAAACGACCTCAGAATTCGGTGAAACTAATTTTGTTGGATCCGCAATATTAAATTATTGCTAGATTTCATATTCCGTGATTTTTGAAGTCAGTATGTGGCCGTACGGGATTTTAATGTGAAGAATAGTCAGTATTTTGACGGTTAAAAATTCGTTGTGTGAGCACACGAAGTTGGAATTCGACAAGGCTAGTTTCATTGGGACCGTAATGTCAAACTGAAGCTGCATGTCCAGTTTCGTGATTTTTGGGTATCATGTGTGACCACACAAAGTTTTAGAAGTCAAAAACAAAAACAAAATGATATTAAATAAAATATCCTAAATATTAAGTGGACCAAAACAAGGCCACCCATCCTCCTTCTCAGCCGCACAAAAAATCTCGTCCTCCCTATAAGAGCGAACGTTAAGCCGCCACTCAGAAAAGCTTAAAACGTAAAAATCTTTCTTCAAAAAAATCAAAAGAAAATGCTACTAAAATCCGTAAATTATGATATGAGTATTCGAATTCGTGATGAGCTTCTCTACGTTTCTATGTTCAATTCATGAAGTCCAAACTTTTTTTAACCTCTCGAATAAACAGCGTGAGTTTCATACTGTCTAGGGTTCAGGAATTTGTAATATTCAAAGCATCGTTTGTTGATTGAGTGGGAGTTTTGGGGTCTGGAAGAAAATCAGCACCTTGTGTGTGATTTTGAGGGAGTTCGACACATATTTATGTCGCTACAATGTAGCTTGCTACTGACCTTCGAACGCGAGCCCAGGTGGATAGCGAGTTCCTTCTTTTTGGTATGGAGGAGTAGAGTTTTTGAAGGGAGAAGGATTTGTATTTTCAGTTTTTAAGTTAGTGAAGGAATGGCGAGTAGAGAGGCATGGAAATGTTGGAAATGGCCAAGGAAATATATACGGGTTCGGTGGAGTTTCTGAGAGAGGAAGGAGGAGTGGGCTGAGCTGTTAAGGGTTGGGTGGGCCGGAAATAAATGGGTAAAGCCCGTTTAGTAAATTACATTAATTTTATTTTAATTCAATAGTGTATAAACTTGTAAAAGCTATAACTTGTGCATACGTTATCAGAATTCTGAACGGTCAAATCCGTTGGGATCGTAGGGACGGACACTATAAACATGGAACTGACTGGAAGTCCATTGGAGCTCGTTACAATTTATAGAAAAGTAAATTGTCCGTCTGAATCAAATAATGCAAATCGTTATTTAACAGTTAACGCGAAATGTGAGTAAATCTCACTAACTTTGTTCAGTTTATATTTTTATAAAATGTACTTTATTTTTGATAAATATTGATTGATTGCTTTGTATGGACTGTTTAGATGGATTGTTAAATAATTTATTGAAAACACTGTTATGGTTATATATATATATATATACATACATACATATATATATATATATATATCGTTATTAAATATTAATTTTGTCGATCAGAATATTTCTTCTTGAAATGAAAGTGATGTTATCTATATTGTTTAACATCTGTGGATGCAGGGAAACAGGTTGGAGGAATCTGACTGGATTCCTCAACATTAATTTTACTGTTTTTCATATATTTTGATATATGATGTGATATACAATCTGTTATGGATTATGTGTGTTAGAATGATGTTGATCATTGTTATTCGATAATTTTAATATCATAAGAAACCCTGGGATGTAAAAAGAAATATTTCAATGTATATTGAAATAAAGGAATTTGATAAAATCAACCGATTTTATAAAAGGAAATATTTTGAAAATAAAGTATTTATAAAATCATAGGATTTTATAAAGGGGAATATTTATTTAGAAAATAAATAGAATAAAGGAATATTTATTTAGAAAATAAATAGAATAAAGGAATATTTATTTAGAAAATAAATAGAATAAAGGAATATTTATTTAGAAAATAAATAGAGTTAATGAAAAGGAGTTAATCGAATTTAGTATTCCAAGGAGTGAATCGAATTTAGTATTCGAAGGAGTTAGTTGAATGTAGTTATTCGAAACGAGTTAGTCGAACATGGTTAGTCGAGTCGAATTAATCGATTATAATTAATCGAAAGGAGTTAATCGAACATAGTTAATCAAAATGGAGTTAAACAAAAATTAGAAACTGACTAGAGATTAATAAGTTGAATGGTTTTGTAATGACCCGCATTGGCAGAGGTATTATGATTAATTTATTTAATTATATCAATAGTAATATAGTGAATTAAATGGTCATGGAATTAAATAATGGTGAATATTTAATTAAAATAATAATTAAATAATATATTTAATTCTGAAATAATCTGAATTGGCTGAAATGGCGATATGGTGCGAACGGGATCATCTGTGATATTAAATTCAGCTTGCAATTGAATTTGAATAACGAATATATTCAATCGTCGATAGTTGAACGTATAGTTTATAATATAATTATAAACGAGCTTGAAATGGCGCTGTAGTTCGTAAATTGACGATTCGAACTTCAACTGAATGTACAGGATTCGTTTTAAATCGGATTTCTATGAAACAAGAAACGTGTGGAGCTGGTGGAGTATATTTTTCTAGTGGAAGAGAAAAATCGGGATTTCATCGTGTAGATTTTGAGATATGTCCAAATCAAATTTTAAAATAGTCGCTATAGAATCGTTTATCGACCGTAACGGTTTATTCGATATAACTAGATATCGGGTTTGAATTTAGATAAGGTTCTTTTGGGAAATAGTGATAATTTAATTTTTAGAATTTTACTGTAATTTTTAATTAATTAAATAAGCAACTTTTCATTTGAAGTATTTCGCACCATGTAATCAACATTTTGAGGTTTCAAAATATGAGTCAACCTACCGGTATTATTATATTTTTGGGATCATGGCACCGAGCTGATTACAACGGTATGTTTACTTCTGTCGACAACAGTTTGTAAACTAAGGAAATTCTTTATCACGCGATGGTAAACTTTATAACTTAAAACAAAAATTCCCTAAAAACTCTTTTCACCGATCAGAAAAGAGCCACGCACTTCATTTTCAAGCAACCCCTTTTCCTTTGACCTAAAGACAGGAATCGTGGTTTTTAACAAATCCACAAAAGGGATTTCCAACTAAAGTATATAATACCCTAAAGTTCTCTAAACCGAAGTTCTAAATTATCTGCTCAAAAACTCCAAGCCGTTAGTCTTCTTCTCTCTTCAAAAACCGAATCGCAACTTCTAAAATCAATAGGAAATGCAAATAAATTCTTATAAATGCTAATATATATATATCTTTGGGTCCTATTCGTGATTCTCTACAACTGGCAGGATTATTGGAGGGTTCGACATCGAAGTCAGAAGGCCACCGTAGGCTAGGGTTCACGGTTTCGTGGATTGTAGGCATCGATGTAACAATTTGAGTTTGGATTGGATTTCAGGGGATCGAACCGCACCTTGTGTGTTGTTTAGGTGATATTCGGTTTAACTTGGTGTCGGTGGTTGCTGTAGGAGGGTCGGCGTCGGGTTTGTCTGGAGGACGTCGAGTACGATGAAAGTGGGATGGGGGTGTTTAGATTTTGGTGAGGAGTTCAACGGAGAAGATGTTGTGCAATTTCGTGGTATATGGGAAAAGGAATTGGTCACGAAAGGGACGGAAATGGTGATACGGGCGTACTGGAGTCGGAGGATTGTGTTTGGGGAAGGAAGAGTACAAAAGGGGTCTGGGCTTCTAAGAATTTGTATGGGCCGGGTTAAAGAAGTTAAGGCCCAAGTTATATTATAAACTCAAGTTTTATTTTTTGTTTAAATAGTGTTTAAACTTCGAAATGGAATAACTAATTCATACGTTATCGAAACTCAGCGAAACAAGATCCGACAGGATCGTATGGACGGTGGCTACACCATGGAACTGACGGGAAGTGGAGTGGAGCTCGTTTGAATTGATGGCGAAATAAATTGTCTGATTCAAAATCAAACAAATAGTTTATCGTTCTTTAACGATGAACTGCCAATGTGAGTAAATCTCACTAACTTTGAACAGTTTATAATTTCATGTTGTATTGTTAGAACTGTTAGATATTGGCTGATACTGTATGTGGACTGTTTGATTGAACTGCTAGTCAGTTAGTTAAATTTTCTATATTGATTCTGTTTAACAGAATATATCATATAGAACTGAAAGTGTTGTTATCTATATTGTTTAACATTTGTGATGCAGGGAAACAGGTTGGAGGAATCCAACTGGATTCCTCAACATTTATTTTACTGTTTTCATATATTGTGATATATGATGTGTTATATAATCTGTTATGGATTATGGGTGTTAGAATGATGTTGATCATTGTTATTCGATATTTTAAATATCATAAAAGACCCTGGGATGTAAAAAGAATTTATTTCAATGTATATTGAAATAAATGAATTTTATAAAATCACAGGATTTTATAAAAGGAAATATTTATAAAACGAACACGGTTTTATAAAAGGGATATTTATTTAGAAAATAAATAGAAATAGAAAAGGAATATTTATTTAGAAAATAAATAGAAGTTATAAATATGAAATATTTGTAACGGTAAATAGAAGTTATAAATAGGAAATATTTGTAACGGTAAGTAAACGTTAAAAAGGGGAAATAGTTGTAACGGAAAACGTAGTTTATCAAAAGGAGCTAATCGATGTTAGTTAATCGATTAGTGTTAAAGTAAAAGTTAGTTAATCGATGTTAGTTAATCGATTAGTGTTAAAGTAAAAGTTAGTTAATCGATGTTAGTTAATCGATTAGTGTTAAAGAAAAAGTTAGTTAATCGATGTTAGTTAATCGATTAGTGTTAAAGTAAAAGTTAGTTAATCGATGTTAGTTAATCGATTAGTGTTAAAGTAAAAAGGAGTCTTCGAATATAGTTATTCGAAAGGAGTTAAGTGAAATAAGTAAATCAATAGCACTAGTCAAATAGAGTTAATCCAATATTGTTAGTCCAATAAAGTTAATTGATAAGAGTTAATCGAATATAGTTATTCGAATAGAAGCAAAAGAGTTAATCGAATATAGTTAATCGAATTAAAGCAAAAGAGTTAATTGAATATAGTTATTCGAATTAAAGCAAAAGAGTTAATCGAATATAGTTATTCGAATAGAAGCAAATGAGTTAATCGAATATAGTTTATTCAAAGAAAGTAAAAGGAGTCTTCGAATATAGTTATTCGAAAGGAGTTAAGTGAAATGAGTAAATCAATAGCGTTATCCAATAGAGTTAATCCAATAGTGTTAGTCCAATAGAGTTAATTGATAAGGGTTAATCGAATAGAGTTAAGTGAAAAGAGTCAATCGAATATAACTATTCGAACGAGAGTTAAGTAAGGAAGTTAGTAAAGAAATACAAAGTGAACTTTGCTAATTTCAAAGTTAGAAATGTTGTTCAGTTAAGGTCTGAGAGGTAGTTCTACCCCAACTTGATTGGCTTCGTTTTTAACTAAGGAATAGTTAAGGTCGGCAGTAAAGGAAATAGTTTGAGTTGGCATCGCGATGGTTTGTTTAAACATCTTTCTAAGTCCAATGAAGAAGCTTTGGAAATGTTTTCCAAAGAAGAAACCAGAAATGTTTTCTAATAAAGAAACAAAGAAATGGAAATGTTTTCCATTGTTAAATAACGTATATTTTCTAAATTTAGAAAATAAGAAATGTTGAATATAGGGAATCAGGAGATGAAAAATGAATTAAAGAGATAAATGTTGAATGATGTTTGATCGATATAATTTCCATTTGGAAATAATATCGTTGTTTGCACACTTGTTTTTATTCGATAGTTAAATCACAGACTATCGAAGTTTTGACCATTTTAACGTTGTTAATATGGAGAGACCGGTTGGATTATTATCCAAAGAACCACTCTGTATTGGCATAAGCGTTGCGAATCATATATGCCAAAGGAAATTGAAGACGGAGTTATGCAAGGGCTATCCTGTTTACAGAATAGTGCCTTCGGTTCATCCTGTTCCTGGGTGACTTGTATGGACGGATGTCTGACAGAGTATGTCCAGACGATCACGTATATTGATTTCTCCAACTGTACCAAGAGTTGAAGCGGAGAAGGAAACTTCTTTAGCTAACACATAATGTATTGTTGAGGACGTCAATCAGTGATTGGATGGATTTGATGATGTGACATTCAAAGTGAATCTGATGTGATGATAAAGCGTAGCTTCTAGCCTCATCATCCGGTAAATGACAGAAATCGGGCAGGCAGCATGGCTAAGTCGGTCGCACCGAAGTAGGGTGTATAATCACCTGATCTAGAGTTTCATTCATTTCTAAAAATCTATTGTTGATGCTGTCCCATTCGGGAAACGGTTGCTGATCCCAACTGTTGGTGATATACATTCGATACACTCAAGCGAAATGAGTGGTCGGTCATGTGTGGCCGGGTTGCAAGATGTTCTTGTTGAACCCAGTGTATTCCTCTCTAGAGGTACGCGAGCGAAAGGTGATTCCATACCTTGTCATAGTTGGAAATCCATTACCCAATACGTGCTTGCGGTTTTGATTGTATACTATATATGCAGAACGTGAGATGAAAGCGTTTCTGCTAGATGATTATATATATACTATGGTTGATAGACATTATTATAATATCAAAAGGTTTTTGATATAAAGATATTTTGGATTCTCATAAGGGAAAAACCCGTTCCGTTATGCGGCGTGGTCTTATGAGATATCATTTACTTGCTCGAACTGTTTTTAAACTGTTTTACTCATACCAGTCCCATGACTGACCCGGAGTTTACTTTGTTGTTTTCCCTAAACTCTTGGGTGCCTAAATTTGTACGGGCAGTCAAGTAGTCGGGATTTACAGATACATTGAAGAGCTGGAGCAGGAGGCTTCAGGATCATATAGCTATTATTATTCCGCTGTGTTGTAAGTGCTGTACTTTGATAAATGATATGTATATGCAAGTACAAATGTATATTTCAAGTTATGTTATGAAATATATTTATTCGTTCCGCTGTGAGATTCGTGTTACTCTGATGTTGTGTTCTTCTTCTTCTTCTATTCTAAGTTTCTATCTTATCTATTCTCACCCTCTAATTTCTTTCACTAATTACCAGGATTTCTCGATGTTTTGGTTATCGACATCGTGTTTATGTCGATAACCAAAGTCGCTCGAAATCCGGGTCGTTACAGTTGGTATCAGAGCTTAAGTTAAGAATTACTTGGCTCTGTGGCGTGACTCGGTAGAGATAGGGTTACTAATACCCTAGACTGAGATTGAGTGTATATATACGAGTGAACGTACTTGTTATTTGATATAAAAATTTTTGTTTTATATTGTGGAGATTCCTTGGTTGAGTCGTTTATGAGTTCTGGTCGATCAGTTTGATCCACTGTATCGGTAGGAGTTACTAAACACTTGAATACGATGAACCGTCATGGTATGTTTTGAAAGAGGGTAAACGAAATAGTTTACCCAACGTATATTTTGAATATATTGGATATATTGGTTGTTATTATAATCGAGTAAGATTATAAGTAAAATGGTTATGTAAATAACCAATCAGAATTCATATAAGTGAAATACGTGAAATCAGATGAGTTAAATCTGAAATTTAAAACCAGAAATTGAAGTTAAAACTCTGGAGAAATGGGACAAGTGTTTGTAAATGGATTTAGATTAAAAATAAGGAAAATTCAAGATCCTGGGAGATTTTAAATTGTTTTACAAGCAGTGTGAATTATATTTTGAAATGAATTTCAAAGTGGAAATGTTTAGAAATGGTTTTATAGTATTGAACTCACTTCGATCGCTGGAAAATAGATTCTGATGATGACAGCTGCATCATCAGTATTCATTTTCGAGTTGTAAGTGACGAATTACTACCAGAGATACTGTTTTGAAATTGTTTTGGGAAAGACAAGTTGTGATTGAATTTCAAATGGGATTTATAATAAAGAATGAATAAAGAAAGTTTGAAAAGGAATTAGAATAAAGGAAGTTCAAACATAGAATGTAAATAAGAAAATTCAAAGGAAATTTGAATATATGACATTCAATGGAATTGAAATAGAAATTGAATATAGAAATTCAAAGGGAGTTTGAATATATGAAATTCAATGGAAGTGATATAGAATTTGAATATAGAAATTCAAATGGCGTTTGGATATAGAAAATATAAGAGATTTCAAATATAGGATTTGAATATCGAAAGTGAAAATGAAATTTGAATAAAGCAGATTCAAATAGAAGTGAAAATGAAATTTGAATAAAGAAGATTCAAATAGAATTGAATTTGGAATTTGAATATAGGAAATTCAAAGAGAATTGAATTTGGAATTTGAATATAGGAAATTCAAATAGAATCGAAATGGAATTCAATTAGTTGACAAACAAATTAAACTTATATTCGAACATGTTATACTCAAATATAAAGGTGAAATGGGCAAACCAGTAATTTGAAAATCACTTAACGAAATAAGTTAAAACGATTGGATTAAGTTGGAATGAATTAGAAATGTATGGATATACATGAGATAGGCATGGATGAGGATAATGCAAGAGTTATAAATAGATTGCTCGACGAAAGGTATGTATTTAATTTCCATATGAGATTTTATGCGCCGTATCGGCTAGCCGCTTGGCTTTTCTTTTTCTTTTTGATTGGAAAAGGCCTGTGTGGCAATTTGGGGATTTTCCCGATGCTCCCAATACAAAGGAGGTTATGGCGAATTTTTCCGGGAATCTAAGGAGTTAGAATATTTTTAAGATAATTTGATATTTCGAAATCAACGCATTGATATATATGGAAGTCGATAAGGAAACGAACTTAGAAATAGAATAGCAAAATCAAAAAGGAAGACTAAGAATAAAATCTAGTAAAAATGGAAAGAGGAAGTGTGTATGTGTTTAAAAGTTAATAAGTAGTTGTATTGTATTGATTACTCGAGTAAGTAGTCTTATCTGTTTTGACGTTATAAATGTTATTCAGTCAAGGTCTGAGAGGTAGTTATACCCCCAACTTGATTGATTTCATTATTAACAAATAAATAGTAAGGTTTCAGGCTCGAAGATCAATGTTGAAGAAGAGTTAGTTGAATATAGTATTTGGGTTGTCGTAACGATGTTTTACACAACATCCGTTTTAACCCAAATAAGTGTAAGCTTGGAGATAGAATATATAATATTTCCTAAGTACAGAAATAAACGAGATCGGAAAAGAGATAAGTAATTGAAATATTTTCCAATTTTAAATAGCATATATTTTCTAAAGTTTAGAAAATAAAGGAAGGCGATATTCGGAAATGTTTTCCAATTAACATAAAAGGCCAATATGGGTATTGAAAATATTTGGTTAACAAATATTGATAAAGAAATAGAGAAGTGATTTAACTAATGAAATATTAATTAAGGGCTCAGTGACATGTTCAAAAGGAAAATTTGATTTTTGAAAAGAGTAAACTGTTTAAAATTCCCAGGAAGAGACTGTTTGAATTAAGAACAAATTTAAATAGAAGTTTGCGGAAGTAAGCTGAATTTGAATTGAAACAGTTAAGTGAAAACTGAATGGAAATAGAACGATATCAGGAAAAATTTGTTCTTAATAAAATTGGATTGTCGAGATAAGAATTTGAAATGAAAATTGGATTGGGAAGTTAAGAGTTCGAAATCGAGAATGGAACTCGAATTTGAAATAAAATTCGACTTAGGATATAAGCGAATGGTTGTGTTGTGGATAAAAGAAGATTGGGATTTGATTGGGATGACCCTCGTATCCGCTGAATTGATAACAGGTGGAAAGGATATAATGATATGCTGACAAAAGGTACAGGTTTATATTTCATACGGTATGAGATTTCGATGAGCCGAATAGGCAAGCCGCTGGGCTGTTTGATTTTCTTTTGGGATGGAGATGGACCAGAGAGGCGATTGGAAGTTTGACCGATTGACCAGTACAAAGGAGGTGCTGGCAAAAATTTTCGAAGAGTTAAGGCGTTAGAGAATTTTCAGGATTTTTGAAAATTTTCGTTGATAAGAATTAATTAATAATTTAATTGAAATTAAATTGGTTCAGTTGCAACTGAAGATAAGAAGTGAACAAATGTGTTCTAACCAGTCGATAGGGTCGTCCCCTACTTTTTAGCAATTTCGAGGACGAAATTATTTTAAGTGGGGAAGATTGTAATGACCCGCATTGGCAGAGGTATTATGATTAATTTATTTAATTATATCAATAGTAATATAGTGAATTAAATGGTCATGGAATTAAATAATGGTGAATATTTAATTAAAATAATAATTAAATAATATATTTAATTCTGAAATAATCTGAATTGGCTGAAATGGCGATATGGTGCGAACGGGATCATCTGTGATATTAAATTCAGCTTGCAATTGAATTTGAATAACGAATATATTCAATCGTCGATAGTTGAACGTATAGTTTATAATATAATTATAAACGAGCTTGAAATGGCGCTGTAGTTCGTAAATTGACGATTCGAACTTCAACTGAATGTACAGGATTCGTTTTAAATCGGATTTCTATGAAACAAGAAACGTGTGGAGCTGGTGGAGTATATTTTTCTAGTGGAAGAGAAAAATCGGGATTTCATCGTGTAGATTTTGAGATATGTCCAAATCAAATTTTAAAATAGTCGCTATAGAATCGTTTATCGACCGTAACGGTTTATTCGATATAACTAGATATCGGGTTTGAATTTAGATAAGGTTCTTTTGGGAAATAGTGATAATTTAATTTTTAGAATTTTACTGTAATTTTTAATTAATTAAATAAGCAACTTTTCATTTGAAGTATTTCGCACCATGTAATCAACATTTTGAGGTTTCAAAATATGAGTCAACCTACCGGTATTATTATATTTTTGGGATCATGGCACCGAGCTGATTACAACGGTATGTTTACTTCTGTCGACAACAGTTTGTAAACTAAGGAAATTCTTTATCACGCGATGGTAAACTTTATAACTTAAAACAAAAATTCCCTAAAAACTCTTTTCACCGATCAGAAAAGAGCCACGCACTTCATTTTCAAGCAACCCCTTTTCCTTTGACCTAAAGACAGGAATCGTGGTTTTTAACAAATCCACAAAAGGGATTTCCAACTAAAGTATATAATACCCTAAAGTTCTCTAAACCGAAGTTCTAAATTATCTGCTCAAAAACTCCAAGCCGTTAGTCTTCTTCTCTCTTCAAAAACCGAATCGCAACTTCTAAAATCAATAGGAAATGCAAATAAATTCTTATAAATGCTAATATATATATATCTTTGGGTCCTATTCGTGATTCTCTACAACTGGCAGGATTATTGGAGGGTTCGACATCGAAGTCAGAAGGCCACCGTAGGCTAGGGTTCACGGTTTCGTGGATTGTAGGCATCGATGTAACAATTTGAGTTTGGATTGGATTTCAGGGGATCGAACCGCACCTTGTGTGTTGTTTAGGTGATATTCGGTTTAACTTGGTGTCGGTGGTTGCTGTAGGAGGGTCGGCGTCGGGTTTGTCTGGAGGACGTCGAGTACGATGAAAGTGGGATGGGGGTGTTTAGATTTTGGTGAGGAGTTCAACGGAGAAGATGTTGTGCAATTTCGTGGTATATGGGAAAAGGAATTGGTCACGAAAGGGACGGAAATGGTGATACGGGCGTACTGGAGTCGGAGGATTGTGTTTGGGGAAGGAAGAGTACAAAAGGGGTCTGGGCTTCTAAGAATTTGTATGGGCCGGGTTAAAGAAGTTAAGGCCCAAGTTATATTATAAACTCAAGTTTTATTTTTTGTTTAAATAGTGTTTAAACTTCGAAATGGAATAACTAATTCATACGTTATCGAAACTCAGCGAAACAAGATCCGACAGGATCGTATGGACGGTGGCTACACCATGGAACTGACGGGAAGTGGAGTGGAGCTCGTTTGAATTGATGGCGAAATAAATTGTCTGATTCAAAATCAAACAAATAGTTTATCGTTCTTTAACGATGAACTGCCAATGTGAGTAAATCTCACTAACTTTGAACAGTTTATAATTTCATGTTGTATTGTTAGAACTGTTAGATATTGGCTGATACTGTATGTGGACTGTTTGATTGAACTGCTAGTCAGTTAGTTAAATTTTCTATATTGATTCTGTTTAACAGAATATATCATATAGAACTGAAAGTGTTGTTATCTATATTGTTTAACATTTGTGATGCAGGGAAACAGGTTGGAGGAATCCAACTGGATTCCTCAACATTTATTTTACTGTTTTCATATATTGTGATATATGATGTGTTATATAATCTGTTATGGATTATGGGTGTTAGAATGATGTTGATCATTGTTATTCGATATTTTAAATATCATAAAAGACCCTGGGATGTAAAAAGAATTTATTTCAATGTATATTGAAATAAATGAATTTTATAAAATCACAGGATTTTATAAAAGGAAATATTTATAAAACGAACACGGTTTTATAAAAGGGATATTTATTTAGAAAATAAATAGAAATAGAAAAGGAATATTTATTTAGAAAATAAATAGAAGTTATAAATATGAAATATTTGTAACGGTAAATAGAAGTTATAAATAGGAAATATTTGTAACGGTAAGTAAACGTTAAAAAGGGGAAATAGTTGTAACGGAAAACGTAGTTTATCAAAAGGAGCTAATCGATGTTAGTTAATCGATTAGTGTTAAAGTAAAAGTTAGTTAATCGATGTTAGTTAATCGATTAGTGTTAAAGTAAAAGTTAGTTAATCGATGTTAGTTAATCGATTAGTGTTAAAGAAAAAGTTAGTTAATCGATGTTAGTTAATCGATTAGTGTTAAAGTAAAAGTTAGTTAATCGATGTTAGTTAATCGATTAGTGTTAAAGTAAAAAGGAGTCTTCGAATATAGTTATTCGAAAGGAGTTAAGTGAAATAAGTAAATCAATAGCACTAGTCAAATAGAGTTAATCCAATATTGTTAGTCCAATAAAGTTAATTGATAAGAGTTAATCGAATATAGTTATTCGAATAGAAGCAAAAGAGTTAATCGAATATAGTTAATCGAATTAAAGCAAAAGAGTTAATTGAATATAGTTATTCGAATTAAAGCAAAAGAGTTAATCGAATATAGTTATTCGAATAGAAGCAAATGAGTTAATCGAATATAGTTTATTCAAAGAAAGTAAAAGGAGTCTTCGAATATAGTTATTCGAAAGGAGTTAAGTGAAATGAGTAAATCAATAGCGTTATCCAATAGAGTTAATCCAATAGTGTTAGTCCAATAGAGTTAATTGATAAGGGTTAATCGAATAGAGTTAAGTGAAAAGAGTCAATCGAATATAACTATTCGAACGAGAGTTAAGTAAGGAAGTTAGTAAAGAAATACAAAGTGAACTTTGCTAATTTCAAAGTTAGAAATGTTGTTCAGTTAAGGTCTGAGAGGTAGTTCTACCCCAACTTGATTGGCTTCGTTTTTAACTAAGGAATAGTTAAGGTCGGCAGTAAAGGAAATAGTTTGAGTTGGCATCGCGATGGTTTGTTTAAACATCTTTCTAAGTCCAATGAAGAAGCTTTGGAAATGTTTTCCAAAGAAGAAACCAGAAATGTTTTCTAATAAAGAAACAAAGAAATGGAAATGTTTTCCATTGTTAAATAACGTATATTTTCTAAATTTAGAAAATAAGAAATGTTGAATATAGGGAATCAGGAGATGAAAAATGAATTAAAGAGATAAATGTTGAATGATGTTTGATCGATATAATTTCCATTTGGAAATAATATCGTTGTTTGCACACTTGTTTTTATTCGATAGTTAAATCACAGACTATCGAAGTTTTGACCATTTTAACGTTGTTAATATGGAGAGACCGGTTGGATTATTATCCAAAGAACCACTCTGTATTGGCATAAGCGTTGCGAATCATATATGCCAAAGGAAATTGAAGACGGAGTTATGCAAGGGCTATCCTGTTTACAGAATAGTGCCTTCGGTTCATCCTGTTCCTGGGTGACTTGTATGGACGGATGTCTGACAGAGTATGTCCAGACGATCACGTATATTGATTTCTCCAACTGTACCAAGAGTTGAAGCGGAGAAGGAAACTTCTTTAGCTAACACATAATGTATTGTTGAGGACGTCAATCAGTGATTGGATGGATTTGATGATGTGACATTCAAAGTGAATCTGATGTGATGATAAAGCGTAGCTTCTAGCCTCATCATCCGGTAAATGACAGAAATCGGGCAGGCAGCATGGCTAAGTCGGTCGCACCGAAGTAGGGTGTATAATCACCTGATCTAGAGTTTCATTCATTTCTAAAAATCTATTGTTGATGCTGTCCCATTCGGGAAACGGTTGCTGATCCCAACTGTTGGTGATATACATTCGATACACTCAAGCGAAATGAGTGGTCGGTCATGTGTGGCCGGGTTGCAAGATGTTCTTGTTGAACCCAGTGTATTCCTCTCTAGAGGTACGCGAGCGAAAGGTGATTCCATACCTTGTCATAGTTGGAAATCCATTACCCAATACGTGCTTGCGGTTTTGATTGTATACTATATATGCAGAACGTGAGATGAAAGCGTTTCTGCTAGATGATTATATATATACTATGGTTGATAGACATTATTATAATATCAAAAGGTTTTTGATATAAAGATATTTTGGATTCTCATAAGGGAAAAACCCGTTCCGTTATGCGGCGTGGTCTTATGAGATATCATTTACTTGCTCGAACTGTTTTTAAACTGTTTTACTCATACCAGTCCCATGACTGACCCGGAGTTTACTTTGTTGTTTTCCCTAAACTCTTGGGTGCCTAAATTTGTACGGGCAGTCAAGTAGTCGGGATTTACAGATACATTGAAGAGCTGGAGCAGGAGGCTTCAGGATCATATAGCTATTATTATTCCGCTGTGTTGTAAGTGCTGTACTTTGATAAATGATATGTATATGCAAGTACAAATGTATATTTCAAGTTATGTTATGAAATATATTTATTCGTTCCGCTGTGAGATTCGTGTTACTCTGATGTTGTGTTCTTCTTCTTCTTCTATTCTAAGTTTCTATCTTATCTATTCTCACCCTCTAATTTCTTTCACTAATTACCAGGATTTCTCGATGTTTTGGTTATCGACATCGTGTTTATGTCGATAACCAAAGTCGCTCGAAATCCGGGTCGTTACAGGTTTCCTGAGTATCGATCTGATGTTGGTTTTGGCCTTTGGGGTTTATACTTAGGAAGTTGTTCTCTTGTTAGTTTATAGTTAGAGTCTGATAGATGTGGAAGAATAGTGATACGTAATTAGGCCATGGAAATGTTTTCCAGTGTTAATAATGTATAGTTTCTAAACATAAAAATTAGGAGATATATATATATATATATATGTTTGATGATTGGATCGATAATTCCATTTGGAAATAAGATCATTGGGTGTACACAGACATGTTTTCATTTGATAGTTAAATCCCCAACTATCAAAGTTTTGACCATTTTAACGTTGTTAATATGGAGAGACCGGTTGGATTATTACCCAAAGAACCACTCCGTATTGGCAAAAGCGTTGCGAATCAAGTATGCTGAATATATTGAAGACGGAGTAAAGTTCAAGGGCCATTGTATAAATCTTACATAACAATTGCCTAAGATGGATGTACTGAATAGTGCCTTCGGTTTTTCCAGTCCCAGGACAACTTGTATGGAAGAAGGTCTGACAGAGTATATCTAATAGATCGCGTAAGTTGATCTCTTCAAACATATTCACGTTTGGTGGCGGAGGAATTCGTTTCTCTTAGCTGTATAACCGTGTTATTTTTGGATAAATCGATTTGTGATTTGGCGGGTATGACGATGTGACATTCTAAGTGAATGAAGATGTGGCATGTAAAAGATAAGCATAGCTTCTAGCCTCACATCCGGTAAATGACAAAAATCGGGCAGGCTGCATGGCTATGTAGGTCGCACCTATTAGGGTGTATAATCACCTGATCTAGGGTTTCACTTACTTCTAAAAATCTATTGTCGATGGTGTCTCATTCGGGAGATGATTGTCGATCCCAACCGTTGGTGATATACATTCGATACATTCAAGCGAAATGAGTGGTCGGTCATGTGTAGCTGGGTTGCAAGATGTTCTTATTGAACCCAGTGTATTCCTCTCGAGAGGTACACTAGCGAAAGGTGGTTCCATACCTTGTCATAGTTGGAAACCCATTACCCAATAAGTGCTTGTGGTTTTGATTGTATACTATATATGTAGAACGTGAGATGAAAGCGTTTCTGCTAGATGATTATTATATTGTGGTTGATAGAAATTATTATAATATCAAAAGGTTTTTGATATAAAGATAATTTGGATTATCATAAGGGAAAACCCGTTCCATTATACGGCGTGGTCTTATGAGATATCGTTTAATGGATCAAATTGTTTTAAACTGTTTTACTCATACCAGTCCCATGACTGACCAGGAGTTTATTTTGTTTGTTTTCCCTAAACTCTTGGGTGCCCAATTTTATACGGGCAGTCAAGTAGTCAGGATTTTACAGATATACTTGGAGAGCTTGGAGTAGGAGGCTTCAAGATTACATAGCTATAGTTATTTCCATCGTGTTGCATGTGTTGTACTCTGATAATGTTATTGTATACATATACTGATTTTATTTCAAGGATATTTTATCTATTATATGTTGTTCATTCCGCTATGAGATTCGTGATACTTTGATGTGGTATCTTTTTCTTCTTCTATTCTAAGTTTTTATCTTATTTATTATCACCCTCTAATTTCTTTCATTAACTACCGGTATTTTTAGATGTTTGGTTAGTCGTCACTGAGTTTATGTCGATAACCAAAGTCGCTAAAAACCAGGTCGTTACACTTGTGGGGAAGTCTACCCGGAACCGACCGGCATATCCAGCGACCACAAGTGGTGAATCGAATGTGAGGGGTCTAAGTGCATAAACACGTGACGTACTAAGACACGAGGTTAAGCCCGACTTGTGGAAGAAGTCTACCCAGAACCGCCGGGCATATCTAGCATCCACGAGTTGTAGGCTTAATGTAGGAGGTCTAGTACATTATAACCATAAATGAATATGGTAATAAAATTGAATACTTAACCTAGTTGAATCCATAGGGATTTTATATGTTAACTTGAGTAGGGGTTAAGTAAAATTGTATGAAATAGTCGGAGGGTTAAGTATATCTTGGATTGGCGGGTAATATTTATACATATGCCCACAAACTTAACTTGTGGGGTTATGCAATCTTTTACTCTGGTATGGCATAACCTGTGGAAAACCTAGTAGGGATGCAAGCGTAGAGGGAAGCTTGTATCATCTTGTGTGTGGGACTCGTTTCAGTCAATAACCCATATATAGGTGTCAAATGTGTACTCCAAACTAGGTCGGAGTCGGGGCACGCTTACTGGGTTGATTGTAAGAGATCCAAACGAAGGGCTGGTGTGGGCGGCGCGTTCCAACGGGGTCATGTGCGTGCATGGGTTCGGCAGAGGAGGTTTAGACGTCGTGACATCTGTATATATGGTTGTGCACATCCTGAAAATGAAGGGTTGCCTCTTTAGAAAGTGATACTTCCTATTATGGGGCCAACATAAGGTATCTACGGAGTGGGGAGCTAATCGATTTGGGTAGTAATTGGGGTACATCTGGACTCTGGTATGTTTAGGAGCCCATTAGTATCCTTAGGGGTAACTCCAATATGTTGGGATGCCTGTTGATTGTATAGGGTTAAACCTCTCACTAGAAGTACACCTAAGTCTACCATCTTATAGTTGTTGGGATCATCACATTTTGGTTATACTAGTATTGGTGCAGAGAAAAAGAAAGTGCTAGAAGCGCAACATACTCTATCATATTTATCCTGTTTACCTTGTTATACCTGCCTTTTATGATGTTATCTCTCTTATCCAATTTATATGTATGTCATGATCCCTTTACTTATTTATATAATAAAGGTAACTGGACTTGCCATACTTTATGTCTGAACCATTTTGTTTCCTCTTCTTTCTCTTTCGTCCCCCCTCAAGGTTCTCAGGGTAGGAATACTCAAGCTCGATCAGGACTCTGCTTTCATTTTGATTGGAGCTGTTTTAGATGTACGACTTGATTTCATATCTCTCTACTATGGCTATGTTTTGGGGATTATGCTACTTTTATATTGTACTCTGATGTTTTAAGTACCAGATAGTCATTTTAATGATGTACTGGATTTTATGAATTTCAAACATATGATGTAACCATGTTTTGAACTACGATGTTTTCTGCTTTATAAAATTTGAAATTCCGCTGCTATTTTATATCTGTCTTCTAATGTTTCTATTTCTGTTTACCTATAATGCTTCACGAAACTTAATGCATTCTCTTAATGAGTGACACTAATGGATGTAGGGTGTCACACTTGGTATCAGAGCTGAAGGTTTCCAAATCGGATAAAAGATTTTGAAAATTGTTTTCAAAAAGATTTTAAAAGAAATCATTTTCAAAAGAAAAGACTGTTTTGAAAAACATATTCCCCAAAGCCATATGTAATACCTTTTGATTCTCTGTCTGAGTCCCTTTTCTTTTCTTTTCAGCATATTTGGGGAACCTAGTATTCCTGATGGCGTTACGATACCAGGCTAGTTCCGTAGGTATTTAGAGTCCACGGTGCCTGTCGATGGTCCAACAAATGTTCCTCCCCCAGCTGCACCCATTGTTCCTCATCCTCCTCCTCCGCGAGCAGATAATTTCCCTAAGATCTGCAAAGATTTCTGTGCTATGGGTGGAAAGCCATTCCGAGGAACCGAAACTTTTGGAGAGGCAAGGAATTGGATCAAAGAGACGTAGGACTTCTCTAGAATTTTTGAAGTCGATGATCATTGGAAGATTCAGTTAGCCGCTTGGCTACTGAAAGATGAGGCTTCATTCTGGTGGGAAGTGACGCAAGTAGGGTGTCCAATAAAGACTTAAGATGATTTTCGGTAGAGGTTTGAAATGAAGTTTCTTTCTCAAGCTGAGAAAAAATTGCAAATGGATAGTTTTCTAGCGCTCAAGCAAGGAGGCATGACTGCCAAAGAGTATGTTAACAAACTTAATCAGCTGGCGAGGTTTTGGTTAGAGCTAATGGATACTTCGCACAAGAAAGCTTTGCGGTTTGCTAGATGATTGAATGAACCCCTCAATAGGTTAGCAATGTCTCATATTCCGATGGGAGCAACTTTTGAGAGGCTCGTTGATATGGCATTGATGCATGAGGAAGACAAGGGCGACAAGAAAGAAATTAAGGTGGAGGAAACACAAAATAAGAAAGTGTGGCCAAAGAAAGCACAACAACAACAACAACAAAAGAAGGGAGGAAAGAACGACAAGGCTAAGGATAAGAGGAAGTGCCATAATTACGGACGTGAGGGTCACTTGGTAAAGGACTACAAAAGAAGGAAGAATGCTTGCTTCAGTTGTGGAGACATCAGACACTTTCCTAAGGAGTGCCTGAAGAAGCAAGGACAAAGTCATAAGGTAGGAGCTTCTAGAGGGCAGGTGCATGCTCTCGTGACCAGTCCTCCAGATCAAGGTAGGAAAGTTTCCATTAAAAGTTTGATTTCTCTTTCTAATCATACAATTAGAACTCTTTTTATTCCGGCGCTTCACATTTTTTTATATCTGATTATACGGTTGAGTCTATGCACCTTAGTACTAGTATGGTAGTGGATCTGGTTGTTGTCTTAAACTCCATTGGTGGTACGGCTCATTTATCTATGATTTGTCGAGGTTTGATAATATCAATTTTAGGCGTCGAATTTGAATGTGACGCATATGTGCTTGGTTTCATGGGTTATGGATTGATTCTAGGGATGATTGGCTTACCATGTATGGTGCCATTCTGGATTGTGAGAGGAGAGTCATTAGACTTTTGACTTGCCATGGGAGGACCCTTGATATTTCTTGTGACCCAAAGGGGTCTTTCATGCTTAGCTTCCTAAAGTCACATGATGCATCTATCGATGATCTGTGATCTATGCCAATAGTCCGTGAGTATCCTGATATTTTTTATGAGGTTCGGGGCTTACCTCCGAGGTGCGAGATCAATTTTCGTATATACTTGGTGGACAATGCAAAGCCAGTTGCATTGCCTGTGCACCATATGGCTCCAAGGGAAAGGAGGGAGTTTAGCAAGCAAGTAGGGGAACTACTTGAGAAATGGTTTATTAGGCGATGCATATCTAAATGGGATGCTCTGGTGGTATTCGCAACTAAGGCGGATAGTTCGCTTCTCTTATGTTTAGACTATAGAGAGTTGAATAAACTCACCAAGAAGAACAGGCACCCACTCCCAAGGATAGATGATATGTTTGACTAACTTGTTGGTGCATCAGCTTTCTCTCAGTTAGACTTGGCCATGGGGTTTTATCAGTTGAGGGTGACCAAGGATAGTATAGACAAGACCGCTTTTAGGACTCCAGATTGTTTCTTTGAATGGCTCGTGATGCCTTTTGGGTTGACGAATGCACCCGCCTATTTTGTTGATCTGATGAGTAGAGTATTTCGAGAGTTCCTAAATAAAAATTTTATGATCTTTGTTAACGATATCTTGATTTTCTCGAAGAATGAGGAAGAGCATGCCTTACATATAAGGGAGGTTTTGGAAACTCTGTGTGCACATCAGCTTAAGGCGAAATTCTTCTAATGCCATTTTTGGAGAAAAGACGTGAGATTTCTAGGGCATGTGGTCTCTAAAGATGGGATAGCAGTAGATCCCGCAAAGGTAGTTGCAGTTCAAGATTGGCAAATCCCAAAGAATGCAATGGAGGTGAGAAGTTTTCTTGGATTGGCAGGCTATTATTGGAAGTTCATTAAGGACTTCGTGAAGATATCATCCCCAGTCACTAACCTGACGAAGAAAAATCTGACATTTTCATGGTATATAGATTACGGTGTTGCTTTCCAATGATTGAAGAAGGCTATGACAATAGCCCCGGTCTTGACCTTTCCCGATGGGAGCAAGGTGTTTATCGTATACACTGATGCATGTGGTACAGAGCTCAGTGCGGTTCTTATGTAAGAGGGAAGTGTCGTATGTTATGGGGGTAGACAACTAGGAGTTCATGAGAAGAACTACCCTACCCATGATTTAGAGTTAGCTGCCATAGTATTCGCGCTTAAGACTTGGTGACATTATATGCTTGGAGAGAAGTTAAGGCAACAAAGGTGGATGGAGTTTCTAGCATCTTATTAATTCGAGATTGCTTATACCCCTAGCAAGGGTAATGTGGTGGCAGATGCATTGAATAGGCAGAGGATGGCCTTAAGTCCTCTTTTGTGGAGAGGAAAAGCTTGGAGTTCGTAACGACTTTTGATTTTTGACCCTCCACTGAGTTTTTGCCTGGCTTGTTTGCATCACTAGAGGCGCGACCTACTCTTATGGATCAGATAGGAGCTTCGCAGCGAGTGGATCCATTGATTTTAGACATCTTGGATAGGCTCAGTAAAGGGGAGACTTCTAGTCACCTTATTAGATATTCCACAGATAATAGAGGATGGTTGCGACGAGATGGAAGGCTTCCCCAAGTAGGGAGTTTGTTGAAGACAGTCCTTGAGGAAGCCCATCATTCTAAGATGACTATTCATCCAGGTGGTGATAAGATGTACTGAGATATGAGGAGGGTTTACTTTTGGGATGGGATGAAGAAAGATGTGGCGGAGTTTGTTTCTCAATGTTTGATTTGCCAGCAAGTCAAAGCTGAGAAAAAGAAGCCTGGTGGTTTACTTCATCCTTTGGAGGTCCTATAATGGAAGTGGGAGAGCGTCTCAATGGATTTCATAGATGGTTTTCCTAGATCGAAGAAAGGTAACACCAATATTTGGGTTGTAGTAGATAGGCTTACTAAGAGCGCTCATTTCATTCCGGTTAAGAGTAAGAGGACGGCAACATGTTTGGCAGCAATTTACGTTTGTGAGATAGTCTGTCTTCATGGAGTACCTTCTAGTATCATAAGTGATCGTGACCCCATTTTCACCAGTGAATTTTGTAGGAGCTTGCAAGAAGCATTGGGTACACAGTTGTGTTTGAGCACAGCTTATCACCCTCAGACCGATGAATGGACGGAAAGGGTGAACAGAGTTCTTGAGGATCTTTTAAGACTGTGTATCCTAGACTTTGGAGGGACTTGGGAAGAGCATCTTCCTCTAATGGAGTTCGCCTACAACAACAGTTACCAAGCTAGTATTTGCATGGCACCCTTCGAAGCATTGTAAAGATGACCCGGTAGATCACCGACTTGTTGGTTGGAGTCTACAGAAAGACTTCTACTTGGACTAGATATGGTTAGAGAAACTTCCAAAAAGGTTGATCCTATTAGACAGCAAATGAAGATAGCCTAGGATAGGAAGAAGTCCTACACATGCAAGAGAAGGACTGACATTGAATTTGAGGTGGGAGGCATGGTTTTCATTAAGGTATCAACATTAAGAATGTGGTTCGCTTTGATCTGTAGGGAAATTGGCACCAATATTTGTATGGCCATTTTCCATAACATAAAGGATTGGCCAAATGGCCTATGGAGTGAAGCTACCAGAAAGACTATCCGGTGTTCATGATGTTTTCCACGTTTCTCATTTGCAGAAGTTCTTGCATGATATCGTAGAAGTAGTTGATTCGAGTATATTGGAGGAAGTAGAGGTGGAATGGGAGGCGACAGTTAGACGAGTTCCTACCCATATTCTTGGATCAGAAGTTAAGAAGCTACACAGCAGAGAAGTCAAGTTGATGAAAGTTCAATGGGGAGACAGCCAAGAGGATGCAACTTGGGAGACCGAAGACAAGATTCACGCTTCGTACCCTTTTCTTTACAGGGTTATGTTCTTAACTTCCTTTCCAAAGATTTTATTCATGTTTGTTTCTATCATTTAAGTATATCCTATCGATCGAATCTTCGACCTTTAGGTAGGAATCCCGTGAATGTAAACATGTGTTTGAGACATGTTATGTTTGATGGATACAAGTGGATTCAAGTGTTTGCTAGTGGTTGCTCGTGGATGCATATACACATACATTAGGCACTAGGCCGGCTCAATCACTCTCATATTGCATATGGATGTATGTGCATTTTTTTTTCTTTTTATGGATGGAAAAGGATGTATCATCATATGAATGTTGCATTTGGACAAATGTACACATATAGAAATTACATGTTATAATAGGATTATTTGCATACATGATGGATTCATGGAACTAACATACATTACATTAAGGAGGTCGACAAAATCAGCAGATCTCCTGATCTTTGGCATTAGTATAAGGACATATACACACACCTTTGCATATGTTCATATAGGCTTTAGCAATCTTTTAAGGACAATGGATTCCCATGATTAGTGGATGAGTAGATTGGTGATGGATGTTAGGATATACATTCTTCTTAACTTGGAGATTTTGGGGACGACATTGTTTTGAGTAGAGGAGAATGTAACACCCTGTAATTTTAACAACACTAAAGATGATAAATTAAAAATACTTAATTAAATATTCAGAATTAAGTGAAATGGACTGCGTCATTGCGTTCGTCTCGGAATTCTGGTCAAAGTAGATACCTGGTTTGCGTAAAATGGACAACGTATGAAGAAGTTATTAAGGTTTGAAGTTTTTATACGCATAAGAAGAATATATATGAATAAAATAAGCCCAGAATTCAAAATAGTTCAAAATTCAGGCAAAAAAGGGGAATGGGAAAATTCCCACCCAGGGGTGTCGACCCCTGGATCGACATACCAAGGGGGGTCGACCTCCTCACGGCAGATCTAGGAAGAATTCTGGCTGAATGTGGACTCATTTCTTGACTTGGTTCATTGGCTTTAGGCAATAAATAAGACCCCATTTCTCTTGTTTCTCCACACCTAAAACAATATAGAACTAGATGCTACCTCTTCCCAGATTAAATCAATTCTTTTCTTCTTCAATAATCAACTAGAGTTATTCAACTTTAGAGATCTGTGAATCAACATCTACAATTGCTCTTCTATTTTTTAAATCTAATCACAGTGAGTCTATGTTAATTTTAGATATAAATACTTAAAAGTTAATCCTGACGTGACTATAACTTGGATATAAGCCTGTGACTATTTGAATCACATCAGATCTGCTATAACCTGTGTATATAAGTTATTCTGACATGACTATGTACGAGATCTAAGCCTATACCTATTTGTCATGTCAGATCTGCCATTGTTAGTTGACCTAATTCATTTCTTAGATCTCATCATGCCTGTTTATAATGTTCTTATTATGTTAGAATCAGTTCTACTATCACATGTTCATTAGATCTGTTTCTATATGCATGTCTTATCATTATGCTGAACTTTGTCACTGTATGTTAATTAGTTGCTATGCCTATTTCTGCCAGTATATGTCAATCTGTTATTATGATCATTTCTGTCCTCTTCCCTTCTTATTTTCCTTTTTATTTTTATATAGCCAGGCTACCTTCAAGCCTAGCAATGCCGCTAAAATATGCGAACACGTAAAATTGGGAACGAGGCAAAAAGGTTAAAACTTGGGCATAACTTGTATTGTGAAATTTGGGCATAAATTGAATGTAATGCATGAATGTGGATTTGGGGGTTAAACCGCAATTATGATTAAAAACCTTAATTTGTTGGCATATGGTTCATTATGAACATGACTTGGGAAAAGGGCATGAAAACCTATAATGATATAGGAATAATTGGTTAATAATTGAAATGCCTAGAATTACAGTAATTGTAAACTGTAACCACGCTTAGCCATGAGGTTATATGTGACGGCCTGGAATTTCGCTCGGTCCGAACCAGTCGCTAAACCGACCCAGACCGCTCGAAACGCCCTATCGTTTGAGAACACGACAAATCAGAACGCATACAGAAGAACATTTCATTGCTTATTACAACAATGCATCAGATTACAAGAATATACAGAGTATAAATGAATATTACACAGAAATATCAGAGATTTAAATTACATTTAAATACATAGCAGCGGAAAATAATACAATACACAACTAGAAGTAGATATACGGATACAAAGCTTTCCGGATATCGTTCCAGCTGTAAACCAGGATCCTGTGAATATAAATCTGCAAAACCAAAACTACTAGCTGCCCGTGTCAAAATAAGGGCACCCAAAGTTTAGGTTAAAACAATAAACTCTAGGTCAGTCATGTGACTGGTGTGAGAACTAAAAAAGTTATTAATCTTTATTTTAAAGTTAGGTAAATCAAGGGACCACGCCGTATAACACGGAACGGGTTTCCTCCCAAGAATACCAGTGCATAAAACAAACAGCGCAATGCTAAATAAAGGAAAATGAAGCTGTTATAATACCCAGGTCCCATCACACAATGCAACGCAGCCGAGGATAGGGTTTTCCCTTATAACAGCCAAAGAATGCTTGATACGTTTAAAACAAATCATTTGATACTATTATAAGTGCATAGTGTATAAAACACTTCAAATCATAAGTATCAATCATAGGCGGCATGAATGGCCCATAACACTATGTCGCCATATATAAGTTTACAATCAAAACCGCAAATGTCGTATTGGAAGTTGGGTTATCATTTATGGTATGAACCGAGGCTAGGGGCAAGATCCTCAACCGATTCGAGACAATCTAGCCCATGTCTCAGGCAAGCGCGCAGGCAAGCCTTGGATCGTCAGGGCCGGTCCACCGATGTGGATTATTATGCCTGAACACTACGTTCCTCCGCCCTTTGGGGCGTAAGCCTGGCCCGTCAGCCGACCAGAAGCATCGGCCGAAGCCGATATCACGAGGCGCCTCGCTTTTCAGCAAGTAATAATAAGTAACATCCACATGAGTCAAACTCGTCAGCCAGTTCAAGCACTGATGCCACTCCTAACTAGAAAGAAACGCATGCCCTCCCTGAGGTCCGTCTCCCGTTTTTAGTTCATACCGGGTGTGATACTCGCGAATCAACGTTACACAAAGCTACGCCACAAAGGCCGTGCTTCGATCATCAACCACAAGACTTTGCTTTTCAACAGAAGCCTTGATCATTTGCCACTTAGGCATGCCACACAGGCAATTCACTCCATGCGATTGATATCCATCAATATATAACCCCTGAGCTCGTACGTCTCAGAGAAGGGCGTTAAGCAAGAGAATAAATTCTCCGCCGCCAAACAGATATATATTTAATAGAGATCAATCACACGGACTAAAATCCAATGTCAGACACACCGTCCATTTACAAGTCCGTTCTGGGTCTGAACGAAACCGGAGGCACTTTCCTCGCATATCCATCCATCTCCAAGTACGTCTGGACGATCACCAACTGTTTCCATCTTCTTGGGTGTACAGCCCAATCAAGATCATCAGTAATCACCCAAACAACGTGAAGACTTCCGGTCTTCGACCACCGTCTTCATCTTCGACTTGTCGTCGTATCAGTTATTCAGAATGGGATAAACCCGGTCTTTCCGAATAACTCGCGTATATTTTAAATAAGTGTTACACAAACACAACATACGCCTCATTCCAATTCATTAGTCACTAACCGTAAATTAATCAAGAGAACAATTCCCCAAATATTAACCCCGAAGGCCGAAACCAACATCAGATCAATATCTAGAAAACCATTCTGTTTGGCTAACCGACAGTCAGTTTCTAAATTTCACATTCATAGGGAAAGGTTCCCATTAATTTTATCCAAGATAAATTCCTGAATTTATTCTCTAATCTTCCTTTGAATTTCGATTCAACTAGTCGGAATTAGCGAACCTTACCGTAGTAATCATTGGTTTTAATTTCCCAATCCCAACCTATTCATCCCATGAAGTAAAACTGGTAATACTTCATATCTAACACCACGGTGTTATTGGTAAATTCAATTACCATTTCACGTTCAAATCTAATTAAAGATTTAACTATCGCCTGGAGCAAAACTGGTGGTACTCCATTTTCGATCTTTTCAATCTAATTAAAGATTCATTAAAACTTCACTTAGTTTTAATCTTTAATTGGGTTAAAGAATCAGTGTCATTTAAAAACACAGTTCACGATAAACCCAAAATCACATTCATTAATTATCGGGTTAAAGAACGAGTGTTGTTTAAAACATTGTTCACGATAAACCCAAAAATCAATATCAATTCAATCCCAATTAAATATTATTTAATTGGTACACTTCATTAAATCTAAATAAAAAGATTTAATCTTTTCTCAACTGGGTTCAAAAACAGTGTTAGTGAGACACCATTCACGACAAACCCAAATCACATTTGGTATTCAATATAAGGCTCTGAATAGAAAATATATCGGCTTATATTCAATATCAAATTCTACGATTAACAAATGTCGTATTGGAAATAACGATATAAATATATATCTTTCAAATTTCCATAACAACATCCGTATAATCACGAATTCCAACATCGAAATATTCCGAAGACAATTTCGATTCAATTCCACTCCAATGCAATCATTGGAAATTCTGGTTATTTTTAAAACCCTTTCGAATTCAATTTATTTATTTAAAAATAAATAGAATTATAATTCTAGTTCAAAACTAGTTTACTTCGATAAAAATCTATTTTTATCTTTTCAAATATGGAGTTTTTCATCCCAATTTTCCCCAAATCATTTCTTATGATTTTACACAAATTATTACTATTTTTAATAATTTTATCAAGGCCCGTACAGTCGATTTCCATCAACGGCCATCGAACTGCACTTACAGCGACCTTTTTCAAATTTGATTTGGACATAATTCCAAATCCAACCGCTAGATTTCAAATTTCTAATATTCGTTAGAAAGCTCTTTTCGATACGAACCCACCGGTTCCGGTTTCAGGAGAATCCGACGGTCGGATCTCCCGTATTGTCCGTTTGAAATAAATGGTCGAAATTTACGAACTGCCGCGGCGCGGCGCGTTCTATTCAGGCCATTATATTATATATATAATATATATTTCGTCGATTTCTATTTAAAACGAATTATATAAATAGTTTTAAAATTCGTTTCAAAAGCAATTTCAACTTCCCTTTCAATTCAAATCAAAATTGAATTCTTCTTTATAAATTCGTTTTAAAAATTCATTTCTATCCAATTCAAATTTCAATTCAATTTGAATTCATTTCAATTCGTTTTCAATTCAATTCATTTCGAAATCGTTATATATTCAATTCATTTCGAAATCGTTATATATTCAATTCATTTCGAAATCGTTATATATTCAATTCATTTCGAAATCGTTATATATTCAATTCATTTCGAAATCGTTTTATATTCAATTCATTTCGAAATGAATAGAATCGATATAAATCGTTTACGTCAAAATGGCGTCAATCTAATCAAAACGGCTTCATAAATTTCTATTTTCAAATATTCTATTTCAAATATTTCTTTTTCAAAATAGTTGTTATTATCAAAATATTTCGTTCAACACATGACCAATCTCAAAGGATGAGTACTGTCAACACATGAACCTTTATTTTATATTGATAAAGATGTAAATTTTATTACTAAAATATTTCGTTCAACACATGACCAATCTCAATGGATGAGTACTGTCAACACATGAACTTTTATTTTATATTGATCTTTATTTTCTAAATTGGAATGAGGCCCAATCAATTACCATATAAAGTTAATTATATGGATTTTCATACAACACATGTATATAATAGCATTGAAAAATAATCAACCATCAACCAAAGTGCACTACACTGTATAAGCATCAAATATAGATATCTAACGCTTATAACAGCCTGTCAATCAATCGATCGACATATTTAATCAATCAGGATGAGTGAACTGCATATTTCATCCTAACACCCGTGTAGGGTTTCAAACAAATATTTTATTTGTGCAGTTGGCCCATGTGTAAAATTTATCGACCCAATCAATGTCAGTCAAATCAGTGTACATAAACAAACCGTCTGGTTTGTAAATGAATATTTTATTTATTCATATTCACGTTAAAAATTATATTTTTAACGATAAAACATTTTATTTCAACATATGAATTTCTATTCAGTTCATTCTTTAAATAAAATGATATTTTATTTTTCTAACTTATTTTAGAAAATTTCAACGGCATAACGGCACGATACTAGAAACGGGACGAGGCCTAGCCTTATCCCCGGTCTAGTGAAGGCCCACGCCATTCACACATCAATCAAATCAATTCATTTCACCACACAATTCAATTTCAATCAAATAATCTAACTATTTTTTTGCAATCAAACAAACAAGTCCATGGTCTGTGGACGATTGTGTCGGGTGCTACTAAGCACCGTCCGCATCCTAGTATATATATATATATAATTAGAAAATGAAATTGAAAGGTGAGAAATTCTCACCTTTGGTTTCCACACCACCAGTTTTATTTTTGAATTTCTGAACGATCTGAATTCTGTTCGCTTCCATTCGATTCCATCGCAATCTGTTTTCAAGCGGTTTATATTAAAAATCACATTCTTAATACAGTGCTATTTATTTAAAAATCACATTTTAAAATCATCGCGATTTCATTTATTTATTTATTTTTTTGAAAATCATAGACGTTTATATTCTGAAAAACAAGTGAAAATTTTATTTTACAAGAAGAATGCTAATTTTATATTTTACAAAAAGAATGCTCTTTATATATATATTTTTTAAAAAAACAAATCTCAATTTTATAGCAAAACCATTTATTTAAAAATCAAATTTTTATAGATTCAATTTCATATTAAAGACCAGATTTTTAACATTGTTAAAAAAAAACAAAAATCAAATTAAAAGTCAATGCGATTAATTTCTAAACACTGTATAAATTAAGTATTATAATTAGTTAAAAATTAACCTTCTTTCAGTTTCCCTGTCCCGTTCTTCATCCTTGGGATAAGGCTGCTCCTCCTTCCAACCCAACCACCGAACTAGGGTCTCCCCTTTGCCGCTGCCACGGTGGTCAGAACCACCCTCGATGATGCTCCCTCCGACGGCCTCGAGCTCGCGAACCCTCACACCCAAAACGAGGAAGTGCGACAGCCCCCCTAGCTCCCAAACCTCGTTTGGACGGCTGAGCTTCAAAGCCGGAAATCGAGGACCCCAGGTCACGAAATTCGAGTAAACCCCCATCATCTTGAAGATCTCACATCCCTCAATATTTTCGTGTTGAAGTTTTTGTGAATTGATTCATGAATTTCATGAAAAATCGCCGTGTTCTTGGGAGCTTTTTTTTCTTCTTTTTCCCTGCTTCGATTACGGTTTTGAAATGGGGGGGGGGGGGGGCGGTTTGACTGAGGTATGGGGAGAAAGTTATTTTTTTCTTTTTTTTTATTTAATTATTCTATTATATTCTCAAATAGTAACTTTTTCTATCGACTTCAGAATCGAACCCACCGCCTGTCGCCCATAGCGTTTTACCCCCATTCCGAACACAATGGGATATGTATCGTGAGCTGATTCAATCGTTTCGATTAGTTTCTGTTGAATTTACATTTAAATCACTATATTGAATTTTAAACGTACATTTCAAATTACCGGGGTCGCATACGAACTTTAAAAATTCCCGAAAAATATTTTCTAGCTTCGTATTGACGATACGGTCCTAACAAAACTAGTTTCGTCGAATTCTGAGACCGTTAGAGAAATGACCAATTTTCAGTCGATTAAAATCAATTGAAATGGTCAAAACACGTTTTCCTTTGCCACGCTCACATATTGATTCGAAAAATTATGAAATTTGAAACCTAGCAATAATTCGACATCACGGACCCAACAAAAGTGGTTTCATCGAAATCCGAGGTCGTTTGCAAAATGTCCATTTTTAAGGGCCTGAATTCCATAGCGACTATTCAGAATTTTCAACTGGACATATCTTTTGATTCTCGCTATGAAATTTTGATTTTTCGGATTCGTTGGAAAGATGTTATCAATTAGATCCTAATGTTTTTGGTTTCACTAAAATCCGGATTGTTTTGCACCCGGTACATTCAATTGAAGTTTGAAATCGAATTATCGAACTACCGCGCCATTTTCAATTCTATTTATAATTATATATAAATATTTATATTCTAACGACGACGTATATAAATATATACGTCGAATTCTATTCAAAATAAATTTCTCGTCGATATTATTTAAAATAATCTATTTTAAATATTCAAAATTCGCTAAAATTGCCAAAATAAAAATTTCAAACTGGCTCAGATTTTGCGGGTTATTACAATCTCCCCCACTTAAAACTTTTCGTCCCCGAAAAGGAACAAAGTCAAAAGTGGTTTGATTAATCAGCTCTACATTCGATCTGGCTTCCATTCTCCAACTTTTCAGTTTCTGAGAATTTTCAAAATTTCAAAAATTTGGCTAACACCCTAAATTTTCGAAAAATTTCGCCATAACCTCCCCTGCACCGGGAGCATCGGGGAATTTCAAATAGCTTCCCCGGTCCTTCTAATCTCAAAAAGAAAAAGAAAAAGAAAAAGCCAAGCGGCTAGCCAATAGGCTCATAAAATCATCATCACCCAAACAAAACAGTAAATTATGTAGTAAACATGTACCTATTTGTCGGGCAAACAAATTTTATTCTCTGCTCTAGCCTCCTTGCTATGACCTGTTCAAAAGATATACATGTATGCAAGCAAATGCGACCAATTTTCAATATGATTCAATATTTGGTTCAATTAGGCATAATGGTTCAAAATTAGCAAACAATTAAACAAACAACACAAACATCAATCAATTAGTGGATTAGAGTTTCAAATTCATAATTTTGATACATATATACACAGAAAATCATGTTTTTGATGCCAATTCACAACAATGTGTACTAACTATATAAGTTTTGGTTCTCACACCAGTCTAATGGAAATATATAGATATCACACCTTCGTCACTCGAAAATAAATACTGGTGATGGTATACTTCATCATCAGGACCATGTCCGGGTGACTAGAGTGTGACTCTATATCTATCTAATATATTAAAACTTCGAATATACGTTCATGACGCGTATATGCAAAACCTTTATATACTAGATTGTCCACATTCAAAATAAATAAATATTCAAATACGTATAAAATGGTTTAAATTTTCAAAACAAAATTTGTTTTCCTTTGAAAAATATACTCTTCACACTCGTTCTAGGATACTACTGATCCTATCTCTAACGAGTCATTCTAATTGGATATTACTAATCCAATATCTGATGAATTCTTTCATATGGTTCTAATGTGTCTTGTTCTCGAGCTCTGTAAACCAAAGCTCTGATACCAAATGTGACGGCCTGGAATTTCGCTCGGTCCGAACCAGTCGCTAAACCGACCCAGACCGCTCGAAACGCCCTATCGTTTGAGAACACGACAAATCAGAACGCATACAGAAGAACATTTCATTGCTTATTACAACAATGCATCAGATTACAAGAATATACAGAGTATAAATGAATATTACACAGAAATATCAGAGATTTAAATTACATTTAAATACATAGCAGCGGAAAATAATACAATACACAACTAGAAGTAGATATACGGATACAAAGCTTTCCGGATATCGTTCCAGCTGTAAACCAGGATCCTGTGAATATAAATCTGCAAAACCAAAACTACTAGCTGCCCGTGTCAAAATAAGGGCACCCAGAGTTTTGGTTAAAACAATAAACTCTAGGTCAGTCATGTGACTGGTGTGAGAACTAAAACAGTTATTAATCTTTATTTTAAAGTTAGGTAAATCAAGGGACCACGCCGTATAACACGGAACGGGTTTCCTCCCAAGAATACCAGTGCATAAAACAAACCGCGCAATGCTAAATAAAGGAAAATGAAGCTGTTATAAGACCCAGGTCCCATCACACAATGCAACGCAGCCGAGGATAGGGTTTTCCCTTATAACAGCCAAAGAATGCTTGATACGTTTAAAACAAATCATTTGATACTATTATAAGTGCATAGTGTATAAAACACTTCAAATCATAAGTATCAATCATAGGCGGCATGAATGGCCCATAACACTATGTCGCCATATATAAGTTTACAATCAAAACCGCAAATGTCGTATTGGAAGTTGGGTTATCATTTATGGTATGAACCGAGGCTAGGGGCAAGATCCTCAACCGATTCGAGACAATCTAGCCCATGTCTCAGGCAAGCGCGCAGGCAAGCCTTGGATCGTCAGGGCCGGTCCACCGATGTGGATTATTATGCCTGAACACTACGTTCCTCCGCCCTTTGGGGCGTAAGCCTGGCCCGTCAGCCGACCAGAAGCATCGGCCGAAGCCGATATCACGAGGCGCCTCGCTTTTCAGCAAGTAATAATAAGTAACATCCACATGAGTCAAACTCGTCAGCCAGTTCAAGCACTGACGCCACTCCTAACTAGAAAGAAACGCATGCCCTCCCTGAGGTCCGTCTCCCGTTTTTAGTTCATACCGGGTGTGATACTCGCGAATCAACGTTACACAAAGCTACGCCACAAAGGCCGTGCTTCGATCATCAACCACAAGACTTTGCTTTTCAACAGAAGCCTTGATCATTTGCCACTTAGGCATGCCACACAGGCAATTCACTCCATGCGATTGATATCCATCAATATATAACCCCTGAGCTCGTACGTCTCAGAGAAGGGCGTTAAGCAAGAGAATAAATTCTCCGCCGCCAACAGATATATATTTAATAGAGATCAATCACACGGACTAAAATCCAATGTCAGACACACCGTCCATTTACAAGTCCGTTCTGGGTCTGAACGAAACCGGAGGCACTTTCCTCGCATATCCATCCATCTCCAAGTACGTCTGGACGATCACCAACTGTTTCCATCTTCTTGGGTGTACAACCCAATCAAGATCATCAGTAATCACCCAAACAACGTGAAGACTTATGGTCTTCGACCACCGTCTTCATCTTCGACTTGTCGTCGTATCAGTTATTCAGAATGGGATAAACCCGGTATTTCCGAATAACTCGCGTATATTTTAAATAAGTGTTACACAAACACAACATACGCCTCATTCCAATTCATTAGTCACTAACCGTAAATTAATCAAGAGAACAATTCCCCAAATATTAACCCCGAAGGCCGAAACCAACATCAGATCAATATCTAGAAAACCATTCTGTTTGGCTAACCGACAGTCAGTTTCTAAATTTCACATTCATAGGGAAAGGTTCCCATTAATTTTATCCAAGATAAATTCCTGAATTTATTCTCTAATCTTCCTTTGAATTTCGATTCAACTAGTCGGAATTAGCGAACCTTACCGTAGTAATCATTGGTTTTAATTTCCCAATCCCAACCTATTCATCCCATGAAGTAAAACTGGTAATACTTCATATCTAACACCACGGTGTTATTGGTAAATTCAATTACCATTTCACGTTCAAATCTAATTAAAGATTTAACTATCGCCTGGAGCAAAACTGGTGGTACTCCATTTTCGATCTTTTCAATCTAATTAAAGATTCATTAAAACTTCACTTAGTTTTAATCTTTAACTGGGTTAAAGAATCAGTGTCATTTAAAAACACAGTTCACGATAAACCCAAAATCACATTCATTAATTATCGGGTTAAAGAACGAGTGTTGTTTAAAACACTGTTCACGATAAACCCAAAAATCAATATCAATTCAATCCCAATTAAATATTATTTAATTGGTACACTTCATTAAATCTAAATAAAAAGATTTAATCTTTTCTCAACTGGGTTCAAAAACAGTGTTAGTGAAGACACCATTCACGACAAACCCAAATCACATTTGATATTCAATATAAGGCTCTGAATAGAAAATATATCAGCTTATATTCAATATCAAATTCTACGATTAACAAATGTCGTATTGGAAATAACGATATAAATATATATCTTTCAAATTTCCATAACAACATCCGTATAATAACGAATTCCAACATCGAAATATTCCGAAGACAATTTCGATTCAATTCCACTCCAATGCAATCATTGGAAATTCTGGTTATTTTTAAAACCCTTTCGAATTCAATTTATTTATTTAAAAATAAATAGAATTATAATTCTAGTTCAAAACTAGTTTACTTCGATAAAAATCTATTTTTATCTTTTCAAATATGGAGTTTTTCATCCCAATTTTCCCCAAATCATTTCTTATGATTTTACACAAATTATTACTATTTTTAATAATTTTATCAAGGCCCGTACAGTCGATTTCCATCAACGGCCATCGAACTGCACTTACAGCGACCTTTTTCAAATTTGATTTGGACATAATTCCAAATCCAACCGCTAGATTTCAAATTTCTAATATTCGTTAGAAAGCTCTTTTCGATACGAACCCACCGGTTCTGGTTTCAGGAGAATCCGACGGTCGGATCTCACGTATTGTCCGTTTGAAATAAATGGTCGAAATTTACGAACTACCGCGGCGCGGCGCGTTCTATTCAGGCCATTATATTATATATATAATATATATTTCGTCGATTTCTATTTAAAACGAATTATATAAATAGTTTTAAAATTCGTTTCAAAAGCAATTTCAACTTCCCTTTCAATTCAAATCAAAATTGAATTCTTCTTTATAAATTCGTTTTAAAAATTCATTTCTATCCAATTCAAATTTCAATTCAATTTGAATTCATTTCAATTCGTTTTCAATTCAATTCATTTCGAAATCGTTATATATTCAATTCATTTCGAAATCGTTATATATTTAATTCATTTCGAAATCGTTATATATTCAATTCATTTCGAAATCGTTATATATTCAATTCATTTCGAAATCGTTTTATATTCAATTCATTTCGAAATGAATAGAATCGATATAAATCGTTTACGTCAAAATGGCGTCAATCTAATCAAAACGGCTTCATAAATTTCTATTTTCAAATATTCTATTTCAAATATTTCTTTTTCAAAATAGTTGTTATTATCAAAATATTTCGTTCAACACATGACCAATCTCAAAGGATGAGTACTGTCAACACATGAACCTTTATTTTATATTGATAAAGATGTAAATTTTATTACTAAAATATTTCGTTCAACACATGACCAATCTCAATGGATGAGTACTGTCAACACATGAACTTTTATTTTATATTGATCTTTATTTTCTAAATTGGAATGAGGCCCAATCAATTACCATATAAAGTTAATTATATGGATTTTCATACAACACATGTATATAATAGCATTGAAAAATAATCAACCATCAACCAAAGTGCACTACACTGTATAAGCATCAAATATAGATATCTAACGCTTATAACAGCCTGTCAATCAATCGATCGACATATTTAATCAATCAGGATGAGTGAACTGCATATTTCATCCTAACACCCGTGTAGGGTTTCAAACAATCAAACAAATATTTTATTTGTGCAGTTGGCCCATGTGTAAAATTTATCGACCCAATCAATGTCAGTCAAATCAGTGTACATAAACAAACCGTCTGGTTTGTAAATGAATATTTTATTTATTCATATTCACGTTAAAAATTATATTTTTAACGATAAAACATTTTATTTCAACATATGAATTTCTATTCAGTTCATTCTTTAAATAAAATGATATTTTATTTTTCTAACTTATTTTAGAAAATTTCAACGGCATAACGGCACGATACTAGAAACGGGACGAGGCCTAGCCTTATCCCCGGTCTAGTGAAGGCCCACGCCATTCACACATCAATCAAATCAATTCATTTCACCACACAATTCAATTTCAATCAAATAATCTAACTATTTTTTTGCAATCAAACAAACAAGTCCATGGTCTGTGGACGTTTGTGTCGGGTGCTACTAAGCACCGTCTGCATCCTAGTATATATATATATATAATTAGAAAATGAAATTGAAAGGTGAGAAATTCTCACCTTTGGTTTCCACACCACCAGTTTTATTTTTGAATTTCTGAACGATCTGAATTCTGTTCGCTTCCATTCGATTCCATCGCAATCTGTTTTCAAGCGGTTTATATTAAAAATCACATTCTTAATACAGTGCTATTTATTTAAAAATCGCATTTTAAAATCATCGCGATTTCATTTATTTATTTATTTTTTTGAAAATCATAGACGTTTATATTCTGAAAAACAAGTGAAAATTTTATTTTACAAGAAGAATGCTAATTTTATATTTTACAAAAAGAATGCTCTTTATATATATATTTTTTAAAAAAACAAATCTCAATTTTATAGCAAAACCATTTATTTAAAAATCAAATTTTTATAGATTCAATTTCATATTAAAGACCAGATTTTTAACATTGTTAAAAAAAAACAAAAATCAAATTAAAAGTCAATGCGATTAATTTCTAAACACTGTATAAATTAAGTATTATAATTAGTTAAAAATTAACCTTCTTTCAGTTTCCCTGTCCCGTTCTTCATCCTTGGGATAAGGCTGCTCCTCCTTCCAACCCAACCACCGAACTAGGGTCTCCCCTTTGCCGCTTCCACGGTGGTCAGAACCACCCTCGATGATGCTCCCTCCGACGGCCTCGAGCTCGCGAACCCTCACACCCAAAACGAGGAAGTGCGACAGCCCCCCTAGCTCCCAAACCTCGTTTGGACGGCTGAGCTTCAAAGCCGGAAATCGAGGACCCCAGGTTACGAAATTCGAGTAAACCCCCATCATCTTGAAGATCTCACATCCCTCAATATTTTCGTGTTGAAGTTTTTGTGAATTGATTCATGAATTTCATGAAAAATCGCCGTGTTCTTGGGAGCTTTTTTTTCTTCTTTTTCCCTGCTTCGATTACGGTTTTGAAATGGGGGGGGGGCGGTTTGACTGAGGTATGGGGAGAAAGTTATTTTTTTCTTTTTTTTATTTAATTATTCTATTATATTCTCAAATAGTAACTTTTTCTATCGACTTCAGAATCGAACCCACCGCCTGTCGCCCATAGCGTTTTACCCCCATTCCGAACACAATGGGATATGTATCGTGAGCTGATTCAATCGTTTCGATTAGTTTCTGTTGAATTTACATTTAAATCACTATATTGAATTTTAAACGTACATTTCAAATTACCGGGGTCGCATACGAACTTTAAAAATTCCCGAAAAATATTTTCTAGCTTCGTATTGACGATACGGTCCTAACAAAACTAGTTTCGTCGAATTCTGAGACCGTTAGAGAAATGACCAATTTTCAGTCGATTAAAATCAATTGAAATGGTCAAAACACGTTTTCCTTTGCCACGCTCACATATTGATTCGAAAAATTATGAAATTTGAAACCTAGCAATAATTCGACATCACGGACCCAACAAAAGTGGTTTCGTCGAAATTCGAGGTCGTTTGCAAAATGTCCATTTTTAAGGGCCTGAATTCCATAGCGACTATTCAGAATTTTCAACTGGACATATCTTTTGATTCTCGCTATGAAATTTTGATTTTTCGGATTCGTTGGAAAGATGTTATCAATTAGATCCTAATGTTTTTGGTTTCACTAAAATCCGGATTGTTTTGCACCCGGTACATTCAATTGAAGTTTGAAATCGAATTATCGAACTACCGCGCCATTTTCAATTCTATTTATAATTATATATAAATATTTATATTCTAACGACGACGTATATAAATATATACGTCGAATTCTATTCAAAATAAATTTCTCGTCAATATTATTTAAAATAATCTATTTTAAATATTCAAAATTCGCTAAAATTGCCAAAATAAAAATTTCAAACTGGCTCAGATTTTGCGGGTTATTACAATCTCCCCCACTTAAAACTTTTCGTCCCCGAAAAGGAACAAAGTCGAAAGTGGTTTGATTAATCAGCTCTACATTCGATCTGGCTTCCATTCTCCAACTTTTCAGTTTCTGAGAATTTTCAAAATTTCAAAAATTTGGCTAACACCCTAAATTTTCGAAAAATTTCGCCATAACCTCCCCTGCACCGGGAGCATCGGGGAATTTCAAATAGCTTCCCCGGTCCTTCTAATCTCAAAAAGAAAAAGAAAAAGCCAAGCGGCTAGCCAATAGGCTCATAAAATCATCATCACCCAAACAAAACAGTAAATTATGTAGTAAACATGTACCTATTTGTCGGGCAAACAAATTTTATTCTCTGCTCTAGCCTCCTTGCTATGACCTGTTCAAAAGATATACATGTATGCAAGCAAATGCGACCAATTTTCAATATGATTCAATATTTGGTTCAATTAGGCATAATGGTTCAAAATTAGCAAACAATTAAACAAACAACACAAACATCAATCAATTAGTGGATTAGAGTTTCAAATTCATAATTTTGATACATATATACACAGAAAATCATGTTTTTGATGCCAATTCACAACAATGTGTACTAACTATATAAGTTTTGGTTCTCACACCAGTCTAATGGAAATATATAGATATCACACCTTCGTCACTCGAAAATAAATACTGGTGATGGTATACTTCATCATCAGGACCATGTCCGGGTGACTAGAGTGTGACTCTATATCTATCTAATATATTAAAACTTCGAATATACGTTCATGACGCGTATATGCAAAACCTTTATATACTAGATTGTCCACATTCAAAATAAATAAATATTCAAATACGTATAAAATGGTTTAAATTTTCAAAACAAAATTTGTTTTCCTTTGAAAAATATACTCTTCACACTCGTTCTAGGATACTACTGATCCTATCTCTAACGAGTCATTCTAATTGGATATTACTAATCCAATATCTGATGAATTCTTTCATATGGTTCTAATGTGTCTTGTTCTCGAGCTCTGTAAACCAAAGCTCTGATACCAAATGTGACGGCCTGGAATTTCGCTCGGTCCGAACCAGTCGCTAAACCGACCCAGACCGCTCGAAACGCCCTATCGTTTGAGAACACGACAAATCAGAACGCATACAGAAGAACATTTCATTGCTTATTACAACAATGCATCAGATTACAAGAATATACAGAGTATAAATGAATATTACACAGAAATATCAGAGATTTAAATTACATTTAAATACATAGCAGCGGAAAATAATACAATACACAACTAGAAGTAGATATACGGATACAAAGCTTTCCGGATATCGTTCCAGCTGTAAACCAGGATCCTGTGAATATAAATCTGCAAAACCAAAACTACTAGCTGCCCGTGTCAAAATAAGGGCACCCAGAGTTTAGGTTAAAACAATAAACTCCAGGTCAGTCATGTGACTGGTGTGAGAACTAAAACAGTTATTAATCTTTATTTTAAAGTTAGGTAAATCAAGGGACCATGCCGTATAACACGGAACGGGTTTCCTCCCAAGAATACCAGTGCATAAAACAAACAGCGCAATGCTAAATAAAGGAAAATGAAGCTGTTATAAGACCCAGGTCCCATCACACAATGCAACGCAGCCGAGGATAGGGTTTTCCCTTATAACAGCCAAAGAATGCTTGATACGTTTAAAACAAATCATTTGATACTATTATAAGTGCATAGTGTATAAAACACTTCAAATCATAAGTATCAATCATAGGCGGCATGAATGGCCCATAACACTATGTCGCCATATATAAGTTTACAATCAAAACCGCAAATGTCGTATTGGAAGTTGGGTTATCATTTATGGTATGAACCGAGGCTAGGGGCAAGATCCTCAACCGATTCGAGACAATCTAGCCCATGTCTCAGGCAAGCGCGCAGGCAAGCCTTGGATCGTCAGGGCCGGTCCACCGATGTGGATTATTATGCCTGAACACTACGTTCCTCCGCCCTTTGGGGCGTAAGCCCGGCCCGTCAGCCGACCAGAAGCATCGGCCGAAGCCGATATCACGAGGCGCCTTGCTTTTCAGCAAGTAATAATAAGTAACATCCACATGAGTCAAACTCGTCAGCCAGTTCAAGCACTGACGCCACTCCTAACTAGAAAGAAACGCATGCCCTCCCTGAGGTCCGTCTCCCGTTTTTAGTTCATACCGGGTGTGATACTCGCGAATCAACGTTACACAAAGCTACGCCACAAAGGCCGTGCTTCGATCATCAACCACAAGACTTTGCTTTTCAACAGAAGCCTTGATCATTTGCCACTTAGGCATGCCACACAGGCAATTCACTCCATGCGATTGATATCCATCAACATATAACCCCTGAGCTCGTACGTCTCAGAGAAGGGCGTTAAGTAAGAGAATAAATTCTCCGCCGCCAAACAGATATATATTTAATAGAGAAATGGGGGGGGGCCGGTTTGACTGAGGTATGGGGAGAAAGTTATTTTTTTTTCTTTTTTTTTATTTAATTATTCTATTATATTCTCAAATAGTAACTTTTTCTATCGACTTCAGAATCGAACCCACCGCCTGTCGCCCATAGCGTTTTACACCCATTCCGAACACAATGGGATATGTATCGTGAGCTGATTCAATCGTTTCGATTAGTTTCTGTTGAATTTACATTTAAATCACTATATTGAATTTTAAACGTACATTTCAAATTACCGGGATCGCATACGAACTTTAAAAATTTCCGAAAAATATTTTCTAGCTTCGTATTGACGATACGGTCCTAACAAAACTAGTTTCGTCGAATTCTGAGACCGTTAGAGAAATGACCAATTTTCAGTCGATTAAAATCAACTGAAATGGTCAAAACACGTTTTCCTTTGCCACGCTCACATATTGATTCGAAAAATTATGAAATTTGAAACCTAGCAATAATTCGACATCACGGACCCAACAAAAGTGGTTTCGTCGAAATCCGAGGTCGTTTGCAAAATGTCCATTTTTAAGGGCCTGAATTCCATAGCGACTATTCAGAATTTTCAACTGGACATATCTTTTGATTCTCGCTATGAAATTTTGATTTTTCGGATTCGTTGGAAAGATGTTATCAATTAGATCCTAATGTTTTTGGTTTCACTAAAATCCGGATTGTTTTGCACCCGGTACATTCAATTGTAGTTTGAAATCGAATTATCGAACTACCGCGCCATTTTCAATTCTATTTATAATTATATATAAATATTTATATTCTAACGACGACGTATATAAATATATACGTCGAATTCTATTCAAAATAAATTTCTCGTCGATATTATTTAAAATAATCTATTTTAAATATTCAAAATTCGCTAAAATTGCCAAAATAAAAATTTCAAACTGGCTCAGATTTTGCGGGTTATTACAATATATTACACTTATGGTGTAAGTCTGCCCGGAACCGACCGGCATATCCAGCAACCACAAGTGGTGAATCTAATGTAAGGGGTCTAAGTGCATAAATACATGACGTTCTAAGACACGAGGTTAAGTCCGACTTGTGGAAGAAGTCTACCCTGAACCGCTCGGCATATCCAGCATCCACAAGTTGTGGGCTTAATGTGGGAGGTCTAGTGCATTATAACCATAAATGAATTTGGTAATAAACTTGAATACTTAACCTAGTTGAATCCATAGGGATCATATATGTTAACTTGAGTAGGGGTTAAGTAAAATTGTATGAAACAGTGGGAGGGTGAAGTATATTTTGGGTTGGTGGGTAATATTTATATATAGGCCACAAACTTAATCTATGGGGTTATGCAATCTTTTACACTAGTATGGCATAACCTGTGGAAAACCTAGTGGGGATGCAAGCGTAGGGGGAAGCTTGTATCATCTTGTGTGTGGGACCCGTTTCAGTCAATAACCCATATATAGGTATCAAATGAGTATTGTGAACTAGGTCGGAGTCGGGGCACACTTACTGGGCTGATTGTAGAGATCCAAACGAAGGGGAGGTGTGGGCGGTGCATTCCGACAAGGTCATGTGCATGCGTGGCTCTGGCAGAGGAGGTTTAGACGTCGTGACATCAGTAGATATGGTTGTGCACATCCTGAAAACGAAGGGTTGCCACTTTAGGAAGTGATGCATCCTACTGTGGGGCCAACACAAGGTATCTACGGAGTAGGGAGCCGATCAAATGGGGTAGTAATTAGGGTACATCTAGAATCTAGTATGTTTAGGAGCTCGTTATTATCCTTAGGGGTAACTCCAGTATATTGGGCTGCCTGCTGATTATATGGTGTTAAACATCTCACTAGAAGTACGCCTAAATCTACCATCTTATAGTTGTTAGGATCATCTCATTCTGGTTATACTAGTATTAGTGCAGAGAGAAAAAGAAAGTACTAGAGAAGCGCTATATGCTCTATCATGTTATCATGTTTACCTTGTCATACCTGCCTTTTATGATGTTATCTCTCTTATCCACTTTATATGACTGTCACGATACTTTTACTTATTTATATGCTAAAAGTAACTGGACTCGCAGACTTTATGTCTGACCCATTTTATTTCCTCTTCTCTCTTCTGTCCCCCCCCCAAGGTTCTCAGGGTTCGATACTCAAACTTGATCCAGACTCTGCTTTCATCTTGATTGGAGTTGTTTTAGATGTACGACTTGATTTCATATCTCACTACTATGGCCATGTTTTGGGGATTATGCTTCTTTTATTATTGTACTCTGATGTTTCAAGTGGAAGACAGAAGTTTTAATGATGTACTAGGTATTATGCATTTCAGACATATGATGTAACCATGTTTTGAACTACGATGTTTTTAACTTAATAAAATTTTAAATTCCGCTGTTATTTTATATCTGTCTTGTAATGTTTCTGTTTCTGTTTTCCTATAAAGCTTCACGAAACTTAATGCATTCTCCTAATGAGTGACATTGACGTACGTGGGGTGTCATAGTCACCCTATCAGAAATGTGAATGAGTTGGATATCATGATGTCATTCTATGAAATAAAATTTTATTTAGAATAGTTAGTTGCATACGTTTCCTAATTGTTGTGTTGTGTTTACTTAATGGTACGTTGACGTGCCAGATTCATAGTCAGTGTAGGTCGATCGACGAATCCAAAGCATCATCCATAGAAAAGTTCAATATACTCTATCTATGTAACCGATACCAAACGAGCTCTGAGCTCTCAGACAAAACTATCTCTTAACGATAACCTGTTTCAGCCTAAAAATAACTTTCCATACAACTTCTCTTGACTAGACTTACTCGTTGCTGAACTAAAAAACCGACAATGAATCCATAGTTCGAATTGACATGGGAAGCTCTCAGTTATAGGACCTTTAGATGTCGAGTGTTCTAAAAAAGGACTTCGAAAATAAAGCTCAGCTAAGCTTCACTTGGTTATCTGGACTTGGTCAAAATGATGTTAAAGCAGCTAAAAGAGCTATGAATTGCAGATTGTAAAATTTCAAGTTATTGAAATCAACATTGATCGCAGAATGCACTTGTTCATTGTGAAAGTTAATTCAGGGGAATGAGTGTCATTTTCTTTAATAAAAGCAGTAAAGATTCATGTGCATTATAGTTAGTCCGCAATGGTCAAGTTGTTCAATTTTGAGTCTGAAGTTCAAGCTTATGGCATCTTCATGTTTTCATGCTTAAGTTTAAATTTTATGATGACATGAAATCAATTTTAGTTCAAAGCACAATCATGTGATTGTTCCAAATTCATATTAGACATCAAATTTGAAGTATGATATCAACTAACTCCAAAATATATTTGCAAATCCAAGCCGAAGACCCTATTTTCAACATCCATACTGGCATTTCAAAACCTAAGCCTATAACAAAAGTAAAATTCAAAACCCTGTGAGATTTCAGTTATGTAAACTTCAAGTCAACAAGGGGGCAATGCCCTAAAGTGGCGCAGCGAAGCAAAGATGGTCAACCTAAAAGTGATGGAGATGGATTAAGTAGCAGATCAAGCAGGGAGTTCTATGACATCCCAGGAAAGCCATGGCAGGTGGCTTGGGTGTTAGATAATCAAATATGGTTAAGGTTTGGTCGGAAAATCAAATTGATTGACTTTAGTAAGAAAAAGATCAAAACCCTACGCAGAAGGCCCAGGATAATAATAAACAATTTATAGATTGGGACATTTTTAAGTGTAGAGAAATTTTAACCAAATTTCTTCTGAGTATATGGACCGTCACAGGCCCATGCCCTATGTACCAGTTTTAGTCCATCAAATTGACCTCCTATGTCATAATTTTTCTGCATGTCATCTACACATCATATAGAAGCACATGAATAAGTTTGGACTAAAAATCTAGAGTTTACTATCAGATATGCATTTCAACGAAAAAGTTCGAAACCACGAACTAACATCTTGAAGCTGGTCTCCAAGAATAAGTCAACTCTTTAATTCTAGACACTTTCATCATGAGGTATATGTAACGACCCACCCGGAATAGGCCTAAATTTCAACCTGGAAAAGGCCAATCGAAACTTATAGCCATTCTATGTGGATCATAGGTTCCTATAAGGAAATGATATAACAAATATAATATAGCAAAGTAAACGAAATCAGAATCTCACATTGCAAGAGGGATAAAATATAATAATTTAATTAGATGTACCTTTAATTATGTCTATAATAAATGTTGGTTACATTAAGTACGAAGCAATCACAAAAGGGTACATCTATGATAATTATCCCATTATAATAATATTTCCATAAGTGATGACTAATAGGAAGGGTACATCTATGATAATTATCCCATTATAATAATATTTCCATATGTGATGACTAATAGCTATGGATCATCCATCGTCAGGCTCCATCTCCAAGGTATCACTGATCCAAGCATTCCCAGCTACTATCATGTTTATATGTTAAGAGGAGGGAGGACAGAACATAAAGTTATGTTGAATGAAAATCACATAATTTTTAAGGAATACCATCTCCTATAATTGATAGTATAAATTCTTCATGATATGTCAACGCAATCAAACACACACAACTAAACATTCAACGTGGGCTTCCTCACAGTCACTTAAGGCCTATCTGTAAATCTAAGGTGCACATCCTTATAGTCACTTAATACCCCACAAGATACTCTAAGGACAGATATCCTTATAGTCACTTAATACCATACGAGGCAGGCTATACCTAGTCACTTAAGGCCATTACCTAATTTATTAAGGGAGGACGTCCATACAGTCACCTAATACCCATGGCAGACCCCTAACCACTTAAAACCTTATTCCTAACATCAATTTCATAATATATACATACGTACTCTCCTTGTAGGTCGAGAAATAGTAATGGTTGCTTAATACCAGTTCAAGGCAGAAACTCAATTTTATTTAAGTCCCTCTTGGCGGATCATCCCGTTACTATCTAGTTGTCCATTTGGGTGAATTCCTAGCCACTTAATACTTCTCTTAGTTGGCAGTTCCTTAGGACTCTTTTATTAACCGCCTCTAGGTCAGACCTCACAAATCCCCTAGATAAGAAGCAGACAACTTCCAGAGAACTATCCTACTCATACGCTATCGTTTTACTAGGACCATTTAATACCTCTTTAGAGTAAGGTGGATCCAGTGACCATTTAAGACTTTATTAGGGCGGGCCATATGGCTTCAGCCATTTTAAAGAATAAATATTAGAAAAGGCATGATGTCCTATCCACTTGATAACCAAACAAGGTAGGTCAGCCACTTAATATCTTCTCAAGGCAGGCCAACTTCACACACAAATACATATATATACACTTGACATATCACATTAAACCGACCATCTGTAGATGCTTGATTTGTTGGGCGGTTCCGAGAAGGCTTTTACTACAAGTTGGGCTTAATCTCGCGTCTCAGTATAATAATTATAATGGCCCATGACACCTAGAGCTCCCATATTAATCAGTCTCACTTGTAGATGCTGGATATATTGGTTGGTTCTGAGCAGACTTCTAGTACAAGCAATGGTTAACCTCGTTTTTATGTGTCATTAAAGCTATTAACTCACACATATAGGAATTACCTATGAGGACATTTAAATTCTAACATCCCAATTAAACGCATTAAGTACGCATTTAATATGCATTTATATTATGTTAATTATGCTATATATATAGGGCGTAAATTAAGTGTGTCCTAATTTGTTTGAAACATCAATCCCTAACAAATTAAAGGTTCACAAGTTAATTTCCCAAATTTCTCTCAATAGTGGCATAAACATGCATATTAACATATAACAATTAAAATGGGAAAATAACAATATCAAAACTAAACTTGTAGCCCATGTTTGATTTGATTATCTCAATAATAAAAGATAAACAAAGTGCATGTTTTCAATATGTGTATATAATTTCCAGTTTGGTGCAGATTCACCTTTTATGTTAATTTTGTATACAAAACCTTAATACTTTAGTAACTTGTGATAATACGTTCTAACGACCTATTTAAAAATAGATGTTTAAACCTGTTCAATTCACAATACTCAAAGTCTTAACCTTTTGTAACAAAACTACATATATATATATATATATACATATACATACATACATATACATATATGAACTTACAAAGAAATAAATATGGACAAAATAGAGAATTATACAACACCAAATGCCTTCCTTTTATTACTCAATAATCCAAACCCTCATACGCAAATAGATTGACCATCTTGGTAACAATTAAAATACACGGAATTTGGAGGATGTTTATTATTATATTTTTGTTTAGATCCAAGTTTCCTTCGGCATATAGATCCATATCCACACGACAAAATAGATAAAATAGCAAACATATGTCATTTCCACTCACTTAGATTTGCAGAAGAGACTAGTGGAAAACTAGTATAGAATATCTCAAAAATATGGATTATTAGCCTTCGATGAAACGAACTCCAACTACTCCAAAAATATATATATAAGAGAATCAAAGTTTAGAATTTTGTATATGTAGCTTGATTCCAGAGTTTACACATAAGAATTTAGACCTAGTAATAGAAGTTTAGATCTAGAAAGATAGGATTTAGAAGAAGAATCTAACCTGATGTCTGGAATTAAGATTTAGAGAAACAAAGTAGAGGCACATGAATAAAATGAAGAATGGGTTTTCGGAGAGGCTAAGAGGGTGGTTTATGCAGTTGCAAGTGTTAATAAAGACTTATGATCTATTAGATTAAATCCAGGCAGTCCGTATATGCAAATTTATATAAAAATGCTCAAAAAACAAGCCTTTAGCACCTTGAAAAGACCAAGCGGTCGACCCCTTTACTAGGAATGGTTGACCGCTTGGAGTGTCCAGGACTTAATTTCCTAGTTGTTGCCTATTTTATTAAACATTTATTTTTTACATTCATTTCTTTCCTTTATTTACTTATCTTTGTTCCCTATTATATATAAATATATACACACGAATTCAAATTCAATTAGAATATTCTATTCATGCCAATCCTCAATTAATATATTCCAGATGTGTGTGCGCGTATATATATTTGAAATTCAAACGTTGTGTGTTAATATTTACGCTTCAATATATTTTACATACGAACTCCGTTTGCAATAAATAAAATATGAAAATGGATCAGAATCTTGCCATGAACACAACTACAATACTTTCATAGCCCGATTCCAACTTACTCAAAAATTTATTTTTTGGCCCTATCTAGTTTAGGGTATACTTTACGGGTTGTTATAGTATATCAGAATACTGTCTAGAGCACATCATGCTTTCAACAAAATGAACTCTAGGAAGAAAAGTTTAACCCCGGTTCTGAACAGAAATGAGAAGTTCATAAAAATAAAAATGACATAATCATGAATTCAACTCAAATTCGGCAACACAACTCAAAGCAACAAAAGTGATCCATACAAAAAATTCATGATAAATGTAATACCTCTTAAAATAAACCCTTAATAAACATTGATAATTATATAAACAATAACAAATTAATTAAATTTTAATCGGATGAAAATAAGAATTTTGGACAATTGAGAATTTGACTATGAAAATATTTCTATTGTATTCGTGGTGAGATTCTGATCCATTTCATATTTTATTTGCCGGAAACGGAGTCCGTATGAAGAAATTATTAATAAAACAGTTTATTCGACAATTGTATACACATAAGATTTGAATACAAACTAGTTAAACATAAACCAGGAATGAATTATATACTAATAAGCATAATGGAATATTCCCTGTAGATTTGAATTTGTATGTAAATGTATATACACAAGAGGGACAAGTATGAATAATAAATGGAAAGAATTAATTGTACTTAATATAAAAGTAAAGTTAAGGATAAACGAATCTCCATGCGCTTGACCCAGAAAGGAGGTTGACCGCCCACCTATGGAGGGGGTCGACCACCCCCTGGTCATGAGTGGGAGAGAGACACTTTTGTTTTGGGTTTTTATATAGTTTTGATTAAAATAGACCATCTATATTTGATATAACTAATCATACGATCCACACACACAAGAAATTATAAAAAGACCCATAGCCTTTCCCTTAAACCCAATGTTCATATTCTTCCATGCCTCCATTCTGTCTCTCTGTCGTTTTTCTTAATTCCAGAAATAGGTTAGGTTTCTTCTTTCTACTAATCTATATTCTATCTCTTCTAACTCTGAATTCTTATATATAGATTCTGGAATTAAGTATAATATATATACGTATGAGATTCTAAGTTTGATTCTTGTATGTGTGTGTATATATATATATATATTAGGAGGATTTATTGTAAGTAGATTTGAAGGGCTCAAACCAGATTTGTTAGATTAACCACTGAATTCATTATCCTTCTCTATTTATCTTTGTAAGTGGAAATTACATCAGTTTTCTATTTTCTATATTCTATAGTGTAGATTTGGATTGTTATGCCTAAAGGGATTTGAATTTGCAAATCCATTATAATATATGGAAATGGCCAATCAATTTGTATAAATAGGGTTTTAATTATTGATGTAATGAAAGATAGGTTTTCGGTATTGTATATTTTCTGATAATGGTATAATTCACTTTCTTGTAAAATTATAAAATATTTGTGTGTGTACAAAGGCGTAAGACTTGATAATTGCAGATTTAATAGGTTAAAACATCCATCTTTAAAATGGATAGTTTAAACGTATTATATACAAATCACTAAGTCTTAAGTTTTTGTATATGTATATATAAATCGTATGAAAAGTGAAGCAGTACCAAAAAGGATATTTTACATGTTTCACCTTTTCTTTCTTTCATTATTGAAATAATCTTTTAAACATTGGTAACAAGTTTTGTGTATAAGTTGTTATTTCCCCGTTGTTAATTGAATGTGAATATACATGCTTATACCATATTGATGAATTTAGGGAAATAAATTTGTAAATCTTATTTTGATGTTAAGGTTGATATTTCAATAGTTAGGACGTTTCTTACATGCACTTGATTTATGTTTTGTTTATTACTATTTATAATGTAATTAACGTATTATAAATGCGTACTACGAGCGTATTAAATGCATTAAACAGGAAATAAAAATTGTAAATATCCTCATAAGAAATTTGTATGTGTATTGGGAATTTGTATATATGTGAGTATTAATGGCTTTTATTAGTATTAATGAGACATATAGACGAGGTTAATCCCAAATTGTAGTAGAAGCTTGCCCGAAACCGACCAACATATCTAGCATATACAAGTTATCAAGGATAATATGGGAGGTCTAGGTGCCATGGGCTATTATAATTATTACACAGAGACATGAAGTTAAGTTCAACTTGTAGTGGAAGTTTATTGGGACTGTCCGACAAATCCGACATCTGCAAGTGGTCGGTTTGATGTGAGATGTCTTATGTATATGTGTGTGTATATATATATATATGTGTTGTGAAAAGAGGGTACTAATTGGTTGATCCACCTTGTTTGGACATTAAGTGGGACTAGGTTCATTACTAAGGTTCACTCCATGGTTTAAGACCAAACTCATGGGACCTACCCTTATTAAGGTCTTAAGTGGCATTGGGTCCACCTTTTTCTTATAAGGTATTAGATTAAACAATAGACTTATGAGTAAGGTAGTTCTCTGGAAGTTGTCTGCCTCTCACCTATAAGCTATATGAGGGCATACCTTGGGAAGTATTAAGTGACTAGGGGTTTACATGTAATGAAAGTTAGATAGTAACGTATGAGTCTGTTCAGAGGGTCGTAAAAGGTGATAAATGTAAACGCCTACCAAAACCTAGTATTAAGTGATAGGTTTCTATCTCACGAGTTACATTAAGAGCACAGTTAAAAGCAATGATGATTTTAGGACGAGACCTCAAGTGACTTTAGATATATTGATTTTGTGTTGTATTTACGTAGACATAATTTGATGAATTAATACTACCAAATACATGAAATAGACATTCCTCAAACGTATGTGATTTTCATTCACCAGAATTATTGTTACGACCTCCCTCCTCATAACAATTAAACAAGTTAGTACGTGGGAAAGCTTGAGTGATTGAGTCATGGAGACTAGAGCCTACCGAAGATATCTAATAATTATTATTATTGGCAGTTAATTGTAATTTATGGGATAATATTATTATTGATGTACCTTTTAGAGCAGTTAGAAATTTTTGTAATAAACATTATTGTGATTTTGCTTAACGGTACATCTATTTTCTGTTATTATATTTTATCCTTTCCGCTGTGAGATTCTAATTTTTTTTAGCTAGCTTTGTTTATGTAATCCTTATAGGAACCAACAATCCATTTAGAATGACTCTAAGTTCCAATATGCCTTTTCTGGGTTGGAATTCCGGCCTAGAGCCAGATTACTTGATTATGGGAAGGCTATACATACGAGAGACATACTTGTTACTTTGAAAAGGAGTTTTCAAATTTTTTACTATTATAGAAGTATATGTATATTTATTTAAAGTACCTGTATATCTATAAAATAGTATTTGTAGGTCCATCTAGGAAAGAATCTATCTTAATTTCTAGATATACTATACAAACCATACCATTATTTAGCAATTCCTTATCAATTCAGAAATCGGTAAGTACATAATGTCTGCAAGGACCATAAGGTTGAAAAGTGGAAAGGATTCAAACTCCCTATTTAATAGAAAATCAAATTGGTGACTTAATTATCATTTATATGGAGAAATAAAAAAAGAATTTGAAATAGGTTCCTATTAGGATAATCGGTAACAAGAACAAGTTTTTTTCCATTGCATAAGAATATCCCGAGTTTTAAGAAAAGATGGAAGCACAAGTTCTGTTAAATGGTATAAACTTCTGTAATTATAATTATGGAAATTCAAAATTTCGTACGAGAACTAAATGGTCAATAAGTGGAAGGATATTGGAGATGGAAAATACTAATGGAGTAATTAATACCATTTATGAGAATGTATGAATATTTTACTTTGAATTAGATAATAAATGTCCATAAGAACGAGCATTACTTAAAAGAGTAAAAATGGATATAAAGGACATTTCTAAGGCACCTATTTGGAATGTTAAGAGATGGAATAATAAGAATACGGAAGAAAATAGTTAAGATAAGAAACAGACTTCCGTGAAAAGTGGACATCAATCTTTATGGAAAAGAGAGTAGGTAGAATAAGAAAGTTTTAAGGAAAAGAATAAATATGTTTTTCAGAATTAGGAAAAAGCTTTACCACAAAACCTTAAAAAATGGATTTTTGACATATCAATGAGTTATTTTGTAAAATGAAATTTTGCAATAACTGTGGTTCAGTGATAGGCTCAAATTATGTAATAGTTCCATCTATAAAGAAATTGGAAATTTGATTTTTGAAAACATAAATATTTTTGGAGAAATCTGAAAAGTTTATGGTTTCTTCTATTAGACAAACTATAAATATAAATTTTAGAGAAATCAGAAGAAGAATTCTTTATGTGGATAAAAGGTTGATAGTAAACCAATAACTACAAAAGTGTACATTTATGAGCATTCTGCGAGGGGGAGTAGGAAAAGAATAGAAGTTACCATTAATTACTCCAGATAAGTAAATTCTGTAATTTATAGCTATTAAATGAATTTTGAAAAGAATCTTCGGAGATGCAAAATAAATTAGAATGAACGGTTATGTTTAAATGAAACTTTCCTAAATAGCGAGTGTCTTTTAAAATTCAAAACATAGATTAGTGTGAGATCTAAAATATACATGGAAATAAAATTTATACGATATATAAAGAAGTTTCAAGCCTTATTGCTAAAAGGTATATAAATATTAAATAATGTTAAAAAAGTATTTTGAGAAGTAACGACATATTTTGAAAGTATAACAGTAAATGTCACTAAACAATTTAGGAGATTAAATTGTCCCCTAACACATTTTTGAATATTTAATTAATATTATATTTTCAAAAGTAGAATAAGCACCTTTTTTACGAACCACATCAACAAGTTTTATGTATAACCTTAAAACATATATCATCAGTAACTGACATTCAAAACATTAGTAAATATAAGTGTTAAAAAGAAAAGTCATTTTACTCTTATTTTAGAACACTTAGTAAATGCTTCCAAAACTTCAAAAGGTTTGAAAAGATGCATCTGATTTCCTTATTTTAACATTTTGAAATAAAGGAATTCTTATTAAAGGATTTTTTATTTAAAAGATAAATAAGATAATAAGAATCATTACACTCTTTGTAAAAGAGCTACATTTTGAAAGAAAATGAAAGTTTAATACTTTAGGTTTTAATAAGACATTAAAATGCAAATTTTTGGAATTCGTTACATTTTAGTGTGTTCTATGAATATATATGTAATAATGACAATAACATGTAAATGTATTTGTTTTGTTTCACTACAAAAATTATACATTTACAAAAGAGATAAATTTGAAGTAAATAAGGATATTTTCTTAAAACAAAACATGTATTGATATTTAGTTAAGTAAGCATTAAAATCTTCACATAGATTTATATTCTGGAGGAAAATGAAAAGTTTGGCATTCAGGTTTTGATGAGATATTAAACATCTATTTTTAATTTTGTGTAAGTTTTTGTAATAATAAAAACATAACAACGGTTTGGAAAATATATTCATAACTGCTAAAATTACACTTTACAAAGAAATCCTAGAGTAAGTAAGGATAGCAAATTAAGTGAGCCAAAATTAGGTTCTAGGACTAAGTAAGAATAAGTTATATGTAGCATTCCTGAATTTTGTCAGTTAATAAACCAGGATTCTATCTCATTTAAAATTTAAGTCTTATATTTAATATAAGTTTTTAAAATTTTGAAGTTTATAAGGTTAAAACGATTAATAATATGATCCAGATTTGTCAGTATCTTTCATCATTTGATTAGATTTGTCAAATTATAACTAGAAGTTGAAATGTAGTAGTAATTTTCAAATGCTACACATAACTTTTCAAAGCATTTTGTAGGAAATGCTACCTTAAACACCATCCTCCTTAAGATTACAAGTGTGGAGACACTTATCTTAATACATGTTCCCTTCCATGCATAACTTCCACTTGTCTTCTTAAGTGGCACTCTCTTATTACTATCCTTTTGTTATAATAAGAGCCTCTTTCCATCATTTCTAACCATCCTCTTTCATTTCTCCACCTACCCTCTTCTTTTTAAGCTATTAGTCAGGCTACAATGGGATGAATTCCTCCTTCCTTCCTCTTATTTTTCTCCTCCTCCTTTAGCAACCTTTCACCACCCAAAACATCACCCACCTTCCCACCTATTGGCCCTCCTTACCATGCCACCTCGCCCATCCTCCAAGGCCTCAACACCTACACGCTCATGCCACCTCCTTTGTTTCCAAACTCGGCCCCCACCTTACCATAGTTTGGCCCATTTCCCTCCTCCAAAAAAAATATTATTCAGATTATATATGTACATTTGCTAAAAAGTCGGTGACATCAAACAGTCAGTTCAGGATAGTTGTAGTCGGTCTAGTGGTCCTACAATAAAGATTGGTGGAGTGGAACCCTAAGATGAGAAACTCTATACCCTTGTACTTATATACTATTAACTGCGGATGGTAATTATATGTATGTAGTATTAGATGGATAATTGGGTGGTTAATTGGTAGTTATTGTTGTGTAAACGTTCATTGGCGAACGCCTATGCATACACATGTATATACTATTATATATGCTTATATGATGGATGAATGGTTGCTTCGTGGTTGTTATTAGTGATAGTATGTGCACTACACTTGTTACACACGCATATGTGGATTTATATGGGTATCAGATAAGTCTCGGATCAAGTCAGTATTATAAATGAATATTTTATGCATTTAAATGTAAGGTGAAATTCTAAAAATGCCATTTTTTTGGAGAAGGAAGTCAGATTTCTCATTCATGTTGTCTCCGAGGATGGAATATCGATGGATCCTAATAATATTTCAGCTATTCAAGATTCGAAGCAGCCTACAACCCCTAAATAAGTCCGGAGTTTTCTAGGGTTGGCTGGTTACTACCGAAAGTTGGTTCAAGATTTCTCCAAGATAGCTTGTCCCTTAACATAGCTAATGAAGAAAGTTTTCAGTTATGTTTAAAACGATTTTTGAAAAGTCGTTGTAAGTGCACTTCGTTAACCATAATGGTAAATAGCTATTATAAGTTATTTTAAAATACGGAAAAAATTTTAAAATCATAATTAATTATTTAAAAGTGATTTATTTTGAAATTATGAAGTTTTGGGTAATAGAAAGGTCGTTTTACCTAAACTAGCTACTATCGGCATTTTGAAACGCTTTTGTAATATTTTTATCCAATACTTAGTTTTAAATTGATTTAACTTTAAAAATCTTTTTCGGACCTTAGTAAATGATTTCTAATGAATAATTAAGTGTTTAAAAGACAATTAAAGTTTCCAAACATCTAGTTGAGACTCGAGTAGATCCTGTATATCTACATGGTTTTAAAATTGCATTTGTTATTCGGAAAGACCGGGGAAGAATTTGGATCTAAAAACCAATCTGAATAATGATGCGACGTTATAAGGTAAAGAAGCATATTGAAGATGGTGTTGAAGACCAGAAACCTTCATATCAGAAGGACTTTTTGCTGAATGTCTCAAATGGGTAGCTCTGATTTGCAAATGGATGTTATATCTGTTAAGTGGCAAGTAGTCTAGACGTATTTTGAGGAATTCCATTTTTTGGTTTCGTTCAGACCCAAAATAGACTTGTATGAATTATGTGTATGGCATTGTAATTGACTGCGAAGCACTGATCTTTATTAATATATATATATATGTGTGTGTGTGTGTGTGTGTGTGTGTGTGTTTGGTGGCGAAGAATTTATTCTCTTAGCTTAACACCCTTCTCTGAGATGTATGATCTTAGAGGTTATATATTAATAGATATTAGTTATATATTGTGAATTGACAATGTGACATACTTAAGTGATTAAGCTATTGATGATCAAAACATGGCTTATTTTAAAGCGTACCTTTGTGTAACGAGACTTCGTCAAACCTCACACCCCGGTAATGGCCTAAAACAGGATTAATGCAGCAAGGCTGTGTGGGTCGCTCCCATTAGGAGATGGTCATTCCCTTCTATATAAAAAGCATACCATGGTATGCAGCACATGTATTAATTATGTGGAAAATCTACCTATGTGGATGTTGGTTTGCAAGCGCTTGGTTAAAGGTTGGTTACGACCAGGGAATGTCATATTCGTGTTGCCATCTAGCCGTCAGCATATAGAGATGGTCTGGCCTTGTATATTAAAGTTCCATCAGTTGTTTCTCTAGAAACATCCCTCTATAGGTGTTTCCTTCGGTAAGAAAGATCCTTTGCCTTGGTCATTATTGGAATCCAATTTTCCACTACGAGCCCTTACAGTTTTAGTTGTATACGTATACGTCAACGTAATAAGATAGGGTATTATGTTGGCTAAGATTGATACATTTATTTGTGAAATGATTTTCCATATTAGGCCCTGATAATAATATCAAATTGTTTTCGTGTATCAAGCATTCTTGGTTATCATATGGACAAAACTCGCTAATTGGTGTGCGCTTGCATTATGTGAGGTGAGATGAGTCTTATGATAGCTTCATTTTCTAAAAAGCATTGCGAGTTTCTATACATTGGTTTTCATAAGAGGAAAACCCGTTCTGTGTTTATACGCCATGGTCTTATGAATTATTTTACTTTTTAAAAGAATAACTATTTTAAATTTCTCACCAGTCCCATGACTGACTCAAAGTTTATTATTTTCTCCTTAATACTCTAGGTGCCCTTACTTTCCATACGGGCATCCTAGTAGTTAGTTAGTATATATTAGAGCCATATCTGGAAGCATTGCTGGATTGGAGCTAGAGCTGGAATCCGAGCACTTTGGACCATTTTGCTTCTGCACTGATATGTTATTACCCCTAACAATATGTCTTTGTGAATGGTTTAAGTTGGGTTATTTACACACTTAAAGTGGTCAAAAAGGCAGATTGTTACACTATACAACCTAATCTGGAAATTTTAGTGTTAGTGCTAGACGTTTATATTGGAAAAGTTGGCAAACCAAAAAAGATTTCCAGAATTAAGGGATGGCTATAAACTAGGTTCCCGTAGATTGTTTAGCTTAGGAATTAGTATGATTATGAACGTATCTAGCGATTAACAATATATATAAATATATAGGTATAGCGTCACTTACGTAATTTATGTTTATCAAAAAATACAGGATTCATGGATACTAATTGCAAATTTAATGAGCAATAAATTTGTAATTAATAAGAGAATTTATAGGGACTGATTTGAAAAGAGTTTAATTTATGGAAATGGCTGTATCTCCAAACTTGAAAGAACTTAAAAAATAATTTAATTTGGAGAAACTAATATATTTTCAAGGAGGTTCAAGAAATTTAGAAAGGATTAGTCAAATGGTCCAAAATTCGACTATTATGGATGGACCACATCTTTGATAAAATTGTAAAGGGAAAATTGAGAAGAGTAAAAGTATTGGAATGGTATATTAAGCTTAGAATAAAGGATTAAGACATTTATACCATTGATATCACATGCTGTAAGTGATGATTTCCAAAAATATTTTATTTTCTTAGGCTTAAATACTGGATTTACGTATATAAACCTTTTTAGTTTGAATATGACTGTGTTTTGGTCTGCTTAAGGACATTTGTTTGACTTTTATAAATTAGTCCTTTTGCCATATTTCATAAAAAAGACTATATTTAAAATTATAAAGAATATACATAAAATTTAAAGACTGTGATGTGTAATTTAATATGTTTGCACGTAGATTACATTATCCATTCAAAATAAAACTACACTCATTCCTTGTAATTTTAAATATGTCAATATTATTGTTTGGGAAATTCATGAGAATTATAGTAAAGGCTCTATTGGAATTTAAATTCCAGTAAATTGAAGCATATGATATTTTTTAATTATTATTATAGACTAGGACATTAGCTAGTTTGATTTAGAAATTTTGGTTGAGGAATTTATTGAATTTTCAGATCATACCTCATGCGAAGACCGAAGGGCAAGCTGAGGAGATAGCTAGAGCTTGAAGGATGAAATGAAAAGTTGCATCTTGGATCTCTTATACTATAGGAATATACTTGTAATTAGGATTAGTATAGTACTTTCGATGGTCAGGACGATACACTTGAAGTATTTCAAGGAGGCTATGAGTGTTGGTGGAAAACCATCAATAAATTTTACTCGAACCAAAAAGTTGTGATTAGACTTTGGAAAAAAGTGTAATTTGATTAGGCATCTTGTGAAGGTTAGAAAGTCAACATTATGTTTTGGGTTTCCCAATATTAGGGAAACAAAAGATATTTTTATTGATAGGAACCCATGACGTTTTTGTACTTTTATATTTGATAAGACACTTCGCTTTATGGAAAATTTATGTAGGGCATAATAAATAAACGGGAATAAAGATGGAACCCTTGGTGTCTCATGCCACCACAGATATTATGGAGCACGAGATAACAAGGCTCCACAACATTTACTTAGAATGGTTCAAGTACATAGGGGACATAATTCGATGAAAGGCAAGAAAAATTTAAATTTTGTAGCCTTTCTCAAAATCTAAGAATTATATGGTTGCTAGATTGGATGGTAGGAATTGTTTGCAACACAAATGAACGAGCACTCATGTAGGAATTATATGCATGTTATGGTGTTTTGCATACCATAACTGAGCTCACTTTAACAAGTCTCCAATGCATAATCACATCGAGCAATGGGTGTTTATAAATAACTTGGTTGCATAACATATTCTTTAGAGTGAGTTGTGTTTTTCTCTCCTTCGGAAAGATTTCGGGACGAAATCTATTAAAGGGGAAGATGTAACACCCCATAAAATATACCCTAAATATACATAGATAATTAATTAAATATAAATAATAATAAGTTAAATAAATATTAATAGGCTGAAAGTAATAATTTTGGACAATTAAGAATCTGGCCATGAAAATATTACTATTGTATTTGTGGCGAGATTCTAAACCCGTTTTCATATACTATTTGCCGAAAATGGAGTTTGAATGAAGAAATTATTAATAAAACACTTTATTTGATAATTGTATACACAATATATTTGAATTCAAACTAATTAGATATAAATTAGGAATAAAATTATATACTGATGGCCACATGGAATATTCCCCATAAATTTTAATTTGTATATATGTATGTATATAAATATACAAGAGGGATAAGTATGAATAATAAATGGAAAGAATTAATTGTAATTAATATAAAACTAGCATTAAGGGAAAATGAATCTCCCTGCACTTGACCCTAAAGGGGGGAGTCAACCGCCCTCCTTGTTGTGGGTAGGAGAGAGGCACTTTTGTTTTGGGTTTTTATATAGTTTTTCTTAAAACGGGCTGTCCATGTTTAATATAACTAATCCTATGGTCCAAATACACATAATCAACTATAGAAAGACCCCTAGCCTTTCCCCTAAACCCTATATTCATCTTTTCCCACGCCTCCATTATGTCTTTCCATCATTTTTCTTAATTCTAGAAATAAATTTGGCTTCTTCTTTCTTCTAATTAATATTCTACCTCTTATAAATCTGAATTCTAATATATAGATTCAGGAATTAAGTATTATATGTATGCATATTTAAGGAGGATTTGGAGTACACTGATTCAACAGTCTCAATCCAAATTTGTTAGATTCTACAGTGAATTCATTATCCTTCTCTGTCTATCTTTATGAGTGGAAAATACATCATCTTTCTATTTTTTTATATACTGTTGCGTAGATTTGGATTGTTATGCCTAAAGGAAAACAAAACGTAAACAAATCCTCCAAATCCCTTATAATTTGTGAAAATGATCAATCAATTTATATAAATTGAGTTTTGATTATTAATGTAACAAAAGATAGGATTTTGGGTATTGTGTAGTTTCTAATAATAGTCTGATTCACTTTCTTGTAAAATTATAAAATATGCATGCGCGTCCAAAGGCATAAGACTTGAGTATTGTATATTTAATATGTTTAAGCACCTATTTAAAATAGATAGTTTGAACGTATTACATACAAATCACTAAGGTTAGTTTTTGCATGTATGTGTGTGTATGTGTGTATATATAACGTATGAAAAATGAAGTAGAACCAAAAAGGAGATTTTACATATTGCACCTAGTTTTTCTTTCATAATTGAAATATTCTTTTAAACCTTGGTAAAAAGTTTTATGTATATGTTGTTATTTCCCGGTTGCTGATTGAATGTGAATATACATGTTTATGCCATACTGATGAATTTAGGGAAACTGACCTATAAAACTTATTTTGATGTTAGGATTGACATTTCAATGGTTAGGATGTTTCTTACGTTCGCTTGATTTACATTTTATTTATTACTGTTTATAACATAATTAACATATTATGATTGCATATTAAATTAGCAATAAGATCGTACTAAATGCGTTAAATAGGAAAATAGAATTATAAATGTCACCATGGTAAATTTGTATGTGTATAGGAAATTTGTATGTATGTGATTATTAATGGCTTTTATTAGTACTAATAAGATATAGACACAAGGTTAATTCCAACTTGTTGTAGAAGCCCGTCGAGAACCAACCGAGATATCCAACATTTGCAAGTTAGTTAGTTTAATGTGAGAGGTATAGGGCCATGAGCCATTATAAATATTATATAAAGACATGAGGTTATAAGCCCAACTTGTAGTAGAAGTCTTCTCGAAATCACCTGGCAAATCCAGCATCTACAAGCGGTAGGTTTAATGTGAGATGTCTTTTGTGTATATGTGTGTGTGTGTGTATTTGTGAGTATGCAAAGGAAGGGCGTTAAGTGGCTGATGTACCTTGTTTGAGTTTCAAATAGTTAGAACTAGGTTCATTCTTATGGTTCACTCCTTAGTGTAGGACCAAAGTCATGGGACCAGCTCTTATTAAGGTCCTAAGTGGCCATTAGGTCCGCCTTTTTCTTAGAAGGTATTAGATGAAATGATTGACGTATGAGTAAGGTTGTTTCCCAGAAGTTGTCTACTTCTCACCGAGGAGCTATGTGAGGGAATACCTATGGAAGTATTAAGTGACTAGAAGTTCACCTGTAATGATAGCTAGATAGTAACGAATGAGTCCGCCAGGAGGGCCATAAAAGGTGATAAATACCTACCTAAACCTGGTATTAAGTGAGAGATTACTATGTCTCGAATTGCATTGAGAGTATATTTAATAGCGATTACGATTTTAGGACAAGACCTTAAGTGACTTTAGAAATACTGATTGTGTGTTTGATTTACGTAGACATAATTTGATGAATTTATACAGCCAAATATAGAAAATAGATATTCATTAAACGTATATGATTTTCTTTCACTAGAACTTATTATTCTGGCCTCCGTCCTCATAATAATTAAACATGCTAGCAAGTTAGAACGCTTGAGTGATGGAGTCATGAAGACTAAAGCCTGACAAAGGAGATCCTATAGTTATTATTATTGATAATTTATTGTAATTCGTGGGATAAGATTTTTATTGATGTACCTTTTACAACAGATAGAATCTGATGTACTTAACACAATTATTATGGTTTTATTTAATGGTATATCAATTTTATGTTATTATATTTTATCCTTTCCGCTGTGAGATTCTTTTTTTGTTTTTAGTTGGATTTTTTATGCAAACCTTATAGGAACCAATGATTAAATTAAAATGACTCTAAGTTCCAATAGGCCTTCTTTGGGTTAGAATTAAGACCATTCCTAGGGTTGTTACATTAAAATACTCTAAATGCATTGACCAGCACCGGGTGCACGGGCCATGCCTTATGGACCGACACCGGTCCATGGGATTGCATGTAGTGTCATTGTAACCAACTCCTTAATGATTCTTGCTACTTCAGTAACCTACCTATTAAGATTCAGTGCAATTGGCTATGTCTATCTATGACAGTTCAATGGACTGAACTAAAATCAGATAAGTCAGAGTGATGGATCTCCTAGTACTATCAAACTAAGACCAATTCAAGCCAAACATTGCAAAGAGACTCGCAAAAGTCAAAAGAAACTATAAGTAGAGACCAAGTTGCCAAATATACTAATATTGTGAACCTATATCGGTCCATAGTATATGCACTCGCACCAGTCCATAGAATCAATCAACATGACTTGTGTCTTTGGGCGTGCACTTGTAAGATCCCAATCCGGGCATCTAGCAAAGTAACTCAGCCCAATACCCTTCTGATCACCAATAAATACCCTCTATTTTCTGTAGATAGAGGCTCCAATCTCTTCCTGCTAGAACTCTTTCGGTGGTATCAAGTCGTGCAAGTTTGGAGTTAGGCATCATAATAAGCTCTTTATACTCACCCGTTATTGGTTCGGGTTTGAATGATGGATGCCATTGATTCATCATTTATATTCACTCTTCATTTCATTTGGGCTAGAGTTGTGGGTATTGTTAGTTTGCCTGTTCATACTTAAATCCATGTTCTAAGGATTGGAGTAAGCCAACTGAACAGTCAGTATCACATTCTCTTAGGCAAGAGTGGTTTCCCTTAAGTCCAGAGACTAAGATTTGGAGGTCAAACACTCAACTCATGAGCATCGTGGGTTGTTTATACTCAGTATCATCGTTTATTCAAGGTTTGAGTTGGTTTGTGGGCAGTCGAATCATGCCGGTATGGTTGGAGTCCAATGATGGACTTAGAGTGATGAATCGATGCCAAGCTCTAAGGTGTCACATCCATCGTGTTGTGCTCAAATGGAAAAGTTGATCATATCACAACCAACATGCCACACTTAATAAAAATAACACCAAGAACATGAGGTACTAAGAGCCTTTATTAAAACACTAACAAAATGATGATAGCTCGGCACAATCAAAGGTTGTTAGCCTGACGGTTCCATCTGCAAGCCTATGTTGAATGACGTAAGGACCTTGCTATCGAGGGTCAAGACTTGCCGATGTTTGAAAAGTCCTTTTCAGGATGAGATCGTCATTTCCAAAGTACTTTGGATCTACTTCGAAGGGTTACTATAATGTTTAGAGGTTATCACTGTGAAATGAGAACATATTTTGATGGATTTCATAGATGGTTTACCTAGAAGTTGAAAAGGAAATGAGGTCATTTTGGTTATGGTGGATCGACTGATAAATACTGAACAATTCCTTCTGGTAAAGAAGAATAGATTCGCAGCTTCATTAGCCATGTTATACATCAAGGAGATAATTCGAATTCATAGGATACCTACAAGTATAATAAGTGGCAGAGACACTCTGTTTATGAGAAAATTTTAAAGGAGCCTACATATAGCTTTTGGACCATTACTGATCAATCTGAGTACTGTTTACCACCCTTAGACCAACGGCCAAACCGAGAGAGTTAATCGGATTCTTGAAGACTAGTTGAGAGCATGCATTATTGACTTCGAAGGATCACGGAAGGAAAATTTATTTTTGGTCGAGTTTCCATAAAATAATAGTTTCCAAACGATGACTGGTATGGACGCTTATAAAGCACTTTATGGGTGACCATGCAAAATTGCCAAGTTATTGGCGGGAAACTACTGATAAAATATTACTCATACTAGATCTTATACGTGATTCCGTGGCAAAAATTATTTTTATTAGGAAAAGAATGAATGCAACTTAAGATTGGCAGAGATCTTACGCTAGAGAAAAATGGAACTTGAGTTTAGCATTGAAGATTTAGTCACTGTGGAAGTTTCTCCTTTTAAAAAAACCATTAGGTTTGGAAAAACTGCAAAGTTATCACCTATGTGTATTGGGCCATTCAAGATCTTAGAAAGGATTGGTAAACCGGCTTATCATGTGAAACTCCTCAAGAAATTGGAAAGGGTCCACAACACTTTCCACCCATATACACTAATTAAGCTGTGTTTTTAGCCGTATCTAAAGCTCTTCAACACGGCAAAAAGCGTATCAAAAAACGGCGGGTTAAATTTTAAGATACGGCTGTGAACCGTATCTCACTTTGATAACATACGGCTTATAGGCGTATCTAAATTGTATTCAGACACAGACTTTGACCGTATCTAATTATATATGTGTGTGCACATATATATATACATACGTACATATATATATAAATAGAAACTATGCACATATTTTTCATAACACAGCATATATACCACAATTTATACACAAGAATAACACAATCTATCTATATATATACATACATACTCAAAGCATTATAAGATTTTTCATAACAAGAACAAAATGTATAACATACAAACATATATATACAAAGAAAACTGTCAAATATTTTCATAATAGTACGAACTAACAAAAAAAGGTAAAAACAATGATCAGCCTAATATAACTCTAGTCGAGACCGGGAAGATTGAGCGCATGTGTTGATCATGCCGATGAAATCCATGTATTTGTTGTAAATCAAAGCAGTATGAGAATAAGCTAGCTCATGATGTTGATCATAAAGTTTTATATATAACAGCATAAATACTTATATATGTACACAGTTTAAAACAAAAGCTTAAAAGGCCAACCTGATGATTGGCAGTAAAACTTAATCGTGATAGCCAGCCTGAGTTCCAGCAGCACAAAAGCACCAAAATCTATAGGACAAAAAAGTAATTTTACGCCTGATTGGACATGAAATATCATGTCTTTGTATTCGTACTAAAAACAGTGAAGGGCGTATCGTGTCTTCGTATTCGTGTGTGCATATTTGTCAATTATATGTATAACATGTTTGTGTAATGCTGCTGACATGATTTCATTCTCCAAAACAATTCCTTTGCTTTGAACCAGTTTATTTTTCATTCTCCAAAATCTCAACAAACATGATTTTCACGTAATGACTCACTAATTCGCTCTAAAAGTATTAAACCGCAAACTTATTATAATTATCCTTGTCACTTAGCTGCAATGTAGATATAACATTGTTATAGCCTTGCCCTTTTCTATTCTATCACCCTTATCTAATGTAGTGTATCCAAGATGAGGGGATGGAAAAAAGCGAGATATTAGCTGAAGTTTATATCAAAAATGCTCTAATTTTTCCTGCTAATTAGTTCCATGACAAAAATCCCCATCCAGCAGACCTTGCACAATTATGGTTTTACTACATACTTATAACCTGTACGGTTCAAAACACTAACAACTTCTCGTATTACATGAAGGGTTGTATGATGACAGAATTACCTGAATAAAAATGTATTGATATAGACATCGCCAACAAAATGACCATATTGATCGCTACCATAGATATTAACCTTGAGCCTCTTTCCTTCCACTAATTTTACCAATTCCTCCTTCGACTCCTTCCCATATGGCATTGCACTCTCAGCTCATCACCCATAGGTTCAAAAAGAGCCATAGAAAGCATAAGTAATAAGTAAAAGTGTTCTAATAAGCATGCATATATCCTAGCATCATTACTACATGAATGGCAGTATCTCATTAAGCATCGAACTAGAAACCTCTGTAAGTATGTTGAGATATGAACAAGTAACAAAATCAAAAGCTAGAGTGACATTAAGAGAATACGAACAAGTAAAAAGAATTACCTGAATGTAACGATACAAATTAAGAATAAGTTGATCATTTTCATGACTCATACCATTTCTGAAGTGTGTTACACCAAAGTCCACAATTTGTATCCAGATTTGGCAAATCTTGCTTTGTGCTAGTAGAACATTGGCATCATTTACATTTATAGTGGCAAATCAAAGTCCACTTTATAGCTGAATTAGGTAAAGCACGACTACTTATAATTATACCTGAGACTTTGATGAAGGCTTATTAGCACATTGGAATGATGCCAATGATCTAACTAGTGCAAAGCTCGAGACATACAAATCGAATCATCATCTTCGGAAACCCTAATTTGGGAACCCTAATCATCATCTAACTAGTGCAAAGCTGGAGACTGTAATCAGGGGACCCTAATCATCATCTAACTATTGCAAAGCTGGAGAGGTTGTTCATCTCTACCGGAGGAGGAGATTGTAGAGGAAGGTGGAGGCACGATTTGATGACCAAAAACCCTAATTTGGGTTTCGGTTACCATTAAAGTAAAATAAAAGGAGAAGGGAGCGGCCAAAATTTGGGTTCGGAGTGCCTTGAGGGGTGTACATTATGATACGCATTAGATTTTGCCAAAGGCCGTGTCAAATTAGCTGATCTGAAGCGTCCTTGATGGACGGTCAAATTTAGGTTGCTTAGGGTGGTGCAGATCACAAAACGTAGTTTGATATAGATCTAAGCACTATTAAATATGATACGACTATAACTCGTTTTATCTCCGCAGCGTTGTGTACCAAATTGGCTGTTATGGTGTAGTCACCGTTCCATGTTTCTCTTAGAAAGCGCCTTCATGATTCTGCCGTCAAACTTGAGGTAGATCAAATTGGGGACTATCTGAGATGGATTCGAGGGTAACCCGCGCAATTGCACATATTGTGGGGGGCACCAAAGTAAAAGTCTTCACAATAAAATCATTAATCTAGTCATAGTGCAATAAGGAGATAACTATGCGAAAAACACATGGAAAAAGGAAGAAAGGATGAAAGAGGCTCATTCCGAGTTTTTCACGGTAATTATTTTCTCTAAATTTTATTTCTTTGGTTGTGTTTTGGCTACTAGATTGGATGATAGGAATTGTGTATAACACAATGCATCATCATAGTATACACATATAGAAATTGTAGGCATAATAGGATGTTTTGCACACATACAACATCATGGATTTTACTCTTACGTTAGAACTGAGCTCATCTTAGTATGTCTACAGAACATAACCACATTAAAAATTGGTTGTTTATTGGATGTATAAATTATTTTCTAATTATATAACATGTTTATTAGAGTGATTTGTGTTGTTCACCCCTTCGAAAAAATCTTGGAACGAAATCTCTTCTAAAAGGGGAAGAATGTAACACCCTTTAAAATATACCTTAAATAGAAGTTAAAAACTAAAATAAAAAAAGAATAATAATAGGTCAAAAATATGAATATTTAACACTTTGAAATTTGGTTAGTAAAGTTATAATATTAAAGTTATAATATTGCGCTCGTGGTTAGATTTTGTATCCATTTTCATATTTAGATTGTTGAAAATGGAGTCTATATGGAATAAAAAACAACTTTGGGAATTTAAAATAAATAAATATAGAAATTTGAGTTCAAATTTAAACTCCCTTAAATTAAAATTTAATTATTGGATAAGCATAAAAAAGTATTATGAATTTGAATTTATGTGCATATATGCATTGATAAGAAGTGGATACATTAAAAGACTTTAATCACAATTTAATTAACATTAAATATTAATAAAGAAACACACACAAAATAAATTCACTGCGCTCAAGTTACCAATAACGATCGACCCCCCCCCTATAGGGGTCGACTTCCCAGTAGACCACCTTATATAGGGGAGGTCGACTACTTTGCAAACAAAAAAGGGTGGCGGTTACGGTTGTCTAGGTTATTTCTTTAGGTTTTAGTGCCATGAACCGTTCAGATTTTATTATTTAAATCTAAAGGCTCCTGTACATTTTTGCATCTATAAATAAAGCCTTTGATGCCTTCTCACAATCCACATTTTTATATGGCTTTGTTCTTCCACTCTCATCTCTTCTTAGATCCAGACTTAGGAAATGCTAGTTTTCTTTCTTCTTCTCTCCTTCTGTTTTGATTTATTGGTTCTGGATCTAACTATTACGTGTATATATATATATATATATATATATATATATATGATTCCCTTATTTTTTTATGTACATAAACATAAAGAGAAAATTTTGGTCTAATTCATATGGCAGCAATCCAAAAGAGGATTCTAATTAGTGGTAAGCATAGCTTCCTTCTCCAAAAGTTGTGAGTGCGATATAGTTTTCTTTTTTTTATATCTTGTTTAGTTTGAAATTTGGGTTTATGTATACCTAAAAGACATGAGGTTTATGAAAACCAAACTAAAACACCCTCGAATCCCCAAATTAAACATAAGTGTCAATCTATGTTGCTTATTGGATTTTGGGTCATGGATGTAAGTTAAAGGGGTTTTGTTTATATTTCTAAATCTCAAATAAATAGTCCTTTTTTACTTTCTTTCCTCCTCCAACCGAAAATCTATATTTATATGAAAATAGTGGATGAAGAAATAGTAATACTGTTAAATTCCATTTTTTTGGTAAAATGATGGATTTGAGTACTATAAACTGCATAAAACCTAGATCTTTATTTTTATATAAAGTTTAATAGATTGAAAGGAAGTGAAATTAGACTAAAATGGAAATATATTTATTGTTAGCAAATAAGTCCCTATGGTTTGTTAAAGCAATCTGAGGCCTAAGATTTCAAGCCTATTTATGGTATATGTTGTTATTGTTGCTCTACTTAATCTGTTGTCTTATTTTCGAATCTTTTATGCCATTGTATGAATTGTAGGGAAAATGACTTGTAAATATATAATCTTATGTATAGATTAACATTTCACTCAATTAACACATTTTTCACATGCATTTATTTAATGCGTATTTATTATATTTATTATAGCGCAATCTACATATCTTAAATATGTATTTATTGTTTCTTAATTAGATTTCTGAATTAAATGTCCCTAGCAGAAATTTGCATGAGTTAATGGCATTTACCTAGTATTAAATGACATAGGGACACGAAGTTAACTCCTCCTTGTAGTAGAAGTCTGCTTGGACAACCCGGCTATCAACAGACACAAAAAGGTTGGTTAATGTGAGAAGTCTAATGACATTGGACCATTTAGCATTTGTAATAGGTCTGCTTCGAGAAAGGTCATAAGTGGATGATCCACCTTTTAGGGGCTTTAAGTAGTTTGACTCACCCCTTCCCTAATGGTTTTATCCTTTAGGAGTATGGTCTGTAGCTCTAGGGTCCTCCCTTATTAGGTATTAAGTTATCGATGGGTAATTCTTTCTCTAATTGTTCCCAATTAAGGTATTAAATGATCTTGAGTTAAGTTGGGTAATTCTCAGAAAGTTGTCTGCTTCCCTGGTGGCTATATTGAGCGTCTATCGAGGGATGGGCCATTCAAGGGTTCATCTGACAAGTAAGGAGAACCTCTAAGGGAAGTATTAAGTGGTTCTTTAGTACCAGCTAAATAGTTGCAACAAGGATCCACCATCAAAAGTTCTTAATTGGTGAGCAGTCGTCTACCTTCCTGATCTTAAGTGGCTACATAGTATCTCTCGTACTATCTTGTGAGTATTTAAATATTTGCGATGTCTATATGGAAATGAGGTCTTAAGTGGCTAGGTCCTCATAGGTCTTAAGTGATCGTAGAAATTCACCTAGAGTATTAAGTGATTGTTGAAATATGCCCTTATTTTATTTGGTCTCTAATGATAGGAGGGTTCGTCTACACATTTTTGTATATATGTGTATTATCGCGTAGACATACCCTTGATAGTTTTAAATTGTCCAAGTGTAGGATAAAGGATATAAACTTGAAGATTTCATCGATCAAAACTGCTATTCTGATCCGCCTCTCTCTCTCTCTCTCTTAACAACACAAGTTAGGTAGGATGGCCTTGAGGTCCAAGCTTGATGATAATGGACTTTGCGATGATAACAGCTATCTTATTTATTTATTTATTTATTTAATATCTTAGTATGATGATATACATGTAACTCGATATTTATGACATTGTGACTATAATGTGGTTCGACATTATTATGATTTTATAAAATGATATATCTTATTTATATTATACTTTATCCACTTAGTTGTAAGTTTTGATTTCATTATTGTTTGGCTTTGTTAAATTTATTTGTTATAGAAATCAGCGACTTGTTTAGAGCAGCTTTAAGTTTCGATAAGCCTTCTTTAAATTGGAATTTAAGCCTAATTTGAGTGGGTTGTTACAATAAGAGTTCAAATATAAGAATATAGCATATTATTTTCTAAAGAGTGTACGAAATTGTGTTGTGGTACGGAAGATCGGCTATTTGTACTATAAGCGTATTTGAAAAGAAAGTACAAAAGGAAGACTAGTTTTGCATGTTTAAAAGGTGTCATTTGTTTAACTGAGTAAAAAATTATGTTATTGAAAAGTGTTTGATGGCAAAAACGTGTGTAATGAATATATCCTTGGAGGTATGTATGATTTGAAGACAATAACACTAGTTCTGTAGAGTAAAATTTGTAGTAATAGCTATATATATTTATCAATTGTAATAGAAATTATTCAATTTTTTCCATTACATTTTATATTTGAGAGAAATGATAACTTACATAATGACCCAAAGAAGATGTCATGGTTCTAAGTTGAAAATAACTAACTAAAGCAACAAAATTAGAATGTTTGCCCAATTAATAATTAAGCACTGTAATACAATAATCAAGTCCACTACTTGGATAATAATGATGTTAATGGGTATATATATCTTTATCAATGGGAAGTAATACATGTAGTTGACCATCTAGCAATATTGACGGTTAGATATTTACCAAATAAAATCATAATCTTCAGCAGCAAATACATTAGACAACAATGCAATGACTTGATTTTTGTAATATAAGCACAAATTTTGTCAAAAGTCCTACAGCAATCAACGATGCACAAAATATGTACATAAACAGTGTAAATGAAAAGGAAGAAAACTGCACGTAATATTTTTTCCATACAGAAGACACTATATATTATCAAGCAAGAAGCCCCAACAATGCATAAGCCAATATATACGACGGACCAAATTTCATTTCTTTGTAAACAACCTTAAACATATTGCTAGTTAAGATCCATTTACAATACTAGAAGTACAATTCAAAAGATGTACATGTAAGGCTAATCTTAAAAGCCAGGCACATTACAGAAGGTTTGACTACATATATCAATCTCAATCTTTAACATTGAGCTAAATAAATTTATATTTATCAAAGCTGTGAAGAAAATAAGACAAATGCTTGTGAAAAGGTATGATGTTTATTCATGTTTTTTTTTGTAAAAGTTCACTTTTTCATGTTAATTTATAATCAGTCCCTTTGTTCATTCCCAGACTTGAAACCTGTAAACAAAGAGAGTAGATAATCATTTTAAGTCCATCAACATTGATAATTATATTTACGACATGAGAAACAAAATTAGATTGCTTTTTCAAAACTACTTAGTCAACATCCCAAGTGTAGCTTACACGTGAAACTATAAAAATAAAATGATAAATATTTCCTCTCTCTGTATATTCACTTTAGGTTAGTCCCTTGTAAAAATATTTTGTAATCACAGTAGGCTAAAAAGCATGCAATGCGAGCTATAGCCAAATTTGTACAATGGAAAAACTAAATTAGGATTATCTACATTGACAAACAAAAAACCTATCATTGATCGATTCGTTCGATTATATCATTTCTTATGTCATTTTTAGACAACTTATTTTAAATTGGTGATGTATACTTTTTATTGAATTAGTGATGTATAAATGGAAATTTCATTGGAAAAAATACTACAATTTAGTGCGATAATGCCTTTTTTACTTTGAAAGTTAGTAGCAACATCCTGTCAGAGTCTATTATTACTGAAGAAATAAGTACTCCGCATTTTGGACTATTAACTAAGTTTGAAAGCGTTGGTATATTTAGCATGACACCACGTGCACCATTCAGTAACAAATAAGGTAGAACCACATTTAAGTAAAATATACAATTTGAACCAGTGCTTCAAACACGGTGTTTATAGTAATTGCAGTTCTGAACTCAATTAATTTTATGATTCGGACTCATAGTTTGATTTTCTTTAAATGTGGAATTTGATTTATTATGTGAAATAGGTAATATTATTAGTTATTTAAGTAATCTAAATTTCAAGTTGACTACAAATATAATATATTCCTTATTTTTTAATTTGTGTTTACTTAAATATGTTTTTCTTAATTTTCCTTTTTAAATAACTTTGATCTTCCCATCTAAATTTATTTTCTAGGTTTAAAAGTAAATAAACTATTAACTTTTCATTTATTTAGTTTTAAATTTGGATATTTTAGCTTTTGACTTTCTAAAATTAGAAACATTAACTTTTGATTTCAATTTATGAATCTTTTAAAATATAAATGTTCGAACTTTTATTTATTTCCAAGTTTAAATATGTTCATCTTTGAGTACTTTAAAGTAATTTAACAAAATTTTATTAAAAACACATTATAATTTGAAATCAATGCTTTACTTGAATTATGTGTCACTCTTGTAACAATAAATCATAATTTTTCTAATTATAATTTCTAAACACAAAAATTTTAGTTTGAAATTTAATAGTTTTAATTTTCTTGATTTTAGATTTTCCTAATTGAACTTATAAGTTTGTATATTCAAATCTGAAAACTAATTTTCAACTTGAGAAAAATCCGAAAAAACTAATTTTCAACTTGAGAAAAATCCAAAAATAGAAACAGAATATGTCAGTCATGTCAAAAAAACATCCAGTCTTTGCAACATAAAAGGTTGTTTCACAAATCACATGTTATATTTATAGCAGGTAGCGAATATTTGTTGAGTTGACAAATAAGTTTGAAGCTTGTTATTGGGGAAAAGATGCGTTTTCAATATATTTCAGTGTTATTATAAGAAGTTTTACAACATTTGAGTGATTTGTGTATTTCAACACAATTCTACATGAATTATTTAGAAGAAAAAAAAATCTCAAAGCATTATAAATGTATTGTCTCAATAATTTGTATCTTGTACACCATCATAGAAATAAAAAACAATGGATTCATTATATCCATAAAGATTGTGTAGAAGCTTAGTTCATTGCTTGTGTGTTAACTATACAATAAAGTATAAATTAGAAGCAAATATAACTTCTTTATTAAACACCAAATGTATGGGTAAGAAACATATAATCTTAGGAAAATAGTTATGCTGTAACAACCCGGAAAATCGGAACCAATTTAAATTTTTTATTTTAGCTATTTTAATGAATTTTGAATATTTAAAATGATTTATTTTAAATAATAATGACAAAAAAATTATTTAATTTGGAGTTAGAACGAATAAATTTATTTTAATTATAAAACGAGCCTGAAATAGCACGATAGTTTGAAAATTTGATTTCAAATTTCAATTGAATGTACAGTATTCAAAATAAATCGGATTTCAGTAAAACAAGAAATATTTGAATATGTTTGAAAATATCTTTCCAATGAATTTGAAAAATCTAGATTTCATAACGTGAATAAAAAGTTATGCCCAGTTTAAAATTCGAAAGTCTCTATGAATTATATATATATATATATATATATATATATATATATATTGCCCTTAAAAATAGCCATTTTGCAAAATAACCTCCGTTTTCGATGAAACCACTTTTGTTGGATCCAGAATGTTAAACTATTGCTAGATTCTAATTTTCATACTTTTTGGAATCAACATGTAAGCGTGGTGAATTTAAACGCGTTTGATACTTTTAGTTTGAATTTAATCGACTGGAAAATGGCCATTTTTCAAATTGTCTCCAAATTCGATAAAATTAGTTTTGTTAGGACCGTATCATCAAAACATTGCTAGATTTATTTTTCTGGAATTTTTGGAGTCAGTATGTGACCCCAGTAAATTAAAATGTATATTGAAATCAATTTTGAACGTTATATTAAAGGGTGCGTTTTTTACAGGTCCCTATTAAGTTTCAAAATATAAAAAAAAACCGGTGATAAAAATAATATAGAATACATCCCTATTTTTGAATTTCCGCTAAAAAATTCCAGATCTACCCTTACACACCTAAAAATCTATCCAACAACTATTTGTCCTCATTTACTCAGTCTATCGCTCATATTATCTCCCTTATAAACGTAATCCTACAATTCTGGAAAACCGTCGATCACTCCAACAACGATTTTTTTAATACTTTTTTGATTTTTACGAAAAACTAGATAATTAGATACAAATATTACGTAAAATTGTATACATTTATGCAACTAAGTGAAATAATTGCATACATATATTAATATTATGCAGAAAATAAATTATTAGTTTTACGCAACAATGAAGTAGACGTGCATACATTAATATTATACAGAAATAAATAATTACTTGAATGTAGGGACTACAAATTTTTTATTAAGATTTTTGATTTTTATGAAAAACTAGACAATCAGATACAAATATTACATAAAATTGCATACATTTATGCAACTAAGTGAAATAATTGCATACATATATAGAATTGTACTGCATAATTGCTGAAACAAAAGAAATGACAAAAATGTAAATACATATAATTATAACAAGATGCATATATATATATATATATATATATATGAAATAACAGAAATATGTGCATACTTACATGAAAAATTTCATAACATTTACATGTACTACATCAAAAAATAAGTACAGACCACATTTACATGTACTACATAAAAAATTTCAGAACATTTACAAAGCAGAGATGATGGTCTTTTGAAGAACAAATATTTTTGTTATGACCCAGCTTATTGTGCAAACCACATCTAGTAGTCTCTGTAGAAACAACTGCAGATTTCAATCATTTGGAAAAAGATGGACGACCAAGCTTCAACAACACCACTACACCAATATCCGCCAGAACACAGTTATCAAAAAAAGAAAATCAATATTAATAAGCTTAATGTGCAGTGACCTAAATTACAAAAACTGCTTCAAAATAATATAAACAAATGCGTACAATTCAGCAAAATAACAATAATTTCTGAATATTTATATGCAAGTATTCCAGATATATGCATAGAAATATGAATATATTTATAAAAAAAAATATGTTTTTCTGTTTGTTTGATAAAAAATTGCATACATATATGCATATATTAAGAATATTTGCATATTTGTCCACACCTTTTTATCAGAAGTTCAGCAAAAATCCACGAGTAACAACTGCAGATTTCAATCATTTGGAAAAAGATGGACAACCAAGCTTCAACAACACCACTACACCAATATCCGCCGGAACACTGTTATCAAAAAAAGAAAATCAACATTAATAAGCTTAATGTGCAGTAACGTAAATTACAAAAACTGCTTCAAAATAATATAAATACATGCGTACAATTCAGCAAAATAACAATAATTTCTGAATATTTATATCCAAGTATTCCAGATATATGCATAGAAATATGAATATATTTGTAAAAAAAATATGTTTTTCTGTTTGTTTGATAAAAATTTGCATACATATATGCATATATTAAGAATAGATGCATATTTGTCCGCAACTTTTTATCAGAAGTTCAGCAAAAATAAACGAGTTCTAACAATCGTATTTTTATGCTAATAAAAACCTTATATTTATCCTACAAATAAAATCAGAAAGAAAAGGAAAAGAACTCACACAATTTTAGGTTTCAGATCGATGGAGCCAGAAAGGGTGGAGAGTTTGCTGTGGACGGTTTGCTGCCTTCGACTGAAGGGGGGCTGGACGATGGTGGTCGTCGCTGGTTGCTGGAGGTGGGGGTGCGCCAGTGGGTAGCAGCGCGTTGGCGGATCCTAGTGCTGGAGCGGCGTCGACTGAAGGGGGGCTGATCGATGGTGCTGGAGCGGCGGTCGCTGGTTGCTGGAAGTAGGGCTCACGCGTCTAGTGATTTAGGTTTTGGTGCTGGAGCCGCCGCCGCCATGGATTAGAAAATTTTGTTCCTGTAAAAAATAAAACCCTAATACGTACCTATAAACAATCCCTACACCCTTAAAATTGAATGAGGGCATTTCCGTAAAAATAAAAGCTCATTTTAAAAATAGGGATTAGATTTAAATGTTTCAAAAGGGGAGGATGTGAGCCTAATTAACTTTATTTTTAAGGATGTGAGCCTAATATTCACTATATTAAATTATATTTTAATTTAAAGAAAAACTAATCGAAACAGTAGAGTTGGCTTACGGGACATACCCCACTATGTCCGGAATGGGGGTAATTTGCTAGGGACGACAGTCGGTGGGTTCGAATGAAAAGTTAACTTTTTGGAGAATTAAATTAAATAAATATATATTGGTCAACTCTCCTTCCTCCTCTCCCATGTTCAAATCATCAAGAGAAATTAAAAAAAAACCGATGTTCTCCCTCTTCAGCCGCTCCTCCTCCTGCCCGCCACCAGCAGCCGCCACACTTCTCCTCGTTCCCCTCCCCCTTCTCTCCTCCTCCTCTTATTCTTCCTCCTCTTTCCCTCTTTCAATTAGCAAAAACCATAGGCCCCAAATCACCAAACCCACCACCGTGGGCCCCTCCAGCGCCACCACCACCTGGCTGCACCTCCCCCACACCCAATCAGGTCCTGCCGCCGCCCCTCAGCCCTCAGCTCTCAGCTCTGGCCATGGGCCCCACCACCTCAAAAATCACATTTTCACAAATTCCCGTTTTTACATAAAACCCCTTGTCACTATTTTGCCAATAACTCTCAAACGGTGCGGTTCTGACCTAAACTGCACAATACCAAAATCGAAGAGCATGATTTTCTCTTCGATTTGGGTATATAGAAGTCCTATTTTGGATTGCGGAGCTGCCCGAAAATCGCATCCGAAGTCAACGGACCTACTGCTATTTTTCGCGATTTCCAGCGAATTGGTGCGTTTTTGGAAGAAAGTCCACTAGGCAAAGTTTATCCGGAATAGGGCATTTAGGCAAGTGACAAAGTTTGGTGAAGATTGGAGGTCGTATGCAAATTCTAGAGCTAAAGAGGCGTATTCAAGTGCGAGAAAACGACAAAACGGAGCGCGACGACAAAATCCGCCAGTTAAAGAATGGCGGAGTGGAAACCAAAGGTGAGAACTTCTCACTCTAATTTTATTTACAACTAAATATATATTAGAATGCAGACAGTGCTTAGTAGCACCCTAAACCTTTGTTTGAAACCATGGATGTTCGGTTGTTTGTTTTGATTGATTCATTTGTTTGAATTTGATTTGGGATGTGAATGGAATTGATTAGAATTTGGTTTGTGTATGGCGCGAGCAATTATTAGGCGAGGGATAAGGCTAGACCTTATTCCGGTTCCAGTATCGCGCCGTTATACTACCGAAATTTTCTAAAAATAAAATGTGTTAGTTAAAAATATAATTTTTAACGTGTATATAAATAAAATAAATATTCATTTACAAATCGAACGATTTGTTTATGTACACACATTTAACTGATATGGATTGGGACGATATATTTTACACATCACCCAACTACACAAATAAAATCAGTGTGTGTTGATTGAAACCCCACACAGGTATTGGGATGATATTTGACATATACTAATCCCAATTGTTTATTTGTATGTCAATCGATTGGTTGACAGGCTGTTGTAAGCGTTAATTATTTATATTTAACGCTTATGCATTTATGTATTGCACTCTGGATGATGGTTGACTGTGTTTGATTATTGTTGTGTCCATATGTGTATGGAATCCATATAAATAAAATTATATGGTAACTGACTGTGTCTGATTCCAATTCGGAAAGAACGAATATTTTAAATTAACGAATATTTTAAAATGACGAAGAATTTATATTTTAAAATAACTAATATTTTAAAATAATATCCAGTAATGGTTCAAAATATGATTTTGAGGTCCGATTTGGGATGGACATGAAAATATTGAAATATATGAAGCCGTGTTGATTAGATATGCGCGATTTTGACGCGAATGATATTTATATCGATTTTATTCATTTTTATAATGAATATCGAAAAGGAAGTGATTTCAAAATCTAATGTTTTGAAAAAAAAAATTATCATCTATATACTAATGATATAGAATATTCAATTTTGATTTAAAATTGAATATGAAGTTAGAATCGTTTTTAAACGAATTTAAAACTATTTATAAATACGTTTTGAATGAAATCGACGAAATATATATTATATATATAATTTAATGGCCTGAATAGAACGCGTCGCGCTGCGGCCGTTCGCGAATTTCGACCATTGACTTCAAATTGATATTACGGGAGATCCAGCCGTCGGATTCTCCTAAAATCAGAACCGTTGAGTTCGTATCAAAAAGAGATTTCCAACGAATATGTTGGATTTGGAATTGTGTCCAAATCAAGTTTGGAAAAGGTCGTTATAAGTGCAGTTCGATTACCATTTATGGCAATCGAATGTAAGGGCCTTGATAAAATTATTAAAAATATTTATAATTTGTGTAAAATCATAATAAATGATTTGAAAAAAATTGGATGAAAAATTTCACGTTTGTAAAGATAAAAATATATTTTTATCAAAATGAACTAGTTATTAACTAGATTTGAAATCCAATAATTTTTAAATAAAATAAACTGGATTTGTGAATGGTTTTAAAATAACCGGAATTTCCAATATATGAATTGGAATGGATTTGAATGGAAATCATCTTCGAAATATTTCGATATTGGATTTCGTGATTATACGGATATTGTTATGAGAATTTGGAAGATATATATAGATATCGTTATTCCCAAAATGATATTCGTTGGTTTCAGAATTTGATATTGAATATAAACTGATATAATTTCTATTCAGAGCCTTGTATTTGATATCAAATTGGATTTTGGGTTTGTTCTGAATAGTGTCTTAAATAACATTGTTCTTAAACCCAATTGAGAAAAGAATAAATCTTTAATTAAGATTTAGTGAAGTTTTTCCAAAATTAATATTTAATTGGAATTGAATAAAAGAATTGGATTTTGGATTTGTTGTGAATGGTGTCTTAAATAACACTGTTATTAAACCCCATGTGAAAAGAATAAATATTTTAATTAAGATTATTAGAGTTTCCAGTTGATTAACATTTAATTTGAATAAAATGGAATGTGAATTGGGTTTATTGTGAACTGTGTTTTTAACGACATTTGTTCTTTAACCTGATTAACAGTGAAATGTGATTTGGAAATTATAAATCTTTTTATTAAGATTTAATGGTAATTTTCCAAAGTAAAGCTTTCCAATTTAATATATTAAATTGGAATTGAACGGAATTCGATTTGGTAAAAATCGAAGTGAGTTTCTGTGGTGGAAGACTGTTAATATATATGGAATTTAAAAGGCTTTGTCATTATTCCATTTATATTATTAGTCGGATATGGAAATTGATATCGATTATATATTGATCTGTTTTCCGTGAAAAATTCCACAATTAATGGAATGTGATTTTGGGTTTATCATGAACTGTTTTTTAAATGACATTAGTTCTATAACCCAGTTAAAGACAGGATTACATTTCTAACATTGTATTTCGAACTATGTGGTTGATCTCTGCTAAATATATATCTTTTTGATGGCGGAGAATTTATTCTCTTGCTTAGCACCCTTCTCTAAGACGTACGAGCTTAGAGGTTAATATATCAGCAGAAATCAATAGTACGGTGTAGATTATCACACTACACCAAAACAACCAATTTGACATACCAGGATGAGGATATTTGATATGGCTTTAAGCCGTATCAAATTTGATAAGCCGTATCAATTTTTTTTTTGGCAATCCGCACCTCCTTCAAAACTTGAAATCTCACCCTATATCTTCGAGGGTACGGATAGGTTCTTTTTTATTATGCTTAGACCCGTTTCAAATGGGAATGCTAATTTCTCCATTCCGTGTCGTTCTTTTCTGCTTTATCACTCCCCACTTTTTCATTTTCGGCCGAAACAAAAATAATTCCCAAATCATCCAATCCCTAAAATTCAAGCGATCGCTAAGAAACCAACCATCTATATCAGTCGCTTCCTTCGACTTCGAGCCGCCCTCCTCTCCTTCGACCTCGTATCTCAACAGCAACCTTAGCCTCCAAGTTTCAACATCAGCAGAAACCAACAATCAAGTTTCAATAGTAGCCCTGGCTCCAAGTTTCGACAGAAATGGAGCAACCCTAGCCGCCCTCCTCTCCTTTGACAATCGAGTTGAACATCAGCGGCGCTGCGGTAGCGAGCCCTCCTCCTCCGGCCTCCAGGCTCCGGTCTCTAGCTTTCAGGTTTCAGTTAATCAGCCCTCCTCCTTCAAGTTTTATAATACTTCTTGATAATAATAATAATTATTATTGTCTATCAGTCCATACACTGTTTCGGTTTCTGATTTACTTTTTTGGCTATTTTGATTAATATTTGTTGCAATTCTTGTCCAGAGAATGAGATTTGTTGATGCCGTAATTAGTTTGGAGGTTAAATTCAATGTTTAATGTTTTGGCTCTCTTTTTAATGCATTTTTTGTTGTAGTCCTAATCCTATATGTAGATGTGGTCACTTTTTGTCGGCGATGGCCTGAACTGAAATCAACCTCTACAAGGGGGCGTCTTTATTCTGTGTATTTCTTGCTCATAGTATATGAATCTATCAATTTAGATAATATCACCATCCCTGACATGTTTATTATAGATACTTTTGTTGCCCTATCTTCTAGTAACATCATATACCCAAGTCCTAGGATATATGACACTTGAATTTTCTTTTTCTCTTTTATAAAAAAAAGCCACAAAGCTCTTCCCAACATACTCCTCTAAGTTAATGTTGTAACCGTTGTGATTAATCCGATTCAAGACCACTCGAATCCGATATCTAAACCACAATGCGCTAGCGGAAGACTAGATCGTTGTTAGACTTGCGAAAACAACCAAAGCAATAACTTTAATCACAAAACCAATATCAACCAATCACGAAAAATCCAAATCTCAATCACAAGAAAGAATGTAACACCCCACCTCCGCTAGGGTCACTCACAAAGGGAATGCCCTAGTTTTGGAGGGGTATTATCTAGTAAACAGGCACAGAGATAACACAAGACAGAACATAGATAAAATAGAGTATATAAAGTAGCGGATATAAACTTTAAAACCAAATCTCATTACTGAAAAATAGAGTCAAAACCTCTTACATCAAAATGCCAAGTCATTATTTCATTACATCAAGTTCTAAAGAAGCAAAGTACTTAAAACAACATAAGTAAAATATTATTCCCCAAAAAGTGCATGAGTGCAGCCATAGCATAGCTCAAGACCAAACCGTACATGAGCTGTCAGAAAGCAAGCAAAGTCGAAGCTAAGAGCTAGAGTTTCCTCCCTGAGAACCTGGGGGGGAAACGAAAGACAAAGAGGCGAAAGAAAACGGGTCAGTCAAAAAGACTGGTAAGCCCTAGTGACTATCAGTATAGAAACTAGTAAAGTTAACAAGACATGAATAAACTGGAATTAAACATAGGAATGATGATAAGTCTGACATGATAAATAAGCTAACAAGATAACTCAAGTCTAACATTGCGTATTCAAGGTTCGCCATACCAACTATACTGGTATACTGATCCCGTGTCAACCATAAATCAAGAAATAATCCCTTAGCCCAATATCGTGAAGTGACCCAATTCGGGGTCCAACGGTATGATCTAATCGATCGGCTCCCTACAAGTCTAGCTCGTCGTGTGTCTGTGTCATACGGCCCTATCACGAATGTAGTCACCTGTGCTAGGTCCACCATAGGGTGTATCAAGCCCTAGGGTGCCAACCACCGACACGAATCAAGAATGCACAGATAATCCTACTGATGCCCAATGCCTGCTTTTTCAACTTCGGACTAAGTGCACGACCCTAGTCCGCCTGAACCTACAATGGCGCACCAACTCAGCCGTTGTTCTGGTCGCTTACAATCAGCCCAGCAATCGTGCCCCACCCTGCCTAGTCCCAGGGTACCGTGATACATCTAGTGGGTTACTGCTGAAAAGGACCGCGTAACTAGGGTTTCGTTCAGCAGGTTAAGTTGTCATTTAAAATCGAGACTTAACCCCATCTACGTGTCATGTCAAATTGACTAAGTGTGTCGTTCTAGTTCAAGACTTAGTCCTACGAATCATGTGTCAGGTTGGTTAAGTGTGTTCAAGCGGTTCATGACTTAACCCTATCCAGTGGCATTAATTTACTTAATGCACCCCTAACCTCTCACATTAGACTTGGTTATGGTTACTGGATGTGCCGGGCGGGTCCGGGCAGTTTTACACCATAAACTAGTCTAACCTCGGGTTTCGAGTGCGATATGACCAACTACTTACATTGGGTCCTATTGTTTGCAGTTACTGGATTCGCCGGGCGGTTCCGGGCAGATTTATACTGCAAACTCAACCCAACCTCGAGTTGGCCACATTCAAGTTATCTAAGTGTCATGTCCCAAATTCATATTTTCAAGTATAATTTCATGTCAAGTTCATGTTCCTATCCAAGCTCAAGTTATAACGATATTCATGTTTTCAAGTTCGTACTAAATTCAGATTTTCCTAAACTACCCAAATCGCATCCCCAACGCTCGTGAATTCGAATCAAGGCAATAGATGTAACTAGGGAATAACATAACAAGGATAGGTATAAAGTGGCAAAGGTGATTTCAAGGCAAGCATGGTGTAACTTGAGATATGATCATAACATCACTGCCATATGAAATAAGGTGATAAACATAGCAATAAATGACATAAGATGATAATCCTAAACTTGTGACTAGCAATAGTTTCAACATCACAACATCACAGGCATGTTAAAATAATGGACATGATAGGGTTTAGGTTATGACATGAACAGGCCCCTAAATCAAGTTCTTATTAGTATTCCACAAATCAAGGTTCAATATGAACGGTATTAGGTTCAAGGTGAATAGATCTAGGGTGAACAAGAGTAGATCTAAAATAATAGATCAAAAAGGAATAGTCATAGATTAAAGATATACAAGAGTAGGTCTCAAGTAGTTATCATGTTTATGTTCAACTTCAATTTACACATGTCCATATTAAGTTTAGAGTTTAGATCTAAGAGTAACTGGGGCTTACAGATCGTGGTTTTTGAGAACTAAGAACAGAAATTGTCGTAGGATCGTTGTTGAGATGTTGATATATTCCCCTGAATTGTTGTAGAAACGTTGGCCTTCGATTTGGATCTAGTTTGAATGTTTAAGCTTCAAGTTGGAGGCGGCGGCCATGGTTCAAGAGGAGACTTAGCAGCATAATGGTGTTAGAAAGATTTGTTGTGGATTAGCCTAGGTCTTAGGGTTTTTTTATAGTTGCAACAACTAGTTTAGGCCATAGGATAAACCCTAGAATCGATCTGAACCGCCAAAAATTGTCACAGACCCTCAAACAAGCCAACAGGGTCAAGCAAGAGCAACCAAGCCCAAACCAGGTTCGGGGACCAGGTCGACACCCAAGTCGACTGCGCAGTCGACCTGGTCCTGGGGGTGTCGACTGCCCAGTCGACTCCCCAGTCAACCTGGGGTGCTGGGCGGGAAATTTCCCGCCCAGTTTGTCTGGGTTTTGAAATTCGAATTTGAACTCGAATTCGAACTGTTTTGAACTCTGAAAATTTCTGAAACTTTGGGGAGCCATAACTTGGCCATACGGACTTCGATTTTCGAAAACTCGTACTCAATTTCATGCAGAATTCCGAGACGAACGCAATGGCGCAACCCGTTTCCCTTAGTTCTTATTTTAAAATTTAATTCTGCCTAGATTTCTTGTTTTAACATGTTATAAAAATTCGGGTTGTTACATTCTCCCCTCCTTAAAGGATTTCGTCCCCGAAATCTTCAAGTTAGGAAGAACGTATCCTACCATCCATTATCCATCTACTCAAAACATCATCCACAAGAAAACATTGTCCTTAAGAGATTTCTAATGCTGTATGAACATATGCAGAAAGTGTGTGTATATGTTCCTTATCTAATGCAAATGATCAGGCCTGATTGATCTTTCTAATGCAAAATATGTTTAGTGTCATGAATCCAAAATGTATGCGAATAATCCTAGTCACGTAAGCACTATATGTGTGCACAAACATTCATCCATATGCAACATTCATATGATAACACATTCAATTTCATCCATAAATAAATATAAACACTCATGCATATGCCATATGAAAATGTGTCTGAGCCGATCTAGTGCCTAATGTGTGTTATGCAACCACGAGCAATCACTTGCAACCATTCACAAACATCAAGCATAACATGTTTCAAATACATGTTTACATTCATAGAATTCTACCTAAGGTTCTCAAGACAGGATCGAAAGGATATACAAGATAAAACAGAGTATCTAGGGAAAAGAAGTTAAAGATGTACCCCTAGAAGGTCCTTCTTGCGGGGCTTGCCCTTGCTTCTTAGGGCAGTTCTTGCTGATGTGTCCAGTTTCACCGCATTGAAAACATGCTCCTATCTTCATCTTCTTCTTCCTACAGTCCTGGACTATATTCCCGTCAATACCACAGAAGTTGCATTTTCTTTTCTCACGTGACTTGTCATTCTTGTTGTTGCTATTCTTTCCTCCTTTCTCTGAGTCTACCTTCTTGTCTTGAGACTCATTCGCCTTGACCTTCTTCTTGCCATTCTCGTCTTCTTCATGAAGTAGGGCCATATTCACCAAGCTTTCAAAGGTTGCCCCCATGGGTACATGAGTCATGGCCATAGTGTGGAGTGGCTCGCTCAATCCTCGAGCAAAGCGTAGAGCCTTCTTCTCAACCGTGTTGACTAAGTCCAAACCAAACCGAGCAAGCTGATTAAATTTATTCACGTATTCCCTAACTGACATGTCCCCTTGCTTGAGTGCCAGGAACCTCTCCATCTGAAGGCTCGCTTCTGCGGATAACAAAAACTTAAGCCCAAACCTCTCTCTAAAGTCTGCCCCAAGTCTCAATTGGCCTGGTAGCGTTGGTGACTTCCCACCAAAATGAAGCTTCCTCTTTCAACAACCATGCTGCCAACTGAACTTTCCTATGATCCTCCATATCGAAAATAACAAACAAGTCTTCAGTGTCTTTTAGCCAGTTTCGCGCCTCAAAGAAGGTTTCAGTTCCAACGAAGTTCATGCCGCCGATTCCTATAAAGTCCTTGCATATTTTGGCGAAGGCGGTACCCGGAGGAGGAGGATCCGTGGCCACCGGGGGAGGAGGAGGAGGGATATCTACCGGGCCCGCGCCGTTGGCCCTAGCTTCCAAGTATCTTCGGAACCACCAGGTATGGGTACTCCCTCAGGAAGGTTAAGATCAGACATGCTGAAAAGCGAAAAGGAAAAAGATTCAAACGAGGAAACAAAGGAAAGTGCTAATGACTTTTGGGGAATAGCCTTTTCTTAAAAATAAAACTTTTCATGAAAAATGCTTCTTTATAAACGGTTTTGAAAATAGTTTCAGAAGGTTTTTAAAACTTTTGCCCAGTCTGGTAACCTTCTGCTCTGATACCAAATGTAACACCCCACCTCCGCTAGGGTCACTCACAAAGGGAATGCTCTAGTTTTGGAGGGGTATTATCTAGTAAACAGGCACAGAGATAACACAAGACAGAACATAGATAAAATAGAGTATATAAAGTAGTGGATATAAACTTTAAAACCAAATCTCATTACTGAAAAATAGAGTCAAAACCTCTTACATCAAAATGCCAAGTCATTATTTCATTACATCAAGTTCTAAAGAAGCAAAGTACTTAAAACAACATAAGTAAAATATTATTCCCCAAAAAGTGCATGAGTGCAGCCATAGCATAGCTCAAGACCAAACCGTACATGAGCTGTCAGAAAGCAAGCAAAGTCCAAGCTAAGAGCTAGAGTTTCCTCCCTGAGAACCTGGGGGGGGGGACGAAAGACAAAGAGGCAAAAGAAAACGGGTCAGTCAAAAAGACTGGTAAGCCCTAGTGACTATCAGCATAGAAACTAGTAAAGTTAACAAGACATGAATAAACTGGAATTAAACATAGGAATGATGATAAGTCTGACATGATACCTAAGCTAACAAGATAACTCAAGTCTAACATTGTGTATTCAAGGTTCGCCATACCAACTATACTGGTATACTAATCCCATGTCAACTATAAATCAAGAAATAATCCCTTGGACCAATATCGTGAAGTGACCCAATTCGGGGTCCAACGGTATGATCTAATCGATCGGCTCCCTACAAGTCTAGCTCGTCGTGTGTCTGTGTCATACGGCCCTATCACGAATGTAGTCACCTGTGCTAGGTTCACCATAGGGTGTATCAAGCCCTAGGGTGCCAACCACCGACATGAATCAAGAATGCACAGATAATCCTACTGATGCCCAATGCCTGCTTTTTCAACTCCGGACTAAGTGCACGACCCTAGTCCGCCTGAACCTACAATGGCGCACCAACTCAGCCGTCGTTCTGGTCGCTTACAATCAGCCCAGCAATCGTGCCCCACCCTGCCTAGTCCCAGGGTACCGTGATACATCTAGTGGGTTACTGCTGAAAAGGACCGCGTAACTAGGGTTTCGTTCAGCAGGTTAAGTTGTCACTTAAAATCGAAACTTAACCCCATCTACGTGTCATGTCAAATTGACTAAGTGTGTCGTTCTAGTTCAAGACTTAGTCCTACGAATCATGTGTCAGGTTGGTTAAGTGTGTTCAAGCGGTTCATGACTTAACCCTATCCAGTGGCATTAATTTACTTAATGCACCCTTAACCTCTCACATTAGACTTGGTTATGGTTACTGGATGTGCCGGGCAGGTCCGGGCAGTTTTACACCATAACCTAGTCTAACCTCGGGTTTCGAGTGCAATATGACCAACTACTCACATTGGGTCCTATTGTTTGCAGTTACTGGATTCGTCGGGCGGTTCCGGGCAGATTTATACTGCAAACTCAACCCAACCTCGAGTTGGCCACATTCAAGTTATCTAAGTGTCATGTCCCAAGTTCATATTTTCAAGTATAATTTCATGTCAAGTTCATGTTCCTATCCAAGCTCAAGTTATAACGATATTCATGTTTTCAAGTTCATACTAAATTCAGATTTTCCTAAACTACCTAAATCGCATCCCCAACGCTCGTGAATTCGAATCAAGGCAATAGATGTAACTAGGGAATAACATAACAAGGATGGGTATAAAGTGGCAAAGGTGATTTCAAGGCAAGCATGGTGTAACTTGAGATATGATCATAACATCACTGGCATATGAAATAAGGTGATAAAAATAGCAATAAATGACATAAGAGATAATCCTAAACTTGTGACTAGCAATAGTTTCAACATCACAACATCACAGGCATGTTAAAATAATGGACATGATAGCGTTTAGGTTATGACATGAACAGACCCCTAAATCAAGTTCTTATCAGTATTCCACAAATCAAGGTTCAATATGAACGGTACTAGGTTCAAGGTGAACAGATCTAGGGTGAACAAGAGTAGATCTAAAATAATAGATCAAAAAGGAATAGTCATAGATCAAAAATATACAAGAGTAGGTCTCAAGTAGTTATCATGTTTATGTTCAACTTCAATTTACACATGTCCATATTAAGTTTAGAGTTTAGATCTAAGAGTAACTAGGGCTTACAGATCGTGGTTTTTGAGAACTAAGAACAGAAATTGTCGTAGGATCGTTGTTGAGATGTTGATCTATTCCCCTGAATTGTTGTAGAAACGTTGGCCTTCGATTTGGATCTAGTTTGAATGTTTAAGCTTCAAGTTGGAGGCGACGGCCATGGTTCAAGAGGAGACTTAGCAGCATAATGGTGTTAGAAAGATTTGTTGTGGATTAGCCTAGGTCTTAGGGTTTTTTTATAGTTGCAACAACTAGTTTAGGCCATAGGATAAACCCTAGAATCGATCTGAACCGCCAAAAATCGTCACAGACCCTCAAACAAGCCAACAGGGTCAAGCAAGAGCAACCAGGCCCAAACCAGGTTCGGGGACCAGGTCGACACCCAAGTCGACTGCGCAGTCGACCTGGTCCTGGGGGTGTCGACTGCCCAGTCGACTCCCTAGTCGACCTGGGGTGCTGGGCGGGAAATTTTCCGCCCAGTCTGTCTGGGTTTTGAAATTCGAATTTGAACTCGAATTCGAACTGTTTTGAACTCTGAAACTTTGGGGAGCCATAACTTGGTCATACGGACTCCGATTTTCGAAAACTCGGACTCGATTTCCTGCAGAATTCTGAGATGAACGCAATGGCACAACCCATTTCCCTTGGTTCTTATTTTAAAATTTAATTCTGCCTAGATTTCTTGTTTTAACATGTTATAAAAATTCGGGTTGTTACAAAGAAACTGATGACAAAGTAGAAAAAATAAATCACACAAGGATTTATAGTGGTTCCACTAACATCTTGTTAGTGTACATCCGCTTTGGAGAGAGTATTTTATTACCACGATGAAAGGAATACAAGAGATTGATCCAATAATCACTATATTTCAATATAGAAAAGAGTTTGAGGAGAATAGAATTGAAGAATTGGAATTAGGCTATGAACCCTAATTCTCCCTTGAGAATAAACCCTTGATCCCAAATCAAGTCTTCAAGCTCTTCCTAATTCACTTCAAAAAATAGCTTATATAGAGGTTAGCCAATTACCCAAATTTCCCCCGAATTAGTCACAAATCAGCTTGCTAATTTCCAGCCCAAAAATAGCCCAGAACCCGCTCAGACGTCTGTCAAACCTCCTGACAGACGTCTGTCCACTTCCAAAAATTTATTGGGATCCTGCACTCAGCACAGACGTTTTCCCCTCATGTGTCAGACGTCTGTCTGAGCTCTCGGGGAAATGCAACCCTGACAACAGACGTCTGTCATCTCATACGACAGACGTCTGTCGCACCTGCACACAGAAAACCTGCACCTTACAACTTATAACTTCCACGTGCGAACTCCGATTTGCGAACGGTCACCTCCGACTCGAAGCTATCGTCGTCCTCTTCAATCCAACACATATATAGTATCGCATATCACAACACTCCACCTCGATACTATAACCATCTCAACTTCAAACTCCAATGCACCATGCACTTCCTTCTACCTTCGACCAAGCAAACTTGAATGTTTTCCCAATGAGTTCCGGCATGGCCACTGCCCATTGCACTACACCAACGAGTTCAGACAAAGCCCCCACTCGCCAATGTAGTGTTGAAAACATTCAAACCAAAAAACCGTCTCACCAAAAGAAAATGTACTCGGGAGTGTAACGAGTACTTACCATGAAGATAGAATTTCCAATCTCTCACCACTATTCCTTTCCATCAAACACAAAATCACTCTCTCCACCTCGTGCCACCCCGTGGCACCTAGCAACTCAACAAGCGAATTAAGCTCGAGCAATGCTCGAACTTCCCATATGGCAATGCCTTCGTAAATATATCCGACGCATTATCCTTTGTGTGCACTTTCCGAAGTTATACTAGCTTACCCTCATCCATGGCTACATGAAATGACTCCCTCACCTCAATATGCTTAGTCCGTGAGCTAAAAGCCAAATGGATAGCACTTTGGCTATCACAACGAACATCAACACTTTCATGTTCAAAACCCAAGTCACACAACAATCGCTTCAAGTAGAGTGCCTCCTTAGCCGCTTCCACAGCGGCAATCAACTCCGCCTCTGTAGTGGATAAAGCAACTATGGTTTGCAATCGCGATCTCCAACTAATGGTCGTCCCGCCAAGTGTGAAGACATACCCGAAAGTTGATTTCCTTTGATCCCTATCACCGGCGTAGTCCGAGTCACAATAACCAACCAACTTGCAACTCCTATCATCACTACCGCAAAGACAAGTCCATGAGATGATGTGCCTTTCAAGTATCTCATAATAGCCTTCACGGCTTCCCAATGCGATTTTCCCGGATTAGCCATATAGTGACTAACCACCCCGGCGACATTTGCAATATCGGGCTTTGTACACACCATTGCGTACATCAAATTACCAACCGCACTTGCATATGGCACCTTTGCAATATAAGCCTTATCTTTATCCCCGATAGGTGATCCCTTCTCCGAAAGCTTCATATGCAAAGGTAAAGGTGTATTTAACGCCTTTGCATCCTCCATGATAAACCAGCAAAGCACTTTCTTAATGTATTCCTTTCGAGTCAATCTTAACTCAAAACGCTTTCGGTCCCTTCCTATTTCCATGCCCAAGATTTTTCTTTCTTCTCCAAGATCCTTCATCTCGAATTCCGATTTCAAAAGCATCTTCAACTTGTTGATTTCATTTTGATCCTTGGAAGCAATGAGCATATCATCCACATACAAGAGTAAATACACCCAACAATCATTTCCCAACCTCTTGAAATATATGCAAGCATCCTTGATGCTTCGATGGAAGCCACTTTCAAGCATAAAATGATCGAATCTCTTGTACCATTGTCTAGGCGATTGCTTTAACCCATATAGTGATTTCTTCAACTTGCAAACCATATTAGACTTACCATCTACAACAAACCCTTTCGGTTGCTCCATGTAGATGTCTTCATCCAAGTCTCCATGCAAGAAGGCGGTTTCCACATCAAGTTGCTCCAACTCCAAGTCATGGATAGCAACCATGGCTAGTAAAACTCGAATAGATGTATGACGAACCACCGGTGCAAAAATTTCATCATACTCCTTTCCTTTCCTTTATGAGAACCACTTTGCCACTAACCTTGCTTTGTACCTTCCATCATCCTTCTCCTTGTAAATCCATTTGCACCCTATAGCACGGTTTCCTTGAGGAAGTGGAACCAACTCCCAAGTTCGGTTCTTCATAAGCGATTGCATCTCTTCCTCCATGGCACAAATCCACTTCGAGCTCTCTCTCGACTCCATGACGTCATCAAGGTCCATCGGCTCATCTTGGAGTATATTGAGAGCATAGTCCAAATGATCACTAAAGCTAAGGTAGTTCCAATCACCATATCTTTCGGGAGGCCTTATTGCACGTCGACCAACCCGAGTAGCATTACTATCACCCAAACCCCTTTCGGCTCCACCTTGAGTCGAAACTTCTCTAGTATCATGTACATCACCAACATCATCACTAGAGGAACCATGTGGACTATGTGATGTTTCATCAACCGCTTCAACCCCATGAGCTTGTACAACTCTACTACCACTTGGATGGAATGTGGGAATGACTTCCTTCTCCTTTGATTCACCATGAACCAAATCCAGAACATTCAATGAGCTCTCATTCACCTTGAATAAAGCCGACTCATCAAAAGTGACATGACGAGAATTAACAACCTTCTTCGTTTCCAGATTCCAAATCCGATAGCCTTTCACGCCATCCGTGAAACCAAGAAAGACCCCTTTGAATGCTCTAGCTCCAAGCTTATCATTCCCCGGATCATGCACATAAACCGGGCTACCAAACACATGAAGATATCTCAAGTCCAAACTCTTCCCTTTCCACACTTCCTCCGGAATTTTTTTACCAATGGCCGAGCACGGAATTCGATTTACAATATGCACCGCGGTTGACAAAGCTTCGGCCCAAAATCCCTTGGACAAACCCGATGTCAATCTCAAGTATCGAGCTTTCTCAAGTAGAGTTCGGTTCATTCTCTCCGCTACTCCATTAGATTGCGGATCTCCCGGTGTAGTAAAATGTCTCCGGATCCCGTGATGCTTACAATACACCAAGAATTCACGCGAGACATATTCGCCGCCATTGTCGGTCCTTAACACCTTCAAAGTCTTACAACTTTCATTCTCAATAAGAGCCTTCTACACTTTGAACTTAGCAAATGCCTCCGACTTGGCCCCCATTACATACACACATACCTTTCAAGACAAATCATCAATGAAAGAAATATAATACCTTGCTCCTCCCAAAGAAGCAACCGGTGTCGGTCCCCAAACTTCCAAATGAACATACTCAAAACCTCCTTTGAGTCATGCTTGCCTTCATCGAATGATACCCTTTTTTGCTTCCCCATGACACATTCCTCGCAAAACTCTAGTTTGTTGAAACTCTCACCCTCGATCATCTCCCGCTTCCGAAGAATATCCAAACTCCTCTCCGAGATATGACCCAATCTCAAATGCCACAGCCGCGTTGCATTCAAGTCACGAGAACTATCAACACCCGCACAAGTCTCACCTCCTATGGTCACACCTTGAAGCAAATATATACCATTAGTCCTAGTACCCTTCATAACCACAAGTGCTCCCTTTGAAACCCTCAAGCAATCCTTCTCGATAGTGATCTTTCATCCTAGAGAATCCAATTGCCCCAAAGATATAAGCGACTTCCTAAGTCCCGGAACATAGCGATCATTGGTGAGCGTGCGAACAACTCCATCAAACATCCTTATTTGCACGAAGCCACTACCCATCGACTTGCAAATAGCACCATTTCCCATAGCAATTGCATTTCCCTCTTTGACCTCAAAGGATGAAAAACAATTTCTATTTGGAGTCATATGATACGACGCACCCGAATCGAGTACCCATTCGTTACCCAAAACACCCGTTGCTTCCGCCGTCAACACATTCTCATCTACTTCACTATCTCCACTCTCCACCGCCACGAATGAAGAAGCTACTTCCTTCTTATATTTGTACGGACATTCATTCTTCCAATGTCCCGGTTTCTTATATATAATGCACTTCCCATTTCACTCTTTCGATTTACCTCTTCCACCAGGTTTTCTTGATTTAGAACGGCCCCGGTTTCCTTTCTTCACATTCTTTTCTTTCTCCATAAACAACCCGTGACTACAACTAGCTCCACTACTACCCTCACTCATCTCCTTCATTTGATCTCTCAACTCCTCACTAAGAAGACCCATCTTGACATCATCTAGAGTCAAGGTATCCCGTCCATAGATCAAACTATTTGAGAAACCCGTATAGCGGTCCGACAACGAACACAATAATATCGCCTTTTACTCTTCCTCAATCTTCGAATCAACGGCCTTCATCTTCATGAGCAAGTCATCAAAGGCATTCAAATGTGCCTTAAGCAAATTACCCTCTTTCATTTTGAAGGTGAAAAACGTTCGCAATAAGATCAAACGGTTAGTGAGCGACTTCTTCATATAAAGTTCTTCCAACTTGTCCCAAATACCTTTAGCGCTAGTCTCACCACTAATTTCAGAGATCACATTCTCCCCCATAGCAAGTTGAAGAGTAGTTTAAGCCCATTCCTCCATCTCCTCTCTCTCAACATCCGAGATATCACTTGACAATACGTGAGTATCAAATACTACTCGATGCACCCGATTCCGTCTAAGAACCGCTTTCATTTTCCATTGTCACTTCTCAAAGTCATTATCACCATTCCACTTGTCAATAACCAATTGAGAACCCGACACAGCATGCGAACCCCGTACATATGGCGCCACACTATTCGGACTTCCGGTTGAAGGACTTACCGAGCTACTATCCGTCTTCGGCATTTTCACAAACACCTAACATGCACCAAAACAGCACTGATACCAACTGTAGTAACCATTGTGATTAATCCGATTCAAGACCACTCGAATCCAATATCTAAACCACAATGCGTTAGCGGAAGACTAGATCGTTGTTAGACTTGCAAAAACAACCAAAGAAATAACTCTAGTCACAAAACCAATATCAACCAATCACGTACAATCCAAATCTCAATCACAAGCAAGAAACTAATGACAATGTAGCAAAAATAAATCACATAAGGATTTATAGTGGTTCCACTAACATCTTGTTAGTGTACATCCACTTTGGAAACAGTATTTTATTACCACGATGAAAGGAATATAAGAGATTGATCCAATAATCACTATATTTCAATATAGAAAAGAGTTTGAGGAGAATAAAATTGAAGAATTGAAATTAGGCTATAAACCCTAATTCTCCCTTGAGAATAAACCCTTGATCCCAAATCTAGTCTTCAAGCTCTTACTAATTCACTTCAGAAAATAGCTTATATAGAGGTTGGCCAATCACCCAAATTGCCCCCGAATTAGTTACAAATCAGCTTGCTAATTTCCAGCCCGAAAATAGCCTAGAACCTGCTCAGACATTTGTCGAACCTCCTGACAGACGTCTGTCCACTTCCAGAAATTTATTGGGCTCCTTCACTCAACTCAGACGTCTACCCCTCATGTTTCAGACGTCTGTCTGAGCTCTCGGGAAAATGCAACCCTGACAACAGACGTCTATCATCTCATACGACAGACGTCTGTCGCACCTGCACACAGAAAACCTGCACCTTACAGCTTATAACTTCCACGTGCGAACTCCGATTTGCGAACGGTCACCTCAAACTCGATGCTATCTTCGTCCTCTTCAATCCAACACATATATAGTATCGCAAATCACAACAGTTAATATATATAGCTGTAATTAGTATTTCATTGTTGAGGCCAAATAAACAATTGTCAGTGCTTACTATGGCATATACAAAAGGTAAAAAGCATCTTTTAGTGTTATAACACACAATTGATATTGCGCTATTTCAGTATTATAAACAAAAAAGAGAAGCAACTTCCACATGCTTAGCACATTGCAGTTGTGAGTAATACACACACATAATATTGAACATGTACGATTGCTTAATTATCGAAGTTATTAGGTCACTGAATAAAATTATGGTACCCACAACTTATTATGGCAATGGGAACAGTACTACAGAAACCAAATATTATGTCTCATTCATAAATAACTTTACATCCAGATCATGATAAATGCAAAGTTGCTAAATAACAAAAAACCGAAAACAAACTCATTCCTCTTTTAAATTTACCATAACAGCTCAAACATGTATATGTACATAATAAATCTAAAAGAAGAATGAAAACATTAGCAGCTTACTTTTGACAGTTATAGGCCTTGTTTATTATTAGGAAATTTTGATTTCTTCCATTTTTTTGGGCATAATTTTGGATAGCAATAAAGGTGTACTCTTTACCTTTTCCCTTCATTTACAAGTAGAAAGATCCACTGTTATAGTGTGATTTTTCTTTAAGGCTGTAAAGAAAATAACCACAAACATAATTTGTTTGATTTCGTGTAAACTTTATTTACACAATGTACTTGATGTAGACAAAAATTTAACTTATAAGATGAACTTTAACATCTTGTATTCAGAACAGTTGATAAGAAAGATATACATGTTGATGTTTTCGGTAAAAGTAGACATGTCAATTTGTAGTTGAGCTAATATAATTATCATAAAAGAAATCTGAGTATGAAAAATATGTGGAAATTTTCCAGCCGATATGGAATTAAGATAACTTTAAAAACTGTAAGAGTTTATGGGTTCAAATGAAAATCACAATTATCCTTCTTTGTATGACATTATTTTGTAGTCATACCTTTTTTGCTTCACAATCTGCTAAGGGTAATTGTTTCATTTATGGTTGATGATTGTCTAAGCATTACTAAACAGGTCTCGTGGTTTGTTTACTGATACGAGGAAGGATGTGGTAATTGTTTCATTTCACAGTCTGCTATGGGTAAACTGAATACTGATAGGAAACTGGTAAGTTCCATCATAATGCTACGCTGAATACATTTACTGCTAATACCCAACCCTCTTCCTTACGGAATGCAGTCTACATTCATTGGGCAAGCAAAATCTTTATACACAGTTATTTTTGGAATATCTGCTACCACATGAGAGAATATGACTGCTCTCTGCAATTTGTAATGCGTACTGTTTTGATCGGCATTTAACATGTTAAGCATGCCCTTTGTCTTGCTGATGGTATGATACCTCTTTCTGTTCTGTTATATGTCCATACACAGATAATCTTGGAGGAGATTTCCCTGTGTTTGAAAACATTTTTGAATTCTGTCAAATATACGCTGGTGGTACAATAGGTAATTTTTTTATTTGTTGAAATTATACATTGTTTTCTTTTTCCTAATGCAAGTTCCTATAGATGCGGCGAGATGGTTAAACAATCAGCTATGTAATATCTCTATAAATTGGGCCGAAGGCTTGCATCATGCAAAAAAATGTGAAGCTTCGGGGTTTTGCTATATAAATGGTCTTAGTAATTCTTGAACTTCCCAAATATCATGCCCGAGTTTTGTATATAGATATTGGTATTCACCATGGTGATGGGGTCGAAGAAGCCTTCTGTTTCACAGATAGGTATCAGTTTTATTTAGTACATTGGCTTCTATAGTTCCAATTTATAGGCATCATTTATTATTCCTTTCGTATATCACTTGTCTATAGAAGCGATGTGAACTCATGAAGCTCTATTAAATTTCAGAGTTTATGACTGTTAGCTTTCACAAATACGGAGATAAGTTTCTGTTCTGGGACTGGTGATGTTAAGGTGACATTTCTCTCTCTTCTAATCAGACAAAAGTTGGGTAAACGATCAGGTCTAAGCTTCAATCACCTTGCTGGAAAACTTTCATTTTTAGTGGAATAATATTTATATTTCACCTTTATCTTCTGACTATTTGAGAAGAACATGTGATCTATAAGCAGACTATCATGGGATTTTATCAAATTTTAGTGGACTAATATTTACATGTTAAGTTGTTCACACCATCTATAAGCAGACAGGCATATGTGAATTTGTCTAAAGTGGAAAATATATGTAATAAAAATTCAAAACAAACTAAAGTATATCATGCATGACCAGTGAAGATTGTGAATGTGAAATATATGGTCTTTGTTTCCAACAGTCAGACAACCTAAAATCAATAAGTAATAAATGATTTCCTTTTGGGCAGTAATGACTCCTAAAGCGGTTCTCAAAGTCATGGGAGCAACTGGGTTGACAATCTACCATGTCAGAAGCCACCTATAGGTATTCTTCTTGACATATTGTGTAGTGTGCAGGTAATAAGGTTGAAAATGAAGAACATGGTGATCTGTTTTCAAGCATGGAAAACTCTTCGTAAGTATGTAGCAGCCTTTTGTTCTTTTTTACCCTACTTTATATATATTACATATATGTTCTTATATATGGAAAGACAATTACCTATGTGTCAAAGTTTTTACTCTTCGTAATTTTATGCTGTTTGCTGCTTTAATAGTGCAAGAGACAATGGCTACAACCTATGAGACAGATAATTTTTATTGACGCATGCTTTAAGCTAGCATCTACTGATAATTTTATCAGTATTTTTTTGACTTCAAAGTTGGGAATATTGATATGTTCTGGTTTTTGTAAGGATTTTCAGGATTCATTATTATGGAATATACTATATATATCGAATGGAGTAACGTCGATAAGTAGCCTAGAGATTCTTTTATAGGTTTAACTATGAGAAAGACAATTGCTGGTTTTCTAAAATTGTATAAATGTTGGTTATTGTCCTATTAGTTAGATTAAATCCTATATATCAGTTTTTCGTGTTTATTGTTATGCTCAATACTTTTTGTGTGAAATGTATGTGCTTCTGTTTTAATATATAGTTATATGTACTATATTTCAATTTAAATTGATAAAAATAACATTGTCGATTTTTGGAAAAATATCCTGTAACTTAAAATTATTTTGACACTTAGGAAATGAGAGAAGCATGCTTAACTTCTTTGGTAAAATTATACTTGTAAGCTCATTTTTTTTATATTCATGTTCAGCTTATTCATATTTATTAACTAGACCTGACTTAATTAGACCTTAAAATTTTGATATATGATTGAAATTTTTTTAACCTTCCTAAAAAGTCAAACCTATTTGAGGTTATTGTTTTATTCGGTTGTTCATAGGATTATTTTTATTTTTATTTTACGGAACATGTAAAGTTTAGTTGATTGCTATATTTATTCATGTGACATGAATGATTGCAGCCATTTTTTAATGCTTAAAACGAGTAATGATGCTCATCATCAAAACTAAAAAATCCATATGGAAATCATGAATTTGGGATTAGGATGGGCAACTAACAAACTCTGTGATGAACAATCGTGGCTCATCTATTTAAGCTGGTACCATTTTAAATTCTATGAACTTTTACAGCCTTCTTTTACACCACCTATTTCACTATTTGCTTTTATGCATATTGCCATTTTTGCTTCTTTATGAAGTCGACTTGCAGCCTTACTGTATAATTCTATGGTACAGACATTGCACTCAAATTAGTAGATGAAATGACTAATTACATTGTATAACTGTCATAATACAAAGGGTGGTTGGATGCATTATTTTTTTAATTTAACATCATTTAGACTTACAAAATTTTGCAGGATAATACCATTTATCTTTCTTTTTTACTATAGGTTTCCATCACAATCAGATTCCTGTCTCCGCCACGGCGAAGATCTAATAGATAAAGAACCTAAGTTCTCTGAGGGGTTAAAATTACTCGAGAATTGAATGGTAGTGGTGTTTTCTTACTTTTAATTTAGAATTTTATTAGTGGTGAGTTGATAATTGCTTTTAATTTTTTCTGCTTTGAATTTTAGAGGAATGTGTGTTGTTATAATTGTCCTACACTGATATGTATTTGTGTATACACCGATATGCTGATTTGTTTTACTGCTTGCTCCAGATCCCTTTGTGGCAAATGGTATGCTTATCAAAACAAATAATTAAATACAGTAACAATCAAAATGGCAAAATCGAGCTCTCAATCATGTGCAACCTTCGCAACTGGATGGCTTTATTAGGCACGATTGAGTCTCAGATGATTGGCCATGGCCACAGTCAGTGTCTGTTACAGGTGAATAAATTTAGTAGTAGCTGTGGCAAGAAATTTTCTATAAATAGGACTACGAGGGTTTTAATTTCTACGTGATGGGCTTACTTTCTTGACAGAACCATGTGAAATTATCGGGACTTGCAAAATGGAGAGGAGCATCATTGAGAGGCATCAAAAAATGGTCAAAAATAGGTACCTATAATCATTTTGAGAATACTAAATTGATGCACCTCACATCCTTTAGTTTATGGAATGTTGTACTATTAAATTTTTTAGCGTTGCAATCATGTCTGCATAAGGTTGATGATGATTTATACATCAATGAAGCTTTAAGTCTAAAAGTATTGCTCATAAAGTTTTAATAATTAGTTTCTACTTTGATTCTTTTTCTGCAAATTGCATGTTGTTGGTAATTTCTCAAATTATAAACTTATTTCTTGCTATGTGGCATTGAATTCAGTTTTTCACTTGGAATATTATTATGTTGCTTTAAAATGTCAGCGTTTCATATATATGGACAAATGAAATTGAGTATGAACTAAATGGATTAAGCATTTTGAGTTGGTATATATAAACACAATCCATGAAGAGTTATTGATACAATTCCTAACACAGTCTGATTTTCAGTTGTTTAGCCTTAAATTGGAATATACATGTATTTTTTAACAAAAGCAGTTTCTTCTCAATTACAAATGTACTCCAAGTTTACTAACAAAACAACAACAAATATCACTTTCAGCAGTATTGTTGACTATGAAGACATGTTTTTCTTACTCTATATGTTATCAGTATAGCCAACTTATGGAACATGTATGCACATACATGTATTACATAATAACCTAAGAAAATATCTACCGAAGTATACTTCCAATGCGGTTTTTTTTCTTCTATATAAATGTTATTGTATCAATTATTTCGTTTTCTTTGTTCCCGTAGCTGTGCGTATATGTAGAAGAATGTAATGGAACTTTCTTTTGTAACCAGTTTGACCAAATTCCCTGCTTTGCAATTTATTTGCAGTCAACTGCAATTATACAAGATATGCATATATGTCTGTATATATGTATTATTGCTATTTTTTTTACATTACTATCGATGGATTTCATAGTAAATTTTGGCATTTTCATCCATTTTTCAATCATTTGATATGGTTATAAAATTTTGTATCAGAGCATTACATTAAAAATACTTTTTAATTTGGTATGATTCTTTCAGACGATTAGTGTGAAACCATTCTAATTATATGAATCTTAAATTTGGTATAATTTTTGTGTGCTGTGACTTGTTATTTTGTGGTGGTGTCTTCTTCCTTTTGTTGTGGAGACGAAAGTAAACTGATGCTTGTTATTTTAATTTCTTTTCAGGCTTTGGAACAAGCACGAGTTGCATGGGCTCGACAACTGCAGTTTTGTTGTTGTTTTTTTAAGCAATAACTGTGAACATTATGCTTTATATATATTGTGTTATGTGTTTGTATTAACTGAAGTTATGGTTTATGTATTAATTGAATTATGCTTTGTGTATCTTCTTTATATATTGTTATATGGGTGTAGCGGTCTTCTTTATTGTGCATACACACACACACACACACATATATATATATATATATATATATATATATATATATATATATATATATATATATATATATATATCAATGGGTACAGTGTTTCTGTATATTGTATATATGATATACCGATTTTGATACGGTTAAAAGCCGTATTTAATTCGTTAATAGCATTGTAGAAATGAGACATTAAACACGGTTTTGAGCCATATCAGTATAGCAATTTGATACGGTTTTAAGCCGTATCAATCTACTAAATTGATACGGCTTAAAACAGTATCGATCTATGAAGTTGACAGTGCCAACATATTAATTTGATACGGCTTAGAACCGTATCAAATTCATAAATTAATACGGTTTAAAACCGTATCAAAATACCAATTTGATACGGTTTTAAGCCATATCAATTTATGAATTTGATACGGTTTTAAGCCGTATCAAAGCAACAAAGACGCCATTTTTTGATATGGCTTAAAACCGTTTCAAATCCATTTTGATACCAATTTGATACGGTTTTAAGCCATATCAATTTATGAATTTGATACGGTTTTAAGCCGTATCAAAGCAACAAAGACGCCATTTTTTGATATGGCTTAAAACCGTTTCAAATCCATTTTGATACGGCCATGAACATTGCCAAATTGGCATTTTTGGTGTAGTGTCGATGCGACATGTTTGTGTTACCAAAGTTAAATAATCATTAATATTGATTTTTGGGAAGATTAAAACTAAGTGGAGTTTTAATGAATCTTTAATTAGATTGAAAAGAGAATGTGATAATTTAAATTATCAAATTCGGGAAATGATCGAGAATGGGGTAGCACCAGTTTTACTCCAAGCGATAGTTAAATCTTTAATTAGATTTGAACATGAAATGGTAATTAAATTTACCAATAACACCATGGTGTTAGATATGGAGTATTACCAGTTTTTCTCCATGGGATGAATAGGTTGGGATTGGGAAATTAAACAAATGATTACTTCGGTAAGGTGCGCTAATCCCAACTAGTTTGGATAAACCTTAAGTTGGTTTGAATTAATATCCAAAGGAAGATTAAAGAGTAAATTTAAAGAATTTATCTTTGATAAAATTAATGGAAACCTTTCCCAAAGGATATGAATATTTAAATAAAAGAATATTCAGAATTGAAATGAGGCGTATGTTGTGTTTTTATAGCACTTGTTTATTATATACGCGAGTTATTCAGAAAGGCCGGGTTTATACCTATTCTGAGTAACTAATTTGATGATAAGTCCTATAGGACCGATGGATAGGTCCTATAGGACCGGGAAACGTGTGTTCAGGAATTGCCAATCCTCACACGTAAGGGAGGGCCGACCCTGAAGCATCCAAGGGTCTACTGCGGGAGATCCTGAGGCATATGCTAGAGTGTCTCGAAGCCGGCGAAGAGTACGTCCCTTGCCTCGACTCATGACGGAAATACAATTTCCAATACGAGACATTTCAGTTTTAGTTGTAAACATATATGGCAACATAGTAGTATGTGATACTATGTCGTCTATGATTGATACATTAATATTTGAAGTTGTTTTGACATTATACACCTTTTATAGTATCAAATGATTTGTTTTAAACGTACTAAGCATGTTTGGCTATTATAAGGTAAAACTCTATCCTCCGTCTTGCGTTGCATTATGTGATGGGACCTGAGTCTTATAATAGCTTGATTTTTTGAAAAGCACTGCGTTGTTTATAAACTGTTTTATGCATTGGTATTCTTGGGAGGAAACCCGTTCCGTGTTATACGGCGTGGTCCCTTGATTTACCTTATTTCTAAAGTAAAGTTTTAAATAACTGTTTATGTTCTCACACCAGTCACGTGACCGACCTAGAGTTTATTGTTTTAACCTAAATTCTGCGTGCCCCTATTTTCCACACGGGCAGCTAGTAGTTTTGGTTTTGCAGATTTATCTTTACAAGATCCTGGTTTATGAAGCTGTATTCGGAAAGCTCTATATCCGTGTATTTCTTTTAGTCATGTTATGTATTAATTTTCCGCTGCTTTGTAATTTAATCTCTGATATTTTTCTGATGTATATTATTTATTCATACTCTGTTAAATTCTTGTACTCCGATGTAATTGTTGTAATAAGCAATGAAATGTTCTATTGTTTGTGTTCCGATTTATCATGTTCTCAACTCAATCCGGGCTTTCCCGAAAAGGGCGAGTTTGGATCGTTTCATATGCACAATGAATTACCACCAAAAGAGTTTAGTGCTTCAATTATTTCTACTGCAAGTATTATTTTATTTTGTTTCAGCAAATAGAAAGGCAACTGAGTTACTATTCCAAAAAAATAACTAAACTTTCATTTTATCATAAATTCAATTTAGTTCTACATACCAATCATGAAAGCTACAACATTAAAAATCTTAAAATTAGCATATCTAAATTTGTATCATATATTAACACCTAAAACCATATTAAGATTTAATTTTATTAACAAATTTATTTGTTCCTTCAGTGTTTAAAAATGAGGTATGTACCACTGTCTCGCTAGCGGTACATTTGTAGGAAACAATACTCCAACATTATAATAGTATTATCAGAAGTCGGTTGGCATAAGATAGTTGAAATGCCCGTAATGTAATATAGTTTTATGTAATGGTAAATATAAACTTAGCAGCTACTCATAAGATAAATCATTAAAATGGTTGTCACATGACTAAATATATAAAATGTAAACAACTATAAATACCATTGACATGTGATTACATGAATCGTATCTATAACTTCGAACCGTATTTATGCAATCAAATGGCTCATATATGTTAACTTTTGAAATTTACCTGTACAACAACAATATGTGCTTGAAAGTACATATCTAGTCTCATAGATTTCCAAGCCACTGGTGTAAGTTTCATTTATCTTGGGACATGTTTGTTATGAAAATACAAACGTTTTCAATTCATACAACACTATCTTTCTTCAATGGGCAAATGTTTTCAGAGACCAACATAATCTAATACAAACACTGTATACACACAACGACGCACACATAGACATTAAAACGTTATCTATTACAAATCGCAAAGAAACTAAGACACATACAATGTATGCGCACACATACCCTTAGGTCTGATATGTCAATATTGACATGCTTATACTAGCACCTTGAGTAACAAAAAATTTATACCACTAACTTAAAATGGTTTACCTGTGATCAATATTGTAAATACTTGGTTTATACAAATAGGAGAACTTTTTTTTTGCAACAAACAACCATATTAACACTACGTCTTTGTAGTCATGATTATAGAAGCTACAGATAAACCGTTAACCTTATGTAACGTACATTTCACATAAACTTTTAAACCCGTATTAAGTTTCAAGAGAAAACAAAATGTAGTATATTTGTCTAATAAAAAATCAAGTGACATAATTAAAATTTTGAATTACAAACAATATTTGTACTTTGTAGCCCTACCCTTAGAACTAAAATTTCTTGTTCGTTTGAAACAATGGAATGATAGTGAAAATCGAGAAGTATTATTTGTGAACTACATGAAGAAAGTTGAAAAAGTCCACGTACCCCTCCTATGCGTATAAAAGGAAAATAATGTCCATAGTAAACATGATAGCTTGTATTGCTCTACCCAAAAACTTCATGTTTGTATGACATCTCGGTTGATATGGTTTTCAGCAATGCCATCTCAGATTCAGTCAAACCAAACAAAGGAAATTATAACAAATTTCAAGTACCTGATGTGATGGTAGAAACTAAATTATAGAGTATAACATTTTTACTTCATAAGAAAGTTGTGAACTTGATTTTCTGTTTTTTTATGCCATTACATTTCTCTTTATTTTAAGAAAACGACACCGTCGCTTTTGAAATAATGCAGACATTATAAAGGAGAATATAGATATATAAAATATCAAGTTTAGACTATTTAAAAAGTCAGCAAATAAAGGTGAATAGAAACCCAAATTTGTAAGAATACAGGCCGTTAATCAATTATATCAAATACGGAAAAATATTGCTACATAAAGCAATTGAAAATAGAGAACATAATTTACCTACTTTAGGCTACGGATGGTGGAAATATAGAGTCTATAGATCACCGACTTCAGCTCAGTAGTTCTCATTACCTCTTTCATGCACTATTCCTGTAACATGCCTATAATCATGCATATCCATTAAATTGAAATAAACCACCGGCAACTCGTCAATTGACTATGTATATCATATCATCTTCAAACAAATTGCTTAGCGGAAAACACAAATTTTGTTTTACAACTCTACCATGAGTAATCATAAGTAAGAACGGAATTAAAATGTTGTCAAACCAAACTTTCCATTGTATAAGATGAAAGGTGGAAAAATAGAATATAGAGAATAAAAATTAAAGGATTATGTGTAGCTGTCTTATCTATAAATTAAATTGCATCTGTGGAGGTGTTAGTGCTATTCCTGGAATTGACCAAGATTTTCCACTGGTAACACCACCATTATTGACAGTCCTATTAGTAGTTCATTACACAGGAAAAATGGATTGAGAAACCATGCCTCCAATAGCTGCAACTGATGTTCGAAAGCCTGTTGCTAAGAACAAAACATTCAAGTTGCTACTGATGCACTGCATACGGTGATACCATATTTGACTGGATTACCAACTACTAATCTAAGTTCCAAGAAGCTCATGATGGATAACTGGATATATTGGAAAGTAATTAATGGATTGAAAGAATGCAATGTGCCCTCACAAAAAGGCTCATAATGTCATTTTTACCTGATCTGTGTGTACTTTCTAGGGAGCCAAAGGTTGAATTAATGGTGATAAACATATAAACACTTCCTCTATCCCTTATGATGAAACTTGAGATTTATTTCCCTTTAGCTTTGCAGCAGCTATGTCATTGTAACTTTTCTCGGCATTCATTGTTACTTCTGTTACTGCATTTTGAAGAAGAAGAAGAAAAATGGACAATGTTTTACTATAATGTGAAACACGCCACCTCCGTTAAGGTCACTCACAAAAGGAATGCCTTAATTTCGGTGGAGCATTATAGGTAAAAGATGCAGATCAATTACAAGACAGATAATTAAAGTAGCGGCAAATAAATAAAACTTTATTTCATTGATAAACAACTTGTACAAAGATTGTTTTACAATACCAAAGTATCCTGTCTTGCTTACAAAAATAAAGAAGCATAAAATGATTTCCCCAAATAAAGCATGAGCCAGCCATAGCAGTAGAAGAGAGATTCCAAGGCAACACGTCAAAGAGTCTTCAAGCTTGGAAAGAGTAACGGTCCAAACAAACCTGAGCTATTCTCTCCCTGACTACCTGGGGGGGGAACGGAAGAAAAGAGGCGAAAGCAAAACTAGGTCAGACATAAAATCTGGTAAGTCCAGTGATTCTTAGTATTTAAACGAGGAAAAGGGTCGTGACATGAATAAACTAAATATAAGATTAAACCATAGTAACAAGATAATATGGGATAAGCAAGGGATATGGCAAGATAAACTGAATGTACCGATAAACTGAATGTACTGATAAACTGAATGCGCTTCTACTTCTTCTCTGCTTCGCAATTATCCTATTTATACTGATTTCTACATCTCTGCACTACCTAACTGGTGTCCAAACTAGTAATCTATGATCATATGATAACGTGATCCTAATCCCCGTATTTGCGGTTGCCTTCAGGTGTACATCTATTATGGGGATTCCGTTTATTTCCTAGATCTAATCTAGGGTTTACTATCGAGTGCCTACTAGATTCAACCATTGTTTACGCTACCCAGGGCCACTGGGGTTTATGCTACCTATTGAACGCTTCTCGGATTCAGGGTTTACACGACCTAGGTCCAACTAGGGATTATGCTACCTACTTGTATTAAGTTTCCATGTGTCTGTGTCAGTCGGCCCTCTCTTGCGTGTAGATACTCTGTGCTGGCCCCACCATAAGGTGTATCAAGCCTTATGATAGCGACTCGACACGATTCAAGATGCACAGTGTATAACTACTGGTACCCAGTGCCTGCTTTTTCCACTTCGGAGTACGTGCACGCCTGTAAACCACCGGAACCTACATTGACGTACCCCCTGCTGCTATTTTTCGACCGCTTATAACCAGCCTAGTAATCGTGCCCTACCCTGCCTAGTTTCAGGGCACCATGATACATCTATGTTGGTTACTGCTGAAATGGGTCCCCGTTACTAGGGTTTCCTGCTGGTTAAGTTTTGTGGGCCTATATTTACTAATATTACCCACCAACCCGACGTGCACTTAACCCTCCCACGGATTCAAGCATGTTTATTTAATGGTTAAGTTTTGTGGGCCTATATTTACTAATATTACCCACCTACCCGATGTGTACTTAACCTCCTACTCGTCAAGTCGTGTTGGTTAAGTGGTTCTTATTAACTTAACCTTTCTTGCTTGTCATGTTGGATTGGTTAAGTGTAATTTATTAACTTAACCCTGTTCATTCATCATGTTATATTGGTTAAGTATTTCCCATCTAACTTAACCCCATTCGCTCATCAAGTTATACCGGTCAAGTATCATTAATCAATTCAAGTTGACTTAACCCATCCACCCGTCACGTCATGTTGGTTAAGTGTTTCCTTCCGGTGTTGACTTGACCCTACCCCAATTCATGTTATATTGGTTAAGTGTTTTCCTCCTGTATTACTTAACCCCACCACATGTCATTATATATTTTGGTTAAGTGTTACTTTAGTTAACTTAAACCTTTCATCTGCTTAGTAAACATGTCACAACGGTTAAGTGTTCTAAATTTACTTAATCTCACCCACTTGTCTAATTAACATGTTGTAATGGTTAAGTGTTCTAATTTTACTTAACCTCACCCACTTGCCTAATTAACATGTTATTACGGTTAAGTGTTTCCCTAATTACTTAACCTCACCATTTCTAGCTTGATTTATTCATGAGCCTTAATTAATTAATTAATTAAAGCACCAAACACTCATATTAGACAGATATTGTTGTGGTTACTGGATGTGCCGGTCGGTTCCGGGCAGGTTTACACCACAATTCAGTCTAACCTCGGGTCTTTCTGGGCTCGATGCACTAACCACCCACATTAGACAGGTATTGTTGTGGTCACTGGATGTGTCGGTCGGTTCCGGGCAGTTTTACACCACAACTCAGTCTAACCTCGGGTTAAGCATATTCATCTTTTACTAAATTTACATATTTACTATTTATGTAAATTTTCCGTAAATCAATTTAGCCTAGATCATATTTATTTGTCATGCAAATTAGCATACCTATATTCTATGCCCAAAACTTGATTTACCAATCAATTAACCCAACTTGTAGTTTATACCAATTTAGATTTAATATTCCACTCTTTCAATTCATGCCCAATCTAGATTAATATTCCAATTTACAGTTTATGTCAAAACTAGATTTAATATTCTAGTTTTACCGTTTACGTCCAAAACTTGGTTTACATGCCAATTACATACTTTGTGGCCAATTAAAATTTATCAATTTACCATTTACGCTCAAATCTAATATGCATGTAAATTATTTACTATTATAGCCATTTCAGATTATGCCAACATAGCTATGCCCAATCTCCACATCATAATCGCACGTATAACATGATTTCACAAGTTTTTCTATGTACTTATGAAATGATACTAATAGTATCAAAGTAAGGAATAGGGGATAAGCACGAGAATTGACATAAAAGAATAGCCATGCAAGAATGAACCAAATACAAAAATAATGATTCCAATGGGTTTGATGTACATAAATGCGAATAGGAATAAACTAGACAAGTTACACCCAAAAAAATGAGATCCAACATAATTAGGCATAGGTGATTTGGTCCCACATGATGCCAGTTCGAAGTACAACCTAATAGGTTAATGGGAATAGGCATAAGTCACTGAATACAATAATTATAGGCAATTAACCACAATAGTCATGGGCGACTAATCACAATAGTTTCTTAATCCATGTCATAGGCAATAGTCTCATAGTCATGAATCATATGCAGTAGTCTCAAAATTATGAATCATTGTCATAGTCATAGGCAACAGTCTTATAGTCATAGTCATATGTAATAGTCTCTTTGTCATGAATCATTGTCATAGGCGATAGTTTCATGGGCAACAGTTTCATAGTCATAGTCTTAGGCAAAAGTCCCATAGTCATAGTCATTGGCAATTAGCCACAATAAGTTCTAGGCCACAATCGAGAATCAGATCCAAAGGCATAGATAACGTTAGATTTGACATAAGCACGAATCAAAGATAATTAACTTGCAAATTAGTATAGTTCTATATTTTGATTCATTACATTCACAATTCCAATTGCACGTTCAAATCTAAGGAATAATCGCACTTAATGTGATCAGTTTAGAAAAGGCGATTTGCTATGATTCGAGTGACGTTGCTCGAAGCAGAATGCCTATGGTCCAACTTGAAGCTTTAACTTGATTTGAATCTCTTCTTGAAAATCTTGAGCAGCATAACCTTGTCTTAGATTTAGACATTATTTTATTTTAATTAGAATTAGAGCAGAGTACAGACGTAGAGAAGTTGTGAGGAGAAAATATGAGGCCTAGGGTTGTTTTTATAGCTGTTTGATCAATGTATAGAGCCAAAATCGCGTCTAGGTTCAAAAATGTGAATTCTGCCAAGATCTGGCGGTAGGTCGACCCCCAGGTCGACCTCCCTTAGGGTAGGTCAACCTCCCTTAAGGTAGGTCGACCTCTAGTTCGACCTGCCTGGGCGGGAATTTTCCCTCCTAGCCCAGTTCTGCGATTTTTGAATTTCTGAGCTGGTTCTGAATTTTTTTGCTGAAATTTCTGAACGTCATAACTCCTTCATATGGAGTCCGATTTACGCAAACCCAGACTCTATCTCAAGCAGAATTTCGAGACGAACGCAATGGCATAACCCATTTCCCTTAATTCTTCTTCTAAAAATTACTTATACTTTAATTTGTGAAACTTAATGTTATAGAATTACGGGGTGTTACATAATGTGTTTCTAAAAGCACCCGAAAATGGGTTTTCTAATACCATTACTAAAAAACACCATAAAATTTTAGGTTACACACTTCCTAATACCAACCATTTTAAAGGCTACCAAATTCATTATTTTCATTTTTTTACACAGCGGGTAACCACCGACCAACACCGTTCTCTACGGTGATCCACCGTCGAATAACATTAATTCGATGGTTAATGACCATGGGAAATGATGATGGTCGACACTTGTTCGCCATGCAAAACAGTTTTGCACGGTGATTAATTATCATATGAAATAATGGGTATGGTATTTTGAAGTACATAAAATTTATTGGAATGATTATTTTTATCCGTGGTATTAGGAATCACTTTCCTGGGTGTATTTAGCGACACGCTTACTATATTACAATTTTTTTTAAGAGTTTACACTAAAATCCATATGAAGCATTGTCATCATGACACAGAGAGAATTCATGCTAATTCACTATAAGGGATCTTGGAAAGCATATTGAAAAGTACGGTAACAAAATCGACTTTTGGTGCTGTAGGGGTTAATTGAGCATCAACTTTGGCTATAGTTCTTCTTCTTTTTTTAACTTTTTCAGGAGATGTTTACGGTTCTTGCGGTGGATCAGCCATTCGAGTTACATGCATTATGTTTGATCCTAGAGGAAACTGTAATTTGTTTTATTTCTTATCATATAGAAAATCATAACAAGTCAAAAAATATGGTAACAGTAAAAGGATGCACACTGATTTCATGCTTCAAATTTTGATTTTTTTTAACATAAAGTTGGAGCCAGAATATCTAATTTTCTAGGTTAGTTTGCCATATTTACGTAAGAAAAATAGGCTTAAGGAAGAATATAATAACAAAGAAGATCCCACTTTCTTATGTGAAAAGGGGAGATTGATGGAAATAAGCCAAAAAGAATATTCTAGGAAACAAAATAATAGTGATATTAAATAAGATCAGGTGCAAACTCCAAACACACCACATATCCCTTATAACATGTAGGGTGATGCTAATTTTACAAAGCAGATATATACACACACGTATGTATGTGTGTATGTAAGCCATTTAGTGTTTCTCCTATAATAAAAAGCAAGATGAATCAAATTAAATATGAAATTTAATTTAATTAATAGACAGTGAATCCGTTTTAGATATTAAAGCCGAAGAAAATTGAGGATTTCCAAAAAAAATATGCCTATAGTGTATTTGTTATCTAAATTATGGAAGAAGAAATTTCATGTATGAAAGCATATATTGCTTTTCTTTCTTTTGTATTGAATAAATTTGAGAAGATTAAGTTTGAATATGAAACATATCAATTAAACAAAATTTAGCAAGTCAACTATATTGAAGGGGAAACGAATAATGCTTTCTTCCCTTATTTGTACCGAGTTTCTAATACACTAAAGGGGAAATATATATTGCTTTTCTAGTATAAACATTATATCTTTATTCAACGCCAAAGTTTCTCTTTAGCCTGCTCTAATAAATTAATAGTTGATGTGAAATTTCCCATCTTGCGACTGCATCTTTTGACCTTGTTTTCATGTTTACTCACTCAACCCTAATGGCCGACAAATGGTCGGACCAGCGTTTCTTTCCTCCTCCTTCCACCTCATGGGCCCGCCATATCCCCTATCATAACTCCTATGATTACTTTCATTCCAATCCTCCGCCGCTACATGCTAAAATTTCTTCATACTCTCATTCTTCATACCCTAAACCTAACCCTAGCTATCCAGTGGCGGAGCCGCGTCCTCCCGAGACCTTCAAAACATCTCATTATTACACGAACCTCAACAGCTATCTTGCTGGTGATAATCCCTTTGCGCCGCATGGAGGCTATGCTGCGGAGGGACCAACTCCGATCAGCAGTCTGCAGCGACATACTCCAGCTGCTGCGACGAGTGCTGCCGGTGAATTTGGAGATCATTACTATGGAAGAAATGGAATCGGAGGAGGAAGAGGCCAAGCTTATTTGAATCATCCAGATGGAAACGAGTTTGCGTTGATAGAAGCAATCAGACAATACAGCGCTGATCCTGCGCATCTTTCTACTGTTAGTGACCGCCTTGTGCTTCGACATCAAGTTCCAGTAGGGCGGTTCAGACCACAACCTCAAGTAGGCCAACCTCATTCCTCACCTCAAAGCGGTGCACCAAAACCGAAACCAAAATCAAAACCAAAGAAGAACCCCTCTTCCATAACCAAAACATTCTACTGTAACGTATGCAATATCGACTACAAAAGTGAAACTGTGTTCATCACCCATGAACAAGGTAAGAAGCACAAAATGAACCTCGAAAACCTAAAAGGCTCTATTGCACAGCAAACTACAAACCCCAAAACCGAAGCAGTTACTACAAACAAGGGAAAAAACAATAAAAAATTGATCCCTCAAAAAGCTGAAATTTCTATCAAGAGAAAGAACAACAAAAACAATGATGATGCACTGGAGACGAAGAAAAGAAAGGTTCTAGATGCTGGATCGGAGCTCAGTGAAGTGAAGGTGTGTGAGATTTACAATGCGGTGGCTAACAGCCAAATGGTGTTCGAGGCTCTTCTCCCTGGGTCCAGGCATCTGGAGAGCCTGAAGAAAGCGCACGCAGGTGGCTAAAGGAATTACTAAGTTGTATAACAAACAAATGCTTTAATGAACCCTTTTTTTAATTTAATTATGTTTCCATTTGAATCAGTATGATTAGTACCACAGCTATCACCTTAGAGCATCTCCAGAAGAACTACGATTCGTAATATTACACGTAATATTGGTTGTAAGAGCCAACAACACAACGTGAATTCACCAATTTACATTTAATTCCCTATTTTAAGTTTAATTCACTAATTGAATATGCGGTCCCCACAATTGATAATATGCAGCAAAGCATACTATGGTCCCAGATATATATGTGGTGCAAAAATATTGGTATATTGTTCATTCTTTTCAGCTGGAAAGGAGCGTTTGAGTTACATATTTCCTGCATATTCAGAATTGATTCCTGAATATTACCCTGAATATCCAGGGAACCAATATTTATTGAAAGCTTTTTTCCCCTGAATTCAGAATTACGAGTATGAATCAAGAGCTGTTGGAGATGCTTTTATATGATATTGTGGAATGTAATGTGATATACCTTGTGTATTCTTTCGTCCTTTGATTGAGTTGCAAAAAATAAATTAAAAAAATAAATGAAATTTCCCTTCTTGCCCATTTGAAACAAAGTCTTCTCAAATTTGATCGATACAAATGGAAAAAAACCAATATATGTTTCCCCTTCAATCTTTACCAATCGATCTTTTAATAAATGTAAGAAAGCGTACAATGCTTCCTAAAAAAATGCAAGAAAAGCAATACGAATATCATGAATTAATTAAATTATGGAAACCAAGCATTCAAATTAAATAATAAAGGGTGCTTCTATTCATACCCCAGTTTACACTATCGACCACTAAAACTAAAAGCACCCTAAATATTTTTATTTTCCTCCGTTGGTCACTGTCTAATTTAATAACATAAAAATGGGAGGCCACCATCTCCCTCAACAAAACGAACGCTTCCTTTCTCGCTTACTTTTCATTTATCTTCATTAACGTACAACCTTTTAATCTGAAAGGGTAGTTGCATATTCTGCTGGTGCTAGGTCTGTTTTTTTTTTTACATTGTTTTCCATATGTTTTAACTTTAGTTGATGAATGCGATAAAATCCAGCTCTTTCACACCTTAATTGCAACCTTGGTTTCTCTTTCAAGTCTTACTTTATCCGACTTTAGAATTGCAATAACGGTATTCAACTTTTTTCCCCATAGTTTTACACCATCAAATCAACATACTCTACGAGTCAAATACCGAAAGTCAAATAGTTCAAGAAAAATTAACATAATTCATTTTCATAACCACATTATCAATTTTAATTTTTATAAATAAGTACTTACTTCGCCTATAACGGCCCAGAAAAAAATTTCGATGCTCGAATTTTCAACAATAATACCTAATCACGTATTACTTGTCAATTAATCCAAGTATCGAACCACAGACTGTTAACAGAAAGAAGTTAGAAGATGAGAAGTAGAAAGAAAAAAATATAATAGAAGAAAGAAGAAGGACACATCAGAATCTCAATGCGGAACAAATAAATAAAATATACAAATCTCTTTATAAAAGAAACTGTATATATATACATACCATTTATCAAAGTGCAACATATATCAACCATAGCAGAAGTAAACTTTGTATAACTAACGGTGAAGCCTCCTGCTTCCAGCTATGGAAAATCCAAGCGAAACCTAACCTGTAAATATACTCGGTCTGACCTGAGCACATTTGAAGCAAAACAAAATTCACCCGAATCAGTCTAGAATACTTTCAGTGATAAATTCACAGCACAAACAGCTTGTTTAACTTTTAAAAATCCTTTTTGAAAGAAAAGGATAATAGTAAGACCAGCCCACACATAAATATGGATGGTTTTTACCTTACTATAACCCAAAACATCTTCGAAATCAATATCTTTTCTGATATTATAATAATGTCTATCAAACCACAAATAAATAATAATCTAGCAGAACACTTGCATCTCACGCTCTACATATATAGTATACAATCAAAACTGCAGACTCTTGTTGGAGAATAGATTTCCTGGCAAGGTATGGAACAACCTTCCGACAATGTACCTCCGAAGATGACTACATTGGGGTTCAACAAGAACGTCTTGCAACCCGGCTCACACATAACCAGCCCTTCGTTTCGCTTGAGAGCACCGAATATATCATTACCACGATTGGGGGCCAACCAACCAAAACGATAGCATATAATTAAAATAAAGGGACAACCGAAGGCATTTGATGTGATAGCCCGTAACTTACCCGGTAAGGAAAGCCCGGATTATCTTGAGAACAACACACATCGAGACGCAAACAGAAGAACATTTCATTGTCTATTACAACAATTCCACAAGAATATACAGAGTATGAATGAATATTATACAACAAAAAAATATCAGAGATTACAATAACTTACATAGCAGCGGAAAAATAATACAACGCACAACTGAAGGCGATACACGGATACAGAGCTTTCCGAGCATCGTTCCAGATGTAAATCAGGATCCTATGAATATAAATCTGCAAAACCAAAACTACTAGCTGCCCGTGTCAAAAATAGGGGCACCTAGAGTTTAGGTTAAAACAATAAACTCTAGGTCAGTCATGTGACTGGTGTGAGAACTAAAACAGTTATTTAAAACTTTACTTTAAAAGAGAGTAGTTCAAGAGACCATGCCGTATAACACGGAACGGGTTTCCCCCCAAGAACACTAGTGCATATATCAAAACAACGCAATGCTTTTTGGAAAAATGAAGCAATTATAAGACCCAGGTCCCATCACACAATGCAACGCAAGCCGGAGGATAGGGTTTTCCCTTATAATAGCCAAACATGCTTGGTACGTTTAAAACAAATCATTTGATACTATTATAAGCGTATAGTGTCAAAACATTTCAATCATAAATATCAATCGTAGAAGGCATGGGTACCATATATCATGTCGCTACACTAGGCTCTACAAATAAAATCGAAATATCTCGTATTGGAAATTGGATTTCCGTCATGAGCCGAGGCAAGGGGCAAGCTCCTCTCCGCTTCAAGACACTCTAGCAAATGCCTCGGGACTACACACTCTGGGTAACCCCTGGATCTTCAGGGTCGGTCCACACTTACGTTAGTGGATTAGTATTCCTGACCACACGTTTCCCGGTCCTAACAGACCTAAAATCGAGGCGCCTCGCATCCAACAACCATATAGGTGAAAAGTATATAAATGTCATCCAGTTTAAGCACTGACACCACCACTAGCTAGAAAGAAACGTCGTTCTCTCCCTACAGTCCTTATCCCGTTTTTGACTCATACCGAGGTGTGAGGCTCGCGAATCCACGCTATACACAAATTGCGCCACACAGGCCGTGCTTTGATCATCAACCACAAGACTTTGAACAGAAGCCTTGATCATTTGCCACTTAGGCATGCCACACTGGCAATTCATGCCATGCGACTGATGTCCATCGATATATAACCTCTAAGCTCGTACCTCTCAGAGAAGGGCGTTAAGCAAGAGAATAAATTCTCTGCCGCCAAACAGATGTATATTTAATAGAGATCAATCAACACAGAATAAAATCCAATGTCAGACACACAGTCCATTTACAAGTTCGTTCTGGGTCTGAACGAAACCCGAGGCACTTTCCTCGCATATCCATCGATCTCCAAGTACGTCTGGACGACCTCCAACTGATTCCCTCATCTTGGGTGTACAACCCAATCAAGATCATCAGTAATCACCCAGACGATGTGAAGACTTCCGGTCTTCTACCACCGTCCTCATTTTCGACATATCGTCGAATCGGTTATTCAGAATGGGCATAAACCCGGCCTTTCTGAATGACCCCCGTATATAATAAACAAATATTGCACAAACACAACATACGCCTCATTCCAATTCAGCAATCACTAACCATAAATTAACAAGAGAACAATCCCCCAAATATTAACCCCGAAGGCCGAAACCAATATCAGATCAATACCCAGGAAACCATTCATCTTAGCTAACCTACAGTGAGTTTCTAAATTAAACATTCTTAGGGAAAGGTTCCCATTAATTTTATCAAAGATAAATTCTTTTAATTTTTTTTTCTTTAATCTTCCTTTGGATATCATTTCAAACCAAATTATGGTTTTCCAAACTATTCGGGATTAGCGAACCACACGATGTAATTATTTATTTTATTTCCTAATCCCAACCTATTCATCCCATGGAGCAAAACTGGTAATACTCCATATCTAACACCACGGTGTTATCGGTAAAATTAATTACCATTTCATGTTCAACTCTAATTAAAGATTCAACTATCGCTTTGGAGCAAAACTGGTGATACTGCATTCTCGCTCACTTTCCAAATTTGATAATTTAAATTATCTATTACCATTTCAATCTAATTATAGATTCATTGAAACTCCTTTATGGGGTTAAAGAAGTAATGTCATTTAAAAACACAGTTCGCGATAAACCCAAATCACATTCTATTTATTATCGGGTTAAAGAACAAGTGTTATTTAAAACACCATTCACGATAAACCCACAAATCAATTCTAATTCAATTCCAATTAAATATATTAGAAATTCTGGTTATTTAAAACCCATTTCAAATCCAATTTATTTATTTAAAAATAATTGGGTTTTAATTTTAGTTCAAAACTAGTTCATTTCGATAAAAATCCATTTTTATCTTTACAAATGTGGGATTTTTCATCCCAGTTCTTCACAAATCATTTCTTATGATCTTACACAGATTATTGATATTTTTGATAATTTTATTAAGGCCCGTACAGTCGATTTCCAACAACGGCCATCGAACTGCACTTACAGCGACCTTTTCTGAAATTGATTTGGACGTATCTCCAAATCCATCCGTTAGATTTCAAATTTCTAATATTCGTTAGAATGCTCTTTTCGATACGAACCCAAGATTCCAATTTTAGGAGAATCCGACAGTCGGATCTCCCGTAATGTCCGTTCGAAATCAATGGTCGAAATTCACGAACTGCCGCAGTGCGGCGCGTTCTATTCAGGCCATTATATAAATATATATATATATATATATATATATATTTCGTCGATTTTCTTTTAAAATGAATTTTATAAATCATTTCAAATTTTTTTCAAAAACAGCTTCTACTTTCATTTCAAATTCAAATCAAAATTGAATTTTCCATTATAAATTCTTTTCACTTTCATTTCTATTTGATTTCAATTCAAATCGATTTCAATTCAATTTCAGTTCGTTTTCAATTCGATTTGAATTCATTCCAATTCGAATTCCTTTCGATTTCCAATTACATTTCTATTTAATTCAATTTCAATTCGATTACTATTCGATTTGAATTCATTTCAATTCAAATTCATTTTCTTTTCATTTCAAATCGAATTCATTTTATATTCAATTCAATTCGAATTCATTTTATATTCAATTCAATTCGAATTCATTTTATAAACGAATATAATCGATATAAATATCGTTCGCGTCAAAATAGCACATCTCTAATCAACACGGATTTATATTTTTCAATAATTCCGTAATTCTATTCAACAAATGAATATTTATTCTATTCAACACATGAATCTATATTTTTGTCAACACATGACTAATCTCAACAAATGAGTACTGTCCACATGTAACTATTTTTGTTATTTAGTATATTTTATAAAATTATGATTTCTCTCGTTTAACTTCTAATCAAACTCTAACCGTAAATTAGTAGGAGAACGATTCCCTAAGCATTAACCCCGAAGGCCGAAACCAACATCAGATCAATACCCAGGAGACCACTCATCTTATCTATTTTCCAGTTAGTTTCTAATTTTATATATGATAAAGATGTAAATTTTATTGTTAAATTATTTCGTCCAACACATGACTAATCTCAATGAATGAGTATTGTCAACACATGAATCTATATTTTATACTATTCTTTATTTTCCCAATTGGAATGAGGCCCAATCAGTTACCATATAATGTTAATTATATAGATTCCATACAACACATGTATATAATAGCAACGATAAATACTCAATCATCATCCAAAATGCACTATACAACTGCATAAGCATCAAATATAAATAATTAACGCTCACACAGTCTGTCGACCAATCGATCAATATACAACTAAATAATTGGGATTAGTGTACGCCAAATGTCATCCCAATACCCGTGTGGGGTTTCAATCCACAAACAGTGAATATTATTTGTGCAGTTGGGCGACGTGTAAAATTTATCGTCCCAATCAATGTCCTTCAAATAGGTGTTCATAAACAAACCGTCCCGTTTGTAAATGAATATTTATTTATTCACATTCACGTTAAAAATTATATTTTTAACGATAAAATATTTTTAACTATATAAATATTTTATTTCATTTCACATTACACAATCAATTTTCATCACAACAAACAATCAAACATACAAGCCATCCATGGTCTGTGGACGACGGGTGTCGGGTGCTGCTAAGCACCGTCTGCATCCTAGTATATATTTTAACTAGAAAAGGAAATTTAAAGTGAGAAGTTCTCACCGAGGGACCCACTCCTCCAGTTTTCTGAATTTCTGATCGATCTGGATTCTGTTCTGCTCTCGGTCAATCCCATCGCACTCTTATTCACACTATTCACGATAAAAATAAAGTTCATACTTTTATTTCACTTCTCATATAATAAAAATCATATTTTTATCTTCACTTCATATATAAAAAAAAAATCGAATTTTTAACTTCACTTAAATAAAAATCATATTTTTAAAACGCTTTCTTCTATATAAAAATTATATTTTTATATCTCTACTTCTCATATAAAGATCGAATTTTTATTTCGCTACATGAATAAAAATTATATTCTTATATTCTCTACTTTATAAAAATTATATTTTTATCATCTCTACTTTATAAAAATTATATTTTTATCCTCTCTACTTTATAAAAATTATATTTTTATTCTTTACATTATATAAAAATCTCGCCTTTTCAAAAATAAAGATTTCGCTATATATATATAAAATCAGATTTTTATTTCGCTACATATATAAAAATCGTATTTTTATATTCGTACTTATATAAAAATTATGTTTCTAACTTACCATTCGAATAAAAATTATATTTTTTTAGCCTTTCTATAATATAAAAAATATATTTTAAAATATAATTCTTCTTCTTATATAAAGATTGAATTTTTATTATCATAACTATATAAAAATTATATTTTTATATTTCTACTTTAACAAAAACCATATTTTTGATACTCTACCTAAGTAAAAAATCATATTTTTATTATGCCACTAGTATAAAAAATATATTTTTAACCTTTCTATATTATAAAAATTATATATTTTTTCCAAAGCAAAGAACTCATATTTTTCTAAACAAAGAAATCATATTTCTTTAACAAACAAAAATCAATTTTTTTTTAACAAATAAAAATCTAATCTTTCCTATGAACAAAATATATTCTTTTTCTATGAAAACACTATAAAAATCTATTCTCTTTGTTTATGAAAATCATAATTTTCCCTAAACAGAAATCTAAACTTTTCACTTCTAAAAATATAATCTTTTCATATAGAAAAATATAATCTTTCCTAAACTAAAAGTCATATTTTTACGTCCCTATACATATAATAAAAATCGAATTTTATTTCAAATTCATATGCATAAAAAAAGTCGAACATTTCATATGTAAAATCCTAGCTTTTCATTGAATTAAAACCATAGAACAAAACTTACATCGATTGGGTTCTTCTTCAATCGAGGGGGGGTTCCCTTTGCTGCGTTCAGATTGGAAAGAGGGGGGAGGAGGAAGAGAGAGGCGCGGAGGAGGGAGAATCGGGAGAGGGGGGCGAGGTGGAGATCGCCTGAGGTGAGGGGGTGAGGCTGGAGGAGGGCAGATGGGTCTTGGGTGGCGGTTCATCGGTGGCTGACGAGGGAGGAGAGAGGTAGAGGAAGAAGGGGGTGGCGGAGGAGGAGACGTCGAGGGAGGGGGGAAAGAGCGGCAGGTGGTGCGCCTCCAATCGAGGCGGCGGCGCGTTGATCGGGGGGAGGGGGCTGGGAATCGCGATTCCCCCCTTTCTCATTCCTCTTTTTTTATTATGTTCTGAGAAGAAAGTGAACAGGGAGGAGGGTAAGGGCTTAAATGAAAATATGTATTTTAATTTATTTATTTCTAAAAAGCAACTTTAAAATTCGAACTCGTAATTGAGCCCACCGACTGTCGTCCATAGCTAATTACCCACATTTCGAACACAATGGGATACATATTGAATATAACTCTATATATTGAATTTGAACTTGCATTTCAATTTACCAGGGCGACATATGAACTATAAAAATTCCCGAAAAATATTTTCTAGCCTTTTATTGACGATATGGTCCTAACAAAACTAGTTTCATCGAATTCCGAGACCATTTGAAAAATGGACATTTTCAAGTCGATCGAAATCAACTAAAATTGGTCAAACGCGTTTTCCTTTGCCATGCTTACATATTGATCCGAAAAATTATGAAATTTGGAATCTAGCAATAACTTGACATCACGGATCCAACAAAAGTGGTTTCGTCGAAAACCGAGGTCGTTTGCAAAATTTCCATTTTTAAGGGCCAGAATTTTCATAACGACTATTCTGAATCTTCAACTGGACGTAACTTTTGATTCCCGCTATGAAATTTTGATTTTTCAGATTCGTTGGAAAGATATTCTCAATTAGATTCTAATGTTTTTGGTTTCGCTAAAATCCGGTTTATTTTGAATCCTGTACATTCATTCGAAGTTTGAAATCGAATTTCCGAACTACCGCGCCATTTTCAATTCCTTTTATAATTATAAATAAATATTTGTATTCTAACTACGATCTATATAAATATATACATTCTAATTATATTAGAAATAAATTTTTCGTTGCTATTATTTAAAATAATCCATTTTAAATGTTCAAAATTCGGCGAAATTGCCGAAATAAATTTTTTAAATTGGCACGCATTTCCGGGTTGTTACCTTTGATTTCTCCAGATCAGGTAATGATATATCCTTTTTATGGGTGCGACCCACATAGCAATGGTGTTTACCCGATTTTGTGACATTCTCGGTTGATGAGGCTAGAGGTTACGTTTAGTATATCTTCATTTACTTTGAATGCCACATCGTCAGATCTGTCAAATCACTAATTGACGTCTGCAAATACACTTTGGGTGTTAAGCAAGAGAATTTCTCCGCCACCAAACTTGGTATATTTGTAAAAATCAACGTACATGATTCTTAAGGAAATACTATGTCAGACATTCGTCCATACAAGTCATCCAAGAACAGGATGAACCGAAGGCACCCTCCGACCGCATCCTAGGTATCACGCTATAGATCAGTAGCGAGAAGTCCTTACAAATCAGAAGATTTCAATCATGACATAATCACAAGTCATCATAACCCTGGTAGCTAGTCAGAGAAATTTAACGAGTAGTTCTTCCGCTCACGAAGATCAACGAACTTCAATGCTCCATCTCGACCATTCTCTGATATCTTCAACATCACGTAATCGCTGGTTGGAATGGTTTCCGAATATAAATTCGATCCCGGTATTTCTGTACCAACAATCGAAAAAAGGCCAGATTTTGATAGTCTATTATTTAACTATCAAATCATAAAAATATTGTTAAGTACATTGGCAAATCAGGTCTTTCATATAATTATTTCATTAACCATTTCATCGATTTCTTATAATCAATTCCATAAATTTTATCTTATCAAAACTCTTCTGGTTTCATTACTTGAAAACATTACTCAACACTCTTTTATCAACTTTTCTTTTTATTTCCTTTGTCTGGAAATATTACTATATTCATTATCAACATCTTATATTTTCCTCTATCATGCAAACACCGTTTAATTTACTCAAATCCCCTTTTCTATTTTTCTTTGATTTGAAATCGTTCTATAGTTCTATAATTCCACTTCCATTTCCTTTACCATTTGGGCATATCGTTATATTTCAATTTAATCAAATGACAAATGATTAATTACCAAAATCTCTTTCTTATTTCGATTAAACCGTTTCGCTTAATTTCGTTCCCAGGTTAACGCTTATTTTTTTAAATCATCGTCTTGAGTAAAACCCTTTTACAACTTATTTTATATAATTTGAATTGAACTTCAAACCCTTTCCATACTAGTCCATCCCATAACCTTATTTAGCTTAAGAAAAGAATTCCAATCGTGGAATACTCGCTTTAGTTATTATTAAATAAAAGTAGTTATATATATCCGATTAACAAACTAGCATAGTTAATTCATTCTTAAAGGTTATTTAAATAAATGATAAATTTTATTAATCACAAATAACTCGATAAGTACTTTCCTGCAATCACAAACTAATATTATCTCTTGATTATAGCGAAGCCATTCAAGTTGGGATATTCTAATTACCTCTTAGACCTTGATCGACAACGTACTTATCTTAAGACAATACAGGTTTGCAATACCCAATTCTGATACATCATTCGCATTTCCATTTATTATAGGTTTTATAAACCATTTCCTTATATTTGAAAACCCACTTTTCATGTCCATTCCCTTTACTTAATTAAGTAAACTTCTAATCGAAACATTTGCATTGGCTTGCAACCATATTTACAAATCTTGTTTATATGATTTGAAATAAATTCAAATCCTTTTATGCTAATCTATTTCATAACTTTCACTTTTGAAATTGCTTTTCAATCACATTTCTTCTATTATCTTAAATATCGCTATGGCTTGCTTTTCCTTTAAAACTTCTGCTTATAATACTTTGGATTTTCAACAAAAATCTCTTTATAACCTTTTGCATTAAAATCTTACTATACTTAATTCCTCCTATAAAAAGGAATTTCAAATAATTCGAGCAATAGCTTTGTTGTAATAATTTACTTCATTATTAACCGTATAAGGTGGTTTAGTTCAATAATTAATCATTCATTAATTAACTTCATTATAAAATATAGTAAAAATCGTTGATTCCATTATTAAATAAGGTAGGATAATTAAACCATTTAAAAAGGATATTAAATAACAATTTACTTAATTAATAAATAAACAATTCGATAATCACTTAAAATTTGAGTTAATCGATGATTAACTAACTTCTACAACATTCGTTAAGTTAACGAATATTTTGAAAACCATTGATTGGATTTAAAGCAAATTTAATCCAATCATCAATTTCAAATTGAACGGTTGATCTTTGCCAACCATACATATCTGTTAATTGTTATCTGGTTTTCATTATCATTTACTTCTTAAATTAATTAAATATCTTAATTAATTTAAAATCATCAGGTAATTGTTTTATATCCATTTCACTAACCCGTTAGTTAGTTCCTGACCGCAGTTCATAAATCTCATTAATGACTTTAAATTCTTATTATAAACTATTAAATAATTTCTATTAAAACATGATTATAAAATATAAGGATAATTATAAACTTCTTTTCATTTTTTAAATTTAAAATAAACTCAACACTTTCATTCGGTTATAAAATATATTTTTATATAACTTTAAACTGCGTCAATCCGCCTGACGGCAAACTAAAGTCATAAACAATAGATTTTTAGGCCATCACTGTCAATCACTTAATTAATACCGTTGGTTGATTAAAATCACAACAACGATCACATCCATTCAACCATCAACAGTTGAACAGGATTCAGTGTCGTTTGGGGTTTTACCCAGTACATGTGTAAACAGTATAAAAATAAACAACTCACATGATATTTAAGGAATCCGGTCTGATCCCTCCAACCTGTCCTTCCCTGCATCACAGATCATTATAACATCTCATGATAGCATATAATTTCTAAACAAATAAAATTAACAATGATAATATAATTAACAGCAACCATTTAATCAACCATAAGCAATCAAAGCAGCCAACCAACCAATATATATTTTTAACGGTGTTTTGATTATATGGATTTATCATATCATAGCAGTCCAAAAAATGTGAGAGTTAACTCACCATTTTTACGATTGAAGGTTGACGCGTTATACCGTATAATTTTAAACTGCATTTAAAATTACACGAATCTCCAACTGCATCCATTTCAGGTCAGACCAGCTCGACAGCGTAGTTATCGTCGCCACGATTCCAACGAGCCCAATTTTGCTGAAATCCGATAACGTATGATAAAGATATGGTTAATACAATATTAAGTTTTAATTTTAAAACAATATAAATTAATTATATTAAATTATTATTAATGACTAGTTTGACCGTTAATTACCATTAAAAGCAAGGCCATGTCATCAAATTTCCACGCGGTTTCCCCAACTAATCCATCGGGAACCCGATAGTTTCCTTCCTGAACCCAATATTTCCCAATACCTCCTTCGACTTTGAAAACCAAGATCACCAATAACCATCGCGGCGCCGCCTATGACAGAGTTAGGCCCTACCTGACCTGATCATTCGCTCCGCCTCGACGAGGCGCCCCTCCGTCCGAAGCACCAGCCTTCCAACCCCCCCTCCCCCGTCGCCTGAAAACCCCACACAACCGAAAATCATTCTTCTCCGCCTTCCGATCGCCAGAGACCACTAGGGACCGCCAAACTCCACCGGTCCATGTGCCTTGCCACCCCGCTTCATCGACCTTTAGACCCGACACCACCTCGTCAGCTCGAGTCACCGGAAAATTAGTAAATCCGATTTCAGCTTTGCGAAAGCCCTCCAAAATCAAGCCTCCGATCATCTCCTTCTACCGAACACCACAGCTGATTACAAGCCTTCTGACCAGAAGCAAAATTGAAGCCCTCGATCTTCTCTACATGCTTGCTTCAAACCCATCGACACTCCCGTCGCCCAGAAATCAAGTAAAAATGAAATGTAATAGTCGCGGTTTACGATTGATTCCGGCCACCACAGTGCTCCGTTCGCTCTCAAATTTTTACAGCAGCTAGGGATCGAGTCGATCTACAACTTTGCTTCACATTACCCTAGCCGATTCACTACAGATTGAGAGAAATAAATTAAAAATGAAAACTGGACTAAACTGCAAAATGTTGGACGGAAAATAAGTTTAGGTTCTGATTTAGGCAGAGTGTATATGTGTTTATATAGGTGGAAAATTTATTATTTTAAGTTGATGTGACGAACGATATTTTATTTCGTGTCTATCGCAATTCGGAACGTTGTTTATTCGCTCCTGTGCTCACATACAAACTCCGTTCACAACAGAAATGGACGCCATGATATAATTTGACTTACGGTCCCAATGAAACTTGTTTCGTCGAATTCCGAGTCCGTTTGCTCAAATTGCACTCGTTCACATCTAAATGGTCGTTTTTATTTGCATTTAATTTTGTCTCGCTCACAGAATAACTCCGATTTGCGTGCAAATTGATATCTAGCAATAGTTTGCCATTACGATCTCAATAAAATTTATTTCGTCGAAAACGGAGATCGTTTGAATAAAGTCCCTTTTTAAAGGTCCAATTTAAATAAAAACAAATCAATTTAAAAATACCCTAATATAATATTGATAAAATATTATAATTGGTCGTACACAACCAGAATTTCATATACTACAATAATAAAATAACTCGGACTGAAATCCAAGCCAAAACGATATTATAAATATTTAAAAACAATTTATTTAATATAAATAAATGTTATAAATTATAAAGGAATTCCATAGCGACTATTTTAAAATTTGATTTGGACATAAAACAAAATCTACGCTATGAAAACTCGATTTTTCTCTTTCATTAGAAAAATATTAATGTTGGGCCCTGTACAGCCATCTGAAGTTCAAACCGCAATATTACGAACTACCGTGCCGCTGCAGCTCGTTTTATAATTAAATTATAAATTATACGATTAATCATCATTAAATTAACGAATAAGCTATTATAAATTCAATATAAATAATATTAAACCACTTTAAACTGGCCGTTCACATTATATTGCAAATACAACATTTTTCGAATATTAAAAATAAAATATTATTATATTAATAATTTTAATAATATATTCAAAATAAAATGGTTAAATTCAATTATTTAAATTCAAATCAATATTTTATAAAATAAAATAATTCAAATAAATTGGACAAAAATAAGGGACGTTACATTCCTTCCCCCTTAAAAGTATTTCGTTCCCGAAATTACTAAGGTAGAAAAATGCTGGAAACCCATTATCTTTACAAAAATATATTTAATTAAAACTCGGTTTTATTTTCAAATCTAACCCAATTGGTTTTAAATAACAAAAATTTCCAACAGTCTTCAAAAATATTCTAACACCTTAAATTTTGGAAATTTTTGGCAGAGTCTCCCCTGTACGGAGGGACATCTAAAATATTGTAGGTTCAAAAAAAATATATACATCGACAAACAGGGTCGGAAAAATTCAAAAATCCAAATTCAAAACCCAAATAAAACCAAAATTTTATATTTTGCGTAGGCATACCTTTTTGCCAACGCTATTACGCAATAAGCGATAAATATACTCGTGCTTGTTTGATTAACATGCCAAACTGGATTTAAATTACTCCAGAATTTCTTTCAAATGAGTTTTTAAGTTGAATTACCTCTTCTGCACCTGTTCTCAACTCCAATGAACTTCATTAGTCTATAAAACAATGTCAATTAGATCCAAATACCAATATCATCCAATTCTACACACAATTCAATTCACATGCAATTTATTTATAATTATCTCTTAACTATCTATTGTTTAATCTTGGATTCATTTATTTAACTTATTTATTTCAGATTGGTTTCCAACCAATGTTCAAATCTATCTATGCCATATATTTCAACGAAACAATTCCTTGATTTCCACATTATACCTTGATCCATCTCAATAGTTTCAATTCACTCATTCTAGATTGGTTTTCAATCAGCTATTGGCGAATTCAACATAAACCATCCAATATATAACAAACAACCAAGGCATTATAATTCAACCAAACCATTTTGATTCACATTAATATTTCTCATTTGCTTTCACTTTAGTTTCTCATCAATTGATTAATATTGGATTAGTTTCCATTCAATTATCATTTACTCGATTTCACAAGTGAAATATCTTTTTACTATATAAATCTATTCCAGTTCAATATTCCAATTTGAGTTCTTATTAAAGTTACTCAAACAAATCCATATTATAATCATTTGATAAAAATATATTTATATAAAGATATAATCCGAGCAAAACTATATAAAAATAATTTTATAATAAACTACAACTGCGCGCTCTCACATATACAATAAAACTCAATCTAGGGCTTTACTAACCCTATCTCTATCGAGTTACAACACAGAGCCAAGGTTATCACTAAACCAATAGCTCTGATACCAACTGTAATGACCCGAAAAAAAATTCGATGCTCGAATTTTCAACAATAATACCTAATCACGTATTACTTGTCAAACAATCCAAGTATCGAACCCCAGACTATTACTAGAAAGAAGTTAGAGGATGAGAAGTAGAAAGAAAGAAATATTAGAGTAGAAGAAAGAAGAAGAACGCATCAGAATCTCACAACGGAACGATTAAATAAAACATACAAATCTCTTTATAAAAGAAACTGTATATATATATATATACCATTTATCAAAGTACAACATACATCAACCACAGCGGAAACAAACTTTGTATAACTAAGGGTGAAGCTCCTGCTTCCAGCTCTTGAAACTCCAAGCGAAACCTAACCTGTAAATATACTCAGTCTGACCCGAGCACATTTGAAGCAAATCAAAATTCACCCGGATCAGTATGGAATACTTTCAGTGATAAATTCACAACACAAACAACTTGTTTAACTTTAAAAAATCCTTTTTGAAAGAAAAGGATAATAGTAAGACTAGCCCACACATAAATACGGACAGTTTTTACCTTACTATAACCCAAAACATCTTCGAAATCAATATCTTTTCTGATATTATAATAATGTCTATCAAAACACAAATAAATAATAATCTAGCAGAACGCTTGCATCTCATGCTCTACATATATAGTATATAATTAAAACCGCAGGCTCTTATCGGAGAATAGATTTCCTGGCAAGGTATGGGACCACCTTCCGACAATGTACCTCCAAAGATGACTACATTGGGGTTCAACAAGAATGTCTTGCAACCCGGCTCACACATGACCAGCCACTCATTTCGCTTGAGAGCACCGAATATATCATTACCACGGTTGAGGGCCAGCCAACCAAACCGATAGCATATAATTAAAATAAAGGGACAACCGAAGGCATTTGATTTCTCCAGATCAGGTAATGATATATCCTTTTTATGGGTGCGACCCACATAGCCATGTTGCCTACTCGATTTTTGTGACATTCTCGGTTGATGAGGCTAGAGGTCACGTTTAGTATATCTTCATTTACTTTGAATGCCACATCGTCAGATCCATCAAATCACTAATTGACGTCCACAAATACACTTTGAGTGTTATGCAAGAGAATTTCTCTGCCACCAAACTTTCTATATTTGTAAAAATCAACGTACACGATTCTTAAGGAAATACTATGTCAAACATTCATCCATACAAGTCATCCAGGAACAGGATGAACCAAAGGCACCCTCCTACCGCATCCTAGGTATCTCCCTATAGATCAGTAGTGAGAAATCCTTGCAAATCCGAATATTTCAATCACGACATAATCACAAGTCATCATAACCCTGGTAGCTAGTCAGAGAAATTTAAAGAGTAGTTCTTCTGCTCATGAAGATCAATGGACTTCAATGCTTCTTCTCGACCATTCTTTGATATCTTCAACGTCACTTATTTGCTGGTCGGAATGGTTTTCGAATATAAATTCAATCTCGGTCTTTCCGTACCAACAATCAAAAAAAGGACAGATTTTGATAGTAGGTTATTTAACTATCAAATCATAACAATATTGTTAAGTACATTGGCAGCTCAGGTCTTTCATATAATTATTTCATTAACCATTTCATCGATTTTTTATAATCAATTCCATAAATTTTATCTTATCAAAACTCTTCTGGTTTCGTTACTTGAAAACATTACTCAACGCTCTTTTATCAACTTTTCTTTTTATTTCCTTTGTTTGGAAATATTACTATATTCATTATCAACATCTTATATTTTCCTCTATCATGGAAACACCGTTTAATTTTCTCAAACCTCCTTTTCGATTTTTCTTTGATTTGAAATCATTTCTATAGTTCTATTATTCCACTTCCATTTCCTTAACCATTTGGGCATATCGTTATATTTCAAGTTAATCAAATGACAAATGATTAATTACCAAAATCTCTGTCTTATTTTGATTAAACCGTTTCGCTTAACTTCGTTCCCAGGTTAACGCTTATTTTCTAAATCATCGTCTTGGGTAAAACCCTTTTACAACTTTGTTTATATAATTTGAATTGAACTTAAAACCCTTTCCATACTAATCCATCCCATAACCTTATTTACCTTAAAAAAAAAGAATTCCAATCGTGAAATACTCACTTTAGTTATTATTAAATAAAAGTAGTTATATATATCCGATTAACAAACTAGCATAGTTAACCCATTCTTAAAGGTTATTTAAATAAATGATAAATTTTATTAATCGCAGATAACTCGATAATCACTTTCCTACCGATCACAAACTAATATTATCTCTCGATAATAGTGAAGCCGTTCAAGTTGGGGTATTCTAATTGCCTCTCATACCTTGATCGACAACGTACTTATCTTAAGATAATACAGGTTTGCAATACCCAATTCTGATACATCATTCCCATTTCCATTTATTATAGGTTTTATAAACCATTTCCTTATATTTGAAAACCCACTTTTCATGTCCATTCCCTTTACTTAATTAAGTAAACTTCTAATCGCAACATTTGCATTGGCTTGCAACCACATTTACAAATCTTGTTTATACAATTTGAAATAAATTCAAGTCCTTTTATGCTAATCTATTTCATAACTTTCACTTTGGAAATTGCTTTTTGATCACATTTCTTCTATTATCTTAAATATCACAATGGCTTGCTTTACCTTCAAAACTTCTCTTATAATACTTTGGACTTTCAACAAAAATCTCTTTATAACCATTTGCATTAAAATCTTACTATACTTCATTCCTCCTATAAAATGGAATTTCAAATAATTCGAGCAATAGCTTTATTATAATAATTTACTTCATTGTTAACTGGATATGGTGGTTTAGTTCAATAATTAATAATTCATTAATTAACTTCATTATTAAATATAGTAAAAATCGTTGATTCCATTATTAAATAAGGTAGGATAATTAAACCATTTAAAAAGGTTATTAAATAACAATTTACTTAATTAATAAATAAAAAATTCGATAATCACTTAAAATTTGAGTTAATCGATGATTAACTAACTTCTACAACATTCGTTAAGTTAACGAATATTTTGAAAACCATTGATTGGATTTAAAGTAAATTTAATCCAATCATCAATTTCAAACTACACGGTTGATCTTTGCCAACCGTACATATCAGTTAACTGTTAACTGGTTTTCATTATCATTTTCTTCTTAAATTAATTAAATATCTTAATTAATTTAAAAACATCAGGTAATTGTTTTATATCCATTTCACTAACCTGTTAGTTAGTTCTTGACCGCAGTTCATAAATCTCATTAATGACCTTAAATTCTTATTATAAACTATTAAATAATTTCTATTAAAACATGATTATAAACATAAACTTCTTTTCATTTTTTAAATATAAAATAAACTCAACACGTTAACTCAGTTATAAAACATATTTTTATATTACTTTAAACTGCGTCAATCCACCTGACGGCAAACCGAAGTCATAAACGATAGATTTTTAGGCCATCACTGCCAATCACTTAATCAATACTGTCGATTGATTAAAATCACAATGATCACATCCTTTCAGCCATCAACATTTAAACAGGATTCAATGTCATTTGAGGTTTTACCCTGTACATGTGTAAACAGTATAAAAATAAACAACACACATGATATTTGAGGAATTCGGTCGGATCCCTCCAACCTGTCCTTCCCTGCTTCATAGATTATTATAACATTCCATGATAGCATATAATTTTAAAAAAATAAAACTAATGACGATAATATAATGAACAGCAACCATTTAATCAACCATAAGCAACTAAATCAGCCAACCAACCAATATATATTTTTAATGGTGTTTTAATTATATGGATTTATCACATCATAGCAGTCCAGAAAAGTGTGAGAGTTAACTCACCATTTTTACGATTGACGGTTGACGCGATATACCATATAATTTTAAACTAGCATTTAAAATTACACGAATCTCCAACTGCATCCATTTCAGATTAGATCAGCTCGACAGCGTAGTTCTCGTCGCCATGATTCCAACAAGCCCAATTTTGCTGAAATCCGATAACGTATGATAAAGATATGGTTAATACAATATTAAGTTTTAATTTTTAAAAAATATAAATTAATTATATTTAATTATTATTAATGACTAGTTTGACCGTTAATTACCATTATAAAGCAAGGCCACGTCATCAAATTTCCACGTAGTCTCCCTAATTGATCCACCAGGAACCCGATAGTTTCCTTCCTGAACCCAATATTTCCCAATACCTCCTTCGACTTTGAAAACCACGATCATCAATAACCATCGTCGCGCCGCCTACGATAGAACTGGGCCCCACTGACCTAATCATCCGCTCCGCCTCGACGAGGCGCCCCTCCGCCCGAAGCACCAGCCTTCCAAACCCCCTCTGTCGCTTGAAAACCCCACACAACCGAAAACCGTTCATCTTCTCCTTCCAATCGCCAGAGACCACCAGGGACCGCCAAACTCCACCAGTCCCAGCGCCTTGCCACCCCGGTTCGTCGACCTTTAGACCTGACACCACCTCGTCAGCTCCAGTCACTGGAAAATTGATGAATCCAATTTCAGCTTTGCGAAAACCCCCCAATATCAAGCCTTCGATCATCTCCTTCTACCGGCCACAACAATTGATTTCAGGCCTTCCGACCTAAGCCCTCGATCTCCTCTACATGCTTCTTCAAACCCCTCGACCCACTGACACTCCCATCACCCAGAAATCGAGTAAAAACGAAACAAAATAGTCGCGATTTACGATCGATTTCGGCCACCACAGTGCTCCGTTCGCCCTCAAATGTTTACAGCAGCTAGGGATCGAGCCGATCTACAACTTTGCTTCACATTACCCTAGCCGATTCACTATAGATTGAGAGAAATAAATTAAAAATGAAAACTTGACTAAACTACAAAATGTTGGACGGAAAATAAGTTTGGGTTGGTGAATTCTGATTAAGGCTGAGTGTATAGGTGTTTATATAGGTGGAAAAATTATTATTTTAAGTTGATGTGACGAACGATATTTTATTTCGTGTCTATCGCAATTCTGAACATTGTTTATTCGCTCATGTGCTCACATACAAACTCTGTTCGCAATGGAAATGGATTTCATGATATAATTTGATGTTACGGTCTCAATGAAACTTGTTTCATCAAATTCCGAGTCCGTTTTCTCAAATGGCTCTCGTTCACATCCAAATGCTTGTTTTTATTTGCATTTAATTTTGCCATGCTCACAGAATAACTCCGATTTGCGTGCAAATTGATATCTAGCAATAACTTTCCATTACGGTCTCAATAAAATTTATTTCATCAAAAACGGAGGTCGTTTGAATAAAGTCCATTTTTAAAGGTCCAATTTAAATAAACACAAATCAATTTAAAAATACCTCAATATAATATTGATAAAATATTATAATTCATCGTACACGACCAGAATTTCATATACTACCATAATAAAATAACTCGGACTGAAATCCAAGCCAAAACGATATTATAAATATTTAAAAACAATTTATTTAATATAAATAAACGTTATAAATTATAAAGGAATTCCATAGCGACTATTTTAAAATTTGATTTGGACATAAAGAAAAATCTACACTATGAAAACTCAATTTTTCTCTTCCTTAGAAAAATATTATCCAATAGATTCTGACATTTCTTCTTTCGAGAAAATCCGGTTTATATTGGGCCATGTATAGCCATTTGAAGTTCAAGCCGCAATATTACGAACTACCGCGCCACTGCAGCTCGTTTTATAATTAAATTGTAAATTATACGATTAATCATTGTTAAATTAACGAATACGCTATTATAAATTCAATATAAATATATTAAACCACTTTAAATTGGTCGTTCACATTATATTGCAAATACAACATTTTTCGACTATTGGAAAAAAAATTATTATATTAATAATTTTAATAATGTATTCAAAATAAAATGGTTAAATTCAATTATTGAAATTCAAATCAATATTTTATAAAATAAAATAATTCAAATAAATTAGCCAAAAATATGGGACGTTACATCGTCGGTTGTGAAATGATTCGTCAAATCAACATATGTCATTTGAGTCATTTGATCGAACATCTTGAATCATATTATCACACCCATCATATTTATCATCCGAAACAATAAAGGCGTTGTCCAATTTATCATCATTCAAATATTCCATTTATCAAACAAAAAAAAATGTGTAAATTTGTAAAACAAGATACGTAAGTTATACGGATAAAAACCCTACAATTCAAAATTTACATTGTCATTCTCTATTATAACATCATCAAATTTAATGTCCTCCAAGCTTGTAATTTCCAACGAAGTGGAAAAAACATCCAAAAACACAATGGGAAACTCTAACCATAAAAAACCTAACAACATGTTCTATAAAGTAATAGAAAACAATAAAAATCAAGCAAATCTAACATCTTTTTTATCTTCATCTTCCATCTCTATTAGGCATAAAAGAATATCTACTTTTGTTAGTGTTTAAGGTTTGGAATTGTATAGAATTTTGCGTTTTATTAGGAGATGTACACTGTGAATAACTGAATGAAAGAATAACATACAATGGCCAGAAGAATATAAAAAATAACCATTTGTATTAAATTTAGAAAGGTGGTCGAGAATGTAAACTGGGGTGTGAATATCAGTAGCACCCATAATAAAAGAGCAAGAAAAAAAATAATGTGGAAACAAAGCTTTCAAATTAAACAATAGAAGAGCAGGGTGAATATAACGTGGAAACCAAGTTTTCAAATCAAATGAATGAAATGTTGAATCTTGCAAGTTAATTTTTATTGAACCGAGGAAAAGAAAGGTTTGATAGCAAAGTAAACAAAATCAAACAATATCAAATTATGGATTTTTCTTCTAGAATGTAGTAACGACATAAAAAGGAAAGAACCATTAATTTTGCAGAGTGCTCATACTAAAATGAAAAATGAAAGATCCATAAACAATGCTTCGAACCAAACACTGTCTCTAATAGCGAAGACTAATTTTTCTAATCATGTGTCTCTTTGGAAAGACAAAGTTTCCCTTTTCGGCCTATCTTACCTTCCTTCTACAACTAACATCTAATATTTCCTAAAACTCATCTTTTCTAGCTTCTACAAAATTGTAAATATATCTATAAACTTTTTCTATTCACAAAGGTTATCACCATTATTACATGTATAATACGTGTAATAAGAATATGAACGCTCCAAGATAAAAATAATGTAGCGAAACATTCTAAATATTATGCATTGATGATTAGAATTTGAGAAGAATACAAAATTTTATATTCCTGAATCTTCTTTCTTTAGTTTTTGAATATTAGACTAACATCAAATGAAGAAACCATTTAAATATCTAAAAGAAATATTACTTGATCTCACATGGTAGGATTAAGAGATCATTAGCATCATCATATCCTAAAATGACATCTATATTCAAAGCAAGAAATGACTTAGGCAGCAAACTATTGACAAATAATATAAATATTGACATTCGAAGAAAAAAGATGAATCTATATTTAGAGTGTGGACCACAATGATTATAAAAAAAATTGATATTAACATATGGATATATTGACATATGTATTGGTATGAATCAAAAATCAACTCACCATTTTCTATGCCTATATAAGTTCCTTAAAAAAGTATGTATATTAACACCTTTAGTAAATATGCAAGCAAAAAATATTAAAAAAAAAATAACCATGTTGTTCTGAATTCAAAATTTAGCAGTGTCCAAGCATGTCTTAAAAACTCAAGCAAACATTGCTTAGAAACTTCAACATAGCTTTCTCGAAATGACGATGACTTCCATTAAATGGAGCATCTTCCTACGCACCTAATTAAACCAAATCAGGTTTGCATGTTAAAATCAATCATTACAATATTAAGCATACTACCAAATAAAATTTCCAGTTCACAATTCTCTAAAGGAAGATCATTTTTTCAAAATCAGAATCTATATTCTTACCAAATAGCTTTTTGTTCGGTGGCCGACATCACTGCGAAGTTAAAGAACTTCAAGCACACATCATTTATTGTCGATTAAACAGACCTTGTTTGCGACAATTTCCAGTTACAATTCGTTCGCAAAAGTTATGATTCAATGACGATGAAATAAATTGAACTGCTTTGAACTGGCAAGGAAAGGACGAATAGTAACTGGGTTCATCGGTGATAGTAATTCGTTAGATCGTCACCAAATAAGTGAATTCGAAAAGAATAAATTGAGTTAGGTTGAATCATGCGAATTTATTTTATCAGCACCAAAGATGAGAAAGGCGGCCAAGGGTTTCAGGGTTTGATATTGGAAGGAAATATATTTTATGCCGCGAAATAAAATTAAGGGTCAATCAAATTTGAAGAGGACATAATAATAATATCTAGGAATTTGAGGAAAAGGGAAGAAAGGAGATATGCAGAGGATAAAGAGCACAAAGGGGAAAAGAGTGGTTGCTCCATGGTAGGGTATCTGCTTTATAGATGTTCGTAAGGGCATTCCCAACCCTGGGTTGGGTTGGGAGCCAACTGACCCCCAATATGGGATCAGTTGGTGCCCAGGGGGTGCTTTGGCAACCCCCAAGTTTGCCAGAGCAGCCATTCGGTTGCTTGGCAAACTTGGCCTTAGCCGGCTTTAACAAAGTCGGCTAAGGTAGGGGCCATAATCAACTTTTGATCGTTGTCGTTAGCCGACTTTTACATTTTTGGCTAAGGGCAATGGTCAAAAGTTAAAAAACCACTGCCCTTAGTCGGCTTTATAAAAGCCGACAAAGGAGCAATGGTCCTCCAGACGATCGTTGCCCTCTTTCTTCCCAACTCTATATATTTCTCCCTTCTTCCTTCATAATTTTCACACAAATTTCTTTAGCAATTCCGCCACTATAATAAAAAATCAGCAAAATATATAGAAAATGACTCAACAACAGAAAGGAAAAGGAAGTGCATCTCAACCCCGACACAATTTCCAACCTTAACAGCAAAGAATGTAGAACCAATCTCAGCAACGACCAAGCGATATTCTGCCTCATTCTGAAAACACCTCCTTCGTACCTCCACAAAATTCAAATTACTGGAATATGCAACAAAATTCGTACATGTATCAGAATTCTCAAATACTAATTACTCTCAAAACGCAAATTTTCAGCAAAAATGCAATTTCGACCAAGATTATGTTTCGCCTACTAGCCAACATCAGAGAATGTCTCCATAGTTGCTTCCCAACAATTGGCGAAATCTGAATACTCAATTTGGTTATAGCGAGTGAGGTATTGAAGAAACTCAGTTTGATAGTGTTAAAGGGAGCAATTCAGGAATAAACATCAATGAAATGTCGGATGAGGAGTATGGACAGCAAACTCCGGCCGAGATGAAGAAAGATCGTAAATGGTCGATAGACTAGCAAGCTGATGTTTCCTACTGTTGGGCTGAATGTTCGAAAGACAAAAGAAAAGGTACTAGGCAAACTGATAGTTCTTTCCGGAATTCTGTATGCAAATTATTCAATGAGTGGCATTTAACAAGCTCTACTCGAACGGTTGATTCGTTGAAGCAGACATGGAAAAAAATTAGTGCTGCTCCTCAATGCTGGAAAGAAATAATGGCTGGTTTGCATTCAAGACAGCAAAGCGGGGCAAATGACGTCGATTTGGTAAAGCCTTTGTATCCAATAGTGGTTTTACTTTGTATTCTGAGCTTGTGGCAACGTTTATTTTGATGTACAACTTAATCAGGCATATGCATTATATTTGGCTGGCAACAACAACCAACAATTCAGCATGCAACATTGCTATGACTGTAACAACCCGTATTTCTGATAACCTGTTATAACGTAAATCGAGGCAGAATTTAATTTAAAATTCTGTATCAAGGGAAACGGGCTGTGCCATTGCGTTCGTCTCGGAAAAATACGCGAAATAGAGTCCGAGTTTTCGAAAATCGGAGTCTGTATGACCCGATTAAGGCCCATTGAAGTTCTCAGAAAATTCCAAAGTAAAAACAGATTTAAAATTCAGGTTTAAATTTCGAGATTAGGGCAACTGGGCGCGGGGGGGAAATTTCCCGCCAGACCACCCATGTCGACAGCCCTGTCGACTGGGCAGTCGACATGGTTAGGCCCAAGTCGACAGCCCTGTCGACTTGGGTGTCGACATGGACAGCACGGGCAGTTTTGCCTGGTGCACCATTTTGGGGTTTTGGGGCCAGATTCGGTTTTAAGGGCTGAGATTGGAATTAGGGTTTAATCCTAAGGTTGAAACTAATCCTAATCTCTATAAATAAACCCCTAACCTAACCCTAAATCATCATTATTCAACCCTACAACTAAACTATGGCAAAATCATTCCTCTCACGGCCTCCACTCTCTTCATAAAATTCTAAGTTATTTCTATGAGAGATTTTCCATGCATACAAGTGTTTTCAAGCTTGTATGAGTGTCACTAGCTTGCATTCAAGTCAAGTTTCCATATTTACATCATAAAGCAAGGGTTTTGATCATTTTGGCTCAAGGGTTTTTCTATTGGAGCTTGCATTTTGGGTTTATTTGATTGCATAAGGGCTTTGTCTCAATCTATATATATTTTTGTGTCTTCATAAGCATTGTAATCCCTTTTCTACTTTCATATTTAAACTCTAAAGTTAAATGAATGATGCAAGTTTGGTTGATCGTTATGATATGCAAGTTTGCCATGATATGCAAGTTTACTATGTCATGTTATGCAAGTTTGATATGTTATGATATGCAAGTTTGCCATGTTATGTTATGCAAGTTTGCCATGTTATGATATGCAAGTTGTCATGTTATGTATGCAAGTTTGGGTGGATCATTTTACTCATGTTATCATGTTATGCAAGCTTACCTTGAGTATATGAACATAAAGCTTCAAGCTTTATGCTAAAGGTTGCATTTTGGCAACATGTAAGTTATCATATCTCTTATGATAACTTGCATGTGAGGCTAAATGCGAACTTATGGACATTTCTACATGTCATTTATCACCATGTATCACCAATATGCTAAGTTTGGTTTTATGCATGCTTTTGAGGCCTAAAAATGTAATATGCAAGTATATGAACATATGTACATTTCATATGCCACCATGTTAAACTTGTGGCTTCAACACCTTTATGTCATGATTATGCCAAGTTCCCTCTTTCTATCCTTTATGCGCTATTGCGATATGTAAGCGATGGGATTGCGTTTGGGGTTGGGTAAACTGAAAAGACATAAAAACATAAGATTGGGAATTTACCTATTAAGTTAGGTCTACCCATTGGGAATTTACCTATTAAGTTAGGTTTACCCAAATGCTTGAAAACTTGTAATATGTTTTGTAAACATAATGGACATGACACTTAGAAAATATAAGTGTGACCAACTCGAGGTTGGGTTGAGTTTGTAGCGTAAACCTACCCGGAACCGACCGGCTTAACTAGTTGCTACAAACAATAGGACCCAATGTGAGAAGTTGGTCATGTTGTACCTTGAACCCGAGGTTAGACCAAGTTGTGGTGTAAAGCTACCTGGAACCGACCGGCTTAACTAGTAACCGCAACAAAGTCTAATGTGAGAGGTTAAGGCACATTAATTAATTAATGCTACATGATAAGGTTAAGTAAATTTGACTTATGACACTTAACCAATCTGAACTCGGTAAATTAACGGGGTTAAGCTAACCTACACTTAACCAATCTGAACTCGGTAATTTAACGGGGTTAAGTTGAACTATACTTAACCAATCCAACTCAGTAATTTGGTAAGGCTGAGAACCAATTTGATACCTGGTCTGGATAAACTAACTTGATTGATAAATTAAACGAACCTGTTTTGCGGATTTGTAGGACCCACACCAAGTTAGGCAAGTTTGTAAATCTGTTATCTGATCCGTTAGTCTGAAAACTGATCGTCTGAACTTTGTATGTCTGAACTCTGTTAATAAGTTAATCTGAATCTGATAGTCTGGGGACACAAGGGGGAATACTTGTGTCATTTGTTGTTTGGGACCCATATTAGTCAGTAACCCTTTCTGGTATCAAAACTTTGACCCAACTGTAGGTAGGGTCCGGGCACGCTTACTGAACTAATTATAAGTGGTTCATTCTGATAATGGTGATGGGTGTTGATGGTGCGTTCCAACCGGGTCATGTGCGTGCATGGATCCCGGTCTGCCTCTGAGGATGTAAGACGCCGTGACATCTGTAAATATGCATGTGCCAATTGGTTGCCACTTTAGGGAGTGATACACCCTATCGTGGGGCCGACACAGGGTATTTATGTATTAGGGAGCCGATCGCTTGGGTAGGATTTAGGGTACACTTAGCTCTGTCTGATTCTGTTGGTACCGTCTGTTTTGTTGGGTGGTAACACCCGTTTGTTTCTGCGTGGTACCGTCTGTTAGGGTGGTAAAGGCCCACTACTAGTGTACACCTAATTGTAGTATTCCGTTTCTGTACTCTGTTCTGTTTGGGTGGTAAAGGCCCATTATTGTTAGCTTTCTGTTTCTGTACTTTATCTGTTAGGGTGGTAAAAGCCCATTTTTCCCAAACTCTATCTCTGTATGGACCATTCTGTTCCGTCCTGTTTCGATGTAAACATCGGGGTAACACCTAATCCTGTTATACTAGAATTGGTACCAAGAAGTTGGATCTTGATTTAAGTCAAACACCTGATACTGGGCCAAGTTTAGGCCAAGGGATAAATTCTTGTTTATACATGACATGTTAGAATGCTGGTACACCTGTGGTGAAAAACCTTAAACCTGATTATGCGATGACACCTTTATCTACCTTTTTAGTTAATCATCATGCTAGTATGTTGTTATCCTTATGTTCATCCCTGCTTCTCATGCCAGTTAACTTTATCAGTTTACATTGCTTGTAGTGGGGCTTACTCAGTCTTTTTGACTGACCTGTTTTTCTTTCGCCTCTTTTCTTCCGTTCCCCCCCCCCCAGATTCTCAGGGTGGGAATATTGGAGCTTAGCTTGGATTTCTGATCGCTTGCTTGTGGGATTTTAGCTCATGTACGGTCTTGACATGAAGCTAGCTATGGTTATCACTTATTTTGGGGATAGTACTTATGTATTTCAGTTTTTCAGTGATGTTGTTTTTATCTAGACTTGTGTATTTGGAAAGTTGACATTATGTTGTACCAAACTTGTTTTGAAATAAGTTTGAAATCTTCCGCTGTTTTACTTATCTTATTTACTCTGTTTACATATATACATATGTTCTTGTTCTGCCTTGATATATCATTATGCATGTTTACCCGGTACAAACGCCCCTCCAAAGTCAGAGTGCTTGCAAGAGCCACCCTGGCGGAGGTGGGGTGTTACATTTGGTATCAGAGCATATGGTTTACGAGAAGGAACAAAAGCTTTTGAAAAACTATTTTCAAATCAAGTATAAAGTATTTTCCAAAGAAAAGTCTAGTATTTTAAAAAAAAGGGCTATTCCCTAAAAGCCATTAGCACAATCCTTAGTTATCTATTCTTAGTTTCCTCGTTCTGAATCTATCTTTTCCCTTCGTTTCAGTATGGCAGATAACTTTGTTATCCCAGAGGGAGTGCAAGTTCCTGTTTGGTATAGGAGACTTATGGAGGCTAGGGCGACCGAAGCCGGCCCCGCAAATGTTACTCCTCCTCCGGTGGTTAATGTTCCTTCTCCTCCTGTCGCTGAGGTTCCTCCTCCTCCTCCCCCTCAGCATCCTCCAGTAGAGTTCATGAAGATTTGCAAGGACTTCAAAGCAATGGGTGGCAAGAACTTTCTAGGTACCGAGACTTTTGTAGAGGCCCGGAATTGGTTGAAAGAGACCGAGGATTTATTCGCTATCTTTGGATTAGATGATCAGAGAAAGATCTTGTTGGCGGTTTGGCTTATGAAGGATGAAGCCGCTTATTGGTGGGAGATCACCACCGCGACTAGGCCCGTTGAGACTTGGGCCGATTTCAGGACAAGATTCGGGCTTAAGTTTCTGTCTTCTACTGAAGAGAATTTGCAAATGGAGAGGTTTATTGCTTTGAAGCAAGGAGACATGTCTGTCAAAGAATATGTGAACAAGTTCAATCAGTTAGCTCGTTTTGGCTTGGATATGGTGAGTACTACTCAGAAGAAGGCTCTTCGTTTTGCTAGAGGATTGAATGAGCCGTTACAGGAGTTAGCTATGTCTCATGTGCCCATGGGAGCCACGTTTGAGAGTTTGGTAGATATGGCCCTACTCAATGAAGAGAACAAGAGTGCAAAGAAGGAGGTCAAGGTGAATGAGTCTCAAAACAAGAAAACGGGGCCCAAAAAGGAAATGCAAAAGAAGGAGGAGAAGTCTGAAGATAAGAAGGAAAAGAAGTGCTTTACTTGTGGAAGCTCAACTCATCTAAACAAGGATTGCAGAAAGAGGAAGGGCACTTGCTTTAACTGTGGAGAGATGGGACACTTCACTAGGGACTGCCCGAAGAAGAAAGGGACTACATCGGAAGGAACGGTGAATACTCGCATGGCGAGTGAATAGATTAGGGCTAGAATAATTTGTCCGTAGGATGTTTAATTTTCCTTGTCTGATTTTCAGTTTGAAACTCTTTTTCTGGTATTTTGATTCTGTAATGGAAACTCGGTACTTTAATGCTAGTCTTGCTTCTGATCTGGTAAAAGTCTCAAACTCCCTGAGAGTTATAACTCATCTGTTTGTGATAAAATGGGGATTGAGAGTATCTGTGTTGGGCATGAGGGTGACTATGACGAATACATTCTGGGTTTCTACCATGCTTAGTTTCCTAAGAATCATTTGGGAAAATCTGATCTGTACTAGTAGTCTGTAAGTATATGTACCAAGTTTTTGTTTTATCTGTACTCGCTTCCATCACTCGACTGTATCTTGTTGAGATAGGAATCCTATGGATGTAAACATGTGTTTGAGACATGTTATGTTTGATGGTTGCAAGTGGATGCAAGTGGTTGCTAGTGGTTGCTCGTGGATGCATAAACACACACTAGGCACTAGATCGGCTTGAAATACACTCTCATATTGCATATGGACGTGTGTACATTTTCAATTCTTATGGTTGCAAGATGGTTAATTCAGCACATGGATGTTGCATATGGACGAATGTTTGTGCACACATATAGTACTATATGATTAGGACTATTTGCATACATAATGGATTCATTTCACTAACATACTTTGCATTGATGATCTTTGCATTAGATAAGAACATATACACACACCTTTTGCATATGTTCATACCGCATTAGAATCTTTAAGGACAATGATTGCTCGTGAATGATGATTTGAGTAGATGGATGATGGATGGTAGGATGCGTTCTTCCTAACTTGAAGATTTCGAGGACGAAATCCTTTAAGGAGGGGAGAATGTAACAACCCGTATTTCTGATAACCTGTTATAACGTAAATCGAGGCAGAATTTAATTTAAAATTCTGAATCAAGGGAAACGGGCTTTTCCATTGCGTTCGTCTCGGAAAAATACGCGAAATAGAGTCTGAGTTTTCGAAAATCGGAGTCCGTATGACCCGATTAAGGCCCATTGAAGTTCTCAGAAAATTCCAAAGTAAAAACAGATTTAAAATTCAGGTTTAAATTTCGAGATTAGGGCAACTGGGCGCGGGGGGGGGGGATTTCCCGCCAGACCACCCATGTCGACAGCCCTGTCGACTGGGCAGTCGACATGGTTAGGCCCAAGTCGACAGCCCTGTCGACTTGGGTGTCGACATGGACAGCACGGGCAGTTTTGCCTGGTGCACCATTTTGGGGTTTTGGTTAGGTTTTGGGGCCAGATTCGGTTTTAAGGGCTAAGATTGGAATTAGGGTTTAATCCTAAGGTTGAAACTAATCCTAATCTCTATAAATAAGCCCCTAACCTAACCCTAAATCATCATTATTCAACCCTACAACTAAACTATGGCAAAATCATTCCTCTCATGGCCTCCACTCTCTTCATAAAATTCTAAGTTATTTCTATGAGAGATTTTCCATGCATACAAGTGTTTTCAAGCTTGTATGAGTGTCACTAGCTTGCATTCAAGTCAAGTTTCCATATTTACATCATAAAGCAAGGGTTTTGATCATTTTGGCTCAAGGGTTTTTCTATTGGAGCTTGCATTTTGGGTTTATTTGATTGCATAAGGGCTTTGTCTCAATCTATATATATTTTTGTGTCTTCATAAGCATTGTAAGCCCTTTTCTACTTTCATATTTAAACTCTAAAGTTAAATGAATGATGCAAGTTTGGTTGATCGTTATGATATGCAAGTTTGCCATGATATGCAAGTTTACTATGTCATGTTATGCAAGTTTGATATGTTATGATATGCAAGTTTTCCATGTTATGTTATGCAAGTTTGCCATGTTATGATATGCAAGTTGTCATGTTATGTATGCAAGTTTGGGTGGATCATTTTACTCATGTTATCATGTTATGCAAGCTTACCTTGAGTATATGAACATAAAGCTTCAAGCTTTATGCTAAAGGTTGCATTTTGGCAACATGTAAGTTATCATATCTCTTATGATAACTTGCATGTGAGGCTAAATGCGAACTTATGGCCATTTCTACATGTCATTTATCACCATGTATCACCAATATGGTAAGTTTGGTTTTATGCATGCTTTTGAGGCCTAAAAATGTAATATGCAAGTATATGAACATATGTACATTTCATATGCCACCATGTTAAACTTGTGGCTTCAACACCTTTATGTCATGATTATGCCAAGTTCCCTCTTTCTATCCTTTATGCGCTATTGCGATATGTAAGCGATGGGATTGCGTTTGGGGTTGGGTAAACTGAAAAGACATAAAAACATAAGATTGGGAATTTACCTATTAAGTTAGGTCTACCCATTGGGAATTTACCTATTAAGTTAGGTTTACCCAAATGCTTGAAAACTTGTAATATGTTTTGTAAACATAATGGACATGACACTTAGAAAATATAAGTGTGACCAACTCGAGGTTGGGTTGAGTTTGTAGCGTAAACCTACCCGGAACCGACCGGCTTAACTAGTTGCTACAAACAATAGGACCCAATGTGAGAAGTTGGTCATGTTGTACCTTGAACCCGAGGTTAGACCAAGTTGTGGTGTAAAGCTACCCGGAACCGACCGGCTTAACTAGTAACCGCAACAAAGTCTAATGTGAGAGGTTAAGGCACATTAATTAATTAATGCTACATGATAAGGTTAAGTAAATTTGACTTATGACACTTAACCAATCTGAACTCGGTAAATTAACGGGGTTAAGCTAACCTACACTTAACCAATCTGAACTCGGTAATTTAACGGGGTTAAGTTGAACTATACTTAACCAATCCAACTCAGTAATTTGGTAAGGCTGAGAACCAATTTGATACCTGGTCTGGATAAACTAACTTGATTGATAAATTAAACGAACCTGTTTTGCGGATCTGTAGGACCCACACCAAGTTAGGCAAGTTTGTAAATCTGTTATCTGATCCGTTAGTCTGAAAACTGATCGTATGTCTGAACTCTGTTAATAAGTTAATCTGAATCTGATAGTCTGGGGACACAAGGGGGAATACTTGTGTCATTTGTTGTTTGGGACCCATATTAGTCAGTAACCCTTTCTGGTATCAAAACTTTGACCCAACTGTAGGTAGGGTCCGGGCACGCTTACTGAACTAATTATAAGTGGTTCATTCTGATAATGGTGATGGGTGTTGATGGTGCGTTCCAACCGGGTCATGTGCGTGCATGGATCCCGGTCTGCCTCTGAGGATGTAAGACGCCGTGACATCTGTAAATATGCATGTGCCAATTGGTTGCCACTTTAGGGAGTGATACACCCTATCGTGGGGCCGACACAGGGTATTTATGTATTAGGGAGCCGATTGCTTGGGTAGGATTTAGGGTACACTTAGCTCTGTCTGATTCTGTTGGTACCGTCTGTTTTGTTGGGTGGTAACACCCGTCTGTTTCTGCGTGGTACCGTCTGTTAGGGTGGTAAAGGCCCACTACTAGTGTACACCTAATTGTAGTATTCCGTTTCTGTACTCTGTTCTGTTAGGGTGGTAAAGGCCCATTATTGTTAGCATTCCGTTTCTGTACTTTATCTATTAGGGTGGTAAAAGCCCATTTTTCCCAAACTCTATCTCTGTATGGACCATTCTGTTCCGTCCTGTTTCGATGTAAACATCGGGGTAACACCTAATCCTATTATACTAGAATTGGTACCAAGAAGTTGGATCTTGATTTAAGTCAAACACCTGATACTGGGCCAAGTTTAGGCCAAGGGATAAATTCTTGTTTATACATGACATGTTAGAATGCTGGTACACCTGTGGTGAAAAACCTTAAACCTGATTATGCGATGACACCTTTATCTACCTTTTTAGTTAATCATCATGCTAGTATGTTGTTATCCTTATGTTCATCCCTGCTTCTCATGCCAGTTAACTTTATCAGTTTACATTGCTTGTAGTGGGGCTTACTCAGTCTTTTTGACTGACCTGTTTTTCTTTCGCCTCTTTTCTTCCGTTCCCCCCCCCCCCCAGATTCTCAGGGTGGGAATATTGGAGCTTAGCTTGGATTTCTGATCGCTTGCTTGTGGGATTTTAGCTCATGTACGGTCTTGACATGAAGCTAGCTATGGTTATCACTTATTTTGGGGATAGTACTTATGTATTTCAGTTTTTCAGTGATGTTGTTTTTATCTAGACTTGTGTATTTGGAAAGTTGACATTATGTTGTACCAAACTTGTTTTGAAATAAGTTTGAAATCTTCCGCCGTTTTACTTATCTTATTTACTCTGTTTACATATATACATATGTTCTTGTTCTGCCTTGATATATCATTATGCATGTTTACCCGGTACAAACGCCCCTCCAAAGTCAGAGTGCTTGCAAGAGCCACCCTGGCGGAGGCGGGGTGTTACAATGACATACTGTCGCGGGAGGACAAGTGGGCAAGGGTGCAACAAGAACACACATCGTTTATGTTCCAACCATGGAAGATTGGTGAGGAAGTCAACCTTAGTAGCTCGGCCAGACAGAAGGAAACACCGTTCACTACTAGTGCCAAAGGAAGGCATGCAGGGAAGTTTCGGGGAAAGAAAAAACATCAACCGATTAGACTCAGCGCTACGAACAAATTAATGAGTCTGTCTACCACCAAACAGACTACGTAGAGGTACATGGAAGCAAAGGAAGCGAAGGGAGCAAGGAAGCTTGAGAGGGAGATACAAAGAAATTTAGAATGCGAACGTGATCGCGAGCAACTAAAAGTGGAGCGTGCTGAAGAGTTGGAGTTAAGAAGATAAGAATTGATTAGGCAACAAGAGGCAGAGGATTTTATGACGATTAGCTGCAACTTGAATAACCTTAATCCATTGCAGAGGAAACACATGGAAAAAAGAATTGAGGATTACAATAGACGTAATAAAAACTGTTAGAGGAGGACATGTACTTATCTTTAGATTGTTCGGGTTTGTATTCGCATTGAACCGTATTAATGCTTGTATCGTTAAGTTAGTCGTAGGTGTATTTTAATTTAAATGTATAACGGATTGTATCTTTATTTTAAATGCTTATGTATCCGAAAAGCACTTTATTGATGTTTTTATGTTTAAGTAAAGCTTGACTCTTTAACTCATCATAGGTTGGTTGTTTGTACTTTGTAGCATTTAGAGATAAACAGATAGGGACGTCCTCCTTTTTAGAGATAAACATAACTTAGAATACCACTAGTACATATTCCAGATAATACATAACATTGAGTACCACATGCTAAATCATAGTCCAGATAATACATGGCATAGAATACCACTAGTAAATAGTCCAGATAATACAGAACATAGAATATCACTAGTACATAACAGGATCCGGGTACATAACACTAACACATAACACCGTTATGATAATACGAACTAAATAGAATACCACTAGTACATAGCACCAACAGGATAATACTAGTACATAACATAGAACACCACTAGAATACACAACATAGAATACCACTAATGCATAACACAGAATACCACTAGTACATACCATCAAGATCAAAGTCAATATCATCAAGACCAGCTATGTCCTCATCCACACCAGCCTGAGGCTACGCCTATGCTCTGTGTGTTGTACCTGTTGAAGCCCTAACTGCATCTGGTATAAATCCTCGTATGATAGAGTAGCAGGATCAAGGTACTCAGTAACTGGGATGCGAGGGACATCCATATAAATATCTCCACCTCCGACTGTAGGTATTGCGACCCTCCATCAATCATCTTGTCCCTGCGGCTGCGGTGGAACTGGGAACAACTGTGCACTCTGAGTAAGGTCTGGAAAAGTAGGTGGAATAAAGTCAGGTCTGATAGCTGTAGGACCAATCAAATCAACGGCTACAGCATGTACCATGAGCGTCGTATGTGCTGGTGTATAGAAGTGGGTCCAAAATTGGCCATAATCAACCGTGGGAATAATGAAATGGTCAGATGACCATCAATCAAAGTCTCGAGCATCCGTTAGCTGTTGTTCCTTATATAACACTAAATATGGTGTATCAGGATGTAGATCATCAGGTACTCGATCCCCCTCCAATATTTGGCTCCAACAACGCTCCCCAAGGTACCAATAACAATCCCCCGATGGAGGAGAAGAGACTAAAGAAAATGACGCATCGTTAGCATCGCACCATGGATGACTTTGTTGTATGTCAAAAATGGAGAACTCTCATATGGATGCCATATAATACTCCGTTTGGTAATGCACAACCCAGTCTGGTTACGATCCACAGCAAAGGTATGTCGAGCCAAACCACCCTGTACAGGTCTACGATTCTCCCTAGCCCAAGCTCGCACGCGAGGGAAGAATAGTGGCAATCCTGCATCTAGTGTAGGGTACGTCATGTTGTGGAAATACTCATAGTACCAATACTGTACAATCTGCCAAAACCCACATATGGACGTATCCCGCTCTCTGATAACACGTTACTGGTGTAAAGAACGGTAGAGATAAGCTAGTATGGGAGTCCCCCAATCATATACTACTGTGCTATCAAAGGTCAAATCAGCTGCCATAACAACATATCCAGCAGTCAAGGCGTTTGATGCGTTTGAAAAGAAAAGGTTTCCCATCAAATATAGAAGAAATAATCGCGCAATATCTAAAAGATTGTTTCTTACCCTGGAGTATCAATTATATCAATGATGGCTTGTCTAATAGCACTAGTCCTCAACTGTGCTCCGGAGGTCAAAGCGCGCTGTAAGTCTAGGTGAGGAAATAATATCCCTAATATGTCTGAGCGTTGGTAGTGATCATCATAAGGTAATGTCTCCCCCAAGCCTACCGAAATGCCAATAAGAACTGTGAAATCTAAAGGTGTGATGCATAACTCGCCAAGCCCAAAATGAAATGTGTGAGTGGTCTTCCACCAACACGACGCTATCACACCAACCAACTTAACATTCGAATTTAACAAGTTTGTAATACCTATTAATAATTTTTTTTAGAATTCAGTGAATGTATTAATGATGCAAAATAATTTGACGATAGTTAAGTGAACACGTACTAACAAGTCTCCAAGACCAATATCATCGATGAATGTGTGTATGATGTCAGCTGTGTTGAAGCACAAATCTTAGAATATAAGCAAGTTAAAGTTGGCCATGAACTACGAGTTCTAACTTGTCGCATCTATTTATAACAGGGTCGATATATTATTTCTAATCTACACAATATTGGTACTTATCGTGTTAAAAATTTAAAAACTTATAGTTACTTCCACACGCATGCTAACATGCTCCCGATTGCCTGGAAGTATACGAAAATTGATGAGCGCTTTCTACGGTCCTAAATTATGGTCGATGTATGGATCAAGATCTTTTTCCTCTGCAGCTCGACGCTGTCTGGGAACTTCGCAATGTAGCGGAGGTGCAAATTCTTCTTCAATAGGAGCACCCTCCTGAACTTCAACTGGAGCATGCTCTTCTTTGAAAGGCGCATTTGAACCACTTCGACTGTCGCTTTCTCGCATAGCTCTTACTAATCTTCTAAAACGTCGCAGGATTTTTTTTTTTTTTTTTGCAAATTAGTAATGGAGGAGAGAGGAAAAGGAGAAAGGGGGAGATGGATGGTTTGGTGGAATGAGCGCATAGCCGGTCTTTATATAGCCGGCTATGGCTTCCTTAGTTGGCTTTCCAAAAACCGGCTAAGGTGACGGTCTAAATTTAATTTCAGACCGTCTAGTGGATTACAATTCTACAGACACAGATTGTAATCCGCGTCGCATTCTTAGCCGGTTTTTAGAAAACCGGCTAAGAAGCACACAGCAACCCCCGCTGGGGTTGCTGTGTGTTAGATAAAAATTTGGCTTTAACACCCAAATTGTTCTGATTCGTAGAGAATTATAACTTAAAATGAGGAAAAAAAACAGAAAACACACACGGTTTATAGCGGTTCGGCGTTAACGAGCCTACGTCCACTTTATATGCTATTGATTATACTTTGGATGCTAGTACAACCAATGATTTCTCTCAAACTCACTCTTACAACTACGATTTCTTTTAGTAATCTCGAAGTAAAACTGGTAAGAAATAGTGGTATAACAGTAATGGTAGAATCAATCCTTAAAACTGCCAAAAGATCCTCAAAATTGCCAAGCTCTGGGCTATTTATAGCTGATTTGGTCAGGCGGATCGCGATCATACGAGGCGCAAATCCCGAGAATATCGGATCGGATCATAGCTTGATGAAGAATTGGTCAATATGACAATTGGTGACAGGTGTCGCGAGATCCTTACATCTCGGATCGTGATAGAATGGGTCAGAGTCTTCGCTGCAACTTCTAGGCTTGGATCGGATCGAGGTGGAATAGGCGGATCGATCCGCATAGGGGTTTAGCGACCCGATAGGGCGATCCAAAAGGGGGCGATCCGACCTGGGGATGATTGAGCGACAGTGATCTGACTTTTCGTGAACTAGAGGGATGAGACCTCATATTTTCTCCTTGTGTGTGAACCTTGATGGCTTGGTCAAAAAGCTAGCCAACATTTTGCCCCATCGAAGTATGTTTTATCGAGGATAGAACATGCTTCGAAACTGCAGAGACATCTTTTCATAGGGAGATGCAAATCAATGGTTGCGTCTATCTAAAATGTCGTGTCACTTCGGAAAGTCGCATTCCTTGATTGGTATAAATATCGGTTAAATATTCAATCATTTCCCTGTTTACCGGATAAATTTTATCTCTGGAATTTTTGGAGACTTCGTCGTCGAATTTACCAGGTAAGTTTCTGAATTTTTTGCAAATATTTCTGAGTCTCTCCTTCCGTTTATTGCTTGATGGTTCGGATCACGGGAGATCATTATGATCCGCGGAGCGAGTTGCTCCTTTCGATCTTTGGTGAGAATTAGGGCCCCGAAACGTGATGGGCTTTACTCGCGGCCCACCTATTTCCACGGTTCGAATAAAACAAAAATGGGAATATTTACGATCGCGGTTTTTCCTATATAAACCCGAACCCTCTTCACTTTTCCCCTTCTTTTCCCTTCGTTGCCGCCTCTCTCTCCAATTCAGACCCTAACCTCCGATCTTCAAGACAAACCAACTCGTTTTCTCCATTTTTAAGAAAGGTAATTGCACTATTAAAGCCTCGATGCAACTTTAATCTCATTTTTTTGAGTTTTTAGCTGGTTTGAGAGGGGAAAGACAGCGGAATTTTGTAGTTTTCGAGGTTTTGGAAACTGTCGAGACGCCATGGATGATGGGTTCAGCTGCTCACGTTCTCTGATGGAGAAGAAGGAGAAAGGAAGGAGAAGAAGAAGGGGAGAAAAGGTTTTACCAGTTCGGGTCGTGATGGTGGCGAGATGGATGGATGGTTTGCTTGCCTTGCGGATCGGATCGTGGATACGGAGGAGTGTTGGTTCGTGGGTTCTTGAAGTAATGTGGATCGCAGGGGGTTGTCACGATCCGCTCTAGTAAAGTATGACTGATCAGGAATCCTAGCGTTACGCTATTTGATGCTCCTTCACGATCCGAACTTGTTCCACGATCCGCAGATGGCGCACAATCCGAAGCCTGATATGTGACCCAACCCGATGTATCACGATCCAAACACTGAGCGATCCCTTGAACTTGTTAAACAAACATTGCAACTTAATTCTGATATACCAATGGACAGTTAGGTTAGAGCCTCTGAGATGAACTTTATGGTCTGAACAAGCGCATAACTTATCAGCGAACAACGACTAATATCTCGATGATTTTGTTGACTTTTATGCTTTTTCTTAATGCATGCACAGGCACACATCGGCACTTGCACACACGGGGGGAAGGGTAGCTATATTCTAATTTGTTATACTTGCCAACACAGCTATGTCAGATAAACAAGTGATTGAGATGCCAGAGAAAGGCATTGAACCAGAGACATCGGCGCATCATGAACCCAACGTGCTTCCCTCAACCTCAGATCAGGATAAGTCCGATCCTGACAACAAAATGGACTTTGGTGCGGAATCAACGTCTTCAGACGATACATCCTTCGAAGAGGCGGACGATCGGGCTCCCGTTAAGCTTCCGAGAGCTAAGGATATAGATAAGTTCACTGATTGTCTGGCTTCCAAATTGGACGACACCAAGCTTCGGAAACTATGCTTGAAGCACGGAATATCTTGGGATGATGTCAAAACTCCAGGCAAGGACGATAGACCTAATTCTTCCCCAGCTGGGCACATGACCATTAGTAGATTGATGTGTATGGTAGGCGTTATTCCTCCATTCCCGCCAATCGTCGTCGAAACTTTAAGGCGGTTGCGCATTACTCCAATGCAGCTCTACCCTAATGCTTATGCAGCTCTATACACTTTATCCGTTGCGTATCCAGAGGTTCTGGAGACTGGGCTTACCTTTAAGGATTTAAAGTTCTATTACCTTTTTAAGCATCGTTCCAAGGCAACTCCAAATATATCCTACTTTGAATCAGTGGCCAACAGGAAGGTCGCAACTGACAGTTATAGCAACATAGGGGATCCCAAAGCCGATTGGTTTTACATAAAACTGCAAGCGGGATACGCACGAAAATGGCTTAGATCAAGTGAGTTTTAATTCTCCAGATTGGTGACTTGACTAAATAGTCAAGACGCTCACATGTTTCTTTTCTCCATGCAGATCATACTTTCCCCAAGACAAAAGGCTCGGTGTATGAAAACCGATTGTCTCGTCTCCTCAAAAGCGATTCAGATTTCTTGAGAATAAAGTTGTGTCTCACTGACGAGAATCTTCACAAGCACCGTCTTCTGGATATAAGATTCGGACTGGGCAAGGACGGCAAACCTTATAAATATGTGCCTCTGGTTAGGGGAGAGGGAACCTCACGGGCTACAGAAACAACTAGACTCCACAAGAGTCCTTCACCGCTCATTGATCCAGACAATGAAGATCTGACTAAGTATAAGGGAGATGAGATCCGGGATGACGAGCCTAAAGAAATTCCGACCTCTAAAGAGCATTCTCCCTCAAGAGCTTCACCACCGGTTGATCCTGTCGTTCATGATGATTTCACGGAGGAGCGGATAATAGGGGAACTAAACAAGATTCCTCTGCCAGATGCCATTTACTCTCATGAAGACTTTGATTAGGAGTCATTCTTTCTTTCCTCCGAGGAAGCAAATGCCCCCGTTGGAGAAAAAGAAACTACACAAACGAGCTAGCTCTGGGCCCTAGTCTGTTAGGGGATTATATGGGATGCACAGATCACATGCACCGCTCACCACAGCACTTTCTACACTATTGTTGTTCATAGTTCTAATATATGCTTATTTCATTTGCAGGAAGGATGACTCGCAGACAATCTTATTCTTATCGTTCCCTTCGTGCGGGCACCCCATGTCTTCGTTCAGATCCTGAGCGTGCTCGTAGCAGCAGCCGAAGGGGAGACAGCCATCGGTCCCGGGATTCTCACAAGCCTCATTCTCCACGGTCCAGATCTACGTCAAAACAAACCTCTGGAAAGCCCCATAGTCATCAAGTGCCACCTACAGAGGGAAAACAACTTCCCAAAGACTTAACTCCTCCGAAGAGCACGCCGTCTCACAGCAGATCATCCAAAAAACACCACGAGCCTAAGGATAAAAACAAGGATCCAAACAAGGATTCTGAGAAGGAGAAAACTGACATCGTCCCCTCCAGTCAACAAAGTTTGAGTGCCCCCGGGGCACGAGACTATGTCCATGGTCCTGAGGCTCAGGCTAAGCTGTAGAAATTACGAGAACAATTCCCCGATATCTTCTTCGAGAGGATGATGTTCATTCCAGCTCTGAAACCAGTCCCTGGGAATTGTGATACTGAAGTCATCGGACATGTTCTCCATGTAGCCAAGCAATATGGGGCGATGAATAAACACGCTGTCAACCTTTCAGATGCTATCCGAACGCTAGAAAAGGAAGCGCATAGGTCCAAAGTAACGATAGATAACAATGACAGGGCCAGGGTGAAAATGGAAGAGGACTTGGAAGATGCACAATCTCAGCTTGCCTTGGCTCAACGAGATGCTAAAAATTACAAGACAGAGCTGGAAGAGGCCAGGCAACGTTTTCATAATGAGCTCGATTCTAACAGCAAAGAGCGTGTGTCATTGAAGAAGGAGGTGGAAGATCTCAAGATGGCCATCACCGAAATGAAAACAACACAGGATCATTTCGAAGCTGAAAAAGCTGCTTGGGAGAAAGAAAAGTCAAGCTTGAAAGATAGTTTAGCTCTGGCTGAAAAAGAGAGGGCGATTCTGAATGATCAACTCGCGCATGCAGAGAAGTGCGCGGTTCTTGCTGAAAATAATGTGGAAAGTGCCATTGAAATGGCTACTGCTTCTAATGAAAAGCTCCTCGAGAGAGAGAAAGATATTAAAGGATTTGAAGAAATGTTGTTTGACTTCCTTGGCCAGGTCATCAAGACCCGCAACATCTCCTGGATCCCGGACTACCATGTCACTTTAGCCAACATATGGGATGCAATCGTTCAGGGCGAGAAATGGCGATTAGGAGTCGATGAGATTGATGAGAATGAGTTGATGCGGACTATTCTTAAGGATAACGAACCCGAGGATTTAGAGAAAGGCAAACGCCTACTCCAAGAAGAGATGGACAAGGAGAAAACTCTGGCCAAGGGAAAAAATAAAATTGAAGAAGGCTCGAGCTCAGCTGCAGATCCCAAGGCCTCCGAAATTGAGGAATACAGTCCCGATGATCCATTGATTCCTCTGGGTCTGACTCCTCTAGTTGTCGGAGCTTCTGCTGCTAGCTTGGATGGAGGATCAGTGGAAGGTGTCTCTATATTCTCTCCGCAATTTGTCAAAGCAATCGTCACTTGTCGCCATCTTGCCGGACAATCAACTGAGCAAACCGCATGCTCTCCTAAAATAACATTTGTTTCTCATGTTACAGGTGGCGGGCCAGTCGATAAGGATGCTGAGAAGAAGACAGAGGCGGAGAAGATTGACTTCCCGCCAAGTGCTAGTGCTGACGCTCCAAAGCAGTCCGAAGGTGCGACGACGGAGAAGGTCATTCTCGCACCCAGTTCTGATATTCCTCGAGATGCTGAGCCCATCGAGGCTTTGAGAGATATGGATGGGCGCCATGAAGATGATGAAGAGGAAGTCACCATTACCAAAGAAATCAAAGGCGATGATGAGAAAACCTTGGCTGAAAGGAAGGCTAGGCAAGAAAAACAGCTGGCCTTGAAAAAAGAGGAGCAAGAGCCTTTGAATGTGCCTCCGATCACAGAGTTTAATCCCAAAACTGGGTTAGTACTAAAACTCCAACCCAAATCAATTACCAAACAGCTTGCTTCCCAGTCTTCTGATGATCCCTCAGCTCCCCTTATTGACAAAAGAAAAAGAAAGAAGAGTGATCAATTTGATGTTGGCAAGGCGGAGCTGGAACAACAAAAGAAGGAGAAAAAATCCAAGCCGTCTCCCATGCATAAGTAGGATGTAGTCGTTTGTCCATATTTTGTTTTTAGGCTTTCCACTGGCCATGAAATGTAGTTGTGAGAATGGCCCTCACTTTTGTTTAGGTTCCTTTTTATCTTGTAGGCTTGCAATTTATGAATGAAAGTTTATTTCTTTTGCATCATCGTGTACCTGCATTCAATAAACTCTTCGCACTCAGTCACAAACCATTTATCTATAACCAAGTTGAAATCATACTACAAATCATTCAAGTGACAGAAATTTTTTTAAAAATTTCTATGCACGTTGCCCCCTATCTCTGAATACGGGGGACTTGGAATTTTTAGTAGGATTATAGTCATTGAGGCGCCAAATCTCCGGTACCTCTATACTTTCCCGATCCACCAGCAGGTTAAAGTTCGAACTTGTATCATGATTTGCTCACCGATCCTTCAGCGGGGCATGAATTCTGGGGGCGCTGAGTCTCCAGCATCCTTCTCAGCGCTTAATCATAGACGCTTTTATACTCTCCTGACGGTCGCCAAGGTTAGAGTTCGAGCTCAGCTGTTCAGTCGCCCCCCGATCCTTCAGCAGGTAAGAGCTCTTTCTCAGCGCTTAATCATAGATGCTTTTATACTCTCCTGGCAGTCGCCAGGGTTAGAGTTCGACTCAGCTGTTCAGTCGCCCCCCGATCCTTCAGCGGGGTAAGAGCTCTTTCTCAGCGCTTAATCATAGACGCTTTTATACCCTCCTGGCAGTCACCAAGGTTAGAGTTCGAGCTCAGCTGTTCAGTCGCCCCCCGATCCTTCAGCGGGGTAAGAGCTCTTTCTCAGCGCTTAATCATAGACGCTTTTATACTCTCCTGGCAGTCGCCAAGGTTAGAGTTCGAGCTCAGCTGTTCAGTCGCCCCCCGATCCTTCAGCGGGGTAAGAGCTCTTTCTCAGCGCTTAATCATATACGCTTTTATACTCTCCTGGCAGTCGCCTAGGTTAGAGTTCTGTCAAGGCGGTTCTTATCACGGTGCATCGCCTTGCCATGTGGACGTTATTTTCGCGTCCTTTACGTTCTCTCTCGGCTCTGGAGAGTTAGAGTGCAATCAATGGTGTGATTCACTTTATTGCACCTTCAGCGTTTTGGCTGCGGATTACTTTCTATTCTGATGGAAGGCACTTAGAATTACACGTTTCTGTGATTGCTGTATGGTTTTACAGCAAACTTTATAAAGATAGAAGAGCAGATAAATAATAGTGCAAATAAAGGTAAACGACACACAATATTTTTATAGTGGTTCGGTTGAATTGTGACCTACGTCCACTTTATAATCCTTTTCTCAAAAAATTGGACTATTCTAGGCAAGTCATGCCTTTTACATGGTACTATGAAACAAAAGGATAAATCTGATGACTTTACGTCAGATAAGGCCGCAAATGTTGGGCATTCCACACTCTGGGGATTTCTTCTCCATCTATGGTTGCTAGCTTGAAGTTTCCATTATCAAGCCTTCATAGAACGGAGTATGGTCCTTCCCACTTCGCACCCATATGAGTTGGGGGTGGATAGACACACTTCAGAATCAAGTCTCCGGGTTCAAAGGTTCGGGCTCGAACTCTTTTGTTGTAGTATCTAGCGACCTGTTGCTTGTGTCTCAAGGCACGCAGGTCTGCTTCATCCCTCTTCTCCTCTATTGTATCTAGGGATTCAAGGAGCAACTCGTTATTAGTCATCGGATCGTAGTAAGTGACTCGGTGAGATGGTACTTTTAGCTCAACTGGGATGACTGCCTCTGCTCCAAAAGCAAGAGAGAAGGGAGTATGGCCTGTCGTCGATTTATACGTTGTCCTGTAGGCCCATAATTCCAAGGGTAATTCATCGACCCACATGGCTTTGGCCCGCTTCAATCTTCTTTTGATAATGGACTTAATCACTTTATTTGCTGCTTCGACCTGTCCGTTCGACTGCGGATGTGCCACAGAGGCGTACGGTTTCTCGATGTCGTACTTCTGGCAAAAGTCCCTGAACTCGTTGCTATCAAACTTGTCAGTTATGACGATATTAGGGATCCCAAACCGGCAAATAATGTTCCTAACAACAAAATTAATCACTCGCTTGGTTGTGATTGTAGTTAACGGCTCAGCCTCGACGCATTTGGTGAAGTAGTCTACAGCTACAATAACGAACTTTGCTCCGCCCTTCGCTATAGGGAGGCTTCCGATGATATCAATTCCCCACATAGCGAAAGGCCATGGACTTGTCATTGTCTTTAACTAGCTAGGAGGTGCCCTGGGAATTTTTGAAAATCTTTGGTATGCATCACAATGTCGCGCGTATTTTGCCGCATCTTTGTTTATGGTAGGCCAGAAGTAACCATACCGCAACACCATTTTTGCCAATGTTTGTCCTCCAGTATGGTCACCACATTCACCATCATGTACTTCCTGTAGTACACGCTTGATGTCGTCATAGCCTATACACCAGAGAAGAGGCATCGAAAATCCCTGTCTGTACAGGACTCCGCCTTGCAGGACGTATCGGGAAGCTTTACGGATTATTTTACGCCTCTCGCTCTTCTTGGTCGGAAGCGTTCCATTCATCAAGAAATTCATTAGAGGGGTCATCCATGACTCCCTTTCTGGCTCAGTCTCTAGTATCGGATCAATTTCCATCTGACCTATGCTAGGGAACTGAAGTACTTCAACTGGGGCTAGCCCGGCTTCTTCAGGATCGTCGGAACTAGCCATCTTCGCTAACTTATCCGCCTGTTTGTTCTCTGACCGCGGAATATGAGATATACTGTAGTGATCAGAGCCAGTCAGCAACTCCTTCACTTTCTCCAAATACGAAATCAATCTTGGGATCTTAGCTCGGAACTTTCCAGTGACCTGATTTACAACCAACTTGGAATCACAAAATATGTCCAGCTTCGCGATCTCTAATTCCTTTGCGATCCTCAGCCCGGCTATCAGGGCTCCATATTCGGAGTCGTTATTAGTGGCGTGAAATTCCAACCCGATAGCATAGGATATCAGTCGTTTCTCAGGAGTTTCAAGCACCAATCCGGCACCGAATCGTTTATCATTCCTAACACCATCAGTATACAATTTCCATGCACTAGGATCGAGAAGTAGTTTTGGTGGGTCAGCCTCTTCGTTTACTATGTCATCCTCCGGGACAGTAAATTCTGCTATGAAATCTGCCAGCACTTGCTCCCGTATCGATCGTCAGGGCTGAAAATTCAGATCAAATTGACTCAATTCAATGTTCCATTTGAGCAGTCTTCCAGAAGCTTCTGGTCTCTGTAGAACTTGCTTGAGCGGATGATCAGTGTACACGGTGATAGGATGAGCTTGGAAATAATGTCGAAGCTTCCTAGATGCAATCAATAAACTGTACGCCAGCTTTTCTATCCTCGGATAATTGCGCTCAGCTGCCGCCAATTTTTTACTCACGTAGTACACTGGCCTTTGAACCTTGTCTTCTTCTCTCACTAATGCTGAGCTGATCGCGTGGGATGACACTGCTTAGTACACGAATAAATCCTCGTGGTCTACTGGCTTAGACAGTATCGGAGGCCTCTCCAGATGATTCAACAGGTTCTGAAATGCTTCTATGCAATCAGGAGTCCATTTAAAATTGCGTTTTCCTCGCTTTATCAATTCAAAGAATGGAATGCATTTGTCTGTCGCTCTAGAGATGAATCTGCTTAATGCTGCTACTTTCCCTGCAAGGCTTTGCACATCTTTGATTTGTCTAGGCTCCTGAATGCCTCTGATTGCTGCGATCTGGTCTGGATTAATCTCAATCCCGCGCGAGCTGACAATGAATCCCAAGAATTTCCCGGAGGCAACCCCAAATGAGCATTTCGTTGGGTTGAGTTTCATCCCATATTTTCGAAGGATACCAACCATCTCTGCCAAGTCTGTACTGTGATTGGATGATTGTCTGGACTTAACCAACATGTCCTCAACGTATATCTCCATTGTTTTCCCAATCTGGTTATAGAACATTCTGTTCACTAACCGTTGATATGTAGCGCATGCGTTCTTCAAACCAAAAGGCATTACCACGTAGCAGTATAATCCCAGATCCGTAATGAAGCTAGTGTGTTCTTGATCTGGAACATGCATAGGGATCTGGTTATATCCTGAATAAGCATCCATGAAAGAGAGAAGCTCATGACCCGCCGTTGAATCTACCAACTGATCAATTCTGGGCGACGGAAAGCTATCTTTTGGGCAGGCTTTATTCAAATCAGAAAAATCAATACACATACGCCACTTCCCACTGGCCTTCTTTACCAAAACTGGATTTGAAATCCAATCTGGGTAGGTTGAGTCTCTGATGAATCCGTTACTTCTTAACTTTTCAACTTCTTCTTTCAAGGCTGCGGACCACTCTGGGCCCAGCATTCGCCATTTTTGTTTTACAGGGGGATGCTTTGGGTTAATGCTTAATGAGTGACTCATGATTGATGGAGATATCCCACACATGTTCGCGTGGGTCCAAGCAAATACATCCAAGTTATCTTTCAGGAAATCTGTCAGTTCTTTAGCTCGAACCGGATCCAACTGGGATCCAATCTTCAAGACCTTCTCTGGGTCACTATCATCGATCGGTACATCCACAATTGTTTCGTTGGGAGCCGCCATTCTGCTCCCAGTCTCTTCGTCCTCTCTGGGATCTATATCCTCGGGCAGTTCCTTGGGCGACTCACCCATAATCATTCTCTTTAATTGTTATGATGTCTCCTCCCTTGTGGGGGAAGAAGCGTCTTTAGTTTCTATATCTCTTCCTTTACAGAGTAGCTTTAGCTCTGCAATGTAACATGCTCGTGCGGCAACCTGATCTCCTCTGACTATGCCAACACCAGTTTCCGTAGGAAACTTCAATAACAAGCACCAGGGGGCTATACAAGCTCTAAACTTTGCTAGGGCCGGTCGGCCCAAGAAGGCATTATAAGGCGATTCAATACCCAAAACCACGAAGGGAAGAATTCTCACTCTCTGGCGTTCTCCTTCCCCAAGTGTTACTGGCAGCTCTACATATCCCATTGGAGCAGTTGAATCTCCGTTAAATCCACGGATCCATCCTTCACATGGCTTTAAATCTTTCAATTCAAGGTTCATTTGATCGAACGCCTTTTTGAATAGAATGTTGACTGAACTCCCGTTATCCACTAAAACTTTATGGACAGTGGCAGGGCCAATAGGAACTGTGATTACAAATGGATCTTCGGTCGGAGCGTGAACTCCAATACTCTCTCGATCGCGGAAAATGACGTCATCTGACATCATCTTTTGCTGTTTTACCGGGACATTGTCCTCAGGGTTGCTACACTCTCCTACCTCAAGATGCTGCTTTGCTGTGTTTACGTACTGATCCATCGCCTTGAAACTATGCCCGGCTAGGTGAAGCCCTCCGATTATGGTATTGATAACAAGATCCTTTCCTTTTTGCTGGACAGTTGGCCTGGCAGTAGGTTGATTCTGGTTTTGGTTTGGGGTCTGAATAGGTTGCCCCCTGTCTCTAGGAGTCACCCTGTACTCATCCAATTTCCCTTTCCGGAGCAGCCTCTCAACTACGTCTCTCAGATGACGGCATTCATTTGTAGAGTGGCCGTGAGTCTGATGGAAGAGACAAAACTTCCCCGTCTCATGTTCTTTCTCCGTCGAATCTCTTGGAGGAGGCCTTTTATGTTGGAGAACGTTGTACGAGTCTACGAAGATATTCTCTAAAGTATCATTTATTGGCGTATAATTTTCGAAAGACCTGGGACGGGTCCTTCTCTGGGAGTCGTTCCCCCGATTTCTCTTTCGATGATTGCCATTACTGTTGTTACCATTGTTTCCTGACTGGTGGCCGCCGCCCTGGTTTCGGTTTCCAACATTGACTTCAACCTTCCCCGAGCTGTCTCCGGTTTGCTTGATGGCCACATTACTTTGGATCTCCTCCTTATTTGCCATTTTCATCTTCCGGTTAGCATATACCTCCTCCTGACGTAAGCGTACGTTTGCTTTCTCGTAGAACAATTCTCTAGTATGAGGTGGCTAACCGGCCAGGTATCTCCCAAATTCAGTATCTTTATCTACCCCATCGATCAGGGCTGCCACAACAGTTGGCTCATGGGGATCCTTGACTTCAGTGGCGGCTAGGTTGAAACGATCCAGATACACCCTCAAGCTCTCGCCTGGTCATTGTTTGACAAGGAACAGATCAATCACGCTCTTTGTCCTCTGTGCATATGTGCGGAACTGTTCCACGAACCTTTCACTCAACTCCCTGAAACTGGAAATTGATCTTGCTGGTAAGCAGTAAACCATAATAACGCTACATCCTCCAGGAATATAGGGAATGCTTTGCACTTTACACCGTCAGAGGCTGCGGCAGCGGTCATTGACCAAGAATATCTCATTAGATGTTGGATTGGATTAGATCTACCCGCGTAACGGTTCATCTGAGGCATGTTGAAGCGCCTCGGGAATGTTACGTCTAGAATGTCATCAGTAAAAGGGGTGTGACTGCGGTCAATTCCCCAATCTTCATTCCTTTGTCCATGGCTATCCGCCAGGATTTGATGGACCATAGCTGCAACATTTGCACTGGTCATCGGAGGCTCGGGATCAGCGCTTCTCGCTCGGTGGAATTCTCTGATCTCTCTTCTAGGAACAGCCACGAAATCTGGAGCTCAGATTGGGCTTCGTTGCCCCCTGTTACCATGAGTATTTGTACGGCGAAGGGGCTGCGGTGGTCTAATCTCAACAGGATTGTCCACAACTCGAGCTCTAGGAGTTGCGGCACGATTATTCAAGTTGCGGTTTGAGGGTCCTACACCAAGTGTCTCTTCCTCTCGTGATGGCAGAGTTCCAAATCGGAGCTGCTCTATGTTTTCAGCCCTCTCATACGGTCGCCGCGGAGGTCTTGGCGATTCCTCTGACGAAGAAGAGTACTCTGGGGTGAGAGGATGAACTGGGAGTGTTCTTTGCCTTGCGAGATCATCGATCCTTCTATCCATAGCAGTTAAGTTCTGTCGCCGCACAGAGCTTTGCTGCCTTTGAGCAGCTAATTCATCAAACAGCCTATCCCACATTTTAGAGAAGCGAGAGAGATCTCCTTCAGTGACCGGAGCAGAGGGGTCATATTGATCATCAACATTTTCTCTTATGCGCAGAGAACTTGAGCCAGGTCGAACATAGGTACCGGGACGGGACCATAACCTCCTTTCCAGGTCGAGTTGTAGTCTGGTCATCACTTCAGATCGCAGTGGACCTGTGTCTGTGGCTCGTAGCGCCCCCTGGGGTCGGATCGTGGTAACATTAGGCGGAGGGTTCGCGGCGTTGTCGTGGGATCGAGTGATGACCCCTTCAGATGGTTGGTTCGTGCCGCCCTCAACAGTTCGGATCGTGGCGCCCCCTTCAGACTGGTTTGTGACGCCACGTCTGGATCGGTCCGCCCCTATGTCACCGCGATCCGCGAGGCCCTCCTCAACCTGCTCATTCGTGACTTCAATCGCCTGCGAAGCTCATACTTCCTTAGACTTCTTTCCAGCCATGATATCAGATGCCGCTGGAACCTTCAAAAATCTGAACAGTGAAGTTTCGGGACTGTTTCCTTCGGACTTGAATATCCAAACAACGGAGCAACAATCCAATATGCTGAGAAATCAATTCTCAGTGAAAGCACCAAAATGTTAGATCAAAATTTGGCTCTAACACCCAAATTGTTCTGATTCGTAGAGAATTATAACAGAAAAATAAGGAAAAAACAGAAAACACACACGGTTTATAGTGGTTCGGCGTTAACGAGCCTACGTCCACTTTATATGCTATTGATTATACTTTAGATGCTAGTACAACCAATGATTGCTCTCAAACTCACTCTTACAACTACGATTTCTTTCAGTAATCTCGAAGTAAAACGGGTAAGAAATAGTGGTATGACAGTAATGGTAGAATCAATCCTTAAAATTGCCTAAAGATCCTCAAAATTGCCAAGCTCTGGGCTATTTATAGTTGATTTGTTCAGGCGGATCGCGGTCATACGTGGCGCAAATCCCGAGAATATCGGATCGGATCGTAGCTTGACGAAGAATTGGTCAATATGGCAGTTGGTGCAGGTGTCGCGAGATCCGTACATCTCGGATCGTGATAGAATGGGTCAGAGTCTTCGCTGCAACTTCTAGGCTTGGATCGGATCGAGGTGGAATAGGCGGATCGATCCGCATAGGGGTTTAGCGACCCGATAGGGCGATCCGAAAGGGGGCAATCCGACCTGGGGATGATTGAGCGACTGTGATCTGACTTTTCGTGAACTAGAGGAATGAAACCTCGTATTTTCTCCTTGTGTGTGAACCTTGATGGCTTGGTCAAAAAGCTAGCCACAACCTCAAATCCATCTTAACCAGGTCAGGACCTGGATAGAATCATCTACAGGATGGGTCTGCTAAGATAACCAGTAGCCTGTTAATCACACCATGGAAATGAGGCCACATGTCATCAACCAGACTGAATTGCCTTCCTCCTTAAGTTATAAGGATGAAGTAAAAGAGGGAGATGGATGGTTTGGTGGAATGAGCGCATGGTCGGTCTTTATATAGCCGGCTATGGCTTCCTTAGTTGGCTTTCCAAAAACCGGCTAAGGTGACGGTCTGAATTTAATTTCAGACCGTCTAGTGGATTACAATTCTACGGACACGGATTGTAATCCACGTCGCATTCTTAGCCGGCTTTTAGAAAACCGGCTAAGAAGCACACAGCAACCCCCGCTGGGGTTGCTGTGTTTCTTCCCTTTGGGCTGGGTTGGGTGTTAACCCAGGCCGATGGGACTCCCAACCCAACCCAAGGTTGGGAATGATCTAAGAAACACACACATGTTACGTACGATTCGAAAGGGCAAAAATTCAGAGAAAGGGAAGACACGACTCTTCAATTCAGAAAACAGCAAGGAGGCTTCTATGCTCTTAAAATCGATCTGGGTAATTAATCTCAAAGGAAAAAAGCGGAGAATTTGAGAGTAAAAAAGTGGAAAACGTAAAAGAAAGGGACGGATCAGTTTCAATTAACCTGAGAGAGACTATGAGCGCTCGAATGTTAACTCAGTAATCATAATATATTATAGATACGAAGTATTCGAATGTTTCAAACTGTCCGTAATTTTGATAAAAGTTTATCGATCAAAATCGCGTTTGGTTTCAAGACAATATGAAGAAATTACTGTAATTTTAAAAAAAATAACGACTTTGTATTTAAATGAAATTAAATGGGTCAATTGATTATCCAGTTATAATTCTTTTCAATCCTTTCATGGCCCATCAATAAAAATTAGATCAATCCTTTCATCGTCCATTCAGTAAAAACTCAATGGTCTGGCCGAACAAAGGTTGCAAGGCAAATAGATCGAGTAAACGAATAAGATCATTTTTTACAGGTCCACCGCTATACATAAATAGACACACAGTTATGAAATCCATACTTGTCAGGATTTGAACACGCAAGACCTAAAACACATTCATCCAGGAATATTAAACAACTCGACCAACCAACTTTTCAAAAAGCAGCAAATACAAGGACAAATTATATACTACATATTCCCTACGAGGGAAATCAGTATAGAAACATGCACAAATTTAATACCAAATAGCAAGTAGGGATTTCTAGTCGGCGAAACAAAGACCAGTTCCCATCTACAACAACGAAAATATGAACAGATGCATTATGTTAGTTAAAGAAAATTTTACAACAAAGCATGATACATCCACGCATTTATACAGAACCATCTTTAACCAAGAAATCACTCATAATAGCCAATCAAGGATCAGACATCCGTAAAAGTCCCAGAAAACTGATTGCTCTTCTGTTTAACATCACAGCCTTACCTGCACTAATTAGATATCTGAACAAAATCTCCGCCACCGCCCTCCTGAGCACAAAGCTTATCCAAGGTTAACTCTGACCAAAATTGCATAAATTACAGTGAAGACAGGAAGAAACAGTACTGGAAAACCGAGTCAGCACTTTCTTCTCTGGTCTTACTTGAAAAAACTGCCCTTCACTAGTCTCTCAGAATTCGAAATATACCCCACAACAAAATTGTTAAATTACAGTTAAGAAAGAAAAAATAGTAGGGATCCATGCTACATGGTATCTAGTAGTTGTACAAGCAAGTCATTCCAAGAATCGGTGAGTCCAGGCAAGCACCAATGCATGCAATCCTCGTGCTTTTTACCACCTGTGATTGAAGGATGTGCATCTGCTCTGAACTCGCTCATGCGTGTAATCTCTAAAATACCAAAATTGGAACCTTTTAAAGCCTTGTAAAGGTGTTCATTCACTAACCGTGCCTCTACATTTGTACCGTTGTTTTCCAAAGAGAAAAGCTCTTCCACCTTGTTTTGAAAATTTTGCGCAGGTAGTTAGTGCAGGAACGTAAATGACTAAAATGTAATGTATTTTGGGAGTATATCGCTTCAAATGGGTGTGTAGGGCAACAACTTCGATTATCATCGTTTTAGCGGTTTTGTTTTGTATCTTCTGTTTATGCGTGTGCACAGTTCTATAGCCATCTTTGCAGAACTGTTTTTGCGAGCCATTGGAGAATGGCTAGATTCTCCCTTTCATTATATTATTTCATCATTCTGTGACTAATTAAAATATCTCATTCCAAATTTAGAGAATCATTTGGGAGTGCAGTTTCAGAGGTAATCATTTGTTGAGTCATTATTTTATGCTTGTATCGAGCGATTGCATGAATTTTAGTTCAGTGGGTTACCTTGAAAATCACGATACTTGAATTCTTCATGAACGACAATTCAACACAGTAATTAAAACATTCAATGACCGCTGGCATACGTCGCATTGGAACGTTTTAAAATTCAAGCACAAGGACGGGGACCAAATAATTAAGATTTAAGTAATTCTCCAGCCGCAAGTATTTTCCAGTTATAATTTTGTATCTAAAAAATAAAACTATTATAACTGTAATTTTCGTCAAGGACCGCACTACCTCAAATAGTAAGATCACTATATCATGAGTCTAAAGATCTCTATAGTAGTCCAAAACCTATTTTATTTAGTGAATATTTGGGAGGCATCCTTAAAATAAAACTTAATTGAAAGTGGATCTCTCACTAAGTTTATATGCAAAGTGGGTTTCTATTTTACTGTAGCAACTTATGTCTGTCTTTTTTAACTTCTACTTAAGAAAAAATTGGTAAACATCAACAGAAGATCACCGACAAAAAAATTTGCATAAATATCTGCATTTATTGTGAATAAGTGCAGACATATCTGTAAGTATTCACATAGTGTATTGCACATAATAAAAAAAAGAATAAAACAGATGCAGAAATATCTGCACTTATTGTGAATAATGCAGGCATATCTGCGACTATTCTACAGCGTATTGCAGACATGTCTCGGTGTATAGAAAAATTGCGTATTTAGTTGCTTCCTTTTTGCAATTTTACTGGAAATGATATATTTTTCATTTGTAAGCAATGTTTCATCATTTTGATGATTTTTCTGCAACAATGTGATATTTGAATAAGTGTTACACATTGAATTTGAATTTTGTATAAAATCATGCAACGTTTTTGATAAAATTGTTGTGATGTTAGTAATTTTACGAAAAATAGCAGAATTACCTGCATTCTAGCTGAAACGTGATTTTTTTTCTTTCTTTTTTTAGTACTTTTTTTTCACGAATATGAAGATGATTATATATTGAATTAAGTTTTGAAGTTTGATAGATTTTACATTGATTTTTTTTTTTTTTTTTTTTTGATGATTTTCGAAAAACAAGGGCTTAATTTACAAAGTTTATAAAACAAAGAGTTTTTATGTATTTTGAAACAAGGAACCTTAGCCAAATTGTCTGTTTTATTCATTACTAAAGCATGTTTATGTCCAATGTTTTCTTTTCTTTTCTTCTAAAGGGGTATATGTATGTATGTATATGTGTGTGTGTGTGTATATGTGTGTGTGTGTGTGTGTGTGTGTGTCTATATATATATATATATATATATATATATATATATATATATATATATAATCAAAACAAATTTCACCTGATCAAACGACAAGGGCTGTACTCGTCTGCATGAACCACCTTGGTTCCAGTCACCTCTTTCAAAATGCCTTGGAGATTGTGTGCGAAATATCTTGATTGAATCAGCTTTCGTGTTTCCATCAATATGGGCTATCTGTATTAATTTGTTTAAAGATCAAATAGTAAAAAAGTCCTAACATGAAAAGATGTACAGTTATTTGAAATGAATTATAAATTAGACATAGACACAGTCAGAGCCAGTGATTACAAAAATCTTATGATTTACAATTCTGCATCAAATTACTCTCTTCATTTTTTATTTTTATTTTCCACATTCTGTTCAAAACTCAATTCACATCGCAATTGAGAAAAATAATCCAATCCATGTTCAGCAAAAATAGAAATAATCAAAATACTTGGTTGGGTCAAAAAATACTGTCATCTCCAAGAGAGGGAGGGAGGTTGTAGGTCATGCATTCATTTCAAAATGTAATTTGTAATTTTGAAACTTGATGGTCATACATATTTGAGAGATAAATTGTAGATCATGCATTGATTTCAAAATGCAATTTGTAACTTTGAATGCATTGATTTCAAAATGTTATTTGTAAATTTGAAACTTGATGTTCGTACATATTTGAGAGATAAGTTGTAGGTCATGCATTGATTTCAAAATGTAATTTGTAACTTTGAAATTTGATGCTCATACATATTCAAATATTGTTTACTAACCTACACTGCACAAGATTTTAATCATACATGCATATATCCATATTGCCCAAAAAAATTTTCATAAATGTAAAAATACCTATGCACACAAACACACACCCCTACTACAAAAATCCATCAAACCTATGATCCATAATTAAAACCCAGTTTCAGGTCAGGGATTTATAATTTACTGTTTGAATCAATTGAAAACCATGCTCACGGCAGAGGTGCAAGTTAATGTCTAGAAATCAAGAATTTCAAGCATCTAATCTTCAAGAGTAACTATAAGAACCAAACTCAATTTATCGCGTAGATAGGTATAAAAAACAAGTATGATGGAAACAAAAAGAAACCCGTTGCTATATACCATGTGCTTTAAGGTCAAGTCCAGGCCCTTTTCTGGAGGAAGTGGAGGAACTACCGGGACGCCATCCTTAAAAAAGAGCATCGGTGACTTTATCGGATCGAACTTAGAAGGAGCCCACCACCTTAATTGATATAAGAAACGAAGAATGGTGTAATCACAATACATTCTACAGGAGGAAATACCAATAAGATCGAGTTTTTGTAAGCAACTTGCAACTCATACAGTAATGTTATAAGATTAAGACCTACATTGATGTTAGCCATCACTAGTGATCATATGGTATTACGCACATATAATATATAGACACACACACATATACACATGTATGCATGCATGCACGCAAGTATGTATGTATCTCCCTATGTGTACGCATGCAGATGTCACTGCTAGCTCCCAGATTAAATCAAGCTAAGTGTTGAAGGTTTAGTGCAAACTCCCCCAAAGTTTACAATCAAAATACTTGGTTATTAGAGTTTTCAATAATATACATATACATATATACATACATACATACATACATATACATATATATATATATGTGTGTGTGTGTGTGTGTGTGTGTGTGTGTGTGTACATATATACACACACGCATGTACATACAGGGAATTATGCAATGATTCTACATGCTGAGGCGAATTTTCCATTTTCTTAATTTCGAATACCATATTTTATATAAAAATTAAATATATTTATAGACCAAACACATATACATTACCATTTGATTAAAAAACATACAAAATATCACCACAAAATATAATTTGCAAAATATTACAAAGTATGATATACTTTTCTTCTCAAAATATCATCCTTACCAATGATTTTTCACCATCAAACTATTCGAGACTTCATATTGGAAGTTTTTAATGATTTCTTCGATTTGAATGGTATCTGCTATCTTTTTCCACATATGGCAACGAACAATCATTCATAACACCATCTCTGAATCTATTACGTGAAGTCTTGATAATCTTTATTGTAGATAAGACTCTTTCGACTGTATCAATTTAAACAGATAGTAATGATGCCTAACTTCAAAAGCAAATATACTAGATGGTATAGATGATGATAACAAGTTCGAATGAAGTCAATCAACATGTTAAATATTCAATTCAATTATTCAAATAAAAATTCAATAAATATTAAACATAAACATACCTTACAAGAGAATGTCAACAATTGCAATCCACTAGAAAATTGATTTTTGGTTTAGAAAATGTTATGGGAGGATTTAAAAGTTGTTCAAAATCAGGGAAATGTTTAATATAAAGAAAAAACGAGAGAATGGATGAAACCTCCCCTCTGCTCCATTGGAAGTATGGAAACGTACAGGTATAAGGTATGCGCCTTTTCTATTTTTCATTTTTTTTAAAAAAAAAATCTAGTGGGGTCGGCCAACTCCAGAGGGTCTATGCTGCGTATGACATTGTGTACATAGAGGAATCTTAATCCCCAGTTTTTGCATACGTAGATAATCTCCGTTTCCTGTTTTGGTATCTACCATGGTTTGAGAACTCGGTCTCGGTTTCATTCAGTTGAATCTTTCACAGTTTCGATTCGTTTCGGTAATATCGGAAGTTTTGGTTTTGGTTTCAAATCAACTTAAATTTCTAAATAACTTGGATAGACTGAAATTTTATAATAGTTAGTAAACCTTCTCAAATCTAACTTAAATTAAATCTCAGTCAACTCAAAATTCTACACGTCCATAAATAAACTAAATTAGCAAGTCCAGCCAGCCACAAAAGACAAAACAAACATTTAAAATCTCAACTCCTTAAACATTTTATTTAAAAGTACGACCCACATAACAAAACATGCTATTCAATCTTAGAAACTACGGAAGCTTACTCTTCTTTTATCACTCTCAAATTAGAGTTAGAAATTTCGTTCAGCTAAGAGATTCGATCTCGATCTCTAAAGAAAAAAATAAAATTCTAAAATTACCAAATAGTTGGTTACAAAGTGAAATTCGAGCTCGGTTTATGTTAAGAGATCCAAACCAAATTCTTGTGAGGTAAAATTGTTTTTATTTTTTTTGAATTTGGTTTCTGTTGTTCCTACCTTTTAATTTATTCTCTCCTTCGTTCTGCAATTTTCTAGAAGACAGCTCAGGCTTTGGTCGAGATCTGGATTTTAACCCAATTTAGTTTCAGTTCAGGCCGAAACCAAGTCAAGGTAACTGAAATCCTAGTGTACCGAACGAAACCTCACACCATATTATCTACAACTATCAAAATTAAACAAATTTTATAATGAGGAACATAAGTTTTGCAGCATCTCTGAAAAAACATGATTATTTCAATAAATCTAACTCATCAAAATTCATTTATTAGATATTAGACGTATTGGTTGGTAAAAATATTTAATATGATCATTTAATTTCTATTATTGTTTGTAACAACCCGATTTTTTATAAAATTATAATTAACTTCAACATAATAAACTAAGAAAGAAGTTTTAAATGTTTTTGAAAATTAACTGTTTTGAAATTTATTAAAATAATAATTCTTTGTTTCCGTTCCTTTTCGGGGACGAAAAGTTTTGAGTGAGGGAGAATATAACAAACCGAAAGTTCGACTGATTTTAGAATATTAAATTGTATGAATTTGAAATAAAATAGTTTGATATTTAAAATTCTAAATGATTTCTTATATGAAAGTAAGTTTGTATTATTAGTAAAATTTATATAAAAATTGATTTATAGTGTTTCGATCAAAAGAAAACGAGTATAATCCGTTGAGGATATACTTCGTTTGATTTATGAAATTAATAGGCTATAATTTGTTGGCCTTGTTATTGGGAGGAATCTCCCAATTCGATTTCATATTTTTTTATATGATTAGTCGTAATATTCTGATTTTGAATTAACCTAGTTTTAAAGGATTTCGTTTAAATCTTGAATATAGACTATATCATGAAATTGGATGTATTTTCATTTTTAAGAATCTTGAAATAAACTAATATTCTTCTCCTGATCTCTGACTATGCAAAAGGCTGTTTCTCCAAATTTGATTTTAGTTTAAACCTAACTTTATTAGTATTAAATATGAAATCTTGTTTGAGGAGTTTTTTATATTTTGTAGGGAAGAAAAGAGACTTGGTCTATTCCAACTACATTAGCTACAAATCTTTCTGTTAGCTCTTCAGATTCAGCATCGCGAAAACAGGTTTCCGCCAGCTCACAATAATACCCAACTGATTTACAATGCTGAAAGTTTGAAGCTAGGATTTGCTATGCAATGTGTACCCTATTTGTTTGTCAATCCTTGGCTAAGAATAGCAGCTCACTAGTCTGCCTAATTTTTAGGTTTCCACTGTTCAAAGAGCTCTGCTTGTTACATGAAATCAGTACAATGAGGCAGGATTTGAAAAGAATGGATCTGAATGAGGAGTTGTTCAGGCTTGCATTTGAGGGAATTCAGAAGTGTAGCGGTTAGGTTTGAAATTATATGATGTGTTTTGATTAAAAATTACAATGTGCTTTCATTAAAAATTTGAAAGTGTAAATGGTTGTTCAAGCCAAGTCATGTACTTGCTTCGTTAGTGCTACTTGTTATATAAATATATGATACTACCTGTGTAAGTACATGAAGTATAATGTAAGATTAATCCTCCAACAACTTTCCTTTTTTATGTACTAATTTCATGCAAAGCAAAATACAACAGAAAATTCAAAAATGTCCTACCTGTTGAGCTTCCTATGGAAGGATCATGAAGCTTAGCATTAGTTTATTGATATAAATTTAAAAGTAGCTTCTCATAAATGTGGAATTCTGTAAGGTTAGGTTCCCATCCAATAGATCCTTTTGGTACTAGCATAGCAATGCATTTATGCATATCCATTTGTACTTCAGTATGAACTAGCATTGTAATTACTATAAAAGAATCTACCTCAAGCATAATGTAAAAGAATATTGAAATATGTTTAAAACTGGTTGCAGATGTATATTTACATTCCGAATACTTTACATTTGACCATGGCATTATCTTATACACTGTATCTCTAATAGCAGGATTTTGTACTGTCATAGCCAAGAACAGAAATATGTGAATCATACGTTCCAGATTTCAAATACTTCAATTAAATGATGATAGTCTAGGATAAATCACTTCATTACATAGGGAGAGGGACCTGCATTCCATATGCATTAGGCAAAAAATGCTTTGGTATTACAACATTCAAGAACTGATAGTTTGTGTCATTTGCTTCAGAGTTGCAAGGCTCTATGCTTAAAGGAATCAAAACTACAAGACATGAACTGATAATTCTGTAAGGTTAGGCTCTATGCTGTGGAACTTTAAAATATTCAGCAGTTTTATTACTTTTATATGACGTGATGCTGTTTTTTTAGTATTTTATTTAGTTTATTTGGTTATTTGATGAGTTTTTGTATACATGTACGGTGTTTGTCAACTGAAATTATACTATACTGACTAGGGCTGCACAAAGTATGGGTTGGGTCGGGTTGGACCAAATACTACATCCGACCCGCATAGGTATGGGTTTAAGGAAGTTCAACCCGTATCCGACCCTATATGAGGTTGGATATGGGTTGGGTTGAAGTATGGGTTGGGTCGGGTTTAGTAGGGTTGGGTTGGGTTGCTTGAATATTATAAAAAAAAGAGAATAAAGGGAGTTTTTTTAAAAGTAGTATTAAAATATTCAACATAATATATTAGATTTTTGCTAGCATAATGTATTTAAAATAACTGATTCATTATAAGATATATTTTATTAAAATTTCATTGTAAAACACATTATACAAAATTAATTTACTATATAGTAGAACTAGTGTTTCATTTTAAGATACACTAAAATGCACTTTAAAATATATTTTCCAAATTCTATCTAGTTTGGATTGACATGAAATATGATTTTTGTATATTTACTATAGAATACATAAACATTATTCTAGGATTATACTATTCTCATTTTCAGTAGGTTGATATTAAATTATTTTTTTAATATTGGGTTGGGTTGGGTTAAAATAAGGTTGGGTTGAACAAAATATCAAACCCGACCCGTATGTAGTATGGGTTATATATTGTAACCCATATCCGACCCGAACTAGGATGGGTTGGGTTGGGTTTATGTGGGTTGGGTCGGGTTAGTGGGTTGGGTCGGGTTGGATATGGGTTGTGTGCAGCCCTAATACTGACTCTTTGATGTAGAAATATTAATATGATGCAGAGTTAAACTTGTACTATGTTCTTCTATCCATATTGTTAGCAATCCGGATTTTTGGTGCCTAAATATCAAGTTAATTTTAAATATTGAAATATTGATTTTTGAAATTAATCCGCTAAACTCCAAATATACGAATAAATGAAACTGTGAATTTCAATTATAAAAAGTAATCTAAATTCTAGAACTATTTAAATAGAGAATCTTGGATTTAATGTGAGTTTAAAGCGATTTCAAAGCTTTCTTGAATTCCTGTTCAAATGAGAATGATGACAATAATTTATCATCTTAGAAATTGAAGCGATTAAAACAGTTTAACAATAAGTCGTTCGTTTAACATGTGAAATTAGCATTCAGAAACAGTATCTCGGATTTTAACGAAATCAGTGTCATTCAATCCATAATAGCATATTGTTGTATGTCATCAAATTTTGTACCGGTCGAGCAAATTTTGTGTTGTGCGAGCTCGAAACGCGTAGCATTTAAATTAAAACTTTAAATAAATATAATCAATTTTAAAACTAACTTCTGGATATGTTAGAATTGGGTCTTGAAGCTAGAACCGTCAAGTTCGAAAGAGGGGTATTTGGTTTTTAAAAAAAAAAGCCAGCGAGCACGCTTCTATAGGAGGTCATGAATTTTCTGACGTGAATGGTGTCTATTTGTTTTTCTATATAAGAATCTTTCATCCATTTTGTTGCTTCAACCCTAGTTCTAATGTCCAAGTCACCATTCGCTTTTTTCCTCATCCAACGACCTATGTTCATCGACGCCAATCGGAACCAAATTAGACCTCGACCCCAACTAGGAAGTTGTAGAAGATGGCGTGTTAAGTGTTGTGTACGGATGGATCGTCATGTTAGTCAGAGTTCACAAGAAATCGACAATAAACAAAAATGTAAAGGCTTGACTTTTCGATGATTCTGGCGAGTTGATAATTTTTTTGATGAATTTGTCAACTAAAGAGTTGTAAAGGGGGCAGTGCTTGACATACTGGTGGAGTTGGGTGTTGACATGAGGTGTGCAGTGATCGGTAGATGGGTTGAATGAAATTCTGTATGTGGGCGCTTTCCTGTCAACGGTGGAGCTTGGGGTGACGATCTTGGTGGCAGTTGGCATTGCTCAGGCATGCGAGGCAAGGGCAAATGAGCAGTGGCTCCTGGTGGTCGACAGCAACAGTGCCACAGATGGAAATAGAAGCGCCGAGGTTCGATCGAGTCTAGGAAGATGAAAGGCGGATTAAGGAAATCATGACTGAGGTTTTATAATTTCGCTAATGATGTAATTAAGAATAAATAAATTATTTTAATTAATTTATAATCATGTGAATTAATATCTTATTCGTTTTAGAATCAAATTAAACGTAATATGTCGCATTACAATCATATCAATGATATCTACATTCTGGATTTGAATAGGATTGTTTTAGAGCTTGTGGAAATTGCAGTTGATTTTGAACGTTGTTTGAAATATAAACAAAAACAATACGCAAAAGCGACAAACTGAAATGATGGTGAGTTAAAATCACCTTTTTTATTAACCGGTACATAATTTGTACATTAAAATTTATTTATATCTACTTGAATTGATTGAATTAGTTGACTATGTAAATTAAATCTAGGATTGATATATAGCATCTCGAAATATCATTAGATTATTTGAACCTGATCTAGGATCACAATATTGCATCTCAAATTGCTATTAGATGTTGTTTGGGTCTATTTTATATTCAAACTTATTTCAAGAATGGATAAATAATATAATTTAATTACGTTATTTAATTATAACATAGTTAAATAAATCAAATGTTTGGTGTTATCTATTTGGCCAAATAAACATTGCCTAATAATTATATGAACTTATTCTGAATGATATTGTTTTAGCAGAAAAATCCTCTTATACTATATTATTAATTTAAATTGCCAATATTAGCTCTGACAGGTAACATTAGTGGTATTTTGCTAATTGTTGATTTATTTAAATATATGTTTACTTATGCAAATACCAGTGTTATGATTGAAAATGAATTGAATTAATGGTAGTTTATTTAAGCATCATTGCGATCGTTAAGCGTCATTTGAATAAATGTTTCAAGTCATAGATTATTATTTATCACTTCTAAAACATTATAATAATCTACTGGGAAACCTGATGGTGAAACTTATGGGTGGCAGCAATTGCTTACAGTCGTCTACTATGGATTCACAGAGATAGCAACTAACCATCGCGTAGGACGATCTGTCAAGTTATATATATATATATATATATATATATATATATATATGTCTACGGTTTCTTATGTACTCACCGTAGAGTAACTGCGGTCGTTAAGGGCATGTGAACAAATGCTTTCAAATAATTGATTTTTATTTATTTCATCTATGAAGTTTTAAACGTATGTCCTATGATGTTTTAAAATAAAGTTGAGTATCTTATGTTCTAGAATTAAATAAATTATTTTATTAATAATTTTTAATGTTAACAATTGTATAAAATGAAATAATGATATAATTTATAAGATGTAAAGGTTAATTAATATTATATAATTAATAATTGTTTTTAAAAGGTTATTTAAAATCATTTAGTAATGATGTTTCAGAGCTATTGAATTAATTATAAATGAAATTTTATGAGTAATTGTATAGGTTTATTAAAAATTAGACGTTTGTATTTAATAAACTGTCTATAAACCATTTTCTATGAGAATAATAGTTTGTAAAGGGAATTTATAAATTATATTTATTTTTGAATATTTTATTTAAAGGTTTAGCAAATCATGTTTTGTTATATACTTAGATCAGTGAGATAAGTATATAAATATATTTTCGTAGTACTGAAAATATTATGTTGTGAATATACTTATACCGCTGAGATAAGCATATGGAAATGTTTTCCAAGTATATAAAGAGATTTAATTAACAAGAAATTAATTGAATAAGACTAAGGGATTGCCATGAGAAATAAATTTTTCCAAGTATAAAAAGCGAGACATGAAAGGTATCACAACTATTATTAAAGATAACATATATACTTGCATGCATATATAGATAAATCATTTTGTTTAAGTTTTTGTTTTCGGTTTGGATGTATCATTGATAGATAGTTGATACTGGCGTAGATTTGGAATTTAAATTACTTCTTTATGTTATTCGATTTTATTGTTATATAATTTACGTTATGGTCATTAGTTATTATGATTTTAAGGATCTTACGTTATTTTATAGTAACACGAGGTATTGTCACCTGCAAGGCTTGTTGGCAACATCATTTTTGGCAGCATCATTTTTAAATGTATAATGAAATACATGAGTGTTCTTCATCTCGAATAGATGCAGGGCATGTGCTTTTAAATTTTTTGGTGCATCTTGAACATCATTTTTCTTTTTTTCTGCATAAATTATGCAGTTACGAATTGCTATTAAAAATGAATTTAGAGAATGGAACATTATTTACTCGCCATAAATTGAAATAAGGAGTCATGTAAACGTTCAACTAGAGTCTGCAACGACAAAGACTTATAACATATTGTGCAACTGATCGAGATGTGCCTTTGGACTTTTCACTTTTTGTATCATTTGTGCTTTATTTGTGCCTTGCGGCTTGTGCACCATCCGTGCCTTTGCTGGAGGTGCAGTGGCCGAGCCTCTAGGGCTTTTCACGTCAAGGTCCATACCTTGACAACATGGAAACACATACACATAATATATGTATGTGATGTGTATATTGCTATTCAGTCTTTAATGCTCTTAACCACTAAAACATAAGTAACTACACTTCTTATTATGATATAACTCAGATGACGAATTGTTCAAAGTCAATATAACGGAATCGTGATTTAGCAGGTTTAAGATTTGAGGCATGCATATTATTCTGTTTAATAGTTTATTCTTGTTCATATAAGATGTTCTGAATGATATTGTATTTACAGCACTCCCAGACCTTAACATTCGGTTAAGCTTTTCATAGTGTTAACCCACTTTCCTCCTCTAAAATGAATGCATGTGTGTGTATATGTGTGCACACATGTAAATTTGATGAGCACTATGCAATGCAGAGATTTAAGTTCAGCGTTTTTGGGTACAAACTAAGAAGAATAAATTTTTCAAAGCACACCAGTGCTGTATGCATACCACTGCATAACTGCATGGATAAAATTCTGAAAAGAGCAAGTGAGAACTGATGATAGATTATCATGAACTAAATCCATACGTACCAGTGTCCTGTATTAAAGATAAAAACATCATGAAAAGTTAGTGCATCAGCCCATGTTTGTTCAGGTATATCAACATCAACTCTGTAACCTCCTTTATACCCAAGAGATTCTAGGTAGCCTCCACTGCCACTTGCTGACCAACTGCATCAAAGTATAACATTGAACTTCAAGTAAAGAAAATGAATTTCATAAATGACAAAACAGCGTACGAAGTCATGTGTATATGATGGCAGAGCTTTCAATTCTGATACTATCTATATAACCACTAAAAATTATCAAAACTATGGAAGTATATTCCAAGTACCAATATTTCTTATCAAGGCACTGAGGCATCAGAATTTGGTGCACATTCTAAACTCAAGTCCATTTTACAAGTAGGAAAAACTACAAGCTTGGGTAAAAAGTTAAATATGAAAACTCCATGGTTTTATCCCCACTTTCTCCAAGAAGGAAGAGCAGGCCTCTGTACACACACACGCGCGCGCGCGCGCGCACACACACACACACGCATATATATATATATCATTGTTTTAAAAAAAACCGCCTCGATACTCGCCTCAAGGTTCGCCTCGAGAAAATAAGAGATAAAACGCCTTGAGGTTGATTGCAAAGGCTTTTTACCTCTAAAGCTTACACCTCAACAGCTTGAGGCATACAAAGCGCATAAAGTGTACGCCTCGCACGCCTCAAACAGCTGAGGCATATGACTTAAAAACCTCTTGATCTATAGTTGCAGATATTGACATAGAAAAATGTCATTAAACTTTAATTATTTAATGGAAATAAAAAAGACAAAATTTAAGAAAATAAAAATTAGCATTTTTTACTTTTCAATTTCAATATCAACATAATTAAGTAAGATTGTTTCTGAAATAATGATCATGAGCAATGTAATGAATTTTATCATTGTTATTTAAAGAAATTTTTTCAATAAACTCTGTTAAATCTCGAAATAATTTTGCAAATCGATTTAAATTGATAGAACATATCAAAATCAGAGTTTGATGTAATCTTCAAATAGTTTTAAGAAATCAAAATTTGAATCATATGAGTTTCGATTATTTATTTTTAATCTATGCCAAAAATATATACTTGATAAAAGTTGTATCTTAAATTATTTGTTTTTCATTTTTTGCATTGGTTAATTTAAAGTGTCGGAATTTCTTTATTTGTTCTACGTTTTATTTTTACCCGAAAAGCTTACGCCTCAATGTTTCGAGGCTTATGCCTCGCCTCCTAGACCTGAAAACGCCTCATGTACGCCTTTCGCGTTTTAAAACTTTGACACACGCACACGCGCACGCGCGCGCGCGCACACACACACACACACACACAAGGACGTACGCAGAAATTTGATACAGTGGGGGAAGACGACCATATTTTAATTTTCAAGTTTGAATGTGTGTGTATGTGTATGTATGTGTGTGTGTTTATGTCTATGTCTGTGCATGTGTGTATCATACATAGCATGTTCCAAACTATTGATGATTCGTTCCTGCCCTGCACTATTATTCTATATGAGAAATTGTTTGGAAACCAAAAAAAGCATTCACCCCTTTGTCTCTAAATTGATTATATAATGAAGATTGAATTATGTGAACTGAAAAACACATATCATTTTTTTGATTTTGAAAAGTAAGCCAAGCATTACCTGCTCTATAAAACCATAACTAACTTTTCAACAAATAATTTAAATTTAAATAATTAACTTGAGACATTAAATTAATACGGCTACTTATGGGAAAAGTACTTATGGTTTCATTTCTTATAACGGTTTAATAATGTTAATTGTTACGTTCTATACTTATAAATTGAGAAAGACAACCTAGTACGAAAAACTATACTGTAAAAGAAACATGAACCCATCATCTCAACTTATCACAATTATTTATAAAGTGTTTAACAATAAATACTCAAAAGGATAGACTTACTTCAAGTATGACCTTCAAACACAGCATCAAACAATTACATTAAATTCTTCTATAAAGAAAACCTAAACACACAAACTCAACAAAGAAAATTAACTTAGTCATCTTCTTTTAATTAATATTTCATTTAGAGGAATAAACAAAAAATTATATATTTTCTTCAATATTTTATATAGTTTATTTAAAACTGAGTGGGGGTAGTTGCCCCCACTGGGCCTAAGCTAGGTCCGTCATTGCATACATACATACATTGGTACACACACACACACACACACACACACATATATATATATATATATATACATACATACATACATACATACATACATATAATCATAATTTCAACTATAAGCAGTCAACATGCTTGGCTGTTTTTCTGTTCAAAAGTAACCAGATTCTAGAATCGTATGAAAAACCACTATATATATGTACGTCTTACCTACCATAACGAGCCAACAAGTTAGTCCGATGATATGTCAGAGTCAAATTATATCTTAGAAAAGTAAACCCTCTATCTGCTCCAACTGGCCTCCATTTCTTCACCTCTCCCTTCTCCACATTCTTCAACATGCAAAATAACGACACAAACATGTTCCTGTTCAGTGAATCCCCTACAAATCCTGCAAATTTCGAAAACCAGAAAAAATGCAGTAAAAAGGCTGAACAGCCTCGCCTTATTTGTTTTTAGATAACAGATAATTGCTTTTGTGTCCACAACAATTATTTTAAACTGTTATTGACCTAAAATAACCAATAGGTTACTGCTGGGGAAAATTCTGTTTTTCACCATGTCAAGAGCATTATGACCACGTCTACGCAAAGTCGCAAACACATTTTTTTTGTGTGTGTTATTGACACATTCATTTAGCTCATTAAACAACATCATAGCTTTTGTAACTGACACCTGTACGGTTTTACCGTTCTACAAGAAAAAAAGAATATTTTGCTGATGACTGACTTTCCACAGTATACTAACATGTTCTATTCAGCCTATAGTGTAACAATAAGTAGGGTACAACAGTCGTTCATTAGAAATATTAAAGACTCGCAATCCCTGCACTCCACATAAGTACATAACATGGATAAAGCTTTTATATGGATTAAACCAAGTGTGAGTTTTCCCTTCAAAAGTTCCTATTAACAAAGTTTCCAAAATTCAATACAAACAGTTAATTGCAAAATTCAAACTTAAAATCAAAATTAAATAGTGAATGACAGATTCAAGCAGTTTATGCTTATAGGTTTACTTTATGCTAAAACGTAAAACAATCCTGCGTAGAATATTAAAGGGAATTCTCAAAGGAACTCCAAAATAAATAGGGCACTGTACTTCATTTATTTAGTTCTTGCTAGGATGGTCCATTAGGTATTTGTTTTTCATTTATAATTGGCATATCAATTCATTTTTTAAGCTCAATTAACAGATTAGCCCTGAAACATTTAAATAATTTACGTAATATTATATAATACATTCTTTATGCATTTTAAATCATTCAAATTTGGTCTAGCCACCAAGTAATCCCAGTTTAAAAATCATATATTGTGCTTCTACAAAATGAATTATCAATCATTTTTATTTATTTTATGTAACAGTTAAAGGCATAAAATATCGGATCTTTCTTTTTTTACAAATAAACCTGCGATATCTAAACACATAATTCTGGAATATGTTAAAGTTAGGTATGATGGATTTGAATGGTATTGCTTTTATTAAGATTGTTGTTATTTTATTTTAGGGTTGGAAAAAACTGAAGATGAATGCAAATGTGAGGAGTTATCAAAAACAAATTAGGGCCATATTGTAACTTAATAAGGTCCAACACATTAAGAAAAAAAATCCAAAATAAAGTACATCTTTATTGAGATGCTCTTAGCCACCATGAACCCTTTTTTCAGTCGCTTCAGCAATCTTACTATTAACTGAAATTTCAAATAAGGAAAGTATTGACTTTTCTTTCCTTTCCATAAATGACATTTCAAAGAAGTAAAAGTATTGACTTTTCTTCTCTTTCTGTAAATGGAATTTCAAATAAATGAAAGTGTCGACTTTTCTTTTTCTTCCATGATGACATTTCACATCTATCAATTTGATTTTGATGTTTAAATTCTACCTAAAACATAATGGTTAAGGGCTTGCTTGGTCTGAAGAAGGAATTTGAATTTTGCGATTTCAACATGTATTCAAAAAGATATGGAATAGGAGGACCATGTAGGAGTGAGGGATGTGGATGACGTGGGGAGGGGGAAAAGAATAGAAAGGGAACGATGGAAAGAATTAAAGCGTCTTCAATTTGATATGTCAAAACCATTTCAGGATTGATCATTTCCTAAAATCCAATGCATTTGTCATACAAAAATCCAAAATTGAAGATTACAAAACAAGCAGGCCCTAACTTGTTCATTTTTCATCTTTAGTATGTTTTGAACAATAAAATGAACCATGTATTCAAAAAAGTATATCGAACTACAGCAACCGGAACTGAGGGAGCTTTCTTCATTCCACCTTTAGTAGAATATTCATCAAATTTAATTGTCAGATCAACAGGAATGAATTGGAATTTAAATCTCAACTCTACTGTTTTACTATCAAATGTAGACTAAACATCACCATGTGAAGCCATTTAATGTCTCAAACATTACACATTGAGCATGACAACTCTGGAGATGTTTGAGCAAATTAGTTGTGAAACAGAAACTTGAATTCATTTTCAATACCTGCGTGTGCTGCAAAAGGCACAATAGTTTCTCCTCCCTGACATAATTTTCTGAATAATATCATAAAAATCTCGTATTTACTTCTCGATACAAAAAATGCAAGGGCTACCATATTATTGGACTGCGGCAATTTGTCGTAAAAAGTGTACTGCTAAGGGCACTACGGTTTCCATTAGGGGCTACCACAATACTTTTTGGTCGGCGGTTGTCCACCGAACAAGGCCCGGTCGGTGTACAACCGCCTACCAAACACATGTCTGGTCGGCGGTTAACCACCAACCGAAAACCGGGCTGGTAGCCCCTAGGAACCAGCCTGTGCCCTTAGCAATGCACTAATGAAAAAGCTACAATTGTTAGTCACCACGCATTGATTTTCCAGTTGTCATTGACTAATACCTAAGGCTATTCGTAATCAAAGAATAATTTTAACTAGGCTAAATGATAAAAGAGATGGCATTAGTAAGCATATCATTTTATCAAAATTATCATGGTAATAGGAAGTGTAAATGGCCGGACTCTTTGCAGCACATTTTTTTTTACTTACATATATCTTTTATATATATTTATATATATATATATATATATATATATATATATATATATGAAGAGAGAGAAAAAAAAAAAAAAAAAAACCATAGTTCTGAAGACAGACCTATGTTCGTATTTCTGAATCTTTCAAGAAACCGCACCGGATCCAAACGAGGAAGAGCATGATCACAATGACTGGGTTTCCAGATCCAACGGCTGAGGTCGGCTTGATTGGATTTGCCAACGCAGTTCCAACCTTTAAAGATTTCTTTGCAGCTGGAGTCGTATCGGGAGGTGACACGATCGGTGGCTAGGATCCACTCACCCTCGGTGGAGGAGTAATTGCAACGTTGTTGATGAGTGGAAGGGGCGGAAGTAAAATTAGGCGGCGAAGGAGAATAAGGTGAGCGTAAGAGAAAAATGAGTGAGAGTAGGACAACGAACGCAAGGCAAGGGAGGATCTTTGCGCGGCGGCGACTGCTGGTGGCGACTGTGGACATCAATTCGTAGGAACTACACTGGGAACGGGATTTGGAAATCTTCTGTATAATAAATTCCGTTGGTATATAAAGAAGAGACGGTTAGGAATCAGGCAAATTCTATTCGGACCCAAAAAATACTGAATCGCTCCCACTTTTTTATTTTAAAATTTCGCTCGACAAAAATACCCTTCGTTGAATATATTTTTTTTTACACATTTTCATCAACCACGCAGCGCGGGTGTGGGGATTGTGATTCATCCTAGTAGGGGCCCTACGAGGTTGACATCAATACCTCGTAGGGGTCCTACGAGGTTAGCACCATTACCTCGTAGAGTCCCTACGAGGTAAGCAACATAACCTAGTAGTGACTTTACGAGGTAAAGAGTATTTTGGTCATGCGAAAGTTTTTAAAAAATTGGGGGGCTACTCAGCAAATAGATGGGTCTGAATAGAATTTGCCTAGGAATTATTTTCAAAGAAAGACATCGATTGCCCATAAAATAAACAGATTTACAAGGACGATGGTACATAGAACGACTAGTACAACCCAGTTTGTCATGCTCAAAACCAGGGGCGAATCCAGCCAGAGAGATAAGGTTTGAGGGGGTCAGCTTTACCCAGTATAATGTAGACAAAACTGTGCAAAACTGGACAAAACAGGGTAGAATATAGACATTGTGTACTAGAATATAATATTTGAGGGGGTCAGCTGCTCCCTCACCCCTCTACATAGATTCGCCCCTGCTCAAAACAGCTGATTATTTCATATGCATCATAAACTAAATGGCTGTTATGGTAACGGTAAATTTACCGTGATCGTACCGTTACTGACAAATCGATTATCGATTACAAAACAAAACGGTTTACCGATTCAGTTGGTACAGTAACGGTAATTTTACCGATCTACACGGTAAAGGTTCGATAAATTTTTTTCATACCGTCGGTATCAGCAAATTACCGATATAGTAAACTGTTTATAATTTTGGGTCGTTGGAATTTGATCTATTGGTGCTAGCTCATTAGGGTTAGTAATTTCTACCAAAGGAAAACATAAAGGAGCCGTCATTTTAGTTCTTACTGTTATTTCTACCAAATGAAAAAATTAAAGTAATACTCTTCCTCATCAGCAGATCTTGATTACATTGGTCCAGAGCTAACGGAGACGCTTTTCCTCCTCGTTTCCCTTTCTTCTTCCGACTCAAGAGAGAGCAAAATTGACGGCAACCGATTACCTTGGTCCAGATCTCGAGCTCGGACAAAGACTTCAGCTGTGGTATTTTTTTCCCTGATATAGCAAAATTGTTTCCATTGCTTGCCTATTTGCGTTTATTTTCACATATTGCCTACAACCGATTTTGTTAGATTATCATCTTTTGTATAGATTATCTTAGAAATTATGTGTGTTCATTTGATTGATCTGGCCAATTAAGATCGATTTGTGTTTGTTCATCTTAGAGTTGCATGTGTTTGTTTTCATCAATCTCAGAAATTGTGTGTCTATGTTGGAAATTGCGTGTTCTCATTCTCTGATTTTGACATACTGAGAAAAGAGATAATGTTGACATCAATCTCAGGTCGGGTGATTACTTCTGTTATAGTCAGATTTGAAAAAAGAGATGACATGAACGCAGTCAAACCTAGTAGGTTATAATGTTGAGGGTGTAGATGAACATGCATCGGTATTTATACCTACAAATCAAACTAATGCATCTCGCACTATCGTATCTACAAGAGGTATTTTTTTCTTTCAAATAATAATTTTATATTATTGCTTCATGAACAATAATAAATTTATCATTTAAGCACATGTGTCATTATTTATTTAACATTGGTAAGAAAAAAACTTCTTGGGTATGGGAGTATGTTGACATAGAATTAAGAAAAGATGCAAAAAGGTAAAGAGTACTATGTTGGCACTTGTAGAAAATGCAAAAAAAGAAGTGAAAGCGGACATCGAAGCGTATGGAACGACCGGACTTGCTAATCATTTGTCAAAACAATGCCAAAAATGTCCCGCTTATGGATGAAATGCTGGTGCAAGAGGTCAGCCTACTCTTTTATTAGATAGCGGCAAGGGGGATATTAATTCCACATACTTTTAATCAGAAAATATATGAGGAGAAATTAATTAGGTATATTATCATGGATGAAATGCCTTTTAGAATGGTCGAGAGTAAGGGGTTTGAAGAATTATTAAAGTAGTTGTGTCCTCGTTTTTTCCATACATATTAGACAAAAAAATTACGTGTTTAGTATGGGAAATGTTTTACTTTAGAAAAGGATATAATAATGAGCGTGATAAGGGAAAGAAGAGTGAGCATCACTGCAGACACTTGGACATCTGTTCAAAACATAAATTATATGATTGTCACCACTCATTATATTTCATGGATAGTTAATGGAAGTTGCATAAAAGAATAACTAATTTTATAAAAATAACTAGTCGTAAAGGTGATGATATAGGAAGGTGTTTGGAGATGTGCTTGAGAAGTTGGGGAATTGAAAAAATCTTTAGTATTATGGTTGATAATGCATCCGCTAATGATGGAGCCATTGAATACATGAAAAGGAGATTAAGTGGTATGAATACTTTATTATTCAACGGTGAATACTTACATATGAGGTGTGCATGTCACGTAATTAACTTAATTATTAAGGATGGTTTGAAAGATCTATATAGCTCAACTGAATGTATAAGGAATTGCGTTAAGTTTATTCATTCACCCCCCTCAAGATTGGACAAATTTAGGGTATATGCTATTATGTCAAAATTGATCCAATGTCAAACATACCTATGGACATTCCAACTAAATGGAATTCAATTTATAAAATGCTTGAATGTTCTGGAAAATATAAAAAGGTGTTTGGTAGAATGAACGACGAATGTGTTCCTTTTGTAAGTTATTTTAATGAAAAAGATAAAGATGGGTTAAAAAGAGTTGGACCACCAGATGATGATGATGATGATTAGGAGAAGTCTAAGGCGTTTGTTCACTTTTTGGAAATTTTTTATCATGCCACTTTGTCACTAAGTGCAACTAAATCTTGCATGTCTCTTTAATGTTTGTTGTTGTGTCGGACTTACTTATTTATACTGAAATGAAAATTAATGACGATAGTAATTCAATTTTGCAAAACTTGGAAAATCTATGGAAGCCAAGAGGGATAAATATTGGGGAAATTTTGAGAGCTTGGACAAGATGATATATGTAGCTCATGTTCTCAATCCAAAATATAAACTTGAGTTGGTACAAGTTTCATTTGAAGATGTGGGAAAAGATAGCTACTCAATTAAAAACTTTGTCAGTGAAATAAAAGAATGTGTTTTAAAGTTATATAATGAATATAAAGCGGTTAACGAGCAAGCACGATTATCTATGACAAAAGAAATTACCTTTAGGGACAATGTAAATTTAGTTCTCAATCAAGTGGACTTTCTCATGTTGAGATTAGACTCAAGAGAAAGAGAGAACAAATGGAAGTTAGAGAAATTAACAATGAAGTGGACAAATACTTTTCGGATCCTTGTGAGAAACTTGATGGTGAATCTTTTGATCCTTTGAATTGGTGGAAGGAGATTCAAACATGGTATCCAACTCTTTCATTAGTTGCTAAAGATTCATTTTCAATTCCAAGTTCAACGATGGCAAGTGAGAATGCTTTTAGTTTGGGAAGAAGAATCGTTGATCCGTTTAGAGTTTCATTGACTCCAAAAATGGTTGAAGCATTGGTTTGTACAAATGATTGGCTTAGGGGGGATGAATTCAATTTCTACAAGGAGCCGAGCGAAGATGATGTCTCTTTCTACAAGCAACTTGAAGAATTTGAATCAAGTAAGCAATTATTAAGTTTGATTTTTGTTTACATTTTTTATGCAAAGGCTTATGATGATACCAGCAATTTACAACTTTAGGCTGTTTATAGTCATTTTCCTTCACATGTAGCATTGTTATTATTATTTTTACTGGTTCAGTCTAAACGGTTAAGGGCATGGCTCCATTCAACAACTTACATTTTTTATGCATAGTCATTTATTTATTTTACTGTTTACGTTTATCATTTTTATTTACATTTTTAATGCAGTCATTTTCCTTCTTATATACACTACACTTTATTAATAACTTACAGGTTACATATAGTTCCACTTTATAATTGCTTACTTGTCATTTATAGTTACATTTTATTCAATAGCTTATTCATTTATAGTTACATTTTATTCAATAGCTTACATGTTACGTTTTTAATGCAGTCTAAACGTTTATTGTTTTTGTTTACGGTTTTAATGCATAGTCATTTTCCTTCTTATGTACACTACACTTTGTTCAACAGCTTATAGGTTACATATTGTTTCATTCCTATTTAAATGTTAAGGTATTCAATGCAGATTGTTTAATTGTTCAAAATCACGGCGTGAATGAGTCAATGACACACATACTAACGTTATATATATGCTAAGTTATTCAATGCGAATAGTGTAGTTGATGTTCATGCTACATGTTCGCATCTGTTTAACAACATATACATTTTTTTTTCTATGTTCAACATTTATATAATGCTAAGGCCACTGCTACAAAAATGGGCATATTCGACACTATTTTAATGTGGCCGCAGATCAAAAAAGCGTTGCCGTAGGCCATTTTTTCAAACAGGTAACACCAGGGGGCGTGGCATTCGCGGCCGTTGCATTAGACCTCTACCGCAACGCTTTTGTCCGTCTATGGCCACGGAAAGAAAGTGTTGCATTATAACCATATATAACCCTATTGCAACAGCATATGCATGTAATGCAACAACATACAGCGTTGGCTTAAGCAGAAGTAAGAGTCTGGCTTCCAGGTCATGGTAGTGGGGCCCACATGAACTTTCCATGTCAGCTGCAAACGTGTCACATGCCACGTAATGTAACGACCCAGAAAATCTGAACCAATTTAAAATTTTTAAATTGGCTAAGATAATGGATTTTAAATATTTAAAATAAATATTTTAAATAATGGCGATGAAAACTGAGTTAAAATCGACATTTGAAAACCAATATAATTAATTATAATTATATATAGAATTGAAAATGGCGCGGTAGTTCGATAATTCGATTTCAAACTTCAATTGAATATACCGGGTGCAAAACAATCCGGATTTTAGTGAAACCAAAAACATTAGGATCTAATTGATGATATCTTTCCAACGAATCTGACCAATCGAAATTTGATAGCGGGAATCAAAAGATATGTCCAGTTGAAAATTCTGAATAGTCGCTATGGAATTCAGGCCCTTAAAAATGGACATTTTGCAAACGACCTCGGATTTCGACGAAACCACTTTTGTTAGATCCGTAGTGTCAAGTTATTGTTAGGTTTCAAATTTCATAATTTTTCGAATCAATATGTGAGCGTGGCAAAGGAAAACGCGTTTGACCGGTTTTAGTTGATTTTAATCGACTGGAAATGGGCCATTTTTCAAACGGTCTCAGAATTCGACGAAACTAGTTTTGTTAGGACCGTATCGTCAATACGAAGCTAGAAAATATTTTTCTGGAATTTTTCTAGTTAGTATGTGACCCCGGTAATTTGAAATGTACGTTTAAAAATCAATATAAGGATTTAAATGTAAATTCAACGGAAACTGATTGTAACGATCAAATCAGCTTACGATACATATCCCATTGTGTTCAGAATGGGGGTAAAACGCTATGGACGACAGGCGGTAGGCCTCGTTTCGAGGTCGTATGTAAAAGTCAACCTTTTTGCAAAATTAAATAATTAAATAATAAAAAAAAAAATATTAATTTCCCTCCTTTTCTTCATTGCCCCCCCCCCCCCCCCCGATTCATAAATCAGAAACGAAAGAAAAAAAAAAAAAAAAACCTAAAACCTATCGCCGCCGCCCCCCCCTCGAGACATCGCCGCCGACGCTAATCGAAGACTTCGCCGCCCCACCCCTCCATCCAGCCTCCTCCTCCCACCGAACAACACCTCGAAGCCGCCGCCCTCACTATCGAAGACCCCTCACCTCGAACCCTGCCGCCGACACCACCGAACACCACATCGACGCCTCCTTCTTCCCTCCCCTTCGCAGGCAACGGTAAGCAATTTAGGTTGTTTTATTTTTATTTTTATTTTTGTTTTGCAGAGAAAAAAAACCGATTCCTTTTAAATGATTTAAAAAGGTAATAACTGATTATGTTTAAAAGTAAAAAAAAAAAAAAAAAAAAAAACTGGTTTTGTTTAAAAATAAAAACTGATTTTTTTTAATTAGTATAAAACTGATTTGAAAAGATTTAAAAAAACTGATATTTTAAAAAGATTTAAAAAAACTGATATTTTAAAAAGCATTTAAAAACTGATATTTTTAAAAGAATTTTAAACTGATTTTTAAAGGAAATAAAAACTGATTTTCAAAAGCATATAAAAACTGATTTTTAGAAAAAGGTTTGAACTTTAAAAGAGAAAAAGGTTTTAACTTCAAAGAAAAAAAGATTTGAACTTTAAAAAGAAAAAATCAGATTTTTATATATTGAATAACGTAGTAAAAATCATATTTTTATATATTGAATAACGTAGTAAAAATCAGATTTTTATATATTGAATAACGTAGTAAAAATCATATTTTTATATATTGAATAACGTAGTAAAAATCATATTTTTATATATTGAATAACGTAGTAAAAATCATATTTTTATATATTGAACAACGTAGTAAAAATCATATTTTTATATATTGAACAACGTAGTAAAAATCATATTTTTATATATTGAATAACGTAGTAAAAATCATATTTTTATATATTGAATAGCGTAGTAAAAATCATATTTTTATATATTGAATAGCGTAGTAAAAATCATATTTTTATATATTGAATAGCGTAGTAAAAATTCGATTTTTATATATTGAATAGCATCGTAAAAATTCGATTTTTACATATGTAGAGAATACGGGCGAAAGCAACAAAAAGGCGAGATTGGCGAAGATTTCTCTAAGGAAGTGTCGTGAAGTTGGATAGCTATTGGTGAAATTTCTGATTTATAAATATTATATATGTGTTGAAGTAAAAGTGAATTGCTATATATAAATATATATATATATATATATATACGCCCCTCGTCCACAAACCATGGACGATATTTATTGGTTGAAATTGTTGTGAAAATTGATTGATAGCGATTGATTGTTTGGGATTGTTTGTGATTGATATTGGTTGATTGTGGTTGAAAAATACCCATTTGTGATTGAGAAATATTTGGTTGAAACCACATAGGATTAGTTTGTGGAAATGAAATAAATATATACATGCCGCCTGCGTGCGAACTAGATGCATGATCCCCATTGTCAAAAACCGCGAGGTTTTAAGGTAGATCGAGGAGCCGTACTAGAGACGGTGCCGGTTTTAACTACCCTGCCGTTATGCTGCCGAAATTTTGAATAATATTCGTGTGTTTGAATTATTTTCATATGCTTAAACTATATTTATTCATTGAATAAAAAACATTCATGTGTTGAATTGATATTCATTCGTTGATTAGAAATTCATGTGTTGAATGGTATTCATATTTCAAAATAAATTGTTCGATAATAAAAATCACATTTTTATCTATATATAGAAACTATAGAAAACATTCATGTGTTGAATTGATATTCATTCGTTGATTAGAAATTCATGTGTTGAATGGTATTCATATTTCGAAATAAATTGTTCGATAATAAAAATCACATTTTTATCTATATATAGAAACTATAGAAACCATTCATGTGTTGAATTGATATTCATTCGTTGATTAGAAATTCATGTGTTGAATGGTATTCATATTTCGAAATAAATTGTTCGATAATAAAAATCACATTTTTATCTATATATAGAAACTATAGAAACCATTCATGTGTTGAATTGATATTCATTCGTTGATTAGAAATTCATGTGTTGAATGGTATTCATATTTCAAAATAAATTGTTCGATAATAAAAATCACATTTTTATCTATATATAGAAACTATAGAAAACGTTCATGTGTTGATTTGATATTCATTCGTTGATTAGAAATTCATGTGTTGAATGGTATTCATATTTCAAAATAAATTGTTCGATAATAAAAATCACATTTTTATCTATATATAGAAACTATAGAAAACATTCATGTGTTGAATTGATATTCATTCGTTGATTAGAAATTCATGTGTTGAGTGGTATTCATATTTTGAAATAAATTGTTCGATAATAAAAATCACATTTTTATCTATATATAGAAACTATAGAAAACATTAATGTGTTGAATTGATATTCATTCGTTGATTAGAAATTCATGTGTTGAATGGTATTCATATTTTGAAATAAATTGTTCGATAATAAAAATCACATTTTTATCTATATATAGAAACTATAGAAAACATTCATGTGTTGAATTGATATTCATTCGTTGATTAGAAATTCATGTGTTGAATGGTATTCATATTTTGAAATAAATTGTTCGATAATAAAAATCACATTTTTATTTATATATAGAAACTATAGAAAACATTCATGTGTTGAATTGATATTCATTCGTTGATTAGAAATTCATGTGTTGAATGGTATTCATATTTTGAAATAAATTGTTCGATAATAAAAATCACATTTTTATTTATATATAGAAACTATAGAAAACATTCATGTGTTGAATTGATATTCATTCGTTGATTAGAAATTCATGTGTTGAATGGTATTCATATTTTGAAATAAATTGTTCGATAATAAAAATCACATTTTTATTTATATATAGAAACTATAGAAAACATTCATGTGTTGAATTGATATTCATTCGTTGATTAGAAATTCATGTGTTGAATGGTATTCATATTTTGAAATAAATTGTTCGATAATAAAAATCACATTTTTATCTATATATAAAAACTATAGAAAACATTCATGTGTTGAATTGATATTCATTCGTTGTTTGGAAATTCATGTGTTGAATGGTATTCATATTTTGAAATAAATTGTTCGATAATAAAAATCACATTTTTATCTATATATAAAAACTATAGAAAACATTCATGTGTTGAATTGATATTCATTCGTTGTTTAGAAATTCATGTGTTGAATGGTATTCATATTTTGAAATAAATTGTTTGATAATGAAAATCACCTTTTATCGACTATATGAACTATATAGGAGAATAGTGTTTTGAAATAAATCGTTTTACAATAAAAATCACATTTTTATTGTATGCAGCAATCGTTGAAGTGTGAAGTGTTAAAAATAGCCACTTGTTCAAAATAAACATATATGAGTTGAAATATTCATTAATTAGCTAATGAAATGATTTGCACCTATTTATGTAACATTAGAATGAATGGTGTTTTTAAACCAAATAGAAATCAAATATGAAGTTGAATAGAAAATGATAAATGATAAGAACTGTATATATATGTACATGCATATTTATTGAACAGGTTATAGCAAAGGGGCTAGAGAAGAGGAATAAAATTTTGTGCCCGACAAATAGGTACACATTTACTGCTTTGTTTGGGTGATGATTTTATGAGCCTGTTGGCTAGCAGCTTGGCTTCTTCTTTTTCTTTTTGAGATTAGAAGGACCGGGACGCTATTTGCGATTTCCCGATGCTCCCGGTGCAGGGGAGGTTATGGCGAAATTTTTCCAAAATTTAAGGCGTTAGAAAAATATTTGAAGTGAAAACGATGTGGAAATCATTGAATGAGCTATATTTATATAAATATATAAATATAAATAAAATTAAAACGAAACGAAGCCGTGCAGTTCGTATTTTGAAACCGTGATTTCAAACAACTAGTACGGGAAATCCGACCATTGGATTTTCCCAAAACCTCAACCGTCGGGTTCGCCTTGGAATAATCTTTCCAATGGCACCAACCTTGTAAAAATCCAACGGTTGGATTGTCTGGAATGTTTAATTCAATTCTGAAGAAAAACAGCGCCAGAAGCGATTATATTTATATATATATAAATATAATTATATATTTAATCGAATAACGACGCTGCAGTTCGTATTTTGAAATCGAAAATTCAAACGATTGTACCGGGAGATCCGACCGTCGGAATTTCCCGAAACTGGAACCGTTGGATTCGTTTTGAAAAGACCTTTCTAATGATGTAAATTTTGTGAAGATCCAACGGTTAGATTTTCAGATATATGTAAATCAAATCTGAAGAAAAACAGCGCCACGGCCGCCTTATGGCCCGAAGCGTCGTTTTGAATAAATTAGCTTTTTTAAATTAAATAAAAATAGCGATAAATAGTTATAAAATATCCTAAGCGATATGGAATGGAAATAAACGGAATTTGCTCGATTTAGGTTGTATTTGATGGTTGAATGTGTTTGGTGTGAAAATTACATTAAAGAACAATATTGGTGTTGTCGAATAATTTAACCATTGAAATAGATTGATTTGAAATTCTAAATACGTGAATTATTTGAAAAGGCCGAGTTAATTCTCATTTCAAATAATTGACCGACGATTGAAATTCGAAGATGAAGACGACGGTCGAAGACCGGAGATCTTCACCTCGTTTGGATGGTAACCGAGGTCCTGATTGGGAGGCATCCCGAAATATGGATAATGAGTGGTGATCGTCCAGACGTACGTGGTGATCGAAGGGTTTGCGAGGTATTTAGTGCCTCCGGTTTCGTTCAGCCCCAGAACGGACTTGTAAATGGACTGTGTGTCTGACATTGGATTTTATTCTGTGTTGATTGATTTCTGTTAAATATACATCTGTTTGACGGCGGAGAATTTATTCTTTTGCTTAACGCCCTTCTCTGAGACGTACGAGCTCAGAGGTTGTATATCGATGGACATCAGTCGCATGGCGTGAATTGCCTGTGTGGCATGCTAAGATGCAGTGATCAGGGCTTCTGTTGAAAAGCAAAGTTTTGTGGTGATGATCAAAGCACCGCCTGTGTGGCGTAGCTTTGTGTAGAACGTGAATTCGCGAGCCTCACACCCCGGTATGAACCTAAAACGGGAGAGGACATCAGGGAGGGCCTGCGTTTCTTTCTAGCTAGGGTGGTGTCAGTGACCTACCAGCCCTGACATTTATATACTTTTCACCTATGTGGTTGTTGCTGTTGCGAGGCGCCTCGGTTTGATCGGACGATCCGGGTCCGATGGAGTCATTCGTTGGCTCGTTGACGCCCCAAAGGGCGGGGAAACGCAGTGTTCAGGAATTTTAATCCACATCAGTGGACCGGCCCTGACGATCCAAAGGCTTGACTGAGTACTTGCCTGGGACACGGGCTAGAGCGTCTCGAACTCGGTAAGGACTATCTTTTGCCTTGGTTCATGACGGAAATCCAATTTCCAAATACGACATCGTGCGGTTTTGATTGTATACCTATATATGGCGACATAGTGGTATGGGGCATTAATGCCGTCTATGATTGATAGTTATGATTTGAAATTGTTTTCAAAACATATAAACACTAACAATAATATCAAATGCCTTTGTTTTATTCGTATCAAGCATATCTTGGTCGTTATAAGGTAAAAACTCTATCCTCCGGTTTGCGTTGCATTGTGTGATGGGAACTGAGTCTTATAACGGCTTCATTTTTATAAAAAGCATATCGATGTTTTAAAAGAAAGATTTGTTTAAAGCACTGGCAATCCAATGGAGTAAACCCGTTCCACGAAAGTGGCGTGGTCCTGTGATTAGCCAATTATGTATGTGTTGAGTAGATTTCTCATACCAGTCCCATGACTGACTCGTAGTTTGTTTCACTCTCAAACTCGGGTGCCCCTTTTTCTACACGGGCAGCCTTGTATTCAGGTTTAGCTGGTTCCTTCTGGATAGTTGGAGCTGAAGATGGATTCTATCATTTATTTCTTTTTATGCTGTTCAGCTCCTATTGTACATATTTTGTTTATTTCCGCTGTAGACATTTATGTATAGCTGAACTGTATTTGTACTAAGTAAGATCCTGTATACTGTGTAACTCTGATGATTACTTTTATCCAGTATATTTTGTTGTTCATTCTGGTGTATTTATTTAATTCTGTTCTGCTATTATCTGTTTCTGTGTTATATTCCAAAGATAACCCTGTTTCCGTCTGAACGGGAATTCGGGTCGTCTCATCGTGGTATCAGAGCTTTGGTTAAGCTTTGTTCTGGAATATAACATTTGAACGAACTCGTCAGAAATAGAACCAGTAGTGTTCTAGGACGGGTAACTCTATACAGATAGGATCAGCAATATCCTAGTATGAGTATAGCGGAATCAGAACAACTCGTTAGAGATGGGGTCAGAAGTGCCTCAGAACGAGTCGAGAGTAATATGTTTTTTAAATAACGTATTTGTGATTATATATATAGTCTGGTTTTAGAAATATAATTTTTGAATATATAAAAGTTATATGTTTGAAAAGGTTAAAAACCAAAGAGCTGAGGAACAAGAAGGTTCGCTTAGTCAAAGTGCAATGGAGTGGAGATCCGCGAGATTGTACTTGGGAAACTGAGGAGAGCATTCAGAAAGCTTATCCTAGATGCCGAGTAGATATCTCTGATTGACTCCGGTGCAAGGTACATTTAACCTACTTTGCACTACCATTCAATTCTCTACTCTATTGTTATTTTCTTTTCATAAATGTGCACTTTTAATTATATAGTCTGAATGATTTTTAAGGGGTATAAAATTTGAATAGTATATTTTTAAAGGTTAAAAACAATTGGATTGGTTGTTGTGCTGTGTGATTGTAGATTTATCAAACCACTTTCGACTTTGTTCCTTTTCGGGGACGAAAAGTTTTAAGTGGGGGAGATTGTAACGACCCAGAAAATCTGAACCAATTTAAAATTTTTAAATTGGCTAAGATAATGGATTTTAAATATTTAAAATAAATATTTTAAATAATGGCGATGAAAACTGAGTTAAAATCGACATTTGAAAACCAATATAATTAATTATAATTATATATAGAATTGAAAATGGCGCGGTAGTTCGATAATTCGATTTCAAACTTCAATTGAATATACCGGGTGCAAAACAATCCGGATTTTAGTGAAACCAAAAACATTAGGATCTAATTGATGATATCTTTCCAACGAATCTGACCAATCGAAATTTGATAGCGGGAATCAAAAGATATGTCCAGTTGAAAATTCTGAATAGTCGCTATGGAATTCAGGCCCTTAAAAATGGACATTTTGCAAACGACCTCGGATTTCGACGAAACCACTTTTGTTAGATCCGTAGTGTCAAGTTATTGTTAGGTTTCAAATTTCATAATTTTTCGAATCAATATGTGAGCGTGGCAAAGGAAAACGCGTTTGACCGGTTTTAGTTGATTTTAATCGACTGGAAATTGGCCATTTTTCAAACGGTCTCAGAATTCGACGAAACTAGTTTTGTTAGGACCGTATCGTCAATACGAAGCTAGAAAATATTTTTCTGGAATTTTTCTAGTTAGTATGTGACCCCGGTAATTTGAAATGTACGTTTAAAATTCAATATAAGGATTTAAATGTAAATTCAACGGAAACTGATTGTAACGATCAAATCAGCTTACGATACATATCCCATTGTGTTCAGAATGGGGGTAAAACGCTATGGACGACAGGCGGTAGGCCTCGTTTCGAGGTCGTATGTAAAAGTCAACCTTTTTGCAAAATTAAATAATTAAATAATAAAAAAAAATATTAATTTCCCTCCTTTTCTTCATTGCCCCCCCCCCCCCCCGATTCATAAATCAGAAACGAAAGAAAAAAAAAAAAAAAAAAACCTAAAACCTATCGCCGCCGACGCTAATCGAAGACTTCGCCGCCCCACCCCTCCATCCAGCCTCCTCCTCCCACCGAACAACACCTCGAAGCCGCCGCCCTCACTATCGAAGACCCCTCACCTCGAACCCTGCCGCCGACACCACCGAACACCACATCGACGCCTCCTTCTTCTTCCCTCCCCTTCGCAGGCAACGGTAAGCAATTTAGGTTGTTTTATTTTTATTTTTATTTTTGTTTTGCAGAGAAAAAAAACCGATTCCTTTTAAATGATTTAAAAAGGTAATAACTGATTATGTTTAAAAGTAAAAAAAAAAAAAAAAAAAAAAAAACTGGTTTTGTTTAAAAATAAAAACTGATTTTTTTTAATTAGTATAAAACTGATTTGAAAAGATTTAAAAAAACTGATATTTTAAAAAGATTTAAAAAAACTGATATTTTAAAAAGCATTTAAAAACTGATATTTTTAAAAGAATTTTAAACTGATTTTTAAAGGAAATAAAAACTGATTTTCAAAAGCATATAAAAACTGATTTTTAGAAAAAGGTTTGAACTTTAAAAGAGAAAAAGGTTTTAACTTCAAAGAAAAAAAGATTTGAACTTTAAAAAGAAAAAATCAGATTTTTATATATTGAATAACGTAGTAAAAATCATATTTTTATATATTGAATAACATAGTAAAAATCAGATTTTTATATATTGAATAACGTAGTAAAAATCATATTTTTATATATTGAATAACGTAGTAAAAATCATATTTTTATATATTGAATAACGTAGTAAAAATCATATTTTTATATATTGAACAACGTAGTAAAAATCATATTTTTATATATTGAATAACGTAGTAAAAATCATATTTTTATATATTGAATAACGTAGTAAAAATCATATTTTTATATATTGAATAGCGTAGTAAAAATCATATTTTTATATATTGAATAGCGTAGTAAAAATCATATTTTTATATATTGAATAGCGTAGTAAAAATTCGATTTTTATATATTGAATAGCATCGTAAAAATTCGATTTTTACATATGCAGAGAATACGGGCGAAAGCGACAAAAAGGCGAGATTGGCGAAGGTTTCTCTAAGGAAGTGTCGTGAAGTTGGATAGCTATTGGTGAGATTTCTGATTTATAAATATTATATATGTGTTGAAGTAAAAGTGAATTGCTATATATAAATATATATATATATATATATATATATATATATATATATATATATATATATATATATATATATACGCCCCTCGTCCACAAACCATGGACGATATTTATTGGTTGAAATTGTTGTGAAAATTGATTGATAGCGATTGATTGTTTGGGATTGTTTGTGATTGATATTGGTTGATTGTGGTTGAAAAATACCCATTTGTGATTGAGAAATATTTGGTTGAAACCACATAGGATTAGTTTGTGGAAATGAAATAAATATATACATGCCGCCTGCGTGCGAACTAGATGCATGATCCCCATTGTCAAAAAATGCGAGGTTTTAAGGTAGAGCGAGGAGCCGTACTAGGGACGGTGCCGGTTTTAACTACCCTGCCGTTATGCTGCCGAAATTTTGAATAATATTCGTGTGTTTGAATTATTTTCATATGCTTAAACTATATTTATTCATTGAATAAAAAACATTCATGTGTTGAATTGATATTCATTCGTTGATTAGAAATTCATGTGTTGAATGGTATTCATATTTCAAAATAAATTGTTCGATAATAAAAATCACATTTTTATCTATATATAGAAACTATAGAAAACATTCATGTGTTGAATTGATATTCATTCGTTGATTAGAAATTCATGTGTTGAATGGTATTCATATTTCGAAATAAATTGTTCGATAATAAAAATCACATTTTTATCTATATATAGAAACTATAGAAACCATTCATGTGTTGAATTGATATTCATTCGTTGATTAGAAATTCATGTGTTGAATGGTATTCATATTTCGAAATAAATTGTTCGATAATAAAAATCACATTTTTATCTATATATAGAAACTATAGAAACCATTCATGTGTTGAATTGATATTCATTCGTTGATTAGAAATTCATGTGTTGAATGGTATTCATATTTCAAAATAAATTGTTCGATAATAAAAATCACATTTTTATCTATATATAGAAACTATAGAAAACGTTCATGTGTTGAATTGATATTCATTCGTTGATTAGAAATTCATGTGTTGAATGGTATTCATATTTCAAAATAAATTGTTCGATAATAAAAATCACATTTTTATCTATATATAGAAACTATAGAAACCATTCATGTGTTGAATTGATATTCATTCGTTGATTAGAAATTCATGTGTTGAATGGTATTCATATTTCAAAATAAATTGTTCGATAATAAAAATCACATTTTTATCTATATATAGAAACTATAGAAAACGTTCATGTGTTGAATTGATATTCATTCGTTGATTAGAAATTCATGTGTTGAATGGTATTCATATTTCAAAATAAATTGTTCGATAATAAAAATCACATTTTTATCTATATATAGAAACTATAGAAAACATTCATGTGTTGAATTGATATTCATTCGTTGATTAGAAATTCATGTGTTGAGTGGTATTCATATTTTGAAATAAATTGTTCGATAATAAAAATCACATTTTTATCTATATATAGAAACTATAGAAAACATTAATGTGTTGAATTGATATTCATTCGTTGATTAGAAATTCATGTGTTGAATGGTATTCATATTTTGAAATAAATTGTTCGATAATAAAAATCACATTTTTATCTATATATAGAAACTATAGAAAACATTCATGTGTTGAATTGATATTCATTCGTTGATTAGAAATTCATGTGTTGAATGGTATTCATATTTCGAAATAAATTGTTCGATAATAAAAATCACATTTTTATTTATATATAGAAACTATAGAAAACATTCATGTGTTGAATTGATATTCATTCGTTGATTAGAAATTCATGTGTTGAATGGTATTCATATTTTGAAATAAATTGTTCGATAATAAAAATCACATTTTTATTTATATATAGAAACTATAGAAAACATTCATGTGTTGAACTGATATTCATTCGTTGATTAGAAATTCATGTGTTGAATGGTATTCATATTTTGAAATAAATTGTTCGATAATAAAAATCACATTTTTATTTATATATAGAAACTATAGAAAACATTCATGTGTTGAATTGATATTCATTCGTTGATTAGAAATTCATGTGTTGAATGGTATTCATATTTTGAAATAAATTGTTCGATAATAAAAATCACATTTTTATCTATATATAAAAACTATAGAAAACATTCATGTGTTGAATTGATATTCATTCGTTGTTTGGAAATTCATGTGTTGAATGGTATTCATATTTTGAAATAAATTGTTCGATAATAAAAATCACATTTTTATCTATATATAAAAACTATAGAAAACATTCATGTGTTGAATTGATATTCATTCGTTGTTTAGAAATTCATGTGTTGAATGGTATTCATATTTTGAAATAAATTGTTTGATAATGAAAATCACCTTTTATCGACTATATGAACTATATAGGAGAATAGTGTTTTGAAATAAATCGTTTTACAATAAAAATCACATTTTTATTGTATGCAGCAATCGTTGAAGTGTGAAGTGTTAAAAATAGCCACTTGTTCAAAATAAACATATATGAGTTGAAATATTCATTAATTAGCTAATGAAATGATTTGCACCTATTTATGTAACATTAGAATGAATGGTGTTTTTAAACCAAATAGAAATCAAATATGAAGTTGAATAGAAAATGATAAATGATAAGAACTGTATATATATGTACATGCATATTTATTGAACAGGTTATAGCAAAGGGGCTAGAGAAGAGGAATAAAATTTTGTGCCCGACAAATAGGTACACATTTACTGCTTTGTTTGGGTGATGATTTTATGAGCCTGTTGGCTAGCCGCTTGGCTTCTTCTTTTTCTTTTTGAGATTAGAAGGACCGGGACGCTATTTGCGATTTCCCGATGCTCCCGGTGCAGGGGAGGTTATGGCGAAATTTTTCCAAAATTTAAGGCGTTAGAAAAATATTTGAAGTGAAAACGATGTGGAAATCATTGAATGAGCTATATTTATATAAATATATAAATATAAATAAAATTAAAACGAAACGAAGCCGTGCAGTTCGTATTTTGAAACCGTGATTTCAAACAACTAGTACGGGAAATCCGACCATTGGATTTTCCCAAAACCTCAACCGTCGGGTTCGCCTTGGAATAATCTTTCCAACGGCACCAACCTTGTAAAAATCCAACGGTTGGATTGTCTGGAATGTTTAATTCAATTCTGAAGAAAAACAGCGCCATAAGCGATTATATTTATATATATATAAATATAATTATATATTTAATCGAATAACGACGCTGCAGTTCGTATTTTGAAATCGAAAATTCAAACGATTGTACCGGGAGATCCGACCGTCGGAATTTCCCGAAACAGGAACCGTTGGATTCGTTTTGAAAAGACCTTTCTAATGATGTAAATTTTGTGAAGATCCAACGGTTAGATTTTCAGATATGTGTAAATCAAATCTGAAGAAAAACAGCGCCACGGCCGCCTTATGGCCCGAAGCGTCGTTTTGAATAAATTAGCTTTTTTAAATTAAATAAAAATAGCGATAAATAGTTATAAAATATCCTAAGCGATATGGAATGGAAATAAACGGAATTTGCTCGATTTAGGTTGTATTTGATGGTTGAATGTGTTTGGTGTGAAAATTACATTAAAGAACAATATTGGTGTTGTCGAATAATTTAACCATTGAAATAGATTGATTTGAAATTCTAAATACGTGAATTATTTGAAAAGGCCGAGTTAATTCTCATTTCAAATAATTGACCGACGATTGAAATTCGAAGATGAAGACGACGGTCGAAGACCGGAGATCTTCACCTCGTTTGGATGGTAACCGAGGTCCTGATTGGGAGGCATCCCGAAATATGGATAATGAGTGGTGATCGTCCAGACGTACGTGGTGATCGAAGGGTTTGCGAGGTATTTAGTGCCTCCGGTTTCGTTCAGCCCCAGAACGGACTTGTAAATGGACTGTGTGTCTGACATTGGATTTTATTCTGTGTTGATTGATTTCTGTTAAATATACATCTGTTTGGCGGCGGAGAATTTATTCTTTTGCTTAACGCCCTTCTCTGAGACGTACGAGCTCAGAGGTTGTATATCGATGGACATCAGTCGCATGGCGTGAATTGCCTGTGTGGCATGCTAAGATGCAGTGATCAGGGCTTCTGTTGAAAAGCAAAGTCTTGTGGTGATGATCAAAGCACCGCCTGTGTGGCGTAGCTTTGTGTAGAACGTGAATTCGCGAGCCTCACACCCCGGTATGAACCTAAAACGGGAGAGGACATCAGGGAGAGCCTGCGTTTCTTTCTAGCTAGGGTGGTGTCAGTGACCTACCAGCCCTGACATTTATATACTTTTCACCTATGTGGTTGTTGCTGTTGCGAGGCGCCTCGGTTTGATCGGACGATCCGGGTCCGATGGAGTCATTCGTTGGCTCGTTGACGCCCCCAAAGGGCGGGGAAACGCAGTGTTCAGGAATTTTAATCCACATCGGTGGACCGGCCCTGACGATCCAAAGGCTTGACTGAGTACTTGCCTGGGACACGGGCTAGAGCGTCTCGAACTCGGTAAGGACTATCTTTTGCCTTGGTTCATGACGGAAATCCAATTTCCAAATACGACATCGTGCGGTTTTGATTGTATACCTATATATGGCGACATAGTGGTATGGGGCATTAATGCCGTCTATGATTGATAGTTATGATTTGAAATTGTTTTCAAAACATATAAACACTAACAATAATATCAAATGCCTTTGTTTTATTCGTATCAAGCATATCTTGGCCGTTATAAGGTAAAAACTCTATCCTCCGGTTTGCGTTGCATTGTGTGATGGGAACTGAGTCTTATAACGGCTTCATTTTTATAAAAAGCATATCGATGTTTTAAAAGAAAGATTTGTTTAAAGCACTGGCAATCCAATGGAGTAAACCCGTTCCACGAAAGTGGCGTGGTCCTGTGATTAGCCAATTATGTATGTGTTGAGTAGATTTCTCATACCAGTCCCATGACTGACTCGTAGTTTGTTTCACTCTCAAACTCGGGTGCCCCTTTTTCTACACGGGCAGCCTTGTATTCAGGTTTAGCTGGTTCCTTCTGGATAGTTGGAGCTGAAGATGGATTCTATCATTTATTTCTTTTTATGCTGTTCAGCTCCTATTGTACATATTTTGTTTATTTCCGCTGTAGACATTTATGTATAGCTGAACTGTATTTGTACTAAGTAAGATCCTGTATACTGTGTAACTCTGATGATTACTTTTATCCAGTATATTTTGTTGTTCATTCTGGTGTATTTATTTAATTCTGTTCTGCTATTATCTGTTTCTGTGTTATATTCCAAAGATAACCCTGTTTCCGTCTGAACGGGAATTCGGGTCGTCTCACGTAAGCTTTCCACGTCAGCTGCCATGTGTCACGCCACATCAGCTCTCCACGTCAGCAATAGGGCCCACGTGCCATGTGGAATTAATAATATTTTATTTAATGCAACACCACTGTATTATGTAATGCAAGACCATTATCTTTAAATGCAACACCAGAAAAAAAGTAAATGCAACAGCAGAAGACGACAAATGCTACATTAGAAAAAAGCAAATACAATGTTTTAATTAAATACTCTGCAATACCAGTTTTGTAAATAGAATAAACCAATCTGAAACATTCATCATCACATTCAAACCATCTAAAATATTCTACATATCATACCAATTCTTCAAATATACCACAAGTACCAACACGTACGATCAAATGCATAATTTAAAAGTACAATTCAATTATTCTACATATCACAAGTGCCAATACATACCATCCTAAATATTCATTCTTCGGTTGCAGGAGTACCAGTGTCATGAATGATGAAATATCAGATCCAAAATATTCGTTCATTCTTCAGTAGCAAGAGTACCGACACATGCATAACTTCTGTAGCAAAAGCACAACAAAAACATAGACGATTGATTTTGGAAAGGTAACAAAAAACATAATTGATTGATTAATTACTGAAACATACATAAAAATTGAGTAGGTGCAACGTACCTACCTTAAGAGTCCATAGCCGTAATGTCAACTTGAAGGAAATTCTTGTAAGATTCAAAGAAACAGTATGGCTCAAAAAGAAACCTCGAGTTGACCCTGTTAAACTCGATATCCTGCAAGCATATGGGATAGCATGTCACCATATTTAACCAATATAAGAAGTTATTGCTGTTTTTGCCCTTAGCAAATGAGATCCCTAATAAAATTGATGTAATAATCACACTGCTTTGATATGAAAAAGGGCAATTTGAATAGCAGATTATTAAGGGTGCATATCAAATTCACATTTTCACTGGCTTGAGAACGTCCCAATGATGAAAAAAAGAATTCATAGGAGCCTTGTGATCAGAGCAACATTCTGTTGGATATATCGAGTCAACATTACGATACTTTCAAGTCTAGATGGTTACTTTAGGTTTAAAGGTGAGAATCAAAAGCAAAAACTCCTAGTTCATAGGAGCCTTGTGATCAGAGCAATATTCTGTCGGATATACAAAGAGCTGGATATCATCCAACATCAACACAATATAACACTTTCTAAAGACAGGTCAGGGAAAGAAGTTTGTTCTCCTCCCAGACAAGCAGTTGACTGAAACTGGTATTGACTACTGCCAGGAAAATAAAAATTCAGTTGAGACTTGTTTAAAATGTTAGATCAATAAAGATGCATGAACTTCGATTACAATTATATGTATAAAAATAAATGAAGAAGAGCATAAATAAGAAAGTAGTATTTTGTGATACCTGTCTGAATATTTGAAGAACAGTAAGAGTGGAGTAAAATTCTTTCTTTGCTTGCATATTTTAGTCAATATCAGAATCAACTCTGGTATCTGCAAGCATATTTTAGTCAAAATCAGAATCAACTTAGTATGTGAATATTTTCGTTAAAGAAGTGTGTACAACTTCGGATTCAAATTATTTATTTAGCATCCACATATGTTGCAACTTCGGATTCAAATTATTTATTTAGCATCCACATATGTTGCTTTAGTCCGAGCAAGCCAGCGAAAAAGATGCTTTATGTGGACCGAGATTCTCATTGATCCTCATTGCATTAAAAAAGGGAATATAATATCCAATTTTTATGTCTAATTTAACTAGTATAACCGCATAACGGTGGGAAAACTGACAAAAGAATTTATTTTATTGTGGCTTTTTAATTATTTGAAACTACATAAGAATAACAGTATATGAATGACATTCAAACTGGAGTAATAATTTAGAACTGGGATTATGTTATTCCCAAGACATAACAATAATTGCACAATATCTTGAATTACCGGCCATTTAAGAAAGAAAAGATAAAGAATTGAAGTAGAAGTAGCAGGTGGCTAATGTTAGGTCCAGCAAGTACTTCACCTTGCTTCGTCTCTAGTAACTTTTATAATCTATGCTTTTGGCGATGATGTCTTAATTGATTAATCCATTTTTGGACTCTCTAATTGGCTTTAAAAAAACAAATGATATTTTATTTATTCAACGAATTCTATCTGGATAATCTATGCCTATTGTTGTTGGATTTCTCATACAGGGCATATGCATTTTCTACTTTTAAGAACATATATTAATGCTAAAGTAATCATTTAATTTAATGCATTCTTATATTATAGTAATGACAACGTATGCACATTTTACTACTTGATGATAATCAATCAACTATAATTTTATCTTTCTGACATTATTTTCCAGTTCTAAAAGCTAACAGCAGCACGTAATTCAACATGTAAACCATCTTCACAACGTGTATGCTCATACACAAACCACACACAGAGTACAAATATCTATGCCTTTTATTATACCAAGAAAAAGAATACCACTCATCCCATGTTCTGCTAAACATCTCCAGATCTACCATAATGCACAACAGCGTCACCGGAGGAGGTCGCGGTTTAGTTTTGAATAAAAGTAAGTGAATTTGAGGGAATATATAGATTACGAGAGAATCGGTAAGAATACGAAGAAATATATTAGTGGAGAAGAAGTAGTCAGATAAAGAAGAAGTGGAAGAACATGTTGAAGAATTGGGTATCCGCGAAAGACATGATTATAACGGTAAAGCTTCAGACAGACGGAAGTTTTCATTTACATAGCCGAATTAAGAGAAACCGACAAAGTCGGTTTGATTATTTTTGTTTGATTTTGCATTCAACTAGGCGTTTATAAAAGAAAAATATTCAATAATATGCACTTACAGCGCAAAAGGTAACAATACTAGATAGCTAAACAGCCTTATGCACACAGTTATTGAAATTAAATGCATGCGATCTGTGCATAAATTATTTGCTTATAACTGGTGGGCATTTAAAAAGGTTGTTCTCTTTTTATAAAGTTTGCTAATCTTTATTAAGACGATCAATTTTCATAAACAATGTGATTTCTAGGTATGCTTTTGTTTTTTGTACAGGTAAAGCTCAACTAAAAATAAAATATTCTAGGTTAGTTATAATTAATCTGGTTAAGGCATACATTATAAGCTGGTACAAGTGGATAGTTCTTCTTAACCATACAGTATCTATAAGAATTAACCAAACTAGCATCATCTTTTTCCTTATCAACAACATCATCCTTTGTGTTAAAACTCACTACTTCCTTATCCGAAACAATACAAAAGAAGCCCATCGCCATAAAATTTCCACTATACAAATTCATTGTAGGTAAGACAACATCAAACTCATCTTCAGCCTCAACAAAGGATAAACCTCCAAAACTATCAAATAAGGGTAGTTTAAAATCCGATTTCGATAGCTTTTAAGATTTATGGTTATTTTTTAACAGCAGCAAAATCAAAACATTCTGGAACTTGAATATCAAAATTTGTAACAGTCATGTTTTCTGTTAAGTTAAGAATTACACACCTTCCATGGCTGGCTTGTAGTAATTGAGTTGTATCGAATCCAGATGTGATTTTTCTTCAGTAACAACATCCATCCAGGCTCTTGATTGAACAAAGTTAGCCCTTTTCATAGTCTCCTGAGAGTTTAACACCAGATTTGGAAAATAGGTTTTTGAGTTCAGATCTGGAGACAATGAAATACTTGGAGTAGAAGATTGTCCTAATTGTTTTGCGTTTTGTTGAAGATGTCTCAAATATGGTGGATGAGCAGAGGGAAAGTCTGAGTCTTGATTCATGGCGATTTTCGAGCGAGAAAAAGAATTGGGAAAAAGAATTTAGGTTTAAATTTGGGTTAAAAAGGGAAAGTGAAGAGAAGAAAGAATGGATTATTTTTTCATGTTAATTTGCGAAGGGGGAAACATCGCGCCAAATTTTCACATAGCAGAAGACCTAATGAGGTGGCTATTGTTGATTGGATGATGGGGTAATGTTCAGATAGGAAGCATGGATTGGTTTGAACCGTTGGATTAATCACCATCTATGGTCACTTATTTGTTTAAACCGATAACGCGGATCACTGAACTGGACACATTTTATGTAAGGCGACGCTTTGAACTGGTGTTGCATGTCACAACACAAGAATTCCAACCGCAACGCTACATTCACATCTAATGCAACAACATATGAATGTTGTTGCAGAAGATCAAAGAAATCATAGTTTTTGCCACACTTTTCATGCAACGCACACATATTAGTGTCGAATATGCACACTTTTGTAGTAGTGGGCATTCGATGCAAATGCAATCTTTTTCTTCTGTTCAACAGCATATACAATTTTGTTCTTCACATATTTGTCTCTCCAGGTGTGAATGACAAAGATGCACCTTCCGATCGGTCGTCTTCTTCAACCACTTAACTGACGACATTGTTGAAGATATATTATGTAGCAGAATAGTGGTCAGTGAGCAGATTAAAGAATTGGCAGCTGAAACAAAACAGTAAGCAAATGAGAAAATTGGTGGCTGAAGGGTTTTATTGATTCTATGTTTAAATTTAAAACTCATTTTCGAGTTCATTTTTTTGCTAATGAAATGCTCTGTAAGACTGTAATATTTATGTTGTCTGTATGTCCTTATTTTCCTTGAATTGTTGGCTATTTTTAGATTTTAACTGAAGATTTTATTAATATTTATGTTGATGATTTTAACTCAAAATGTATATGTTTCTGACCTTGTTTTGCTTTGTTTAGAGCTGAAACTGCTAAAACTATATTATACTAGCATATTTATTAGATAGAATATAACAACTGCAGGTTCATATTATATTTTGAAAACGGTAATTTAACGTTACCGACAAAACGGTTACCGATGTATCGGTATACCGACAAAATGGTTACCGACGTATTGGTAACGGTAATGGTATGCATTTTTGATTTGGGAAATTTATTGTGAAAGAAACTTCATAAATATTTTAACTTCAATGACAACCCATCAAAAATTTATTTACAAGGACAACACACACTGTAAACTGATATCATACACAACGTAAAACTGATACTTAACAAATGATAGTTAAAGTCTGATAACACACACACTGTAAAACTGATACTTAAAAATTGCCAGTAAAATTCAAATAAACTATCTGGCAAATCTGATAACGTTATACCACATTAAAACAGGCCGAAGCCATATCAAAGCCCAATAGCAAAATGTAGAGGAATATGGCCTGCGAAATATAGTTAGCCCAAACTGAAACGCAATTACTTTGTAATTTATAAATACTGCTTTGTACAGTGTATTTCAGCATTCGAAATAAGGTCAATTCCTCCATTTTCATTTCTGCATTCATTCTATCATCACTTCTGCATCAATCAAAACAAGATAGAAATATATCAAATATGTTTCTATCATCAAATTCTTTTATAATATCAGAGCCTATCGGCTAAACAACAAAACCATAATTGAATGTGATTATACGCCCATCAGAGAATTTTCTTCATTTGGGTGTTCCTCTCATCAAAGTTTTCACCCATCATCTGAGAGTTGTTGTGGTGGTTAAAATATGTGCCTCGCCAAGTAAATCACTGGTTGCATCAGATCTTAACAATGAGAGATTATCAAGACTAGTGACTCGCCAAGCAATCACTGGCTGCATCAGATTTCGATAACCAGTTAAAGCAGATCAGAAAAACCAGCCAAGAAAATCAAATTCAGGCCACCATAAAATCAAGAATTCAATTCAAGAAGCTTCCATACTAGAGAAGTTCATCAGATTTTCATCATCATATGAAAATCTACTGATTACAAGACATACCTGAATTGGAGACCCAATTTTAGCATTCTGAATTTGATTCTAGTAAGTTTTTCTCACTGCATAGTCATTCTTTGCTGATTTCATCTCTGTCATCGTGGGTGACAGATCATCTAGAAAGCAGGGGTGCGACACTCCTCTGAAGCACTGCGCACTGGATACGCATGGGTGCGGGGATACGCGGGGGTGCAGCGGGATTCGTACGGGGTGCGCCACGAGGCGTGTCCCCGTATTTGTTCGATGGAGTTCGGTGTGGTGCGGAAATGGAGGTGCGGAAGAGGCAAAGACGTAATTGTTAGGGTTTGGCTGTTTCTCGTCTTCGAACTTCAATCTTCGTTGTTTCTCGTCTTCGTGCCCTAATCGAGGAGCTGCGACCTCGTCTACGGTCTTCGATTTTTAGGGTTGGAACTCCAGCTGTAATCGATTTGCATTAATAATACTGTAATGGATTCGTATAAAATAATACGGTAACCGAATTTATTTTTTTCATCGATGAAAGGAGAGCTTTCTCCTGTGAATTGCAGAAAAGAGGATGGAGACAAAAGAGAGGATGCGTGTGTTATCAGAGAAACGTGGACAGTTGTTGTGCACTCAGCTAAGACCAAGTTAAATCTGCATTAAGTTCAGTCTAACTTTGACTGGTTTTACTTTTTTTTTTTTTTTTGGCTTGCTGCATGAAGTTCAGTCCAACACGTGACCGATTAAATTTGCATAGCACGTTTACTCGGCATTGCTTTCTTTTTATTTTTTAACGTCAACTGCATTGAATACCGCATAGTTCTTTAACAATAGAAATATATTACACTATCGTATTTTTATATATTATTTTTGTATGAATTTGAAACGCTTATTATTGCTTTTCCAAACGTGTCTGTAATTATGTTATTTGTCCGTCTGATGTTTTATTTACAAATGCATCTGTAATTAGTTATGTTATTCGTCTGATGTTTTATATACAAATACATCTATAATTATGTATATAATATATTTTTAGTATTTATACATTTGTCGTATCCCTCCGCAAACGAGTCCTCATATTTTTGAATTTGTCGAATTCCCGTATCCCCGTACCGCGCACCCGCATCCACGCACCTGTATCCATGCTTTCTAGCAGATCATCAGTAAAACCTTCTACTGGATCTCAAGTCCAATCAACCAATGTAGCACCTCTGTCGATTAGCTGGTATAAACAATCAATAAGTCCCCAAAGTCAGTTAATTATAATAAAACTTGATGAAAGCAATTATTTGTTATGGAAATATCAAATAAAGACTGCAAGTCAAGGTTACGGTCCAGAGGGATACATATATGGTACTTTATATATTCCCTCTACTTATATAATTAATCAAGAAAATAGAGTTGTATCAAATGAGGAATATGTATACTATCATAGGCAAGATAGATTGAAATTTGCATGGCTGTTATCATATATTAGCAATAATTTGATTTCTCAAGTTATTGGATGTAAAACTTCAAATGAATTTTGGACAAATGTTGAAAAGAACTTCAATGCTCAATCTTCTGCAAAGATCATGCGCTACAGAAGACAAATACAAAGGGTGACAGTACCATGAGAGAGTACCTATCAAAAATGAAGACTCTAAGTGATAAACTAGAGGCTGCAGGTCAAAAACTAGCTAAATCAGAACAAGTATTGAATATCTTGAATGTATTAAGTAATAAGTATGAATCTGTTGAAGCAATAATCACATCTTAAAGAGTCACTCCACCTCTAAAAGAGGTGCACTCAATACTCATATTTCATGAAGTAAGACTTGAAAGCAAAAAGTCTCAAGAAACTGACCTTTCCATCAATTATGCCAACAATTATGGAAATAAGGATCAAAGATCCAATCAAAACTCTCAAAGAGGAGGTTTGAGTAATAGTGACAGAGGCAGAAATAACAACAACATGCCCAAATGTCAAATTAGTGAAAATACTGGTCATACTACTTTTAAATGTTATTTCAGATTCAATCAAAACTATACACCCAATCAAGCTGGAAACAATCTGACAAATAATAATGCAAATGTAGCTCAAATGCAACATGGACAGACCAGTCAAAGTGATGTAAAAGCTAACGGTAATGAAGAAACTACAAGAGCAGATCACATCAATGATGAATCATGGTACCCAGACTCAGGAGCAATAAATCATTTACAAACAATCTAGATAATTTAAATCTTGGTTGCAAGGAGTACAGAGGTAATCAATCAGTTTGCATGGGCAATGGTAAGTCAGTTTGCATTATTCATACTGTTTGTGGTATTTTGAATGGAAATAAACATTTAATTCTGAAAAACCTATCAAGAGTACCTAATATGAAGAAAATTCTTCTAAGTGTGTCATAATTTGCTTAGGATAATTAAGTATATTTTGAATTTTATCCTGAGTACTTCATAATTAGGGACATACTAACTAGGAAAATATTGTTGCGGGCAGTGAAGACAAGGGCTTGTACAAGTTCAATCAAACTACCTGCAGCGATGATGAAGGAAATACACTGAATTGTAATTTCAGTGAAAACAATTCTAAAAAGGAATTAATGTCCTTGATATATAGCACAATAAACTAGGTCATTCTAGTGCAAGTGTCACTAAACAAATTCTTATAGAAAACAATATCAAATGTGATGATATGTCTTTACCATACTTATGCACTTATTGTCAAATGGGTAAAGCCACAAATTGCCATTTACTGATTCATCTACTAGATATTCAAAACTGTTTGCGAACAAATTATACAATTGTAAACAACTGTAAAATCCGTTCGTCTTTCCTAAACAACAAGGATTGTTGTAGAGGGTGTCGAACTCTGGGACCAAAAGCATTTTAATTAATAAATCCAGTCAAGTTATTCCAGTATTTTGATTGGTTGAAAACACAAAAAATAACAGCAATTAAATAAAAAGAGAGATTTATATAATAAGAGAAAACAATTAGGGGATAATGACATAGATTAGATTCACACTCATCAATAGCCAACAAATAAATATAGATCTAATTCATGTTTCTGTCACAAACACGAATCAACGATAAATAGATTCTTAGAAACAAATAAGTAAATAGCGACAAGCATAGCCTATGCAGGAGCTGAGCTCTTAAACAACCATAGACTATCAGGACATATTCACAAATTAATTTCTAAAACCCTAAAATTAGATCTAAATCTGATAATTGTTAGATCGAACACGAATATACCATGTGAAGGAGCATAGCTCTTAAACGACACAGAATATGAAGGTTCATATCTAACCCTTTATTCAGATCCAGATCTACATGTATACAGTCCTCATCTATTGGCTATGTGATTCATGTTGAATCATATCTGCTAGCGTCATCACCCCCTAATCAAAGGGGATTAGCTAGACATAGCTAAAGAAGAAGAGAAAAGGGAAATAAAAGACATGAACATAAATAAAATATAAAATAACAACTAAGAGAAATGGTGAAGAAGAGTTTTATTCCAAGAAGAGAATTACAGAATAAAACTAAGTGTGTTTTACAATGAATGAGATAAAGTGTATTTATAGCTGATATGACAAAGGCTGCTTGGAAAATTACACAATGTGGGACTAAAGAATTAGCCCAAATAACACATAAGCCAGTGTGAACGCAGCTGTAGAGTGAGTGGTCTTGCAAACGAGCTAATGTGAACGCAACATGAGTAAGAGGCCTTTCAAAAGAGCCAATGTGAACACGGCATGAGTATTCACTGAGCCAAATCTTTCTAAATGAACTATATTTGCAACCGTTCTTCAAGCTTTAAACTCTTCAAGCTTTAGTAATTTCAACTTCACTCTTTTTAAGCAAATTATTCATGCTTTATCCATCAAATGCTCTAAACCAAGCTTTTTATCAACAATCTAAAAACACAGGTATAAATACACAATATTAATTATTTTAAATAGAAAACTAGATAAATAAGCGGATAAAATATACACATTTACGTGTATATCAAATACCCCCACACTTATCTTTTTATTCGTCCTCGAATAAACTAAACTAAGATATGTCACACTTTCGTAGGAAACACGATTGCATTTAGCGTATGCAACAAGTCGTTAAACCTCTGGGTGTCCCCAGTAGGACGAGTGTTGTCTCGTGAGGGTTTTCAGCGGATACTACCCACAAAATCCAAAGCGTCTTATGTACGTGGATTAATCAAACAATATATTTAAGGTCTTTCACATTCCAAGGATTTCACCTAACTTCAATAATAACGATTTAGCCCCAAATTGTCCGTCCCATAATTAGTGCAAAATTGAACAAAATTTTTCAAGATGAATCGTAATTCCTTGATAACACTGTAATTGTCTTGAAGGTTAAGAGCGTGGTGTCAACCAAAGTTCTACACATCGACAACGTGCACCCAATCATTTCTTTATTCTTTTTTTTTCTCTCTCTCTTTTTTTTTTAATAATTTTGCACCAATGTAACTGTAATGTATTGGATATGAGTTATGCATAGATGAAGGAAAATTTTGTAAGTTCTAAAAACATTCTAGATAAGAGGGCAAGTGTATTAGTTGAATTTCAAGCTACAAAAGATAAAGTAATACTAAGGCACATATGGATGTTTTGCTTCCTTTCATCTCCTCAACTACAATCCTTGCTTCTAAGTACGGTATGATGGATGTGGATGGAATGGAAATGGATGCTTCATAGTCAAGAATGATGAAGACTATTTTATTCAGAGAGAATCTCTCTTTATTTCATTTTTTTTCTTTTCCTTTTTTTTCTATTCTTTTTTTCTTTTTTTCTTCTTTTCTTTTTTCTTTTGCATGATGAATGATGAATTGAGATGGAATGATGACGTACATGATTTCATTTGATTCCTCCTCTACTACCAACACTTCATGAAAGGAAAGTTTTGTGCCCTAGTTACTCTACTTCTATAACCTTAATTCAACACACAAGTCTGGATTGATGTTATAAAAAAAGCTGAAAGGAATGATAAACAAAGTTTCGTAAGATAGATAACCCATATAAAATAAGATGTGGTATATGGTTATCCTACCTTAAAACAAGTACGGAATGGGTGGTGTAATATTGGTAAATAAAGTGACGTATTTAACCTTTGAAAATAAATCAGTGAAAAGGTTCTTGAGTATACCAATATAAGAAAAATTTATCGAAACATGGATGTAAATCGACTAGAACTTGGGTTTGAATAATGTGGGATATCGAAGAAGAATGCTACAATGAGTCATTTCTCCTTAATTTGGCCAAGTGGAATTTAGAACTTACAAGTGTGAAAATTTGAGTGAGAGAAATATTATGCATGAAAACGAACTCAGAAATTCCAACATATGTAGGTGCAAACTCATTTTTATTTGAAATTTTTTTTTTGATTATTTTTACTTGCATATTCTAACATGTATAACAAAGGTTGACATGCTTACTCCAGAATACGACTAACGTCTGCACAGTCTCAAGCTAGCATCTTTAAAAGACACATTACGATTCAATGAATAAATAATGTTCATTCCCATCACCCAACAATTCAACTTATCAAACAAGAACCAAGGTGTTATTTATGAATTTTAAGTTAATCCTTGTTCAATGAATGACCTACTTCATAAAATTTGATTGCTGATGTAATGTAAATTCCCCCCCACACTTGAGTGTGACTGTGTCCCCACAGTCGTTAATCAGACATATCTTAGTGAAAGGAAAAATAAAATAAGAGACTATTTACATATGTACAAAAGAGGGTTAGTGTGTCTTACCGAATGTAATGTGGCTCATGGAGGACCATGAGCTCTTCCTCTTGGTTGGGTATTGGTTCCAAGTAAGGTTTACGACGTTGACCATTGACCTTAAAGGATGATCCATCAGTTGGATTCTCAATTTCTACCGCACCATACGGAAAAACAGTCCGTACAGTGTAAGGTCCTGTCCATCTAGATTTTAGCTTACCCGGAAATAGATGCAGTTTTGAGTCATAGAACAGAACTTTTTGACCTGGCATGAAAGTTTTACGTAAAATTGATTTATCATGAAAAACTTTTGTTCTGTCCTTGTAAATTCGTTCATTTTTATAGGCATCATTTCGAATTTCATCAAGTTCATTAAGTTGAAACTTCCTATGTTCTCCTGCTTGCTCTAAATCAAGATTCAAAGTTTTTATTGCCCATAACGCCCTATGTTCTAGTTCAACTGGCAAGTGACATGGCTTACCAAAAATCAACCGATAAGGGGACATACCCAAGTTGGTTTTGAAAGCGGTGCGGTAAGCCCAAAGAGCGTCGGTTAACTTTTGGGACCAATCTTTATGATTTCGATTCACAGTTTTCTCAAGAATTTGTTTAATTTGCCTATTCGATACTTCAACTTGCCCACAAGTTTGAGGATGGTAAGGAGTAGATAACTTGTGGGTTATTGAATACTTTCTCATGAGAGCTTCAAAAGAACGATTACAGAAGTGTGTCCATTATCACTGATTATTGTGCGAGGTGTGCCAAACCTAGAAAAGATGTTTTCTTTCAAGAAGCGCACAACAACCTTGTTATCATTTGTTTTGCATGGTACAGCTTCGACCCATTTGGAAACATAATCAACAGCTAAGAGAATGTAAAGGTTCCCAAAAGAATTAGGGAAGGGTCCCATGAAGTCTATACCCCACACATCAAAAATTTCGACCTCTATAATGGGGTTTAGGGGCATCATATTCCATTTAGAAATTTTCCCTAAGAATTGGCATCGATCACAAGTTTTGCAAAATTCGTACGCGTCTTTGAAAAGGCTGGGCCAGTAGAAACCCGATTGGAGAACCTTTTCGGCTGTCTTTTTGGGACCGAAGTGACCACCATAGGCTTGGTCATGACAGAAAGAGAGGACACTGTGAATTTCAGTGTCAGGAACACATCTTCGAATGATTTGGTCGGGACAATACTTGAAAAGATAGGGGTCGTCCCAATAAAAATGTTTCACTTGGGAAAAGAATTTGTGTGTATCCTGCTTAGACTAAAAAGAAGGGATCTGCTTGGTGACTAAGTAGTTGACAATGTCAGCGAACCAAGGATCAGTGGATAGAGAAAACAGTTGTTCATCAGGGAAATTCTCGTTGATCGGAAGAGAAGAAGACGGGGCATTTGGAAGACGAGACAAGTGGTCCGCAATAACGTTGTCAGATCCTTTTTTATCCTTAATGGTAAGGTCAAATTCTTGAAGTAGAAGGATCCAACGAATGAGACGAGCCTTAGCATCCTTTTTAGAGAAAAGATACCTAAGTGCGGAATGATCTGTATAAACCGTGATGTGTGAGCCAACTAGATAAGGCCTGAATTTTTCTAGAGCAAAAACAACTGCCAAAAGTTCTTTTTCAGTGGTCGTATAATTGATTTGGGCATCGTTCAAAGTCTTACTCGCATAGTAAATGACGTGAAGAATCTTATCGATGCGTTGTCCTAGGACAGCGCCAACAGCGAAATTCGAGGCATCACACATGATTTCAAAAGGCAGCTTCCAATTAGGAGAGAAAATGATCGGGGCAGAGACAAGTTCATTTTTAAGACGCTCAAAAGATGAAATGCAATAAGAATTGAAGTCGAAAGGAACATCCTTACCAAGAAGATTGGTCAAAGGTCGAGTGATTTTGCCAAAATCTTTTATAAAGCGACGGTAAAAACCAGCATGACCTAAAAAGGATCGGATGTCCTTAACGGATTTGGGAATGGGTAGATTCGAGATAACTTCGATTTTGGCTTTGTCTACTTCAATTCCTTTGTTAGAGATGACATGTCCCAAAACAATGCCATGTTTAACCATGAAGTGACACTTTTCCCAATTAAGCGTTAAGTGTTTATCTTTGCAACGGTTAAGAACAAGATCCAGGTGATGTAAACACTCAGTGTAGGAATCCCCGAAGATGGAAAAATCATCCATGAACACCTCCAAAAATCGCTTGATCATATCAGAAAAAATGCTAATCATGCACCTCTGAAAGGTTGCAGGTGCATTACAGAGACCAAAAGGCATACGTCGGTACGCAAATGTACCAAACGGACAAGTGATAGTGGTTTTCTCTTGGTCCTCAGGAGCGATAGGGATTTGATTATATCCCGAGTACCCGTCAAGGAAACAATAGTACTCGTGACCGGCTAGTCGTTCTAACATTTGATCGATAAATGGTAGAGGGAAATGATCCTTACGTGTTGCAGCGTTAAGTTTCCTATAGTCAATGCAAACACGCCAACTAGTTTGGGTGCGGGTTGGGATAAGCTCGTTAGCTTCATTTTGGATCATGGTAATCCCTGATTTCTTAGGTACGACATGAATCGGACTAACCCATTGACTATCGGAAATTGGGTAGATGATTCCATTGTCTAGACATTTAAGGATTTCAGCACGAACTGCTTCTTTCATGATGGGGTTTAGTCAACGTTGGGAATCACGAGTGGGTTTGGCATCATTTATAAGGTGGATTCGATGTTGGACAGTCGAAGGACTAATCCCCTTAATATCAGCCATGGACCAACCAATTGCTTCCTTATTTTTCTTAAGGATGGGAAGGAGCAATTGTTCCTGCTCTAAAGTAAGGTCAGAAGCGATAATGATAGGAAAAGTTTCATTGTCTCCTAAGTAAGCGTACTTAAGATGACTGGGCAACACTTTGAGGTCAGATTTTGGGGCCGACTCAACCGAAGAAATTGGTTGAGGGATAGACTCATTTGTGAGAGGCTCGACAGGAATCGAATCAGAGACATTTTCGGGAGTATCTTGAAACAAAGTTTCGTAATCTGATTCAATTTCTTTATTCAGATGGTCGAGCTCAGATTCATTATCGTGGACAACATGGATTTCAGAAAACTGGTCCACATAAGAGTTAGGAGAGTTTTCAGTTCTGAAGATGTTTAGCTCGACAGTCATGTTACCGAAAGAAAGTTTCATAGACCCATTTCTACAGTTGATGAGAGCATTAGAGGTTGCTAAGAAGGGTCGTCCTAGAATCAATGGGATCTGGTTTGCTGGATTGCTAACCTGTTGAGTTTCTAAGACAATGAAATCAACTGGAAAGATGAATTCGCCAATTTTGATCAACACATCCTCGATTTCGCCCACAGGTTTCTTAATTGATCGGTCAGCAAGCTGAAGGGTAACCTTGGTGGGTTTCAGTTCTCCTAGACCTAATTGGCGATAGACGGAATATGGAAGCAAGTTAACACTAGCACCTAAGTCTAGCAGGCATCTATCGATTTTCTTGTCCCCAATAGTACATGATATTGTGGGGCAGCCAGGATCTTTGTATTTCACTGGCATCGATTGGGACAAGACTTCGCTTAGAGTTGCCGCTAGAAACACTTTCTTAGGTACATGTGTATGACGTTTTTGAGTGCACAAATCTTTTAGAAATTTCGCGTACTGTGGAACTTGTTGAATAATATCTAAAAGAGGAATGTTCACTTTAACTTGCTTAAATATTTCAAGCGTCTTTTCTAGCTGATCCGTCTTTTTCCTAGGTCGTAGTCTATGAGGAAATGGAGCAGGCAACTCAGTAGGTTGGGCTACTTGAGTTTGAGGATGGTCCTTGTCAAAATTGGCTCAATGTTTTGATCTGAGTTGGTCGAATTTTCGATAGGGTTTGGAAGATCGTCCGGTAAAGCATTTGGGTTGACCACATGGTTGTCAATCTTTTTGCCGGATCTAAGAGTCGTGACCGCATTCAAGTGACTAACGTTTGAATCTTGAATGATGTGAATTTGGTTGGAGTTAGGATTTTGACGGTTGGGGTTTGGAATGGGTTGACTCGGGAAGGTGCCTCTTTCCCGTTCGCTTACCGAAGTGGCTAACTGACTCATTTGCATTTCAAGTTTAGCGATCGATTGACTCGTGTTTTGCATGTGCGAAGTCAATAAATTTTGAAGATTGGTATTTGATTGGAGATTTTGAGTCGTCGCTTTAGTCAATTCTTCGAGAGTTTTCTCCAGTGATGTCAATCGTTTATCGTCTTGGGGAGCAAAAGATTGTTGCGCTTGATTTTGAGAAGGTGGCGCAGGATGTTGGAATTGAGTTTGTTGAATGGGAGGTCTCGAAGGATTATTTGAAAATGATTGAAAAGGAGGTCGAACCGCACTCGAATTTGCATTGTTTTGGGTCCAAGAGAAGTTAGGATGGTTTCTCCAACCTGGATTGTACGTTGGGGAGAATGGGTCATTCCTAGCT